>OX359264.1:4580000-5271250 GCA_947179155.2 Hedera helix | reverse complement strand
CTCTTATTTGCACTACTACATTAATATTTTTTTAAAGTAAGATTTTATTTTTGGGTGCCTGCGATAACACACCACTTAGTTGGCTACCTTCTGCTGAATTGATTGCTGCATGAATTGTATTATGCATATTTCTTGAATAGATGAATATTTGCATTTTTGAAACTTTAAATAGTCATGTACTTTAAGGCCTCAAAGTTTCAACTAAAAATCTTACATTTTTTTTGTCCTTTTTATATCTAAATGTAATGCATTTCTGTAAGTTTGGCTTTTAGTATAACACAATACATGTTTGTTTTTACTTGGAATAAAAACCAAATATTTTGAGTTGTTTGAGTTAAATTGATCTCGAGTGTCAGTTTTTGCAATCCGAACGAATTTGAGCATATTAGAGAACATTGTAGATGTTAATTTATAAATTTCATCTGCATAATATTATCTAAATAATCAATATATAATCAACTCTACAATACGTATTTTTGAACTCAAGTTTATCTGAAATGGATCATTTTTTTTCTCAATTAAGTCAAATTTAAGCAAGTCAATATCAAGATCGATTCAACTTGTTTACACTCCTATAGACCATAGAATATTATAAAGATTACAGCAAAAACAAAAATAAATACATGCAACTTGTTCATGTTCTTTGAAACGATCATAATTTCTTGATATATATATATATATATATATATTTGGAAAGGGTGGGAAAGGGATTAAGGGCTTTCCATTCGATCACAAAAACAACAAATTAACAATGAGGTTCTTGGCCATAAAAGGCCCTGCAAATCATCAGACAACAAACAAAGGAAACTAAACAAAAGTACATAAGAGAGATAAAACTAGGTTCTCTTCACTAAGCAGTAAATTAATATTATTTCTTCTCTTCCTTTTTCCTAAGCATTAAACTAAAGTAATCATTTTCTTCACATGGATAGCTAAACTCAGATGGATTCCTGTTAACAGTGCATTTTAATTCATCACTTTCGGGGACAAGTACTTTCTTTCCTCAATCCCTGAGGCTGAGCAACTGCAGTGCTGCTACAGCGAGATCCTCATCATTTGGAGCCGGAAGGTTGAGATCAAATTCCATTATTTTCTTCTCCTTGTTCAGATCTTTGTGCTGTTAATGATTCTCTGAATTACTTGGATAAGATTTTGGAAGGTCAACTGATCGAGCAGGAGAATGATTAGGTGCCACTGCGGTTGACGTTTTTCCAGCTTTTCCACTCTATAAAATTTTAACTAGACAGGTTTCATGAAAGAAAACCATAAACATAAAATTGAACATAAATTGAGAGAAGTACAGACATAAGATTTTCTTAAAACAAATCATGGCAAACACAGAAATGAACGAAGGAAATTAAAGTTATTATATATTTTCTTTTTCTTTATTTTATCTTATTTATTATCATCAACAACAAATAATCTTTCTTCCTCCACACCTGGGTTCTACTTTGATAAACATAAACACCACCACCATCATTATCACGGTTTTTCCACCACCGCCACCATCTCTTTCATCTTATATCGCGTCACTACAACACTCTACTACCATCCAATTCTTTTATTCTTTACATTTTTTTACGCCAAATATCTGGGTAGTTGGTCCACCGCCAAAAATTCAGGAGCTATTCAGTGGTGCAATCCGTAGATTTTTTTTGTTCAGCAAATTAAGGATTACGGTAATCTTTTTATTTCTTTATCTTTTCCTCCTTTCCAGATTTGGTATCTCTCTACATGTATCTACACTACTTTTCCAGGTTTGATTTTTCAAATAATTTGCTGTGTATGATTTGAAACTTTAAATGTTTATGTAAAGTATTATAGGATTTAAAGTAATTTTAACTGAAAATCTTTTTAATCTTTTTGCAACTTTGGCTTTTAATATAAACCAATACATATTAAAGGCATATAAAATTAACAATAAATAGTAAGGGCTTTCCATTCAATCTTAAAAACAACAAACAATAAGGTTCTTGGCCATAAAAGACCCTGCAAATCATTTGATAACAGAAGTTTAATCTGAGAGAAAACTAGGTTTGCATCACTAAGAGCTAAATCAATTTTCTTTCTTTTCGTTCCCTTTCCCTTTAATAAGCTGGACCTTGTACTCATTTTCTTCATATGCAGAGCTAAACTCGGCTGGATTCCTGTTAACAGCGCAGTTTAATTCGTCAGTGACGGGGTCAAGCACTTGCCTTTCTGGATCCCTGAGGCTGAGCAACTGCAATGCTGCTACAGCTTCCAGATCCTCATCATCTGGAGCCGGAAGGTTGAGATCAAATTCCATAATCTTCTTCTCCTTATTCACATCTTGGCGCTGTTCATGAGTTTCTGTATTACTTGGATAATGGTTTGGAAGATCAACTGATCCAGCAGGAAAATGATTCGGTGCCACCGCGGCAGACATATTTCCAGCTTGTCCACTCTATAAAATTTTAATTATGTAAGTTTCATGAAAGAAATCCATAAACATAAACTTAGAGAAATACAGGAATAAGATTATTTAGAACAAACTGTAACAAGCATATTTAGCCAAATAAAATAAATAAATAAAAAAAGCTATAACAAGCACATAAATCAACAAAAGAAATTAAACATTTTTACACAAGATTTACATAGAAACCTCAAAATAGAAAAAATCACGGGGCGAGTGACAGAAGATTTCTACATTGAAATGTGAAGAATAAAATTTCTGACTCTCATTCGGAAGGCGGCCAGCCAAAACTAAAAAAGAAAAGAATACCAAAAATCCCAGTTACAATAATATATATATAGCCAGACTAAAAATAAAATTGGCTCATAAAATATAACAATGACATATATATATATCGTGCTCTATACAAAATTAATAAAAAAAAAAAAAGGCCAAAAACACACAGCAATAACATAAATCGTGGCTAAGAACATAATAGGCCAAAATAACATGGTACATACAGTGAATCGATTAACAAAAGTACATTAACCTAAGAGAAATAAACAGAAATGAAGGCAAACTAAAACTGAAACAGAAAAATATTCCGCAGAAACAAAAAATTGGTGAAAATAAATTTAGAAATGCTCATACCAATTGTTGTCGTCGAAGAATCTCTGCTGTGCGAGCAATACTCTCATTTACTTCTTGTAGCATTCCTTCACCAATTTCAAAATTTGGCTTGGCCTTTTCCTGCTGCATCTGTCCATCTTCAAATAGACGCATTTTGCCTTTCAGCTTTGAAGAACAGCTAATATCGCCAGTTTGTTCAAGTGGCTTATAAGTACTTTCCCAACACATTCCAGTACTTGATGCATCTTCCTTTGATTCAGAATCAGACATATTGATTATTGCAACTGCTGATTCTGTATCTCCCTGGATTTCTCTAGCATCTTTAGCCTCATTATTTGTAGAAGGTGTCTCCCTTAAAGGCGCTAGAGGTAAATTTCTTTTCCTTTTACGTGAATACTTAGCTAGAGTCGTAGTTTCTTCGGGTATAGGATTATCGCGTGCACCTTTTGTATGATCAATATCCGAGTTAGTTTCATTTCTAGCTAATATTTCACTCAGGAATCGCATCTTTTTTGGTTTTCGTCGTGGCACACCACTAGAAACTCCACGACGCCCTTTTAGTTGAAGAGTTACTTTATCCTTGACAACCATTGTAGTCTCATCAATCTTCATAGTTTCTTTAGATTTCTCCCGTGTTAAATTTTCATGTTCCTCATCTATTTCAGCAAGAGTATGTTTCTCCAAATCATCAACTTGGGTTGCCTTACAGATTTCATTTATAGCAACTATTTCAAAACCAAGAATTTGTTATTCTCTCTACAATTATATTGAACAAAGAAGAAAGGTATTCAAAAGGAAAAACTGTTATGTACTTTTACCTGTACCATTTTGATTTGTTTCTTCAAGAAGGCATGGAGGAATTTTCGCAAGGTTTAAGGTCAGACTTCCATTTTGTTGAATTTCATCAACTTCCATACTGTTCTGATCATGGCCTAAAGAGAAACAAAAGATCAAAAGATTTAAATTAAAAAGAAAAAGGGTCCAGAAATTAAGCTAAACACCATATTATTAACTAAATATATATGATCATCATACCATTAACAGCCATGTTGTCAACGTTAGAGCTCTTTTCTTTCTCAGAACAACGTTCACAACCTTCATCCCTGTTAACGTTGAGAGAAACGTCGGGTGAATCTTGCACAACCTGTGAAGCACTTGTAGCAAATATTTCCTGGCAGCATTTTTCACATCTCCAGTATCTGAATATTGGTACAACTAATGGTTCAAGTGGCTCTGAAGGAAAAGGTTTACTATCTTGAATGTCTTTATCGCGCATCTCAGACACATATCCCCTTCATCCACATTAGAGAGTATCAAAATGACAATCCTACAAGTAAGAAAGTTCTAAACAAAGACCAAAAATAAAAATAGCCAAGTGAAAATCTCACCGTATGGAGAAATGCTGATGATTTTTTCTTGTATCTTTCTTCTCCATTAAAATCCCAAGGTCAATGTAGATTGAATCGATCATAATAGGTGCTTCTACTGACTTGGGCACTTGTATAGCAGAACTATTTCTTTGAATGTTTTTCTCTTCTACCATTTTTTTTCTCTCCATGTTAAGAGGAAAACTACATTGAGCATGTGAAAATAAATATTTCATGAGCAAACATAATATAAAAATTAAACCATCATCAAAATAATATGTTAAAATACGGAACAATAATTATTGTTACGTCAATAATTGTTAGTAAAAGTTTAAAATATTCTGATATAATTATACAAATATCGTTAAAATGTATATTTACTCTAATAGTATAAAAGTTACTCTAACATTAACAACCGCCTAAAATATATTCAATGATTTATTTTTAAATATGTAAACAAGATATATAAAAGTAATGACTTCGCATATATAAAAGTACATTGTCAATTCTTGTAAAGGTCACAAGCAAATATACACGTTAAGAATCATTTAAAACAAAAGTCAATCTAAAGTCAAAATAAAAGAATTAATTTATGTCAAAGATATTACCACAAACTTAAACTAAACTACTGATAGATATCAATTTAAGTAGGGAGATGAGTACTTCTACATGAACCTACTGTGCACCACCATAGTGCACCAACATAGAATAATTGATACAAGTCATATTCAAAATATTCATAACTAATCTAAATTGACTCACGTACTCTCTTTTTTTCACAACTGTTAGTATACATAAAGCTATTCTTCTAAGAAGATTCAATTAAAAGAAATAATCTTTCAAATGCACGCACATTAAAAATTAAAATAAACTATAGTGGAAAAATAAAAACAAAAAAATTAATACCCTTCATCGCAGGATAAAGTCCTGATTGACTTTTTGAGTATATTAAAAAAATATGATAAAATGATAAAATTGTTCATATTTAAATTCTCATTTAATTGCATAGTTTTTTGCACATGAATACTAATACTTCATAAATATGCATAGAGAATAGAAATATGACAATTAATATTAAGGATATTATAGGTAAATTGTTGTAAAAAATAGATTATTTAAAGGAAGTAGACATTTGACTTGAGACTATTTAAAATAATAATAAAAACTTTTATCCTAGGACGGAGAATTTAAAAGTTAACATTGATAGCTAAGGAAGTATACAGGTGTATTGTAATTTCATTATGAAAGTCACAAATATATTGAAGGTTTAATTCAAGCACTACAAATACATCGAAGGTTCAATTCAAACACTAGCCTAATATAGTCAAAAACAAACCATTTTGTCACAAATTTACTTTAGACAACTCGAACTCAAATTAAAGAGAAATTATGACTAGATCAGGATGATACTTTGAACCTTAGCATTTGAGAGCAATGGAAGGATCGAGGAAAGGAGAAAGCAATAGAGAAAGAACTAGAAAAAATAAAATATAGTAGGAGCATAAAATTAAATTTAAATAAATTAATCAAAATTAAGAAGAAAAAAGATAGAAATCACAAAGATGTAAAAGGGATCGATAAAGGTGCATCAACATTTAGAGAATCCGAACCCGTAATTTTAAATTAGGGTTTCATGGATTGCGAACAAATCTGCCACATCCAACTCATAAACAACACTAGAAATTAAATTGGGGATTTCATTAATCATGAACAAATCCACCACACATAACATATTAACAATACAAATTAATTAGTCATCTGTAAAATCATAAAATGTTCTAAACTCTGGCACATAATCAAGCCTAAAACGGAATAAATTGAAAAATTAGCAAACTACCCAAAATCATCATAAAATAACACCGATACAATCAAAAAGGATAAATTTAAATTGAATTAAAATAAATCATTGACACTTTCAACTCATAAACAAACCTTTTTTGCATGCGAATTCACGATTTTGATTCTTGATACTCGCGCAAAAGCTAGAAAATTTAGCAAATCTTCTTTAAAAACTATACCTTAACAAGATTCTCGATGTTGGTGACAACATTTGTGATGTGAAAAAAAAAATGGAAACTAGAAGAGATCAGGGAAATCGACGGGAGCGAGAGTGTCACTCTGTCTGTAAAGGAAGTTTGGAGTACTATATATATAACATTTATTCGAGACAAAGAAAATTAGAATGAGAAGTTGTTAATGCGGCGATTTGTCTGCAAACCCTAATGAAATTATTTATTCTCGTCGGTTTTTTTGTTTGATTTTCAAAGAATCTTTTGACATTCCAACTTGAGATTTGATAATTTGACATCCGTTGATTATAAGATCTTAAGCATTCATTTAATATTCTAATTTGATGATCAAATTATTATAAGGGAATGGTGTGTCATCACCGAAATTAATTTGAATCGGTGAAAAATATAGGGAATTGATATTTTCACAAGCAAATTTGATATTTTCACAAGTAGGTCCCATTTGATCTTGTGAAAATATCAATTGAGAATTGATATTTTCACAAGCAAATTTGATATTTTCACAATTGGGTCTCACTTGATCTTGTAAACATATCAAATTAGCTTGTGAAATATCAATTCCCAAAATATAATATAGGGATCGTTATTCATAAGTGCTTTTTATATTTAAACTAAAATACGATTTGCACCCCAAAATTTATAAATTAGTTGCAGTTTACACCCCTATATTTAAAATGTATCTAAATGCACTCCAAGAGTCTTTTATATACTAAACAAAATGCACTCTTCGACGTTTAAACTAGTCAAAATGCATCCTAAAGTTCGTTTTAGCTAAACAAAATGCACCACAAAGCTCATTGCACACAAAATGCACCCTCAATTTTGAACGATTAAAATATCAAAAAGAACTTTGAGGTGCACTCGATACGTTTTAAACATTGGGGTGTAAACCTCAATAACCTTACAAACTTTACGGTGCAATATGTATTTTAGTCTTATATTTATATAAGGAGTCTTCGCATAAATATTGGATTGGGTTCGACCTTTATGTGAGAGAGAATTTTGTAACTATATTTGTAAAAATATCAAGATGCTAAAAGATTTATATATTTTTATTTTTAAAAATTATGGGGCAAAGCCCTTAATCCTTATATATAGGGTTAACTGCATATCTGACCCCAAAGTATACACCATTTTACACCTCATATCCTAAGGTATAAAATCTCTTTAATCTTGTTACCCAAAGTAACTCGACCCTCCCAAGACGCACCCTCATGTTATTTTTGACAAGAAAAGTGGTCAGAATTGTCACATGGTCCAGTAAAGGGAATATAAATACGGCTTGACCGTATTTTTATACATTTGACCATATGAAATCAACTTAAAAATAATTTAATAGCAACCTTATACAAATAAAATACTCATCATCTTTAAATACCTAACAAAAAAATAATTATCTTCTTCATTATCTTCCTCATTTTCATCATCTTTCCCATCTTCCTCATCCACCATGAAACTCAAAATTTTCAAAATACCCAAATCATTCATTGCCCTTGCAAATCATTCATGTAATTTTAAAACCTCAAACTAAAAACCTTAACTCATTCATCATTTTCAAATTTGGCAACACAAAATACCCTAACTCATTCCTCTCTCTAAAAACCCACACTCTCTTTCTAAAACTGTCTTCTACAGTTAAATAATTGAAAAATATAAGTTTTTTGGTTAGTGCAAATTACATGTTGATTCGCACAAGAGTGAATGTAATATGTGATGTTTGGATTAAGTTAATTGACCTCTCGATTAACTATCTCTCCCATCACAAGAATTACAAGAAAAATTAATATTTATGACCTTTGTCAGAATTTTCAACATAATTTTTGATCGAAAATTTGGTCGGAAATAACCATTTCGAAAAATAAATTCCATCTAGAAATTCATCAAAATTAATTATTTTCAATGCAAATTCCGTCAAAAATAAACTAATTCTGACGAAATTAATCCTGACAGATTTTTTCGACAAAATTAAGCCTGCCACGTATCAGACTCCAGTTTAATTAGGCGAACTTATTTTTGACAAAATTTCGATCAAAAATAAGTTATTCTGTTAGAAATAATGAATTTTTAAAAATATTTCCCCTTCATTTTCCAGCTTTTTAAACCACAAAATTGTACCTATTTTTTTCAAAATAGTTTGTTATCATTCCCAACCAATATATATATATATATATATATATATATATATATATATATATATATATATATACCCAACAATAATAAACCCAACTAATTTAAAATAAATAACATACACAATGACTACGACGATACTAAATGTTCTAATAACCTATAATTTATAATTTAAAGTAAAAGTACAATTTACAAATTAACTAAAACTGTAAATAACTACAAGCGACAAGCACTACTACTATCGTCGGTATGAGGAGAAGATTATCGGACAAGGGTCGATGATGATGCTCCGGTGTCTAAAAATCATCGTCGTCATCCCCCCACTCGTCATCGTCACCTTGCTTGGCATCATCACCCTATTGAGACAATAAAAATTTTAACCTACTATTTTATTTTATTTCATTTCATTTTGGTGGTAGAAAATTAAGTAAATGCTACTTAGCTTAATTATTATATTATATTATATTATATTATATCATATTATATTATATTATATTATATTATATCATATCATATCATATCATATCATATTATACTATATCATATTATACTATATCATATCATATTAAATGATATTATATTATATTATATTATATTGTATTATACTATATTATTTTTATTATATATTTTAGTAGTACCAAACTAAGTAAATTCTACTTACTTTATTTTATTGTATTATATTATATTATAGCATAAAATATTTTTTTATTATATTTTATATATTGTAATAGTAACAAACCAAGTAAATGGTACAAGTATTTTTATTTTTTTTGGCTGGAAAACTAAAGTAAGTCCTAATTTATTTTTGCTAGTTAAATATTGATTTGTTTATTCTCTTTTATAAATTATGTCAAAAATTCTGTTGAAAATTCCATTGAAAATAAATTCACCCCAATAGGTAACCAACAAGTTGCCAGTTAGCACCCCCAAAACCCACAATACAAATATCCAAGTATAAAAACATTCACCATCAGTAGCCTTATTAAGTATATAGCAATGACTTGTGTTAATCAAACTAATTTTCAAAGCAATTTTCAGAGCATATACACTACAAGAAAACGTCTTATTTTTTACTGGAATATTCTATTGAAAATAGTCTTATTCTGTTGAAATAATGCTATTATAAACGGAATATTCAGTCAAATAAAATCGATCGGGAATAAGTCTGTCGAGACTTCCGTCGAACATAAGTTTTATCGATGGAATTAAGATTGATGGAATTTCGATCGAAGTTAAGGTTGTTTTGATAGAATATAATTGCGACGAAAATGTTCGTCGAAAATAGCTTACCACATGTTGGTTTTAAATTGATTCTGGGGAGATTATTTTCTACGAAAATTTCATCAAAATTCCCTTATTCTGTCAAAAATATTACTCTTTTTAATATTTGTTTTTGTTTTTACAATTTTTAGATTTTTGAACCTTAATTTGTACCTGTATTTGTTTTCAACCAGCTTTTCCCAACAACAACACATACAAATAAATTGCAACGACCAACATACACGTCAAAAGGGCTAATCCTCCAAATAATTTGCGACAATAACACATACATATAAATGTAACACATACATATGACTAATTCTCCAAACAACACATAAATATATATTTCAACTTTAAACTAAGAAAAAAAACAAATATGTACAAATATATACAACAGCAGCTAAGCTAAGCTAAGAAAGAAAACAAATATAAACTAAATTATGATGTATAACAAATATAAGTTAACTAAGACTGTAATCAACAATGTTGTACAATGTAATTAAGCCTAACTACAATTAAAAATATAACTAACTATAGCTAGCTATAATTATCTATCCCTATCATCGGGCGGGGATCGACGGTGTTACTCCGGTGTCTAAAAATCATCGCCATCATCAACGAGCTCATCATCCTCACCTTGCTCGGCATCGCCACCCTGTTGATACAATTAAAATATAAATTATTAGCCCATAATTAAGAATTACATAAGCAACTAAATAACGCTTTGAGTAACATGCAGAATATACAACTTAAAATGAATAAAATACCTGAGTAGTCAGGGGTTGACTCAAGATCGCCCCGAAAGCATCCAACAGTAGGATAACCACCATCTGTATCACCTCATCGCGTATCACGGCGAACTGCTCCGGAGGGATAACCGTATTTTTTGTAGTGGCTTTAGCTACAATATCCTGAGCAAGTTGATGATGGAGCACACAACTAGGTAAGCCCTGACGATAGAATATCGGATTCGTACTAAACGTCTCTGACACCACCATTAAAACCCTCTGGAATAGCTTGTTGTCAAAGTCAACGCGCCTATATGAGATGTTCTAACAAGTGCTTTTAGACGTTAACACTGATGCTTGCTAACTAAAGTCTGGGAAAATAAAAATAACTTTATTAATAATTTATAAAAGGATATAAATTATGAAATAACAAGAAATATAATAAAATGATTGTGACGCCCCTAAATTTGGGCCTACACAGCCCAATTTGAGATGCCAAAAATATAAGATAACTATTACAAAATAGTACATAGCACAAAAATACAGAGCTTAATAATACATAACTAAGTTTTCACTATTATTGTCACATTATTTTACAACATGTGAAGACTTCTACAGCTATCACTCAGACCTTCACTCCATCCCCTGACTAAACCCTGCTACTCTCTCATTTCCTGAAGGACAATGAAACAAACGAAAAGGTAAGCTCAAATAGCCCAGTAAAGAAATATCATGACTAAGATAACAATGAGTAAATTATTATTAGCCTTTAACAGTTGAGTTTTTTATTGAATACAATAAATAACAAGTTTTATATTAATAATAGCAGCGGAATGAGCAATTCATTAGAAGAATCATGTAGACTATGATGTTCACTAGCTTCTCTTTTTAAGAAAAATAGCATCAACTTTTATCATCTAAAATACCACTGGTCATGATTATACCAACAACAGTTCTTCTTTGCCCCAGGCCAAAGAGAACATTCACCACGTGCCCTAAAAGACACACCACCATTATATCGTCTTTATCCTATCATCTGTACCCCATGCCATAAATATTCACAATAACTTAATTCTTAATGATTAGAATAATAATAGATATATAAATGATGAATAGAATAACATGATACTTTGTCCCAAGTCAAATAATATCTAAATTATCAACATGATGTTGACTCAAATTCAAAAATAGTATTCAAAATCTACAATTCAAAATAATGGTTAAAGTTCAATAGAAATGTTCAAGTAAATAGGAAGATTCAGATAAAATGATATTAAATGAAGCGTAAACTATTACGGAACATATAATCAGTTTAGAAACTTTACCGAACAATACTTACCATAGTAAGTTTAAGAGTATAAAAGAAAAAGATATCATTACCTTAACATATGACTAGATATTGATTTAAATGAAGTTGATCAACTTATATATTTATAAATTTAATTCGTAACTACCACATGTAATTTCATAGTTTATACCAATTCGTATGAAATCATCAAAAGTGATTTGATAGTAAAATTTTGTGTAGTTTATAGAATAAAATATAATAAACTTCAAAATAGTTTTTAAAAATATTATTTCAAAATAATCTTCAAGGGAAAGTTTTTCAAAATGAATCTTCTAAAAGAAGAGTCTTCTAAAGGAAGATTTATAAACACCGTGTGACGTGTGTGGTTACTTGACTAACTATTATGAAAATGAAATGACTTACTTGAACAATACGTGTACTCTTACAGATCTTCACAAATACAATTGATAGCATAATCACATGATAAGTAGATTTTATATCTATTTATTATGTATGTTTAGACTTAATTATTTGTGAGTTTTTAAATATTTTTAGTGTTTTAGATAATTTATTTAATTTTATGTGTTATTATTATTTTTAGGATTTTTATATTATTTTTATTTATTTTTAATTATTTTATATTTTATTTTGTAGGGAAAATCAAGCTGAGTGGCATTTATGTAAATTCTGCAAACCGGATGGCACAATTGTAATTTCAGCCAAGCTTAGTGGCAGAATTGTAATTAATCATGCATGGTCCGCGCCATGCGCGCATAAGGAGAATCAGGCAAAGTAGCGAACGACGTCGTTTGGCTGTGCATGGTAAGGAAAAAAGGAGCTCGCGCAATACGTGGGACTATTCAGAAACACGTCAGGCACGCGGACGTGGCTGACAGCTAGCAGTTTTTGCTTCTTTCTTTCTTTCCATGCACGGATTAGGTGAGCGCGTTGACCTGGTCAAAGCCGCGTTTGGCAGACACGAAAATTGTGCAGTTCGGGATTTTGCTTTAATTTGATGCTAAATTGGATTTTAATTCTACATTAGCTTAGGATTATTATTGTACTTCTATAAATACATTATGAGAGCACATTAACAAAGATTAGCTGATTATTAAATACAATTAGGAGCTCTCTCTCTTTCAGGTGTATCATATCTCTCTCAATTCTCTTGCATATTATTATTATTATTATGTTTGGTTAATTTTTCTTATTCAGTTCTAGGGGATTTCAAAACCCAATTACAATTAATGGTTAAATCAATTCAGTAATATTATTTATTCTTCCTTATATGAAATTATTTGTGATAATCTGTTTTAATTGCTTTTTGATATTAAATTTGGTTAGAGCTCATTAGATTGATCAAATTATTATCAATTGCTAGATTTAGGAATTATATTACGTGTAATTGATATTGTTCCTAATCGTTGGTAATGAATAGTGATAGATGATTGTGGTCAAGTTTTTATTTATTACTATGGTTATCATGATATAAGTTAAACAGTCCGAGCTTATGAGATTGTTGCTTAGAATAATCTAATTTTCTTGTGATTAATGCTTCCATTATATTAAATTTAGAGAGCTTGTTCTAGGTTGTATAATGGTTAGAATCTAATGAAGAGCTTGTTTTATTATATTAAAATTAAGGGAAATTTCAGGTAGAAGAGCTTATTGTTGCCTATGATTATTAGTTTTATGCAATGATATAAATATATTCTGATAGATTGATCTAATTATTTGTAAGGGTGAGAATGAACTGAAGAACTGGAGATTTTAATTTATGGGTTAATCTTATTAATTTATTTTTGTTTATTTAGTTAATTATAGTTAATTCAAAAATTCCCTTATTTATTTATTATTATTTAGAAATAGAAAATATTGGAATTTATTGAAGCAATATCACTCTCTGTGGGTTCGAGCCTTACTTGCTATTATACTGATTTTTTGATTAAAAATAAGGATTAATTTTAGAGTGTTAACGACAGCTTCCAAATTTTGACGCCATTGCCGGGGAGTGTTTAATTGTTTTTTTTATCTATTCTCTGTTTTATTTGTAGTGTATGACTCGATCCTCTCAATCTAGTGAGTTGAATTTTGATCCAAAAATAGAGAAGACTGCGAAAATGATAAGAAAATAGGCTCGTCAATTTAGAAGAACAACCGCAGACTTAGAAGAAGTTTTTGTACCATCACCGGGCCTCAACGTAGCACTTGAACTACTGTCAAATAGTTCATCAAGTGATTCTAAAGAAGAAAAAATGGCTGGCCCTAATAATAGGACTATGAGGGAGTTGTCTACTCCTAATTTACACTAACAACCATTATGCATAGAATATCCTACTTTAGATGCGGCTTTTGAACTTAAATCTGGACTATCCATCTTTTGCCTACCTTCCGTGGTCTTACAGGTGAAGATCCATTCAAGCATCTAAAAGAGTTCCATGTGGTATGATCTACCATGAAGCCACAAGGAGTAACCGAAGAACAGATTAAGCTTCGAGTGTTCCCATTGTCCTTGGCAAACTTAGCAAAGGATTGGTTGTATTATCTTCCCTCCGGTTCGATAAAATCATGGAATGATATGAAAAGGTTATTCTTGGAGAATTATTTTCCTGCTTCAAAAGTCGCCAACATAAGGAAGGAGATATGCGCCATCACACGGTTCAGTGGATAAACTCTTTACGAGTATTGGGAAAGATTCAAGAAGTTACGCTCGAGTTGTCTACCACACCAAATTGATGATCAACACCTTATTCAGTACTTCTATGAGGGATTGTTACCAATGGATAGGAGTATGCTTGATGCTGCAAGTGGAGGAGCATTAGTCGATAAAACTCTAGAGGCTGCGAAGAATTTAATTGCAAACATGGAAGCTAATTCACAGCAGTATGGAACTAGGATGGACCATGCACCAAAGAGGGTGAATGAGGTTGGTTCAAGCAATATGTAACGTCAAATCTCGGACTTGACTACTATAGTTCGTCAGATGACAATAGGAAATATGCCAACTACAAGAACTTGTGGGATTTGCTTACTGACAGATCATACTACAGATACTTGTCTAACGTTACAAGATGATGATATTATGCAACAAGCCAATGCAGTGGGTAATTTTCAAGGACAACCTCAACGGAGATATGATCCATATGCTAACACGTACAATCCAGGATGGCGAGATCATCCTAATCTGAGCTATGGAGGAAATAGACCACCGCAGCAAAATGCATTTCTGAATAGGCAGTAAGGTTTTCAACCAGCTCAACAACAGTACCCACCTCGACAAGCAGCACCTGCAAATTCTGGGACATTTTGGGAGGATATGCTCAAAGCTTTCATGAACCAAACCTAACAGTTTCAACAAGATACAAGGGCTTCCATTCACAATCTATAGAGTCAGATAAGTCAGTTGGCTACAACCGTTGGTCGATTGGATTCTCAAGGCTCGAGAAAGTTATCAATCTTAGAGAAAATACAAGTGCCATTACGTTAAGGAGTGGAAAACAGATGGACACACCAAGGGCTACTGTTGAATTTGATGAGGATAAGGCTAAAGAAGAGGTAAAAAAATTGAAGGTAATCCCTAACCCTTCTATTCAGTTTAAGTCTAATTCTTTACCTTTTCCTCCCAGGAATCTTAGAACTTCAAAGAAGGATGAGCAAGAGAAGGAGATTCTGGACACCTTCAGGAAGGTAGAGGTGAATATTCCTCTATTAGACGCAATCAAGCAAGTTCCAAGGTATGCCAAATTTTTGAAAGAATTATGCACTAATAAGAGGAAATTAAAAGACAATGAAAAAGTGTTTGTTAGAGAAAATGTATCAGCAGCCTTTCAAAGAAAAATGCCCCTTAAATGTAAATATCCAAGCATGTTCACAATTCCCTACAAGATATGTAATACTAGATTTGAAAAAGCTATGTTAGATTTAGGAGCATCAATTAACGTTATGCCATTGTCTATTTATATTTTTCTAAATTTAGGACCTTTAAAGAATACTTGTGTTATTATTCAATTGGCTGACTGTACTAATACTTACCCTAAAGGGGTGATTGAGGATGTGTTGGTACAGGTCAATGAGCTTATATTTCCTACAGATTTTTATATTATGAATATGGAGGATGATACATCTCCAAATCCTGCTCATATACTGTTAGGGAGACCATTTTTAAAAACAGCGAGAACAATGATTGATGTGCATAATAGGACCTTGACCATGGAATTTGACGGTGAAAAGATTCAATTCAACATTTATGAGGCTATGAGGCACCCTAGTGATGTTAATTCTGTTTTTGCTATTAATGTCATTGATTCTTTGGTGTAGAAATCCTTCAACCAAATATATAAGGAAACTTTAGAGGTTGTTATCGCAAATAGTTTGGAGCTAGAACAAGAAGAAGAGATTGAACAAACTTCAGAATTAAAAGAATACAATAGCTGCATTACATTATTTACCGAAGATTTCAGATAAGTATGCAATTTCGTTTATTCAATTACCTGTGACTCATAAAAAATTGTTACCTTCTATTGTGTAGGCTCCCACTTTGGAATTAAAGCCATTGCCAACCCACCTGAAGTATGCATATTTAGAAAAGGAAGACACACTGCCAGTAATCATTGACAACAATCTTACCAAAGTTCAAGAGGACAAACTACTTAGAGTTTTGAGGGACCAATTGTGTGACATCTTTGGTTGGACAATTACGGATATTAAAGGTATAAGTCCGATTGTGTGCATGCGTCGAATTCTTTTGGAAGAATGAGCTAAGTCGACAAGATATGCTCAAATGAGATTGAATTCACTCATGATGGAGGTGGTGAAGAAAGAGATTATTAAATTATTGGATGCAAGTATTATCCACCCTATTTCAGACAGTCGATGGGTAAATCTAGTATAGGTAGTTCCAAAGAAATTTGGTATAACTGTCATTAAGAATGAAAATAATGAGTTAATTGTATTGAGGTATTTATGGATGATTTCACAATTCATGGTGATACTTTGGAGGCATGCTTAGATAATTTGACACGTGTGTTAGATAGATGCTTAGAAACTAACCTCGTTCTAAATTGGGAAAAGTGTCATTTTATGGTAGAGCAAGGTAGAGTGCTTGGACATGTAGTTTTAGCTAGAGGATTAGAAGTAGATAAAGTTAAGATAGAAATTGTTACTGCTTTGTTTTACCCTACAAGTGTGCGGGAGATTCGTTCTTTTCTTGGTCATGCAGGTTTCTATAGCATTGGCATTGTGTAAGTTGCTATAAAAAGATGTGGAATTTCATTTTAATGATGATAAAGCCGCACATTGGTATGCTAATATTGTAAATTATTTAGTAAATGTCTATTTTCCAAGCGAATTTTCTAAATTTCAAAAAGAAAAGCTTAAGAGTGAGGTCAAATATTATGTATGGGATGACCCATATCTGTGAAAATTTTATGTTGATCAGATAGTTAGATGATGTGTACCCAATAGTGATTTTTTGTCTATCCTAACTTTCTGTCACTCTTATGCTTGTGGAGGACATTTTGGCCCTAAAAGAACAACTCATAATTTTTTAGAATGTGGTTTCTATTGGCCGACTATTTTTAAAGACTCTTATTTGTTTTGTAAATCATGTGAAAATTGTCAAAGAACCGGTAATATCTCAAGTAGGAATCAAATGCCACAAACTCTTATTCTAATTGTTAAAATATTTGATGTATGGGATATTGATTTTATGAGACCATTTCCAGTTTCTTTTGGTAATATTTATATTCTTTTGGCTGTTGATTATGTTTCCAAATGGGTGGAAGCTAAGCCACCCGAACTGATGATTCTGAAGTTATTACAGATTTCGTGAAGTCTAACATATTTTTCAGGTTTGGCACTCAAGGGCAATCATCAGTAATAGATGAACACATTTTTGCAATAGGATGCTAGAAGCATTGTTCAAGAAATATAATGTGATGCATAAGGTTTCTACATCCTATCATCCACAAAGCAATGGTCAAGCTGAAGTGTCCAACCGTGAAATCAAATCTATTTTGGAGAAAATAGTCAAACTAAATAGAAAGGATTGTAGTTTCAGGTTATATGATGCACTTTGGGCTTATAGGACTACTTATAAGACTCCTATAGGTATGTCACCCTATAGGCTAGTATTCGATAAACCTTGTCATTTACCTGTGGAATTGGAACACAAGACTTTTTGGGCAATCAAACAATGTAATTTGGATATGGAAGAAACGGGAGAACATAGGAAGTTGCAATTACAAGAGCTAAAAGAATTGAGAAATGAGGCATATGAGAGCTCTAAAATTTACAAGGAAAAGACGAAGGTCTTTCATGACAAGAGGATTTCTAGGAAGAACTTTGTTGCTGGACAAAAAGTTTTACTTTATCACTCACGGCTTAAGTTATTTCCTGGTAAGTTGCGTTCTAGTTAGGTTGGTCCTTTTGTTATTACTAATGTCTTTACTTATAGTGCAGTTGAGCTTCAAAGCCCCAAAACAAGAAAAGTCTTTAAGGTGAATGGACATCGGCTTAAACATTTTCATCAAGGTTTTCAGGTCGAGAATGTTGAGGTTGTGGAGTTGGCAGAACCAGTTTATTTGGATTGAGAAGGAAGGATTGAGTCGAGACAATGACGTTAAACAAATGCGGTACTTGGGAGGTAACCCAATCACGTATACTACCGTGGAAGACATACGCCACGTGTCAGTGACCATTAATAGTGACCGCATTTATTAGCGATCGCTAATAGCGACCGATATTAGTGATCGTGATGAAGATTATTAGCGACTAGGAGTTAAGATCAACAGCGACCAATTTTTTTAATAGCGACTGAGCATTAGCGACCGAATTCGGTCGCTGATAATTTTTTTAAAAAAATAGTTTGCTTTTTTTTAATTTCCATAAATTTCTTTACCTGTCAAATACATCCCAACATAACATAACAGATATATAAACGATCTCATTTAGATCTCTAACCAAATATCAAATTCAAACCAAATTAAATAACATACATTTCATATAAATATAAAACCAGCATTCAATCCAATATGGGTACATAAATATATACAATAAGATAAAAATCTGACCGTGTATGGGTTACAAACTAAAGTGAAGAAAAAAAAAGATAAGAACGATATGTAGCTCCCAAGCTTCATCGATTTAGCAAACTGCTACGTTCCTGTAACAAAAAAAGAAACATGGTCCAATATAGTATTATTGGCTGATTAATTTTATTGCATTAATCAATAATATTACCTCGTCATGCTCAGTCTCCTCCTGGTCTGGCTGACTTGCTATTGTCGCTACCACATCCGCTAATGAATCAGGACTCAATGCTTTCAAATGATCTTGTAGTTCACACAGAAGGGCATGATCTCTGCATATGGCTCCAACACAGTCCGCAACATTATGTGTCGTTAAATTGTATGATGCCCTTCAGCTACACCTGCGAAATCTGTTCCTAGCGGTAGTCCTATATTTTCTCGTCCATTTGTCACTTTGCCACTACTGGCACATCTCAACCCAGATATCCTGCGAGCACCACCACAGACCGTACTTATGCATATACTCCGCAGCCTGGCCAGGATGGTATATGCCAGCATTATACAATGTCTTTTCCCGCTCTTTCTTTATGTTATCTTTTGTGCGAACAACACACTTTTGCTAAAACAATGTTTGTATAACCCCTATCTGTGTCTCTTCCCACTTGTATCTTTTCTGAAATAAAAATACAATAATAACATTAAAATAGTTGTAATATAATTAACCTGATAATACTAAACATTAGAATATTTCAATAGAATAGTTGTAAATTACAGAGGAAAAAAAATACCTAGAACTTCTGCCAACAGGTCTCCTTGTGGGCTAGCAGTGTGCTGGCCCACGTAATAGATAGGTAGGCCAGTTTTACAGGTATAACTATGAAATACATTTAACAACCCTAACATCTGTAAAATACCTAAAATATACAATAATTTACATTAGTATATACAATAATATTATTTTTAATTTAATACTACTATATGGTTAATAACTTACGTGTTGTTTGGATCAGGGCGAATCTACAATAAAATACGGTCGTCTAGATTATCTAGGGCCTTTGGGATTTGATTTAGACCCCGACCTAAATCGCGCTTTCTTCTTGCTGCTGAAGATGACATTTATTCAAAAAATGACATTTAATATGACTTACATAATAATGATTACAGAAGTAAAATGACGACGCATGTGTGCAACTATAAGGTGAATGTAAATAATTATAATATGTATGCAACGATTTATAACAAGTGAATAATATTATATAAACATGTGTGCAATGGTTTATGTCAAGTGTATATATAAAACATTTATATATAACTCTACATAATACAAATAAAATTAAACATACATTTTAATGAAACTCGCTGTCAGATTTTGAATTATCTTCAACAATATGTGGAGATTCATAACCATCTTGTACTTCAAATTCAGTGTCGTTGTCACTTAATAGTTTTTCCTCCTCAGTATCACTGTCGTCTAAGTGTTGTACTAAATCGGGATCCAATTCGTCATCATCACCTCCACCCTCTAAATTGTTGAGCTGATTGTTGTTATCAAGATTTATTATATGAGGGTTATGTAACGTCTCCTTTTGGTATACTTCTCCGTCTACTAATTGGACATGAATGCATGCAAGAGTATGAATGACAACTTGCCAATCTATAGGCGTTCTATCCCCTTTTCAAATAGGAGTACGAGTGTAATATACTTGTTGTGTTTGAGTTGGCAACATAAATGGTGCATTCATATATGTCCTTTTGTTGAGGTCAATATTGACAATTCCATGTCGATCGACACGTATTCCTTTTTCTGAATCAAACCAACGACATTTAAACATATTAATCTAACCTCCATATGTACCCTTGTACAACAACTCAATGATCTCTTCCAACTCCCCATAAAAGGGACGACCAACCACATTGCAGCAATCTCCTTGAACTAACACTCCAGTAATGGTTGTTCTTTTACCAATGGTGTATCTCTTCATATGAAAATTATAGCCATTTATTTTATAACCATTACGAGTGACTTGGTCCCTATCTGGGCCCATGGCTAAGACTTGTACATTTGAAGGAATTGTACCCTCATTAAGAGCCTACAATTGTTTAATACATTGTGAATAAGTGTTTCATAAATTAAATAAAATGACTTAATTAAGTTAAATAACTTACTTTGTCCTTTAACCACTTTGTAAAGTTTTGATCCCGATTGAGGTCAATATCTTTATCAGTGATGTTGTGTTGATTTTTTCTTAATTCAGCATCGAATGATATATATATATATATATATATATATATATATATATATATATATATGAGATTACAGTGTACATCAATGAGATTAAGTTAATTATGAGTTTTACATACATACCTCACCAATCCCTCAATCTCCTTTCAATTAAAAAGAATGTAAGTATGTGCAGCATGTAATTCTGTCTCAGAGAGGAATACGCATTATTCTTTTCCATAAGCGCGATCCGGTAAACCAAATACAGAAAGTCGACCATTTAGTTCAACGTTTCCCCCATCATCATGTCTCAAAACTCGATTGGTCTTTGTCAAAACTTCATCGGGAAAATAGTCCGAGACAAACGTAGATATCTCATCAAAACTGTATGTCTCATATATCGGCCCATCGACATAAGCTCTATTTTTAACCTTCCTCTTAAGGTTTTCCATCACCCTCTCGAAAGGATACATCTATCTATATTGAACTGGACCACTAACACGAGCTTCATAGGGTAGATGTATTTGCAAATGTTCCATGGAGTCAAAAAAATCCTTGTGGAAATATTTTTTTAAGCTTACATGTGATCTTAATGATGATATTCTCGAGTATTTTTATGTCTTTTGCATTTAACATTTTTGAACATATGTTTTTGAAGAAACGACTAAGCTCAGTCAAAACATCCCATATTGGTTTATCAAGCAAGTCTCAAAATGCTATAAGCATGAGTCTCTCCATGAACACGTGACAATCATGACTCTTCAACACTTATATTTTGCTACCTGTAACACACCTTGTAATTTTTGACGCATATTCATCTGGTAGTTTGAGAGACTTAATCCATGTACATACATCTTCAACCTATTTTTTGGACAATATGTATTTTGCATGCGGTTTGACAATATTTCCATTAGTGATTAAAGCTATAAACTAGGACGCTTACAAATATCTTTTATAACTAATCATACTTTATCATTATCTTTCGTCTTACCTTTAACACCCATCACGATGTTAAATACATTGTCAAACACATTTTTATCAATATGCATTACATCTAGATTATGGCGAATCAAGTTTGTAGACCAATAAGATATTTCCCAAATATGCTTCTCTGAACCCAATTATGAGAGTCACCAAACTCATCGATTATTTCTTAGGCAGCACTTTTACCAAACAGGATTATCGGCAATCTCATCATATGGTCACACACCTTCGTCCCACACAATCATCCTACCGACATATCATTCTTTACTTTTTCTTTCATAAAATTTTCTTTATTTCTTCGAAAAAGGTGATTTATCGACAAGAAATGACGATGACAGTTAAACCAACAGGGCTTCCGACCATGTGGTAGATTAAAGGACTTTGTATGCTCCATATAATATGGACAAGACATCTTTCCGTGTGCACTCCATCCAGATAACATACCATAAGCAGGAAAATCACCAGTAGTCCACATAATTGCTGCCCGTGCCTGAAGGTTGAAATTTGTTTTCATCGAAACATCCCAAGTCTTACATTTCTTGGTGGCCGAAAGGGTTGAAACCATCGGTTGACAATCCAAGCCTCACATTTCTTGGTTCTAATGCAAACCCCGAATGTGTTAAGTTGAAATCTTTCCAAGCCTTCCCATCTGCAGGATGGTTAAGTTCCCCATCTTTAGCTGGAGATCTCGCATGCCAAGTTATGTGTTCAGTTGTTCTTGAAGACATGTACAATCTTTGCAGCCGATGTGTAATTGGAAATACCTTAAATTCTTAAAAGGTATATTTACCTTTTTTGTAGTCACACCATCTTTATTAGGCTTAAACCGATTATGACTGCACAATGTGCACTTTGTCTTCTGTTCATTTTTCTTATAAAATAGCATGCAATTGTTCGGACATGCATCGATCTTTTGGTATCCAAGACCCAACTTCTTCACCATTTTTTTACAAAAGTAATAGTTATCGGGCAATTTTTCACCGTCAAGCAACATACTCTTAATGGCCTTTAAGAGCAACTCAAAACACGCATGGCTCATGTTATAATCAGCCTTGATATTAAGTAACGTCGCCACTGCAAATAATGTCGTTTGCTTTGAGCAACCAGGCCACAACGGTTCACTACCCTCCTCTAATAACTTAAAGAACGCTTTGACATCAGAATTCATAAGTTGATCTCTGTCTTGTTCCTAATCAAAATCCGGCCCAACAATATCATGAACCATGTTATTCATACGATAGGTACTACTGTCTGCTGGATTATGTATCCGTGTATCGACACTTTCTCTTTCCTGTCCATGTGCCCACCAACATTCTTCATAATATTTCTTGAACCCATTAACAAGTAAATGATAGGCGGCTATATCTTTGTCCGTATAATTTACAATCTTACACTTCAAACAAGGGAATCTTATCTTGTTCTGAGCGTTGACACATTCTTTCTGACTATAGGCGTAATCCAAAAACACTTGACAACCAGTTCTAAATTCAGCTATAGCACCTATCTGCCCGCTTGACTTTCGTTGCCTCATTCAACTACGGTCTAAATAGAAATTCATAATATTATGGTTCCTATTTTGACAAGATTTATTGTATTCATTAAATTGTGTTATTACAAATGTATAGGTATAATGCGTGTTTCCTATCTAAATACGTCTCCACCCTTATTACAGCGATCATGCTTCTATCTCATTTTTGTTTACGATATCTCACTATTGTAAACGATTTAAACAAATGCATCTGTTTGTTCTAAAGAAATTTCGACAGCATCTCTCATCAGTCTCCAAGTACACGAACAGTTACATGTGTTTAAGTCATTGACACCAACCTAAGTGAGAGCATAATATACACGAACAGTCCCAAAATGGGGAATATTCAAGATTCACTCCTAATAAGTGAATCTTGAACGGGTTTTTAAGCTACGCATATCATAAAACATATGAAGCTTCACTAGTAGTATATCTTATATATGATGGTGTGCTTACTTTTTATTTTTGTCATTGTAAGATATATAGGGATATTGCACAAATATATATACACACACATACACACGTATGTGTGTTTGTGTATGTATACATATGAAGAGAGGGATACATGTGGGTGTTGAAGTTCTCTTTCATATGTTCCTTTTTTTATGTAAAGTTGGAAATTCAGTAAAAGGAGACTTTGTCCATGCCAAAGTATATATTCTCTCCCTTCCACGAAGAATCCCATTCGTATAATTTACTACCATTAAAGTTGTACATTTATGATATGTTTATTCTTAAAAATAAATAATAAGTTATTAAATTTATATAACTCGTGAAATTATAATGATAAAATTAAAATTATGTTATTTTATATTATTATTGACCCAAATAATATTCAAACAAAAATTTGACAAATGAATATTATAACCATAAAAGAAAGTTTAATAGACGTGCTTTTAATATACTTAGTTGGAAGTTAGGCAAGGCTGTATTTTTTTATAAAACTTTATTTATTTATATATGTATACATAAGTTTGCAATAGTAAGTGCCATCTATCAAAAAAATTGCTCAATGGATGAGTCAACATTGAAACCGTCCTACCATGATTTTTATTTAAAAAATAATTAATTTATTTCTCTAACCAAGTGTTCCCAACAATGGGTATTGTTGACGCCTGATTATGTCCGGCTCTCCTGCTGGCCGTCCAAGAAAAATAGCTGCACAAAAATCCTAACGGCTTGGGCCGTTGGTGGACTCCTCCGGTGTGAGTGTTAGTGAAGGTTTCAAGATAGGTCAACAATGAAGGTTTGAGTATCTAGTATAGTAGAACAATGTGTGTAACCCTTACCTCCACTATTGACCAGATATTTATAGCACTTACTTAACACTTGCTAGTCCTATTAGGAATGTCTATCAGAGAAGTAGTAATGGAATAGGTAAGTGGCTATCCTAAATCTCTTAGGATGCAAGACTCCTACTCCAATTCGGATTAGATATAATAAGTCATTGTTATCCGAATGAATTTAAGAAATGTACCCAAGCCTATTGGACTTTGAAGTCCTCATCATAAACTACCAAGCTGATGGTCCGTTGGGCCTAGCCCAATATGAATTACCTGATCAGGTCTGGCGAAATATTCATCCTAACAGGTATTATTATTATTATTATTATTATTATTATTATCCTAAACTAAGGATTAAAGATGAAACAAAAATATGCCTTAAAATTGAGATTTGATATTGAGGATGTAGAGTCTTCAGTTCCCCAAGCACTTGGAAGTGACGGCAATAGTGTTGATAGCAAGCCAAATTATGTTCAAGGGTTTGTATTTTCTTGATTTATCCTAAGTTTGGTTAACGAGAAAATTCAAGAAAACAAAAGGATCAATTTTTGTTTATTTTTTTTAATAATATGTTCAATGTTGTAAGCGTTTTAATAAATTAATACTGTCAGTTTAAGCCATTTATTTTATGTTAAATGTTGTTATTGATTATTATTAAAAAAGTTGTACATTCAATTCAAGCCAGTTATGTTTCCTAGCTTTATATATATATATTATTTTAATTATATGTTGCATGATATTAATGGCTCTTAGAAAGAGGTACTACTTTCAATTTTTAAGCCTATGTTGTGAATATTTGACCCAATTAGGGTCATGACCATAATATTATTAGATCACGAATAAATTCTATAACAAGAAACAATGGTATCAGAGCATTAAGATTAGTACAAGAATTATGTAAAAATTAATTATCATAGAAATTGCAAAAATATCAAGTGAATCACTATACTTTGATTCGTTGTGTTTACACATTTTTTCTAAGAAAAGGATGCAATGTATCTCATCAAGAACCCTTAATTATGTATTTTATACTTATTGTATTTTGTGCGTGGTCTAATAAGAATGTCTTCGAAAAACAATTAGACGGATAACATTCTATCAAACATCTACTCACTAAATTCCAGTTTATTAGAACTAAACAATGTAGACGGCAAATGAGCGTGATTAACACAACAAGTACCAATGATCTACGAAGGTAAAAAAAAAAAAAAAAAAATACTAATATAGCATACCAAATTTGAGTTTGATGTACACAAAAAGTGCCTCTTGAACACTAAAAGTCTGTAACTATTTGCCTCATTGGAAATTAAATTTTATTGCGTGATTGCCTTATGGGAACCAAAAACTTTTAATATAAAATTTTAAATTTAAATTTAAATTTTGATAACCCTTTCACCATAGAGTTTAACATTGTGGAGACCTCAAAATAAGAATTTATATATATATGAACTTTCCTTTTTGAAGCCAAACTGTTACTCATTAACTTGAATTGCTAGTGAAGGGGGGAAAAACCAAAAGGCATATACCACCAATCCACCTTTGGCGTTCATCATATTTTTATTTCAAGCACCTTATTCATAACATTTTTCATTTTCATTTTTCGAATCTGTTTGTAAAACCTTATGGCTATGTTTGTTTGCAAAATGCATATTTGGGACTGGACTATTTGTATTAATTTAAAGTTATTTCCGATTTTTTTATCCTATGATGAGGGATTATTAGTCCCTTCATGTTGGAATATTAATTCCATAAAATCATTTAATAGCTTAAAATGAGAGGGACTATTAATCCCAAATTCATCATGGGATTATATAATCCCTCATAAATAACCTTGAGAATGATAAAAAAAATAGTCCAAGGATTATTTAAAGGACTATTAATCATTTATCATGGGATAAAAAAGTCGAAAATAACTTTAAATTAATACAAATAGTCCAATTCCAAATATACATTTTATAAACAAACATAGCATATATACTTAGTACAAATACATCATATACATGCGGAATAGTATAGTATTATCTTACTCTGGCCGGAAAACAAAGAGTCTTGTATTCTTTACAAGTTTTTTTTTTTGACGAATATTAATTAAGAGATATACACCAAATACTTAGGTGTGTATATTTCTTCCATAATACTCCCTCGTTTCATAAAGAGGGTTTTATTAAAAAACATGCTAGTTAATATATAAAATTTTAAATTTTAAATTATATAAATTTATTTAATTTTAATTAATGAAATAGATAATATGGCAAGTTATTTAAATATTATTACTAAGAACAAATTTGTTACTGCTGAAACTAAGTTAAATTCAAATCACAATCTGAATTTTATGATTTCGCAGTTAATTAGAAACAACCTCAGTGAGATTCCTTTCGTAGAATGGAGGGAGTTAATCTAATAGTTAAAGTTTGATATCTAAAGATCTACTCCAGGTGATATGAACTACTTTACTGCTCTTATCTTGTGCTATTTAAATTGTGCTAAATCAAATATTGTTTTGGGCCCAATCAGATAATTTGGGCTATGGGCTCCCAATTAAACTTGACCAGACTAGTGAAATCAACAGACAGTCGGCTACCGGCCGGACTCCACCGTTCCACCAAATACATGTTTTTGTAACTTGACATGCTACTTCAATAAATAGCAAAAATTACCAGTTATAGTACCGTCAAAAGGTATAGAAAACAAAAAATTATTCCAAGGCAAAAAAACAACGAGAACTTGGGGAAATAAAAAACTTAATTATAGTTCATTTAGGGTTTAATATGAATAAGGAAAACAAAAATTACGTATCTCAGATGTGCAGCATCCAGCAATGGCAGTCGGCGGGAGGAATGGCAGCGTCCAGCAGTAGAGGCCAACAGGAGGGATGGCGGCATCAGCAGTGGCGGGAGGGAGGGCGTCGTTTGCTCGGAGGGGGTCTCCTTTCTTCCGTTTGGGCGGCGCTTAATTAGGACTGAACGTAACAGCAACCGCATAATAGCGACCGCTTTCGGTCGCAGGTATTTTTAATGGGCTGAAATTTTTAGCGACTGAACTAGCAACACCCGGGCAGTCGCTGATGTATTAGTAACCGATTCAACGACGAATATTCGATCTCAAACTTTGGCACCAACATTCCTGGTTATTTTTTGTGGCAAAAGTAACAATAGCGACAGCTTTAGCTATCAATTTCGGTTGTTATTAATATTAGCGACGGAACGCGTCTGTGGTTGTAGAAATCGATCGTTATTACTAAGTAATAGCGAAAGAATTTTACGGTCACTAATGGTTTTAGTCGCTGATAGCCATTGTTCTGTAATAGATAGCGAGATGTGAGTTTTTAAACTTCGGGATACCAAGTATTAAAGAGTGCATATTTCAGTGTATATGTGCAGTTAACCCTTATATATATAACAAACATAATTAGTAATTACATTATGAAAATATTTTTGTTTCACTAATTATGACAATCTTAGAGAATGTTATATCGTGTAAGAACTTTGTAAAATTAATATCTTGTTTTTGATTTTATATTCTTATTCGGACACTATCTATATGTTACACAAGAAAATTAGAACAATACGAATAAAAATAAACTTTTTGTTACGTTTGTTTTTCTTTTTGTTTTTAGTTGATTTATATATATGTTCCTCTCTAAGTTGACAGGCACCTCAAAAGTTTTATTTTAATTAACAAAGTGAGCACTTGTCTCTATATAGTTGCCACCAGTCAATTTTTTTCCCAATTCCCCCACGATTTGTGCACATCATGTGCTATTTAATGGAGATAAAATTGTCAATATATAATAGAAAATTTAAAAATAAAAAATAATTATGATTAAAAATAGTTAAATTTAAATTGAGAAAATCTAATTAAAACTTCAAAAAAGCAAAACAATATTTTAGGGGGAAAACTCTATTTAAATTTAGGGGGGAAATTAAATTTAAAAAAAATAATAAAAAATTGAGAAAAGATAATTATATTTTGAAATAACTAATTACTAATTAACTAATTAAAATATTACTAAATTGATTAAATGGAAAACATGAAATAAATAAATAAATAAAAATATTGAATTTAAAGGAAAACAAAACACTAAATTTGATCTCAAATTCTTCGCCAAGAGATGCCCCATTCATTGAAATCTTTTCAAATCAGATTTTACGCTGTGGTTCTTTTACAGCAATGTTATATCGAAAAATCTGGCACATTAGATTGGTTTAGAAGAAGAAGATTAAATTTATTTTTAAAAGAAAGAAGATTAATCAGTTTCATAGATGAAGATTAAAAATCGGCTTTGAAGAAGATTTGGACGTCTGCGCATGGCTTGGAGATTAAAACCTGTATTTTTTCCTCTCTTTGATCAATCGGACCATCGTACACACTGCTTTGTTTACTTTCATTCTTGAAGTTAAAATAATTCTCCTTTTGGGAATTTCATTAAAACATCCATGCTTTTATTTTCAATATGGGAAAAGATGATATGCATTATTCAGCCTATTCTTCAATAAATCTTATGTTTTAGGGATACACATTAGTTACTTAACATGGTGAGTTTAAACTGCAAATTAATACAAACTTTGAAGTAGTTTGATTACATGACTATAAACATGGGATATATATATATATATGTTGGTAAGACAACATATGAGAGACTAAAATTTGATTTAATGATTAACAAAAATATAATGAACAAAATGAAAAGAGAACAAAAATAAGCCTTTATTAAAGAATATAGTCCTAATAGTAATAAAACTTAAAGCATTTTCACTTATCACATGTCAATTACATCACCATTATATATTCCTTTTTACAAGGCAACAACTTATTATCTATATTTCACACAATAAAACAGCTTTAATTTTGAAAGTACCAAATCGAAACCATACTCTTTCTTCTAGATAGTTCCTTATACTTTGCAGATAATATATTGGCTAAATATGCTGAAACTGGTCGGCCAGCCTTGCCTATAAGTTCTCTAGGACGGATAGATTGGGATGCTTTGTACATTTCTGAATAAATTATGAGGATCAACTACAGTTTTAACTTTCACCAACCTATTGAAATTACTCTTGAAATACTTAATCCCATAAACAGCTCCTTCAATGTAACTGTCTTTACCATTGTGGGTGATACCAATATCAAGATCTCTATAATTGAGAAATGCCTCCCTCGGATTCTTGGACACAAAAGGAGTCAAGGAATCATATAACTTTCTTGTCAAATCTATATAGTGATTTGCAGATTCAACCCCATCTTCATTCCAGTCTGTTGCACATTCAATCTTGCATAGGTTTCCAGCTCGATGTGGAAATGGCTTGGCAAACTCCGAAATCTCACTCATCCTTCCTCCATATGGATTGAAATACATAAACGGATCCTCTAGCTCAATCATCCTCTTGAATATATATTCCAATCCGGCTTTTGGTATGAGTTCTTGCAAATAGTCTGATTTTCTTTTTCCATAGGTGAGTGATTGTGGAGTCCGACTGAGAAGAACATCAACCGATGTTCCAATGGGAAAGCCTGTGTGGAAAAGGACTGATTCAATCCAACTCATTTCAAAACAATCTGATCTTTGTAATCCTAATTCAGGGAAGCTTTGATTCATCAAAGAAATGAGTTTTTCAGTTCCTCCAAGAAATAATGCAATAAAAGAAGCTTGTATCATCTTCTCTCCGCTTGGACTTTTTTTTACAACCTCAATTCTCATTCTTATATATAGGTCTTCAGGCAACTTAGATGCAACTTGTATCCACTTATAAACAATATCAGTAACATTGTGTCCGAAGGTCCTAGTGACTTGAAAAACAGTTACCTTAGCTGGGACACGAACCAAGTTGATTTTGTACGAATAAACAACTCCAAAACTAGCTGCTCCCCCTCCTGTAATGGCCCAAAACAAATCTTCCCCCATTGAGTCTCGGTTCAAAAATCGCCCATTCGCATCAATTATCTCTGCATCCACAATATTATCGACTGAAAGGCCGTATTTTCTCATCAAAGTACCATATCCACCTCCCGAGAAATGGCCACCAACACCTACAGTAGGACAAGCTCCCGCGGGGAATCCATGAATTTTACTTTTCTCAGCAATTCTGTAGTAAAGTTCACCTAGGGTTGCACCAGTTTGAACCCAAGCAGTCTCATCTTCAATGCTGACATTGATCGATCGGAGATTGAACAAGTCTAGCAGGAAGAATGGTACATTGGACACGTAAGATAGGCCCTCATAGTCATGGCCTCCACTTCTGATTGTCATTTGTAATCCATGAATTTTCCCGCAGATAACGGCTGCCTGAATATGTGAGAAATGTAAAGCAGTGATAATAAAAAGGGGTTTTGGAGTTGTGGACTCGTTGAATCGAAGGTTTCGAATATAAGACTGCAAAACAGATTTGTATGAAGAATTGTTTATAGTATAGATTGTGGAAGAGACTGAATTAGAGGAAAGAGAATTGCTTCTAAGGCAACGAGTAAAGGTTTCTTGAACTGAGCCAGAAATTGCCCATGAAAAAGGTAGTAGGAGGATTAAAATTAAGAAATATGAAGTAGTCATTTTGGAAGGAGTTTAAGTTCTTGTTTTGATGTATATTGTATTCATAAGTTGGGAATTTATAGATAATTTCCTACCAAAAAATGTTTTTAAAGTCTGTGAAGAAGATCATATTAGTCTCCATTTGACAATGAATTTACAACTAGATTGGAAATTCAAGCCAATGTATGACATAAATTCCTAGACTTTACTATGAAGGATAATGCTAAACGTAATCAACAACTTCTTGATGAATATACAAATGACTTCCGTTGTTCACAAATTTTTACAAAGAGTTTCACTAATCTATAGTTTGTTCAACTTTTTTTTTTATTTAATCTGTAAAAATTTAACTGTTTCAGACAAATAAAGAGACCGCTAAATTTAAACTTTAAAAGTCCAATCGGCTACAAGGTAGGATTTTATTAGAAATTAACTTGGCTATGCACAGTTCGATTTTATTTTTTTTCCTTCTGAAAAGGTCAAGTTTAATACGATTGAACCGAAAACATATAAATTACAAACATGCACTAGTTTGAATTTACGTGAAAGTATACCAATTTTTTAGTGATTCTAACTCTCCGCAAGTAAATTGGTCTAATATTACACGTTTGGACATACATTTTTCTTTTCAAGTTAATTTGCTTCTCAGTTCCTTGATTTCCTTTTCACCTTTTTATTTGGGTTACTAGCTACGTACACGCAAGTACTACAAAAATTGTCCCGCAAGTTTAAAATTTATAATTTTAACGTTAATCAAGTTTGTATTCTAACTTATGCTAGTAGATAAATCATGTGTCAACTAGTTATTCGCAAGTAATACGATGATTAATATCAGTGATGTGCATAACATTTGTTCGTGTAATTTGTACATGGTTTTGGAATTTAATATGAGCGGTTGGATTAATTTGTTGTTGAATTTCTATAATTTCGTGACAAGAATCCCTTGTTACATCTCAATTTTTTTTCAATACATAGTTACCAACACTATAATATTTATAGTAAAAAATTATAGTGTTGATACCATCGTTAAAAACAATACTTCGGTCGCTAAATGTGTATCGAAATAAATTAAATAAAAATTATAATGGCAGGAATTCAAATTCATAACTTCAGCAGAAAATAAGGGAGGGTTAGGGGAAAAACATAACCTCAAAAGGATATGCCGTATGGTCGTTTATAAGATGCATGTATATGAAAAAGTGAATCATGTCGTATTATGTTTTTCAAGTGCAAAATTAAGAGCGCCCGAAACCATTCCTACCAAAGTAAAAACTTACCTACTTATAGTTTCCACTCAATTTCAATTTTGTTTCTTAGGCTGACTGTTCCCCAATTTTTTGTTATGTTTCAGTCATGCGCCAGTTTAAAAATGATATATTTGTCATAATGATATAAAATAACTATTTCTTATGATTATAATATACGTGAACTGTGTGAACTGCGAATTATACTAGCAAGTGACGCGAAATTATACAGCCGCATAATTAACAAGTGACATAAAATTAAAATTAAAGTCAAACGAAAGAACATAATTGATGTTAAGTGACAAGGATAAGAAGGCAAGTGTTCTCTTTGTTAATTGAAGACTGCATTGAAAATTGGTTAATATCTTTGAGTGATAGATTTGTAGTTCAAATACAAAGTGTATAACACAAATATTTATTGTTGAAATACGAAATTAATAAAGGAGAGTTTAAATATAAGCCGAATTGTAAAAGTGTCATTTTAAGTTGTCACTTAATTTTAATTTTTAGTCATTTGAGTGGTAAAAATCTCAATTAAGTCATTCAAGCAGCCAATTTAATTCAATTGACTATTGACATTAGCTTCGACTCAATTTTAAGTCACACACCAAGTTGGTGATATTTTTTAAAGGACATGGATGTCAACTAGTGATATTAATAATTACAGGACAAATAATAAAATAAAACGAACAAATTAACTCAACATATAACTAAACTAAATTAATTAACATGAAATAAGAACATGTAATTGAAGACGGTAGAATAAAATTATGGAAAGTAGTGATATATCCAAATATTTAATCTCTCGATTTGGACTCCCAAATTAATACAATAACCGCCCATATAATAATTGAATCCCAATGTACCAATTCTCTCGATTTGATCCCAAATATTATTAAGTAAGCATAATGAATCTAACCACAAAAAGATATGTCATATGGTTTTTTGTAAGTTGTATGTATGTGAAGAAGTGAAATCAGGACGTATTATGTTTTTCAAATGCAAAATCCGAAAACTATGTGCTTACCTTACTTAAAAAATACTTTTTAAAAAAAAGTACTATAATTTAGAGATGGAGGAATATATTATGCGCTTACATCACCTGAAAACACTTTGAAAATTATGTTCTTACATTATGTTAGAATTTAAAATTAATTATACAACAATCTCACACAGAAAATAAAGAAAAACATAAAAATAAGAACACGCGTTATATACAGATTTATCAATTTAGCTAGTCTTTCTTAATTAATGTATTCATTAAATGTCTCACACGCTATACAATGATTGACACAACAAATAATATTAGTAACTAGAAAACCTAACTGCTCTAATATGGACTTAAACTCAATATAGTAGTAAAATCAAAGATCGGGCTACTAATAAATTTCTAAGTCCAAGTATACCTTGCGCTTGGCTTTTAAGATACATTGCCCCCTTGCAGCCCTTGTTAATTCATTGGCAAGCTGGACAGTCACTCGCTCACTAAGGAGCGAGACCCCCAACTACTCTAACGTAGTAGTCATTAGTCAGACCCCTAGAAGCATGAGTCAATCGTAACGGTCTCCCACTTAGTGAATACTTCTTAATGTTGTTAAATATTAAATAGAAATTTACACGCAAGTATACACGGTCCACAAGTAATAAAGTGAATAAGTCGAGTGTTGAACCCACAAGGAATTAAAAATAATTAATACCAAACACTAATTTATTATCAAATTAACTTTATTTAAACAAACGCAATTTAATTATAAAATAAACTAATTGAAATTATCAACTAAATTAAACTAATAAAAATGATTAAATCAAATTAAAAATAGTTAAAATTATAATTTCTCCTAATGTTTCATTTAAATCTCTTCACTCTTTTTTTTAATTAATTAATTATATAAAATTGTTAACTGAGTTTTTTAACTATTTATTAACCTTTTTCAAGAATTAATAAAAAGATTTATTCCAATTAAGTTATTATATTGCTATGCAAAATAACTTGAAATAAACTCATTACGATCCAACTCTCAACAAAGTTACATGTGGCATATAGATATTTTCATCCTATATATAATTATGCTACTCTTCCTAAAAAGATTAAACAAATTCACATACTATCATATCCAAATCTAATCCTAGAATTCCTTTTTCAATTCCTTATAAGATATCACAATTAATTACTACGCAAATAATTATACATGAATGCACAAAATATGATAAACAATTCATATATAATCATTAATAATTAAAAAGAAAATAAATTAAATTAAACTACACATTGGGTTCAATTGCAATCTCAATAGTAATTATCTCATAACTAAATAATAAATTATCCATAAATAATTCAACATACCAAAATTATAAAAATAAAAGGAAAAAAAAATAAAATCTGTGTTGATATCCGTCTGTCACTCAGATCACAATCTCAAATTCCCAAGCTCTGCCTTTAATTCTCGAATCCTTCGCGTTGAATACTTGCTTCTAATTATACTTCTAAACTACTCAAATACAATATTTTGCTCAAAAACTATGTTAATATATTATAATGTATGTTAATCTATATTAATATACTGAAAATAAGAGTCTCATAATGTATTTATAGCAGTACAATATTAATCATAAGCAATAGTAGAAAAGAAATTCAATTCGAAATCAAATTAATCCAAAAATCGTGAATAATTTCGTTATAGGAAATTAATGCACTTGCCAAAACACAGCCTTCGCGTCCCTTGACCAATCAACAGCACTGTGCACAATGTACCTTCTTTCCATCTCGCCCGAAGCCACACGACGTCGTTTGCTAAAATTAAATCCAATGTCTATGCAAGCCTTACTATTGCTAATCTATTACACGCTAAAATAGCATCATGACATTTGGTGCTGTTGATTTCATGCGCCAGCCTCCACTGTTGCTCGAAATTACGAAACTACCACCGGTTTCATTTATTTATCAGTTTGCCATTAAGCTTTTGTGGAAATTACCATTTTGCCATCAAGGTTTATTTTCCTACAAAATCAAATATAAAATATTTAAAAATAAATTAAAATAATATAAAATTCCTAAAAATAATAATAATGCATAAAATTAATTAAATTACCTAAAATTAATTAAAATCCTTAAAAATTAACAATTAATTAAGCTTAAAAATATATAATAAATAGGTATAAAAACTCATTATTAAATACCCCTAAACTTAACTTTTTGCTTGCCCTCAAGCAAAATAAAATAGAATTTAAGATTCTACTAACTTAACAACTCAAGCAATTAATCAATATGAATTTCAATTGTAGCCTCAAATATTTTTAAATGATAACTCAAAGAAAATTTTAAAATTATGCAAAACCCAAAAATTTCAACATATTTACTAATCTTACTCTACTTAAGACAATTCGTGTGTGTGAATCCAAATGTATCAAACTAGCAACAACAACAAAAACTTAGATTCCCTTACATAATTAAAAGGCTCATACAACAAAACTCTATATTTTTATTTTTAACATCACTCAAAGCTAATACATGCAAAAATAAATTAGGGGATCTAAAAGTTTTAATCTTTTAAGCAACACTAGTATTATTAATTTCTTTTAAACTTTTCTTCTTCAATTAAATGGGTGCATTTTATGCTCTATCCCAATTTTTTTTTCTTTTCTCTTTTTTTTTCCAACCCTGGTCAGTGCATTTTATGTTCTATCTCACCAGCGAGTGCGTTTTACGCTCCATCTTGCTTTCTTCACATGTTTATAAGTGAGTGCGTTTTACACTCCATCTCAACTCACCACATAACTCTCTTAACTTTTTTTCTCCACAAGCTAAATTAATTTTAATAATCATAGAAAATTGACCTAAACTATCTGTCCTAAATTATATTTTACCACAATTTCGCATTAAGTTACAATCAAATAAAAATATATAATTCAAAAATACATATCATGAGCAGTTAACCAAATAAACATCACTTAAGTTAAAAACCAGCTCAAACAAATAGACATGTGCATAAAAATTTAAAGTATCTCAAATATAATAATAACCAACAATATGCTAAAATTTCAAACTAAAAAAAAATATCAATTTTTTCAAAAGTTATTAAATAAAAACCAAAATTTTTTGTCATTGGCAAAAAAATTAATTCAAATTTTTTCATTACCTAAGTGACTCTACCTAAAAACTAAGTTACCCCATTTTTGTAAGAAATACGATTGCACTTAGCATGTGTAACAAGCCTTTAAATCTCAAGGTTACCCCAAGTGGACGAGTTGTGTCTCGTGAAGGTTTACAGTGAATTTATCTACAAAATTCCAAAATTTAAGCTAAAATAAAATCTAAATATTAAAAAAAAAAAAAAAATTATTTCAAAATTTACCCACATTCCTAAACTTAAAATAAACATTGTCCTCAATGTATAAAATAAAGAAAAGTAAGATCAAGGGACTCCCCTGAATATGTAGCATTTTTCTCCTTATCTGCTAAGCTTAAATGTATAGCAAAAACTTGAAACAAAATAAAAATAAATTATTAAAACAAATAATAAAAACTAAAATTTACTACTAAAAAAATCTACTAAAAATAAAAAATAAATAAAATTAAATAACTAAAATTAAAACTTGGATTGCCTCCCAATAAGCGATTGTTTTATAGTCTTAGTCTGACTACTTCATTTTCTTCAATCAGGCTCAATAGCAAAATTTATATTTCCATGCCTCATCTTTGTCTTTTCTTTGAACTCCATGGCATTAATGCAAAATTGCAAACCCCAAAACTTATCTTCATCCATTGGCAGAAAATAGCTTTCATCATCTGTTTTATCCTTTATCACATCAACCCAGAAGCGTTCCATAAATTTGCTAGAGATTTTCAATGCCTTGAAAACCTTGAATTCCACATTTTCATCTCGTTTATTGTCATTAGAATTCAAAACTTGGTCTTCATCTTTCTTTTCATAATCCCCATTTTTGCTTCTTGGCTTTTCAGCTTAACTATCATCTTCCACATCAAGATGCGACCTCTTTAAATTTTCTCCAACAGCTTCTTGAAACTCCTTGCCACTTTATACTATATCTTCCTCGCATTACTCATCACCTTTCTCTTGAGGATAAATTTCTGTATTGCTAGGTAAAGTGTCTTGCAGGCGATTATTTATGGCATTGGCAAGTTGTCTCATTCGGTTCTCAATATTGTGAATTGTTACTTCATGAATGTTCCTCCATATCTCACTTTGCTTTATGAACCTGGTAAGGCATTCCTCCAAAGTAGATTGCATCCTCATCTCATTTTGTTATAAGATTTCGGTAATAATCTCCAAATTCGATTTTTCCACTTGTGGTGGTGGTAGTTGATACTGAAAATCTTTATGATAATAGCTTAAGGCATAGAATTGATCTTGATTGACATTCCATGAAAAAATCGAATGATTTTTGAAAATTCAAATGATAAAAATTTGGGGTGTAGTTGGGTTGTTGCTGATTATAGGCATTCTAAATGGATTGATTCTCAATAGTGTCAATTTTTCTTTCAAACTCCGCAAACTGTGCATTCCATTAGTCAGCTATTTCTGCCACACTTAGTTGAATCATCCTCTCAGAAGACCATTGATAATTAAATGCAGTCATCGTACCTGAAAAGAAAAATATAATTAAAAAAATTAAATAAATAAAAATATACAAGTTTAAATTAAAACTAATTTGACTAAAATTAATATTGGCAAAAATTATTAAATTAATTCTCTGGCAACGGCGCCAAAAACTTGTTAGCTTAATTGTAAATAGGAATTTACACACATAATTATATGCAGCCCACAAGTAATAAAATGATTAAGTCAAGTATCGAACCTACAGGAAATTAAAAATAATTAATATCAAACACTAATTTATTATCAAATTAACTTTATTTAAACAACACACAATTTAATAATAAAATAAACTAATTAAAATTATCAACTAAATTAAACTAATAAAAATGATTAAATCAAATTAAAAATAGTTAAGATTATAATTTCTCTCAATGTTTCATTTAAATCTCTTCACTCTCTTTTTAATTAATTAATTATATAAAATTATTAACTGAGATTTCTTAACTATTTATTAACATTTTTCAAGAATTAAAAAAAAAGATTTATTCCAATTAAGTTGCTATATTTGTAATATTGATATGCAAAATAACTTGAAATAAACTCATCAAGATCCAACTCTCAACAAAGTTATATGTGGCATAAAAGGTACCTTAAAATGAGTTTGATCCTTTAATGTAGATGTAAGTGTCCAATTCTTCAAGTAAAATGTTATAGCAACTACCTCTGCCTATAATTCAAGCTCCAAGTCTACCTAACTCCATATACACCCCGCCTTTTCCATGAGTGTCCGATTTAACCTCTCAGTTACACCATTATGTTGAGGTGCCATCCAAATTTTATTCTGTCAAGGAATCTCCTGCTCATCAACTGAAAAATACTCTCTACCGTTATCAGTTCGAATAACCTTTATCTTCTTGTTGAATTGATTCTCAACTACTGCCTTAAATTCTTAAAATTTGTTAAGTGCTTCAGACTTTCTTTCAATAAAATAGATACAAGCATATCTTGAAAAATCATCTACAAAAAAAAATATAGTACCTTGATTTCCTAAGATATGTTTTTAAAGTTTTTCCAAACAAATCGATGTGTATCAAATCTAACACTCCCATCGCTCTAGTGGCAATGGACTTAAACTTGACTCTATTCTACTTCTCATACATGCAATGCTCACAGAATTTAAATCTCATAGAGCAATTCGGAACCCTTTTACTAGTTTCTTTGATGTTATACTAGACATTCCCTTCTCACTGATATGCCCTAACCATTGGTGACACAACATAAATGAAATATTCTCAACACTTTCTTCCTTCTCAAAAACAAAAGAGCCAACAAATTACCCATTTAACAAATATCAAATTTTTGCTAAGATCAAGAACATGCATAACCCCCGAAAGTGTTTTGGCAATACCATCATGTATCCTGAGCTTCTCATTTCCACGACCAATAATCTTTACTAAAATATGATTACTCATCATGACATTACCTCCATTAAAATTTTTATACTGACAGAATTAATCCTTGTGAAGTGTCATATGATATGAAGCTTCTGTGACAATTAACCAGACACATCATCAGTTTGGGCTATACAAACAGCTGCTATATATATAAGTTTCCAGTAGTTTCATCCTTATTCCCCCAATCATTCTTCTCATTCGCAGATTTACCACACTTATTTTTGTAGTCCTTCTTCATATGCTAAATTTATTACATTTCTAACATTTAAATTTTTTCATGTCCGATCTGTACTCTTAGATCTTCCTTTTGACTATGACCTGTTTTCAGACTTTGAATTTTTATCTTGATTTTGCCCTCGAACTAATAGAGCCTCCTTAGTTGAACTTTCTATACTCTGTCATCGCATATCTTCTGATAATAAAGTGTAAATAACCGCTTCAAACGATAATTATGTAGTACCACTATCAATCACAATTATCATATTATCCCACGAATTAAGCAATGAACGTACTAAGATAATAGTTTTATCACCATCACTGATATCATAACTTACTGTGATAACTGACTAATCAGGGTATTAAATTCATATAGGTGTGTAGTAGGGGTGCACAACGGTCGGTTTGGTCTGTAAAAAATAACAAAACCATTTAAGTAGGTTATAAAAAATTAAAAATCAAAATCGCCCACATTTTTACTCTGTAATCGGTTATCGGTTAAATCGATCAGCTTAATTAGTTATAAAACTTAAGCATAAGCGATAAGGTATAAAGTTTGCATGTACCTTTGCAATTATTTTGTTCGGAATTTGGTTGAAAATTTGAAACAATCTGAAGTTATGATCTTTATGTCAATCTGGTCCTAGAGTATTTTTGCTTTATTTTTTAAATATAATTGATCAAAGTTCCAGTGATCTTTCACAGTTTTCTCCCCAGAAACATTAACCATGATGTTATTAAAAAGGCAGAGTCAAATCAAGCCACGAGACTTCTGATCCCACTTCTCCCATTTGGCAAGTTTCTCCTTCAACTCTATTTTAGTCGAAGACATTCCCTTCTTCTGAGGGGTAACAGTCGACTTTGGATCTTCAATTATTGTTTATCCATGAATAGATCCTCCATATTTAGTTTCAAAGTTAAAACTTTTTCCATTGAAACTTATCAATTTTTTTCCGTGATGTACTTGTGTTCACATCTTAAGTCGCCTCTTCCAGAACCCCCAAAGCAAAAGCTATGATACCAAATGTTAGAATTTAAGATCAATCACACAACAATCTAACACAAAAAATATAGAAGAACAAAAAAATAAGAACACGTGATATACTCAGGTTCACCAATTTAGCTAGTCTTGTTTCTCTAATGTATTCATTAGATGACTCACATGCTATACAATGATCTACATACCAAATAATAATTTAGAGTAACTAGAAAATCCTAACTATTATAACATGGGCTCAAGTCTAATACATTAGTAAAACTCAAGACTGGGCTACTAATAAATCATCAAGCCTAATTATACTTTGTTTTTAGCTTCCACCCACCAGCTCACCAGAGAGCTGCGCAACCGCTCGCTTATTGAGGAGTAAAACCCCCGACTGCCCTGTTTTAATGGCCATTAGTCGGACTCACAAAAATATGAGTCAACCATAACACATTACCTGAAAATACTTTAAAAATCTTGTGCTTATATTACTTTAAAATACTTTCAAAATTATGCCTTTATATTACTTGAAAATATTTTGACAAGTTGAAATGATATAAATGTAATTGAATCTATTTTCTCATATCATTGTATGTTTCGCATGCTATTTGGCTTAGGTGGTTACTAAAGGTGATTCATCATTTTAAAAATCAAGCTACAAAGATTTGCATTGACATTAAATCTGGACTGAATTATAGATTTATCTTTCCAAGTTGTTAGTTAGTTTCACAATTAAATTGTCACTCAATTATTAAAGTGAACACTTGCACCCTTATAATTACCGATTAGTGTCAAGAATAAATATTGCATTAATTCATCTAAACTTCAAAACTTAAGTACATGACATATATACTCAATAAAACCATTGGAAGTTGAATCATTTCTCATGTGCAATTCTCTTCTTATAATAATTGATGGAAGGAATTTGGTTCTAAGGGAAGTGTTGGAAATCTAAAGCAAATTAATTATTTTGAAAGTCTTTTATTTTAAGTTAATTGTTTTTACCAGTCTGACTACAACAGACTCTTAGAAATTAATCTCAGTGTCACTTAGAATGGTGTGGATAAAATCTATTGCAATATGTAGAAATTAATATCCATTTTGATTTTGGTCCATGGTGCGGAGAGATCGAGTTTTTCTTTCTCTTCTTAACTCATAGCTCTAACTCAATATCTTTGAATGCTAAGCTAACTCCCTATTTTGATTCTTTTTGTTGTACATGTTGATTCGATTATATAGAGAAATAAATATACATATATTTGGTCTAGTTTTGTAGGTAAAGGTGCACAAAAGGACCCGAAGATCAAAAGTCTGAACAAGATCAGCCTGAGAAAAACTCAAAAAGCCTAGCTAAATCTAAGACCTATTAGGACCGGCCTAGGGCTTAGATCAGTCCAAGGATTGGGGAGCAAAAGACTAGCTTGAATTGACCTGGTTTGAGAACTGAACTGGCCTGAAGACAGTTGGGGATTAAAGCCAAGATTGGCCTAGACTAAAGATTAACTTAATCAGGCCTACTGTCGGACCTGGTCCTAGGTCTGGCCTTTTATGACTAATTTGGACCTGAAAAATTAGTCTTTTAGGACTAAAATTTGAGGCTTTTCAGGCCCACCATTGTGTTATTCCCATATGGCACAATGAGATCTAAAAAGGGGTTGAATAGATCTTATTAAAAACTCATATAAATATTATTTACCAAGTAATTATCAATTAAACTGATTTAGTTAAGCACAACAGAATATTGTATTTTAAAACCCCCTTTGCAGATTGGTTAATGATCCCAGATCTGCCTTTAGTGATATGAAAATGTAGAAGCTAGTCAGACAATATTACAGTCACATAACAGTTGAAATAACAGTTATATAAAGTAGTAAACGACACAATAATTTTTAAGAAATTCGAAGCCTAAACTACTCATATCCTTTCTTCCACTCCACTAAGCAGGGATCATCCATTATAGGATAAAGTTCCACTGAATCAATTATAATTTCCCTTTATAACCTCCCTTTAGAGCCGATTCACTTAGAATCAGGCGAGATCTATGTCTCAATTTTATTATCTTCCTCTGGAGTTGATTCACTTAAAATCGGTTGAGATCTCTATCTCGACTTTATAATCTCCTTATAATTGAGTTTGATGTGCTGCTAAGTTGCGTTTAAAATCATCTTCTAAATAACTTAGCAGCGATGATCGATTTCTTTCCAATGCATAGAATGACTTTCCAGAAAGCGTAGAGTGGCCTTTGGATTGTAGGGATGCTTTAAGCTTTTAGACTTGTAAGCTTTATCTCATGTAAGTTCCTGATCGATCAACAGCTTTGAAGTTTGGAAATATAATCTATTTATAGATTTTTCTCTAAAAAAATGCCCGTTTGAAAGTTACTGTTGCTTTGCTTGATCTCTGCCTCAAAAGTCTTTTGATTCAAACTGGCACACTGTTGTAGCTGCCTGATTTGTAAGCTTATTGTTTGATGTGGAAAACTTCGGTTTCCACAATATAGCTATTATAAATGCAGTTGATTAGACATCTTTCGTTTCATTAACGCACTTACATTACAAGAAAATAGTCTATCAACAACCAAAGATATCAGCGACCACTATTAGCGATCGCTAATGTACTTATTAGTGACCAACTTTAGCAACCGTAGTTGACCCTAGTCACTATTAGTATTACCGACCGATATTCGGTCGTTGATCGATCGCTATTATACTTTTGCCGCCTAAAAAATTGGCGCTGGCATTGGTGCCAAAACATTCTACGACGGGACACTATCAACTACCACATGTCAATCGTTAATATTACCCTGTCAGCTGTATCAGTGACCGCATTCGGTTGTTGATGATGCTACATCTTACTGTTTCAGCGATCTCAGTCGGTCGCTAATAATGGTCGCTAATGCATTTAAAACATTTCATAGCGCAGAAGCTCGGCAAAAAGGGAGAAGAATAGAAAGAGAGAAGAAGATAGTAGCTACCAGCCAGCGCCAGCCACCCACTGCCACAGCTATTCCCCACAGCCACTCACCACCGCTAACTGGACCCACAGGTATGGAAAGTATAACTTTTTGGGGTTTGTTTACAGTAAAAATTTTTGGTTTTCATTGTATACCTTTTACTGGATTTATGTGTTTGATTAAGGCTAATAAGGGCTTTAGTAGGGGAGCAGCTTGCTGTAGTTTTACTTATTTATTATCCCTTACGAAATTTTCTTTCAGACTTATTTTTTACTTTGTGCCAAGCACGGAGGTTTTATTCCCCTGTTGTTTTGGTGTTTGATCTTTTCTGGATTACAACATGAATTTTATCTAATTTTTATGTTAGTTTTGGGTGTATGATATTTTTTATGTTCGGTTTCATTCTTTTTGTTGAGCCGTATGATCCATGGTATATTATTGGGGATAACCATAGTATTCTTGGGGTTGGGGGTATTGTTCGTGCGTGTACATATGTTGCATAATAACTACTGAAGTAGTAACACAACCTGAACACAAAATGTTCCATATAATATGTATGTTATCACAAGTTTACACAATTACATTAACGAGAACCAAAATCATACCCTCGAAGCGTGATCTTTTGGTGCGGAAGAACTCGTACGGTTGAAAAGCCAAACCCAAACCCAAACAGTCGTCTCTGAACTACAGAATGAGAACGGAGAACAAATTCACGATCCGTCACAAATTTGGGAATTCAGTTGTTATTTTAGGAGAACTGTGGCTTAATCAATATACCGTATATTGATAACTGATGATGGGATAATATCAGATGAACTGAGGTCGTGGGTTTTATAGGCGTAGTGGCTTAACTCACTCCTTACAAAAACTCCAACCACTCAGTCAACTTAACGTTATTATTATAACGTTATAATTATAACGTTAAAAGACTGAGTCTCAATGGCCATCTAACTAACAACCAAATGGGTCGGACCCTCCATGGGCGCCCCATTTAAATATCCAAGATCCAACATCTCCCACTCGCCCATGCCGAGGACGACGTAATCATCACAACTGCTAAAAATTAGCTCAAACCAAAATAACATGTATTCATATTTGCCAGATCGTGTGACCGTTGAGTTCACCTGTAATGCGGGAGCTCTACACCAAACCCGTTAGGGCCAACATAGAGGCATCTACCCTTTCAAGAAAACAGTACGGGAGCTCTCACGTCAAACTCAATTAGTTCACGTAGAGACTACAACCTATAAACTCATAGTACCCCAGACACATTTAAATTTCACTAGGTTAAGTATCTCTAATCCCTCAGAGAGCCATACTTAACCACCTTTGGGCCCAAGTCCATTTTGTATCTCACTTATTACTATATCGCTATCGAAGCACTATAGTTGTCGACAATAAGTGCAGAACGAGGTGAAATCAAATTATCTTCCCTTTGCCCTAATACTATTCAGATATGAATCAACTGCTTTCCCAGAATCGGTCCTTAGAGTCTCATCAATTTTGACCTTAGGAATCGAAACCAAAGTAGCAACACTAATCCATGTCTTTGTAGTATAGTCAAAGATCACAAAGAACACTTGATGTAGGAATAAAGATTTTGTCCTACAGGACTCACACGGTGAGGAAACAGGGATCCATTCACTCACCTCCTTTACATGGTCGTTAAGCACATGTAACACTCTCACAACATACTATTCTATAGCCTTGTTGTGCGGACCTTAGTCTAGTCACTCCTAGAGTGTCTAACTCGAACATTTCAAAAATGCTCGCTTATCAAAGCGCCACATTTGAAATTTCGCGTCCGGTTATCATGTTATGGCAGACAATCTCATCTATATAAGCATATGTCATATGGTCATGCCATACGGATCTTAGTTCAGTCGCTCTATAAGCGCCTAACTCGAATTTCTAGATTGCTCGCTTTCCCAAGCGCCAACTCTGAAACTTCGCATCCGGCTATCAATACAGGTTAATATAGATGGTGTGGCATTCTATATTCAGTTAATCCAAATTAACCTCATCTTGGCTCATGCCAAGGCAACATAATATTTCACATTACTCCCTATCAAGCGCCAATTGATTGTTATCCAAAACATCAAAGTTCGTTACTCAAAGCGCCAATATGAACTGTCTCAACCTTGCTCGCTCTTCAAAGCGTCAAGGGTGATTGCTCGTGGAAGTGAGCCAATCAACCTGTTGACATATATTTAGTGTGCGTGCATATCCAATATGCATAATAACTGTGTGAACCATTAATATTTATCATATGCGCTAAAATAACACAATCATAAGTAGGAACAAATGAATCTCGCATAAACGATAAATATCTCGATACAACAATGAATATCTTTAATACAAGCCAAATAATGAGTGATATACAATAAAATAAGAAAGTACATTAAACCCTACGAAGCCCTAACGAACTAACATGCCTACAAAAAGCATCTCTCGGTATCGGTTTCGTCAAGGGATCCGCTACCATAAGGTCAGTGGGCATGTACTCCAATATCACCTCATTATTTGCTATGTTCTCTCTAATGAAGTTCATCTTCAAGTCAATGTGCTTCGTCCTACCGTGATACTTAGGGTCCTTAGTGTAACCTAGAGCCGCTGTGCTATCACAGTAAACAGTCACAGGATCTGAAGCATGACGGACGACTCCAAGATCCTCGAAGAATCTCCTCAACCACATGGCTTCCTGAACAGCTGACGTACATGCTACAAACTCCGACTCCATCGTTGAAAGAGCAACGCAAGTCTGTTTCTTGCTACACCAAGTGATGGCACCACCATGTAGCAAGAATGCATATCCTAAGGTCGACTTGTGCACCCCTTGGTTACCTCCCCAACTAGCATCAGAGTAACCAATCAAGCGCAGGTCCGGTCCTCCATAGCACAACATGTAGTCCAAAGTACCTTTCAAATATCGCAAGATCCTCTTGATTGCCCTCCAATGAGCAATTCCAGGGTTTGACTGATAACAACCGAGATAACCGATTGCATATGCTATATCAGGCCGAGTACACACAACTTCATACATTAGCTTTCCTATAGCACTGGCATACGGGTAGTGGGACATTTTCTCAATTTCCTCAGGAGAACTAGGGCATTGCTCGGGTCCAATGGCATCGCCTTTAGTGATAGGAGTGTCTATGGGTTTGCAGTTGCTCATTTGGAATTGCTCTAGAACCTTCTTAAGGTAAGTCTCTTGAGACAAACCAAGAAGCTTTCTTGAGCGATCTCTATAGATCTTAACTCCAAGAACATAAGTTGCTTCTCCCATGTCCTTCATCTCAAAGTTAGAGGGCAGCCACCCTTTGGTGGTAACAATCATCTCCTTATCGTTCCCAGCTAGTAGGATGTCGTCGATATACATCGATATGATAAGGAATTTATCTTTGGACCGTTTAATATACACACAATGGTCTTCCTCGATCATCGTAAACCCATCACTAATGACGGCTCGATGGAATCTCAGATACCATTGCTTAGACGTTTATTTCAAACCATAGATAGAACGTTTGAGCTTGCAGACTTTGCGCTCTTGTCCTTCTATGATGAAACCCTCAGGTTGATCCATGTATATCTCCTCAGCTAAATCTCCATTGAGAAAAGTTGTCTTAACGTCCATTTGATATAACTCCAGATCCAAATGCGCGACAATTGCTAAGATGAGGCGAATTGAGGCAAACCTCACAACCGGTGAGAAGGTTTCCTCGTAATCAATTCCCTCTTGCTGGGTGTAGCCCTTGGCTACAAGACGAGCTTTGTACCGATCGATGGAACCATCCGCCTTGCGTTTGACTTTAAGAATCCATTTGTTCCCAATAGCCTTTCGCCCTGGTGGAAGGTCAATCAAGTCCCAGACTTGATTAGTCCTCATGGATTCCATCTCATCTATCATTGCAGTCATCCACTTATCACTAACAGTAGATGATAGAGCATCTCGATAAGATCGAGGTTCCTCATCTTCATGCGTATCAGCCAGAAAGGCATTCCCCTCAATCTCAAAGAGACGACGTGGAATGTTGCCCCTTTGACTTTTATGCATTTGAGGAACAAAAGACTCTTCATTCGATGGAAGAGTACTGCTTGAAGGCATGCCACTCCCACTATCTACAGGAGCCTGAGAAATAGCCTCATCGGACTCTACTGTACGAGTTGGGGCGCCCAAATCTTCCTCCATCTCATAAAAGTTCATCTATTTGCTCATATCACCTCTGTTAGGGAAATCCATCTCAAGGAAATCTGCATCTCGTGACTCTATCGCCGATACAGTCCCATCAGTTTGCTCTCCAACGAACACGTAGCCTTTGGAGTGTTCAGAATATCTTACAAAGATACACTTCTTACCCCTCGGCCCCAACTTTCCATGTTCATGAGAAGTGTTATGCACATAAGCTGTTGATCCCCAAGGCCGCATATGGCCCAATTCGGGCTTTCTGTCGGTCCACAATTCATATGGGGTGGACTAAACGGATTTCGAAGGTACACGATTAAGTATATATGTCGCAGTTAGCAATGCATCACCCCAATAGGAGATAGGCAAATTTGTTTGCACCATCATAGACCTAACCATGTCTAATAATGTCCGATTCTTCCTCTCCGCCACACCATTTTGTTGTGGAGTTCTAGGGATTGTCAGTTGCCTGATAAGCCCTCTTTCCTCACACAGTTCCTTGAACTGATCTGACAGATACTCGCGGCCTCGGTCAGTTCGAAGTGCCTTAACACTTTTATCCAACTGTTTCTCGACCTCAATCAAATAACGTCTAAAGCATTCTAATGCCTCAGACTTATGAGAGATCAAAAAAGTATATCCAAAGCGCGTATAGTCATCTATCATTGTGAGAAAGTAGGAACGTCCATTCCTTTCTTTCACATTCATAGGGCCACAGATGTCTGAGTGAATGAGTTGCAATGGCGTTTCTGCCCTAGTGGCTTTACCAAATGGTTTTCTAGTTGACTTTCCTGCTAGACAATGTTCACAAGTGGGTAGATTGACTTTAGCGAGTGGGCCTAAAAGACCTGCTCGAGCCAACCTAGTCATTATATCCTGTCCAATATGGCCTAATCTAGCATGCCATTGAATTGAACTAACATTATCATTCTCAACAAGCAAGGAATAGGAATCATTACTATTAATGCTAGAATCAACAGTATCTAAAACCATAAAACCATTATTAATAAAACCATATCCAAAAATATTCGTCCCATGCGAAATTATTACAACGTTGTTCTCAAAACTAACAGAATAGCCTAAACGAAGTACTGACAAAACAGAAAATAAATTATGTCGGACATCCGGCGCATAAAGTACATCATATAGGGTCAATGCAGAGCCTCCTCGCATTTCCAGTTTGTAAGTGCCAGTGCCTAGCACGTCCACACTGGAATCGTTCCCCATGAATACTTTTCTGCCAGTCAGAATGCGGCGGTATTCCACGAATCCACTCCGATCTCTAGCTATGTGGTCCGTTGCTCCTGAATCTACAATCCACATATGGAGAGAATGAGCAACCATAACAGTACTTAATAGTAAACACATAGATAGATTAGGACTAGGAATTACCTTCTTCGGCTCAGTGCATTCACGAGCGAAGTGTTCCGCCTTCCCACAATTGTAGGATGCCATCTTGGCCTTGTCCTTTTTGCCAGCACCTCGCTTGCCTCTTTTTCGTTTGCTGACGCCACCACTCGCAGCCATCTTAGGCGCAGTAGGATTAGCAGATTTCTAGCCCTTCTTTGGCTTGAACCCTTTATAAGAGCTCGATTCAGCTACATATGCCCTGGAGGACTTGACAACGTCAAGGCGCTCAGCCTCGAGCTCCAGGTGGCGACGAATATCATCAAAATTTATGATATTCTCGTTATGGGTCATGTTGACCCGCATATGTTCCCAACTGTCGGGAAGAGAGCGAACCACTACTGAAATCTGTTGCTCGTCTGATAGCTAAGTCCCACCGGATTTTAATTCCCGGTTCATGTTAGCCATGATTCGAAGGTGTTGTTTCATAGTGTGGTTATCACGTTTTTTATAACCATCGAATCTTATGGCTAACTCTCTCAGCCTTGTCAGCGAGGTGCCGCCAAACTTCGTCTTGAGAGCTTCCCACATCTCATGTGTCGTTGAGTATTGTTCATACTCAAACAGGAAGTCGTTGTTCATGCAGCTCAGCAACGTTATGCGAGCAATTCGGTCCTTTTTGCGCCAACTTTCGAAGGCTACAACCTTGACCTGATCCTTTGCATCTTCACCGTCTGGTTTTGTCATTTTGGATAGCAGGGTTTCTTCAACCTCTTGTTCCTCCAAGACCATCCTAACCTTACGGTGCCATACATCGTAATTATCTCCGTCTAACTTGTTTCCTTGATTAAGATCTGCGATTATGTGTTTTGAAGCCATTTCTGTTTCGGAAAAAACTGATTAGAGATATTCATAGTTCACCACAGTATAATTATATCTTAGCCACGCGAATCAAATCAACATAAAAATAATTAGGGCATAAATATAGAAGGGAGACTTCGCCAAGCTTAGGAATCACAATTCATATAAATGTCCAATTATTTAAACTTAATTTTTCGGCGCTTAAGACATTTAATTTAGGGAATAATTTTAATTAAATTACTACCACCTAAAACACTCCCACTAGAAATATGTGTGCATGTGCAATTACAGCATAACAATTTAATTATATGTATCAAACAATTAATATTTCAAAATATTAACAAAGAAATTAAATAATAAGCAATATTACACAATTTAATATACCAAGTACATTATAAACACATCAAAAAATTTCCCAAAAATTTCTAACAGTGTATTATCATCATAAAAGGTTACTGTAATTTTCTGGGATTTTTTTGATAATTATTCTAATTATCACAATTAATTATTCATTGCACAATTAAGTTGGAAATTAACAAAAAAATCCAAATATATTAATTTTCCAAAACAAACAGTGGAAACATCAATTATATGCAAATAATTAATTTCTGTAAAATATTCAGAATTTATTAATTTCATTTAGTATTTATAAATCATTTTCTTATATAAAATAATTAATAAAAACATTTTCTGAAATAAAATAAACGGGGCGGGTCAAGAACCGCGGGTCAGAACCAGGTCAGGGTCAGCGCGCGGTCAACCGTCAGGCGCGTGCATAACACGCGCCAGATTCTGATGGGCGTCCGCGCATTGCGCGGGCGCGTGGGATATCCGCGGCGGCACTGGGCGTGTCTACAACACGCGCCACCTTCCCGACCTCCGTTCGCGACGTTGTTATTTCTGTTATGATCGTCTGGATGAGCTGAGTCCAATGGTGTGCTCAACCACAATTTTGGGAGCTTCCACGATAGTGTTGTAATGAACGTGCAAGCCACTGAGAGTGGTTATTGCACTTCATCTTCAACCTCCAGCCATCAGATCGCGAATTATTCTTACAGAGGCCATAACTTGGTCATTTCTTATCCAAATCATGCATATAATATATCTACGGAAAGCCCATGAAATATTCTACGCATACATGCCAAAATCACATGAAACGGATTATTACCCAGAAAGTTATGGCAAATTAAAGCATGCGGTTTTGATTTTTATACATGCTTTCATGGCATATTGTGTAAACAGTATATACATATGATCATACAACCATGCTCTGATACCAATGAAGGATTTTAATAATATGTATGTTATCACAAGTTTACACAATTACATTAACGAGAACCAAAATCATACCCTCGAAGCGTGATCTTTTGGTGCGGAAGAACTCGTACGGTTGAAAAGCCAAACTCAAACCCAAACAGTCGTCTCCGAACTACAGAATAAGAACGGAGAACAAATTCATGATCCGTCACAAATTTGGGGATTCAGTTTTTATTTTGGGAGAACTGTGGCTTAATCAATATACTGTATATTGATAACTGATGATGGGATAATATTAGATGAACTGAGGTCGTAGGTTTTATAGGCGTAGTGGCTTAACCCACTCCCTAAAAAAACTCCAACCACTCAGTCAACTTAACGTTATTATTATAACGTTATAATTATAACGTTAAAAGACTGAGTCTTAATGGCCATCTGACTAACAACCAAATGGGTCGGACCCTCCATGGGCGCCCCATTTAAATGTCCAAGATCCAACAAAAACAATACAGCTTTATTTCAAAAGAAGAATTAATAATTATAACTTGTTAACTGCTATAAAAAGATTTTTACTTAATTATTCCGTGTTCCACAAGAAGAGTTAAAAAAAAATTCCATTGCCATTTTATTAACGTACGACCCTACCAAAACATTATTGCTAAATAATAATCATGTTTAGGATAAACAATGATTAACCTTAGTTATCCAAATGGGAGTGAAATGGAGTTGGTAATATTCGGTTCATTCAATTGAATTGGATGAAAATTGTAACAACTGGAACCAAACCCCCACATTTGTTAGAAAAAATTACATACATTGGTGATCAAACTCCCATTGTATGTCTTTTACTGGATTTATGCTTAGTTAAGGACCCATGCTCACTATATATCAACAGTGTTGCATAAATTACTTAATGCACATAATAAGCTTCAGTTCCTTTCATTAAGATTTAAGTCTAAGACTTTGCTTTTAATTTTTTAGTTATTAAATGGATATGCTTGTGTATGAATACTTAATGCACATAATAAGCTTTAGTTCCTCTTTTTGTTCTTTATACTGTGCAGTGAAATTGTCAAGAGTTTTAAAGTATTGTTGTACATAGTTTTATGGTTTTGAATTATGTTTAGTTTATGTGTATGCTGCTTACTTTTGTGATATTATGTAGTATATCTTACATTACATAATGCGTATAGAAAATATCACATTATTTTATGTACAGTAATATAATATAATATAATTAAAATGAAAAAAATTAAAAAATTAATATAATATAATACGATATAATATAATTTAAAAATTAAAAATTAATATAATATAATATAATTGAATTTTAAATATCATAATTTCAAGAGGCGATCGAAAAGAAATCAGTGTGATAGAAATAGCTCTAAGATTAATGATAGGTTCAGTACTAGTTTAAATGATGATATAGAAGCACCCGTGGAGGCGGAGGTGGCGTTGACGACGGAGGGCATGGTGGTGGAGGGGGCGATAACCGTGGAGGTGGCAATGGCGGCAGTAGTGGATACAGTGGTGGTGGTGGCGACTATGGAGGAGGTGGTGGTAGAAACACTTGTTACAAGTGTGGTGAAACTGGGCATATAGCAAAGGAATGCTACTAGGGCAGTGGCGAAGGTGGTAGCAGTGGTTGCTACAACTATAGGGCAATCTCGGGCGAAGTTATAGTAACCACCTTCACCACCGCCACTGTACCTTCCACTGCCACCACCTCCGCCACTGCCCTGGTAACATTCCCTTGTCATATGTCCAGTCTCACCGGTTGTGAAGAAGAACTATGTGAAAGGCCAAAGACAACAACGACAACCGTCTATCAGTGGAACAGGCAGCTCTGGTAGCCAGTCTACTCAATCATCATGTCAACTGATGCCGCACACTGCTGCTGACTATATGAGAGCAATATGTCGAGATCGTGATCTTCTTCGTACACTACATGCTCATCTACAATCGCTGATTTCTAATGACTTAGCAGATGTAGTGGCGACAGCAGCATAATAGCAGGATGACGACAATTTAATCTTACTACTTAGTATATATATAGTACTATATTGAACATGTTTTATTCTTTTGTTAGAGGAACGTTTGAGCGATGATGCGTGAGAAAACATCTTTATATTCTCCTTATCTTTTTCTTTATATTATTCTTCTTTTTAAAACGAATGTATACATGGATGTTTGTTTTGATGACATTGTATATAGATTTTACTTTAGTTTATGTATATTTCAATTTGGATGTATTGTACATATATAGTTATATTTAATGAAGTTGATATTAATATTTGGGTTGGAATTACTTTATATATATGAATTGTTATGTGTTGGGATATAAAATAGGTACAAAAAAATTTGAAAAATCCACAAAACAGACAATTTTTTTATTATCAGTGACCGCAACCGGTCGCTAATATTGCTCAACAACCTCACTGTTAGCGACGGATGCAGTCATTAATGATGGTCACTGACACGTGACGCCATGTCACGTGGAAAGTTGACTCAGATTAGCGACGGCTTCGGTCGTGGATGTCGGTAGCTAATAAGTCGGTCGCAAAGGTCCATTTAGCAACCAGATTACCTGCGACTAATATTAGAGACCAAATTTGGTCGCTAATACCTATCAGTGACGAATAGCGGTCGCTGATACCCTTCTTCTTGTAGTGTTAGAGAATATTCAAGTTAGATGTGTTTTGGAGAAGCTTCCTGTTAAAACAACTATCGACATGTTAGGAGTTACACTTTACGATGCCAAATGTTTATGATCATAGAGTCAATCCTCAGATAAGTTCATTTTGCGCTATTTTGTAGTCCTTCATCATTATGCGTTTTTCTGTAGCTCAGCATCACTCTACTCTACTATTCTTTGTAGTTCAATCCCAACTCTATGTTTCTTTATAATTTTGTGTTCTACTCATTTGTCTAAGGTCGTTCTATGATCTTGGAGTTTCCTTCAATCACTCTACGATCTGGATATCTTTACATTCAACTCAACAACTCTGTTAGACTTGCTTAGTTCATTCTGCAATCTCAGTGAACTAAGTCTTAATTTAGTCTTATGAACTTGGACTCTTAGTCTTTTTCAAGTTCTACACTCTACTATTTTGGATCAATCTAATAAGTTTAATCTCTAAGTCCTTGTATATTGATTGACTCTAGCTATAAGGACTTTACAAAATGATAAAACTTTCTTTTCTAAGTACAATGATTATCTCTTTAAGGACTTTATAATATTACTTATTTTTCTTTATACAAATATACATTAAGCTCTTTGTCATCATGTCGTCGTTAAATCCAACAGTAGAGTTTAAACATAAATGCACTAACACATTGGAATCTTACCATTTTTATTTTTTGGACCATTTTCCCCCTCCTAATAGGTATATCACTGCCAATTTTGAAGGCATTTTGGTCTAACATATTTCAACAACTCTTTTTCAACTCTTATAAATGGTTAACACTTCATTCTAATTTTTCTCACAAATCACTCTTACACTTTCTTACTAGCAATTTTCATTCTCTCTTTACTAAGCTTACTAATCATTCTAGTTTTTTATTTCCAATTTCAACTCTAGCGTACTTAAAATTCCAATATTTTCATTCGTAGTTCATTTTTAAATTCTAATTTTATATTTTTATTTATTTTAAATTATGGTATCTTCAAGTACTAATCTAAAACCCCACTATAATTCCTTCACCAACTGGTGAAACGGTTCCAATTTTTAACTCCTTGTTCTTCTAAACGACAAGCGAAAAATTGAACAAAATTCACTAAAGTTTTACTAGATGGTATTAAAAAGACGAGGTGCAACCATTGTAGCAAATTTCTAGCAATCGGAGGTAATTCCAAACTAAGTAGTCACTTTGAACATTATCTGGGTCGAGTAGTTGTAAAAGAAAGTGATCAAGCTCAAATTAATTCTTGTAGTCATAATTGGATTTATAATCAAGTTACGCAAAGGAAACATCAAGCTCAATTAGTGATACAAAAAGAGCTTCCTTTCAACTTTCTTGACAATCTACGCGTCAGAAATTATATCAACCGCGATTTACAACCAAAATATAAACATGTAAAACTACTACTCGACATGATTCTTTGGAACTACATTTAGATTCTAAATAAGAATTAATTGCATATTTTTCCAATTTTGATGGTAGAGTAATCTTGCGGATCTTGATTTATTAAGTTGGTGGAGAAATAACGATATAAATTATCCTTTTTGGCCGCAATGGCCTATGCTATACTAACTGTACAAGCTAGTACAGCTAGTACAGTAGCATCAAAATCTTATTTTTCTTTTGTAAGCAGTGGCGGAAGGAAGGGGGCGGCGGGGGGGGTCAACTGCCCCCGGTAGCCACTGCCGACATGCCTCTGTGTCTCCTTCTTTCCCCTGGTAGGATAACACAGTTGTCTTCTTCGGCACCTGCCTATCCCGGACCTTATCCATCTATGCCTTCTCCAGCTGGGCCTTCAGGTTTTAGCCAGGACGAACATGCATTTTCGGAAAGACCCGGCCAACCTGAGTGTCAATATTACTTGAAAACAGGGGATTGTAAATTTGGATCCTCTTGTAGATACCATCATCCACCTCAATGGAGTGTACCAAAGACAAATTTTGTCCTCAGCGCCATGGGCCTTCCTCTACGACCGATGAGCATCTGATCTCAAAATCTTTTGAATTTTTTGCTTCTCTTGAGAGTATGTTATTTGGACATTATGGTATTGTTTTTATTATATTTAGTTAATTCAAGTATTGATTTGTGATGGTCATAATTTCTGCTGGTAGAAACTGTCTACATCAGATGATACATGAAGTATTATTTAAGTGGTTTTAATATATGATTGAAAGCATGCATTACTGATTTTTCTTGCAAGTTTAATTGAATCAGACGGCCACGCAGCCTCTGTATGACTAGCTGTTCATGTGCGCTTGTGTTTGCAAATGTGCATGCATGTTTCACACATCCATGTTTGTGCTAATTGGTTGTATTGTGCACTGATATTACTGGTTCTCTTGTTCGTGTGGGATGTGTGTATGGTGTTTCCCTTCTTTATAATGTGCGATGTCTGATGTATAAGAATGCTACAACATTTGTTTTGCAAGCTTGATCTAATGAACCATCTTTGGAGGATTCTATTTCTAATAAAGCCTTCAAGCTTATAAAATTATTAAAGATTGTCATTGTTTGGTGCTGTATGGAAAGATTTGACATCATATCAGACAGGTGAGACAGTCTGGTAGTTTATATTGAGAATAATATTTTTTTAACAATTGAAAACGAACAAATTTTGAGACGTTTTCAAACTATGCAGAATCGCAGAATGCAATTGACTCCTCCCAGTTGTATATCCGAAAGAAGTAGTTCAAGCGTCAATAAATAATTTTTTTTATTAAGAGATTTTGACCCCCTTATAATCTTGTCCTGGTTCCGTCACTGTTTGCAAGTAGGGTATTAGATGAAAAAATGAGTAGACTTAATCTGCTATCATTGGAGATTTGCATTTTGCTATAAGGATATTATTTGTATGTAACGAACCAAATACAAGATAAAGTTCGGAGTGCAAACGGCTCAATTGATCCCGACACAAATGATATACTTGACTACTTGAGTAGAAAATTAATAAATTATTAGTAATTACTCATTTATTCAAATTTTGTAATTTTTCACATTTATTAGTAATTACATTTACACATTTATTAATTTTTTGTAATTACACAATTGTATTACATTTCTAAGTTTTCTTTGGAATACAAATTTCACATTTACTTTTTTTCTTTGTAATTCAAATTATTCAATTAATGAAACATTCAAGAATTCAAGTTATACATTTATAATTTGTTTCATCATTTGTATTTAAATTTTTTAATTGTACTTAAAAATTTAATTGGTATATATAATTTATTTTTTCTAGTTATAAATAATATCATTTGAACTTTACTTTTAATTTAATTTTTTTTTGGAAAGTAAACTAGGTACATAAATTTATGAAAAGTAATAAAAAGTGAGGAAAAAATTATATAAAAAAAAAAAAAAAACCCCCGAAAGGCTGAGCTGAAGCCAACGGACTAAGCCTGAGGTTGGTCCTACTTTTCTAGCTGAAGGACCGGCTTGAACTGGCCTGGTCAAATCAGGCTTCTCCACGATCGATCCTAGCCTAAACCAGCTTGTTGGCACCCATATTTGTAGGTGAAAAAAATATATTAGAGTGTGATAAAATAATCATAACACAAAGATATTAAAAGGAAAAAGAAAAAGAAAACCTTAGAAAGGAGAATCTGCTATACAGTAACAATGTTTCTATTATCTAGGAATATTAGAGATATATGGGGCAATGAGAAGTGTAGAAAAGTACAGAAAATGGTTTCCAATTATGAGTTCGAATTTTTATGTTTACAATAAATGAAAATTTCAGTAGTTGATTTGAGGAATGTGTTTATCAACAATGTTTATCACGACCGCTTGATGATGTGTTGGAGTACTTGATTATTTTCTTAACATTTAAGATACTTGTGCATAGTTGGTGGTACTGTGTAAAGTAGTATTCGTTTGGAAAAGACAGGAAAAGTGGTGAAAATCTTTCAATTAATTAAGTGCGAAATGCGTACGTGTAACCCACCATAAAAATAAACGAATGCATGAGACGGAAAAGCATTAAATTATAAATAAAAGACATGAGGTGCTGATCTGGAAAAGTTTGTCGCGCTGCTTCATTTCTCTCTCATAATTTACCACTAATTAATTAAACTCTCTCTCTCTCTCGATCTCTGCTTTGCCCTTGTTTTTGGCCTTGGGGTATTCACTTTCTTTCTCCCATTAATTTTGATACGTGCCCTCCATTGTGATATATATAGAGTTTCCGATAGAGTAATTAAATTTTAAGAGTCAATATATTAGAAAAAAAAATTAATTTTAAGTTAGATATATATTTTATTATAATACCACAACTTGTATTTTTCAACGTGTAAGGTAAAAATTCATATATTCGAGGTCACCTGTAGAATTTATTTTTTCAAGTTATAAATAATATCATTTGAACTTTACTTTTATGTTAACTTTTTTTGGAGAGTAAACTAGGTATATATATTTATGAAAAGTAATAAAAAGTGAGGAAAAAATTATAAAAAACCCGAAAGGCTGAGCTGAAGCCCACGCCTGGAGTTGGTCCTGCTTTTCTAGCTGAAGGATTGTCTTGAATTGGCCTGGTCAAATCAGGCTTCTCCATGACCGGTCCTGGCCTAGACCAGCCTGTTGGCACCCCTATTTGTAGGTGAAAAAAACATATTAGAGTGATAAAATAATCATAACACAAAGATATTAAAAAGAAAAGAAAAAAAAAACCTTAGAAAGGAGAATCTGCAATACAGTAACTATGTTTCTATTATCTTGGAATATTAGAGATATATGGGGCAATGAGAAGTGTAGAAAAGTGCAGAAAATGGCTTCCAAATTCCAATTATGAGTTAGAATTTTTATGTTTACAAGAAATGAAAATTTCAGTAGTTGATTTGAGAATGTGCTTATCAACCTAGGTGACCTCTTGATGATGTAGAGTTGGAATATACTCCAGCTGAAGGTTTATCATGGCTATTATGTATGCATCATGGAAAAAGGAGTATTCAAGACTGAAGACCAAGAGATTAAGATCGATCAGTTGGGTAGGGATGATGTTTTGATTATAGGTATACAGTACAGTGCTTTTATCAGGGTCCAAAGCGGGAACAGACATGAACTTGAAGCTTGTTCTGTAGTCTAAGTTTTAATAAATTTCTTTTTCCATTATTGTGATCCGCTTCAAATATTTATTTGTTCCACCTGATAAAATTGAGTTTCACTTGTAGAACTTAAATTTCTAGTGATAAATTTTTTCCCTAGGGTTCTTATAGTGCAGGAGCTTTACTACCATGTATTGTTTCCCACAACAGTACCTATGCCTTCAACTTGGACTTTATCTCCAAGTCCAGCCTGGGCGCATCTTTTGTACTGCATCAAGCTCATAAAATATAGCCTATACAGGTATCATTCACGTACAGATGATTAGAGCACCTTCAATTAATAAATCAAACATTAATTTTAGTTGACTTGACAAAAATAGCCTGAGCCCATGGGTCATGGGTCAGCTCAGTCCACCCATAAAAAATGGGTTTTCAGTTTGGATTTTTAAGGTTAAAAAAATATGGACCTCTTTGGCCAGCCCAGATCACGGGTGGCCTAACCCATCCATATGTAAAATTAAATTAGACCACTTATTCATTCCACTATAACACTATCAAAAAGTCAAGGATAAATTCAACTTTTTAAGAATTTAATAATAAACATGGAAAAATAAAACATCACTTTTAATTATGTTCGTCCAGACCTCCAATCTCGCTCCTTTTGTCTTGCACCCATATTCCTTAAATCGATTGTTTCTCTTTTTTTAATTCAATTTTTTTAGCTTAATATCGTTTCTATCTATCTATATGATCAAATTGATGTTTTTGTGATACATCTGCCTTTTTCATTTTTTTGTTAGTTCAAGATGAATTTAACAATCTTGCTTTTGCTAAAATTGATATATGCCTTAATTATATATTACTTGTGGTATTCGAATCAAAAAAATATTATTATATGTTATCATTAATTTTTAGTGTTTTAACCTTTGTAGTTCAACTATTCGTGAACGATGATGTTGAGTCATTTAGTATTCTTTTGTCAATACAAAAAATATATACATATATATAGGGTTTGGATTGTATATAAGTAAACATGATATGTAACAAAAATGAAGTTATAAACAATATTATTTTAACTTTACTTTTATGTTAACTTTTTTTGGAGAGTAAACTAGGTGTATAAATTTATGAAAAGTAATAAAAAGTGAGGAAAAAACTATTAAAAAAAACCCCGAAAGGCTGAGCTGAAGCCCACCACGGCCTAGGGTTGGTCCTGCTTTTCTAGCCGAATGATCAGCTTGAACTAGCCTTGTCAAATCAGGCTTCTCCATGACCGATCCTGGCCTAGACCAGCCTGCTGGCACCCCTATTTGTAGGCCTAGACCACTTATTCATTCCACTATAACACTACCAAAAAGTCAAGGGTAAATTCAACTTTTTAAGAATTTAATAATAAACAAAGAAAAATAAAACATCATTTTTAATTTTGTTCGTCCAGACCTCCAATCTCACTCCTTTTGTCTTGCACCCATATTCCTTAAATCGATTGTTTCTATTTTTTTAATTCAATTTTTTAAGCTTAATATCTTTTCTATCTATCTATCTATATGATCAAATTGATGTTTTTGTGATACGTCTGCCTTTTTCTTTTTTTTGCTAGTTCAAGATGAATTTAACAATCATGTTTTTGCTAAGATTGATATATGCCTTAATTATATATTACTTGTGGTATTCGAATCAAAAAAAATTATTATATGTTATTATTAATTTTTAGTGTTTTAACCTTTGTAGTTCAACTATTCGTGAACGATGATGTTAAGTCCTTTAGTATTATTTTGTCAATACAAAAAATATATACATATATATAGGGTTTGGATTGTATATAAGTAAACATGATATGTAACAAAAATGAATAACAATTAGTCAATTAGTCAAAATTGATTTTTTATTATCAATGTCTTATTAATCAATTGAAACAACTTGTTCATTCTCTCAAGTCAAAAAAATACTAGTACCTAAACAGTTGTTAGTACTCTTATTCACCATTTTTTTAAAATGACTATTATTTATAATCACTAATTCATTTACCTTAAATAAGCTTATTTTTTAAATTAAAAAAAAACTAAAAAGTATGAAAAGCCTATGGGCCGGCCCAGTCCATTGTACCTTAGGCTATGAGTCTCACTTTTTGTAGCCTAATAAGAACCAAGTCTTTTTAGCCCAATTCAACCAAGACTCAACCCATTTAGATTGATTCAACCCAATTGTCAAATTTAAATTTCAGTACTATTTACATCACAATGACCTGATGTAATATCATAATTTATTAATATGAGAATAAATTATATACAGATGATCTATAAAATTATAGTTTTACACTGTCTAATAACAAAGAGAATTTAGTAGAAAATCAAGAAATTTAATTATACATTACTTGTAATATTTGAATCAAAAAAATTATTATATTTTATCATTAACTTTTAGTGTTTTAACATCTGTAGTTCAACTATTCATGAACAATGATGTTAGGTCCTTTAGTATTATTTTGTCAATACAAAAAAATATATATAAATAGCTAGGGTTTGGATTGCATATAAGTAAACATGATATGTAACAAAAAAATGAATAACAATGAGTGAATTAGTCAAAATTGATTTGTTATTATCAATGTCTTACTAATCAATTGAAATTATCTGCTCATTCCCTCTAGTCAAAAAAAGGCTAGTACCTAAATAAATGTTATTGCTCCTATTCACCATTTTTTTAAATGACTATTATTTAAAATCTCTAATTCATTTATATTAAATATGCTTATTTTTTAAATTAAAGGAAAACAAAAATATATGAAAAGCCTCTAGGCCGTCCCAGCCCATTCTACCTTGGGCTATGAGTCTCACTTTTGTAGCCTAACAGGAACCGGGTCTTTTTAGCCCAATCCAACCATGACCCAACTCATTTAGACCGATTCAACTCATTTGTCAGTAAGGCTGCAAATCGAACCAAACAGTTCGGACTCGATTCGGACTCGACTCGAAAAAATGTGAACGAGACTCGAATTCGTTAATAATATGATTCAAATCTGAGCACAAAAAATAGTTCGAATAAAAATACGAGTAGAATCTGAATAAGGTTATACTCGACTCGTTTAAAATTCAAACTATTCGAATTTTTAATTATGATCCGATACATAATCGATTGATACATATTCGAATCTATACTCGATACATTCTCTTATAATATATATACAATTAAACAAATTTTGAATAATTAATTATTATTTTATTTTATTTTTGTAATTTTAATTTTAATTTTATATATTTAAAGTGTAATTATAATTATATTTTTTCATTTTTAAGTAAAATAATAAGTTCAATTAATAATTATATGTATTATAAAACTAGTTATTATGTGAAGACTCGAATTCGAGTTTGAATTTGACGTTCGCGAGTAGTTTGAATATAATTCGATCCTAGTCGAATCGAATTCGAGTAACGAAAATTTGAGTCGAGTCGAATCTGAGTAAAGTTTTTTTTATATAGTTCGAATCCGAGTCGAATTCGAGTATGAATTTAACCTTACGAGACGAATTCGAGCAGTTTAAAATCCGGATCGATTCGGCTCGTTTGCAGCTTTATTTGTCAGGACTAAATTTCAGTACTTACATCATAATGACCTGATGAAATATTATAATATATTAATAGCAGAATAAATTAAATACGGATGACCTCTAAAATTATAATTTTACACCGTCTAATAATAATATATCACGTAGAGAATTTATGAAAAAATCAAGGGGTTTGAATTGTATTACTAGATTTTGTATTTATTAGTAGCCATAGTAAAATTCTTTGACTAATCATATTGGATTTCAAATCACTTACTTTTTTACTAAATTTTTTATATAAAATATTATTATTGAAAAATGTAAAATTCTAATTTTTACAAATCATCGGTATATAATTTAATTTCTATTAATATATGGTTTGTACTTTTCAACAATATAATAATTTATATTGTAGCTGCCTTTTGTTTGTCAAGTATGTGCCACTCTCAAAGAGGGACTGTCCCCATTTGTTCCAATCCATGCAACAGAAATCTAAGTGTGGGTCAATGCAATTTTGAGAGCTGATAAATTTACTCCAAGTTGGTCAACAATAATGACCTAAGGCCATGATTAAATCAAGTTATAAAATAATGGGCTTCTAGAGTACTTTATATTTAGGAAACTGATATTTTTACATCTAAAAATGATATTTTCATGGTATATAATGACGGTTTTGACTATTGTTATACATTTATAATGACGGTTTGACTGTGAAAATAACAAAAATAGCTGTGAAATATCAATTTCTTATTTTTATTCTAAATACTTTAATTTTAGGGGTCTTGCATTATACACCTAATTGTATTGATACATTTATTTACACTTATATTATTGAATTTTGAATAGTACTTGCGAAAAAAAAGTGAAAAACAAACAAATTAAACATAAATCAAATAAGAAAAAATGCATCTTGAAACTCCACCAATATATTTCTTTTTGCTAATATTGAAACATTTAACTCAAAATCAAATAATATTGAGTGGACTAGTTAATCAGGCTTAATTACTTAGCTGAGTCTAGACTTCACTTATGGCATATACCCACATTTGTATCCTAAACAACTAACTATGAACAACATTCAACAATATTATTACACTTCTTGAACATTAGAGGTAGCACGTGTGACCGTTATTCTTTTGTAATACATGGGAACTCCACTTATTTCCTACCCACTGCAATGGGTAGATTGGTATACTTTGTTCATTCTGGAAGAAATCATCCGGATCAACCATAGTTTTAATTTGCACCAACCTTTCGAAATTACTCTTAAAATACATAACCCCGTAAACAGAACCTTCAAGGTAACTGTTTTCACCGTGCTGATTAATACCAATATCAAGATCTCTATAACTAAGAAATGACTGCCTCGGATTCTTGGACACAAAAGGAGCCATGTAATCATAAAGCCTTCTTGTCAAATTTATATAGTGATTAGCAGCTTCAACCCCATCTTCCTTCCAGTTAGTCAAATACTGAATCTTGCATATGTTTCCAGCTCGATATGGAAATGGCTTTGCAAACTCCGAAATCTCACTCATTCTCCCTCCATATGGATTGAAAAACAACCACGGAGTCTCTAGTTCGATCATCTTCTTGAATATATATTCCAAACCATCCTTCGGAATGGGTTTTTGCAAATAGTCCGATTTTCGTTTAAGATGAGTAAGCACTCGAGGAGCCCGACTAAGAAGAGTGTCAACTGGAGTTCCCATTGGAAGGTTTTCAAAGAAAAGGACCGATTCAGCCCAACTCATTTCAATACAGTCCGATCTTTTTAGCCCTAATTCAGGGAATCGTTCATTTATAAGAGAGAGAAGATTTTCAGCATCTCCAAGGAATAATGTAATAAAAGAAGCTCGAACCGTCTTTTCTCCAATCCAGCTGCCATTTACAACATCAATGCACATTCTGATAAAGATATCTTCAGGCAATTTATCTGCTATTTCTTGCCAACGATAGACAATATTCGTAGCGCCTTGTTCTAAGGTCCTAGCCACTCGAAAAACAGTCACTTTTTCCGGGACATGAACCACGTTGATTTTAAAGGAAAGAACAACTCCAAAACTAGCTCCTCCACCTCCGGTAATTGCCCAAAACAAATCTTCCCCCATTGATTCTCGGTTTAGAACTCGGCCATTTACATCAACTAATTCTGCATCAATGATATTATCAACTGAGGTGCCGTATTTTCTCATCATGTTACCATATCCACCACCGGAGAAATGACCACCAACGCCGACGGTTGGACAAACTCCGGCGGGGAATCCATGGATTTTGCTTTTTTCAGCAATTCTGTAATAAAGTTCACCGAGAGTTGCGCCAGCTTGAACCCATGCAGTCTCGTCTTCAATGCTGATATTGATGGAACGAAGATTGAACATGTCAAGAATAAAGAATGGAGCATTAGAGATATACGAGATACCCTCATAATCATGGCCTCCGCTTCTGATTTTCATTTGGAATCCATGTGCTTTGCCACAAATGATGGATGCTTGAATATGAGAGACATGTGTTGCAGTTAGTATGAGAAGGGGTTTTGGGGTTGAGGACTCGTTGAATCGGAGATTTCGAATATAAGATTGCAAAACATGTGAAAATGAAGGATGTTTTGGGGTGTAGATTGTTGATGAGATTGGATAAGAAGGTAGAGAATAGGTATTTAGGCAATGTACAAAGGTTTCGATAAGTGAAGTAGAGGATGAAAGTTGTCGGAGGATTGAGAGGAGGAAAACTATTCTAAAAGTTGAAGATTTCATTTTGGAAATATTTTCACTTTGTGATATGTAATATTCCTAAGGTGCTCATTTATATAAATGTCTATTTTTTCTTCTCTCAATTTGTAATCTGTTTTGAAGAAAATTACCCAATTGATGTTGAATGTGAGGAGTAGTTTAATAGGCATATTGTGTTCTAAAGTCACATCAGTTTGTAAAATACATTGATCTAATGTTATTTACAATCACTAGTTATAGATTGCGGATCTTGATTTCAAATAATTTAAAATGTACAGTTGATTTGAAATAGTTTATAAATATGATTTGTATTAACAAACTAGCGAACTTTTATTTTAAAATTTTTTTGTTATACAAATATTATACAATTATATCTTTTAACACTATAAATATTTTATAAATGATAGTATCGAAATGGATTGTCCAATTTAGACTTTTCGAAATCCAAATTAATCTATAAAATGTATTGATCTACCGCTTCTCGATCATATATAATGTAGTTGTAGACAAGTTTGAAATATAAGTTTATCAAGTGAATTTTAAATATGACATATTTAAACGATATTTTATTTGATCACGAGTCAAATCGAAAGGTTAAATTTGGTGATTCGATAGTTTTTTTTTAAAAAAAATTGTCGTTGCTCAATTCAAATGATACATTATATCTTTAATAGTAAATATGTATTAATATTTTGTGAAAAACTTTACTTTTGAGCGTTGACTCAACTTTTGAAATACCAAAATTTATGATCAACAAGGCATGAAAAAAAAATCTAAATAATAATAATAATAAGTAGGATACCGAGTCATCAAATATGGACTGTTGATCAACCAAATGACTCAGTATTTTTTTTATTATATTTTGATATATATATAAAAATTGGGTAGGTAGAGATTATTCAATGATTTAATATAATACACCATTTTTATTTTATACCTCGAAATATAATATAATATAATTTCTCTCATCTCGTTTCCAACATTTGATTAAAAAAACACATTGGCCCTAGTTATGATTTTGGTCGAAGCTTGGCCGAAGCTCTGATCAGAATGTGAATGTTGAAATGCTTTGACTGTATAATGATCGTAGTTGAGTTCGTGAATGTATCAAGGACGTATAAATATATACATAATTAATTTCTAATTAATTAACTCAATTAATTATCACAAATAAAATAATCAACCTACTTAATTAATAAAAAAATAATAATAATATGTTAAAAAAACTAAAAAATAAGATAAATTAATCAAAATTAACATTAATTATGTTCAATCCTCAAAAAGAAAAAAGAAAAAATCAAATCCATTTATTTCTAAATCATCAAACTTCTATTCCTGTTTGATTAAAAAAAACACATAATTAACCAATGCTCCAAATCTCCATTCTGCAGAACCGGTTTGGCGTTTTGGCTTCCTCTTCTCCCTCATTCTTTTCTAGGTTGTATCTTAGAGAGAGATACCGGCCTCACTCGTACGTCAGACCATTCTCACCCTAATCTATACAAATATTCACGCCTAGACCTGCACAAAATTAGATCCATTTTACCAAGCTATAAATTTCTTTGGGATTAAGAGGAAACCAAATCCATGGCAAGAAGAAAGAAATAGCAAGATGATGATAATCTCTTTGATGAGTTTGATGTGCTGTTGAAAGATAGATGAATTATTTGAAATTTTTGATTTTCATAGTACATGGAAAGACGATGAAAGTGAGGAAGATGATGAAGAAGAAAAAAATATTATTAAATAATTTTTTGAGTATTTGACGATGATCAGTATTTTAACTGTATTCGATTGATTTTTAATTATTTTAAAATTAATTTTATACGGTTAAAAATAAAAAATATAGTTAAATCATATTTATATATAATTTACCCTTCTTTTTTTTTTTTTTTTTTGAAACATATAATTTACCCTTCTATATGTACTAGTAGTATTATATCGCTTAAAAGGGTCTCTTAATATGTGTTTTAAAAAGACATGTTAAGTACGAAAAATAAGAGATAAGACTTATTAAATATTATTTATTTATATATTTATATTGAATTCAATATATGGGGTCCATTAATATATTATTTATTTATGCATTAAATTTAATACAAATATATAAATAAATAATATTTAGTGAATCATATTTTTTATTTTCTATGTTTAATATGTGTCCTTAAGATACATATTAAGAAAACCCCGCTTAAAATTACTGCATCCTTTTGTCTTATCCTTATATTTTTGTGGTTCACGAGGAGGAGATACAGTGGTTATCAAATGTGGTTCCCGAGAAGATCCTACGGTTATCAAATGTGGATCTGAACTTGATTATTTGATAGGTATCTAAGTATCCAAATTTCAAAGGTGTTGCACTTATATAAGCCATGTTATTTTATTTTGATAGGTATCTAAGTATCCAAATTTCAAAGGCCAAAAACTACAAATTTTTGCTATGAATTGATAAATGAATTTAGAACTAGAATCCTCTCGGATACACTTTTTATTTAAAACACATTTTTAACCATACAAATATTATTTAGTATTAGAAACAAATATTTGTGCCGCATTTTATTATGACGCTAAATATAATTTTTATAATGTTAAATATTTATTAATTAAAGAAAATTAAGGGAAAAGTGTGCTAAAGGGATCCTAATCCATTTACCAAAAACTAACTACGACTCTGAATGCCACAACTGTATAATGCAATAATGAGAATGTTCCAATTTTAATGAATTATTCATAGATACAATTAGTGTTGGGCGATGGTTGCTAGCGATCGGTCCAATTATTTTATTTTTATTTTTAAAATATTTATAACATATATTTTGATAATTTTTTTTTATAAAATTCAGTAATTTAGGTATAATTTAAATATATATAAATAACAATATTATATAAACTTTTATAAAAAATTTAAGAGTAAAAAAAAATAAAAAAATTGACCGATCGTTAGAACTTATCCTCCTAAAATCACCCTTCATAGATATAGCCACATACGGAGCATTCAACAGTGTTACTACTATACCCTGTCAAACATACAACAAACCTGGACCACAGCTGATTAACGTGTTCGGGGTGGAGTTAAAGGTCAACTCCGCATACTCTAATTCGGTCTCAAAAAAAAATTATTTTCTTTTTTTAAGAATTATAATTTAAAATTTTAATATTATAATATTCTTAATAATGAGAAAAAATTATTCAATAGTTTAGAAGTACACTTACGTGATGTTTTAAACTAATCACGTCCTTTTATTTTAAATATATCTCATTGCATATAATTCTAAATCTATTAAAATAAAAAAGAATTTATTAAAATAAAAAAATATAATTAATTTAAAATACCACATAAATATAATCTCGAATCACTGAATAATTATTCAAGAACTATGACACAAATGTCACAAACTAATAAATTGCCTATGCCCTCGTCACCGCACAACGACTTAAACATGGTACTCCTTTTTGTTTTAAAAGTTTTTTTTATTTTTAAAATATAAGATGTTTTATATGTATTTAAAAATTTTATTTTAATTATTTTTTATTTTTTAAAAAAATAAAATAATTGAGAGAGAGAAAGAAAAATGACTGATTAATTAATATATAAATACTAATAAAATTTTAAATTAATATTAATTAAAATTTTTAATATATATAATTATATCTTAAATAATTTATATAATAAAAAAGACAAAAGTATCATTTAGCACCAGTGACACAACAAATGTGGCCAACAACAATGACTGGCGGGACATGGCTAGTGATTGAAGGTGATTGACACAACAGAAGAACAAGACTCGAGGCAAGAGGAAGCTTAAAGAAAAGCTGAAATTGAAGATAAGTCGGGAAGAGCATTCAAGGAGCCAGGCTGGGTGAGTGTATGTGGGGCAAGAAGGGGAAAACAATAGCAAAAGGGTAGTAGTAGCTTTTAAATAACACAGCTGGTGGGTTGTGCTCAGTGTTCAGTGTTCAGTGTTCATGCCATAGAATTCTTGGCGAGATGCTTGCAAATATCCAAGGATGTAATTAATAGAAATGGGTATCAAAGGAATTATTGTCTCTCCTATCTATTTTCTCTCCGATCTATTTTCTTCTTTCTCTCGAATCTATACGTTCTCTCTTATACATTATTTGATAAAACTGAATAATTATTTTTAAATATATAAAAAAAATTGAACGATCTAATAATAGGGTAGAATCTTTGAATATCAAATGAAATAATATATTTGATAATTGTTTATCTGAAATATCTGAATATATATATATATATATATATATATATATATATATATATATATATATATATATATATATTTTTTTTTTTTTTTTATTTTAATTTTTTGAGTTATTATGAACAAATTTATTATGCAATTATAAATAAACAATGTTATCTAAGAAAAATTAAATATAAATTTTTGTATAATTTTTGACAGAGTATATTATTAGTAATATTATTTTAGGAATAAAACACTAGAAATATTAATAATATTCTATTAATTCATAAAATTAAAACAAAAGACTACAACAACATTCATTAAATTGGTTATTGGCCAATTTGTTAAAGGAAATAAAAAATAATTTGTACACAACAAAATTTGCTTACAATAGTAAAATATGATCAATGAGAGTATGCAATAAGTAAAAATACCATTCAACACCACTTTTTATCAATTTAGCCATAATTTTTTGGAAGAGTTATTTAAATAAATTTAGACACATTCAAAGTTTAAAAATTATAAAATAAATGGTCTATATGACTTATTTAATCATATTCAAACTCATTTAGAAATAAATAAACAGTCCCTTAATCTAGTTGAGACTTAAACCAACTTCATACTCCCACCGCTAGGGGGTTTATGAGTAAAAAATCGAATCGATACCTAAAAATCAAATCGGTATCGACCCCAAATAATTAGAAAATCAAGAACTAGTACTGAATTATCGATTCAGTACATTATCAGTACTGGTTTTTCAGTTTGATTTTTCGATTCGTATCGAATGATAATATATATAATTATAAATAATAATTAAAATATATATATATTTACAAAAAACTTATTTATTATATATTTATATTATTAATTTTGATTTTATTGAATTAAATTTTTTCATATCAATACAAAAAAATTATAAAAATACTAAAAAAACCAATGTTCAAAAAATGAGTGCCGACCAATTCAATAAAAAATCGAACCGCTTGAACAAGCCTACCCACCGCAAATATATCAACTAAAGAATATAAAAGCACACTTTAAGTTTCGCCTCTGCCAGTTTTATTCCATGTTTTGTTCGGGTCATAGGCCTCCTCTTCACACTCCACTTATTACTTGGCTAATGAAAGGTCATTATCTTCTAAACAGATGTTTGATAAAAATTAAATAAAATAATTTTAAATATTTAAATAATTTGAATAAAATAAAATTTTTAATATTGAATAAAAAAATTTATTTGATAAATAATATTTTTGAAATATTTAAATAATATATTTTTATTATTTTATTTTTTAAAAAAATTTAAAGTTATTATAAATTTATTTAATATAATATTTAATTTTTTGTTATTCATTCGGTTAGAACTTAATTATTCAATTAAAAAAAATAAAATTTAATCATTTAATCCAAAAAATTTACCGATTCGACCATTTAAATTTAAACAAATGCGACTGAGCCATTCAGCTATAAATAATCAGTCCCTAAATTAATATGTACTTTACCCTCTATATCAAAGATCAAAATACAAACTGAAAAAACAAACATTGAAGGGTTTTATAATCAGATACTCTCTCTTTCCATAGATCCAAGTTCAAAAACAGAATTTGAAGGACCCTTGACCCATTTCTCTCCCCTACAAATCTATTGCAATTTTAGAGAAAACTGAACAAATAAGAATATCAAACAACAGCTCGAACAGGGGTGGGATTCTCTTCATCCTATTCTCTAAACTTCTCTCGGTTTCTATAAATTTATTTTTATTTCATATGGCGTTTACTTTGGAGTGGGAGATCTAATTGTAGGTGCTGACAAATGGCATAAAGGTAAAGCTGCAGGAACGCTATGAGCGTGGTTGAAGCTCCTACTGGTCATGAGGAAGACGATGACCTCAAATATGAAAATGTGCAGTGGAATGGCTCAGATTTGGGTGAGCTTGGTCAGTAAATAATATGTTAATACTTTTTTTGTGTTATCGCGTCCAAGATTATTAATAGAAATTGGAAACCTTATTAAATCTTCCCCCCTTCGTAATTAATTTTTTTCCTTGCTGCAATTTCAGACGAGCAAAATGGAGATCATATGGCGTTTACTTTGGAGTGGGAGATCTAATTGTAGGTGCTGACAAATGGCATAAAGGTAAAGCTGCAGGAACGCTATGAGCGTGGTTGAAGCTCCTACTGGTCATGAGGAAGACGATGACCTCAAATATGAAAATGTGCAGTGGAATGGCTCAGATTTGGGTGAGCTTGGTCAGTAAATAATATGTTAATACTTTTTTTGTGTTATCGCGTCCAAGATTATTAATAGAAATTGGAAACCTTATTAAATCTTCCCCCCTTCGTAATTAATTTTTTTCCTTGCTGCAATTTCAGACGAGCAAAATGGAGATAGAATAGGCAAATACTCTCCAATTCCAAGTTCCGGTCTGAATTTTAATTTGATTTCGCAATTATCAGGTAAATTCCCCTTATATCTACCTCTCAATTAATTGCAGCTTTTTTTATATATATTTTTTGGATTTTTGACAAATACTCATATTACTTTATGCATAACTCTGCAGTTAACAAATTATTGTCTCTTTTTTTGTCTATGGTAATGTTAACAATCTTTTATTTGTAATTTTCAAAACGGATGCGGTTAACCTGAATTTGTCCCGTCAAGACAATCTGTCAGTTGGATGATATGGTGTCGACACGTCATTGGTAGGGAAAAAATAATGGACAAGATTAAATTATAGGACACGGACTTTTGATCGGTGTTGAATTTTGTTTTTACTTCGACACTCATGTGTCAGTGTAGTTGATGTAAAAAATTATCATGGTTAGTTTTAAGAATTTGGGAGAATCATTCCTGCCCCAAACAGAAATTTTATGTTTAAAATTAAAATTTTAAATTTGAAAGACAAATCTATATAAATATATAATAAGAAAAAATTTAGTTTTTTGGTCTTCGTCTTTGGTATGAGTCTAGAATTTAATTAGAAGTAAAACACGATTTACACTCTTAATAATTCTAGGATTAATTTAACTAGAATTAAAATTCTCTTTATGGTCTTATAAACGTTAATATTATCTTGTTATTCTACAATAATTTTATTTTTTATAAGAGTCCATTAGTTATTTTGTTATATAATAAATTTTAACTTAAAAATTATATTTAGAATTTTATTAGTTTAAGTTTTTACTCAACTTTAGTATTTAAAGACTACATATTAAAATATTATGAGTAGAGAGAAATAGTACATAATATAATGAGATAAAGTATACACACTATAAGAAAGAAATTATTATAAAATGAAATATTTATATGTTTAATAAACATGAGTTAGGTTAACTTTAATAATAATTATATTTTTAAAACAACGTTTAGCTAAAAATATGTATATCGAGTATTTTTACACATTATAGAGTAATAATTATACATATTTTGATTTGATGATTAGTACATAATGAGATAAATTTTATATATTTTGATAAATATATTACTACAAAAATAAAAAATAAATATTTTTATATTTAAAATAAATAAGTAATACTAATTATACTAATCGTTATATATTTTATCAAGTAATATTTTTTGGCAAAGTGGTTGCCGTAATTTTTCAGAGAAATTGATTGACGTCTAATAGCTGCATAACAGAAGCTGCGACTGAAGATTAAGATGTGACGGGAGAGTCTGGTGGGAGATTTGGTGCTAATTGCTCCTTCTCCTCTTTACTTATAGCATGTATCTGTGGGTTTTTTCATCTTCGCCTAACTGGTTCGATATTCTCCTTCTTGATAATAGCATACTTCTATTGTTTCAATATGTCTTAACAACTTAGTTTTAATCAAAGTTTTTCCACCTCTAGTTGTAAGTTTCATTCAACTTAACGTACACAACCTGCACTTTTCACTCAATACAGTGCTTTCGTTCATCTGAAATACTGCTATTGTGAAAAATTAGTCCAATTGAAGATAACTTGGACTATACGAAATATGGGAAGCTAATTCTATGGATTTGTTTATTAGAACCCTACAACTATATGATTTTTTTTATTTCGAAATTAGCTTTATGAATACTTGATCTTATATGTATACGTACATACTTATATTATGTAAAAGGTAATTACTAATCTATTTATTACTAAATATAAATCTGATTGTGTAGATGAGACTTGTGATTTTTTGTGTGGATTGATTATTCTTTCTGCAAAAAGGAAAAAAAAAATTATTCTCATAATTTAGAACAAACTCAATAAAACAGAGACTTAAAACAAGAAGCTTATTGTTGATTTGAAAGCTTGTCATGCGCATGAAAAATATCTGGTGGAGCTGCTTAACAAAACTGTTTAATGTTAAGGTGACTTACAAAGTCAGGCAATTGACATTTCAAAATTATTGTCCAGCTATAAGAAGGGGAGGCATGTATTCTATGGGTTGCTTGGAGTTTTGTTTTTTCTTGTGGTTGTCCTTATTGTCTTTACATGAAGATGGTTCTTGGTGATTGATTTTAGGGTTATTTAGTTATCAGTTTTTTAGTTCACCTTAGGCTTAAAAATGTACACTTCTGTCAATAACGTTCAACTATTATCAACAAAAGTATGACAAAACCTTCAACTGTTATCAACAAAAGTGCAAATTTTTAAGCACAAGGTTAACTCAAAAACTAACAACTAAATAACTCAAAAACTAGCCATCAAGAACCATCTTCAAGTAGAGACAATAATGACAACCACAAGAAAAAACAAAGCTCCAAACAACCGATGGAGCACATGCCTCTCCTTCTTATATATAGTTGGACAATAATTTTGAAATGTCAATTACCTGACTTTATAAATCACCTTCACATTAAACAACTTTGTTGAGCTGTTTTACCAAATATTTTTCATGCGCACGATAAACTTTCAAATTAACAATAAACATCTTGTTTTTAGTTTCTGTTTCATTGAATTTGTTCCAAATTCTAAGAATAATTTTATTTTCCTTTTTGTAGAGAGAATGATTAATCCGCTCAAAAAAATTAAAATCACGAGTCTTGTATACACAATCAAATTTATTTAGTAATAAATATATTAGTAATTATCTTTTACATAATATAAATATGTACGTATACACACATACAGGATCAAGTAGTTATAAAGGTAATTACAAAAACATAAATAAAATTAATACAGTTGAAGGGCTCTAATAAGTATATCTAAAGAATTAGCGTCCCATATTTCGTATAGTTCAAGTTGTCTCCAATTGAGCCAATTTTTCATAATAGCAGTATTTAGGCTAATCGAATGCACTAGATTGAGTGGAAAGTGCAAGTTGTGTACGTTAAGTTGAGTGGAAGTTGCAACTAAAGGTGGAATAACTTCGATTAAAATTAGGTTGCTGAGACGTATTGAAACAATAGAAGTCAAATAATACTAAGAAGGAGAAGAACCAGTTGGGTGGAGATGAAAAAACACCAAATAGATGCTATAAGTAAGGAACAATTGACGCTAAATCTCCCGTCACATCTCAATTTTCAATCGCCGCTTCTGCATGCTGTGGTCAGATTTCAATCAATTTCTTTGAAAAATTAGGGCGACCTTTTAGCAAAAAATATTACTTTATAAAATATAACAATTAGTATAATTAAGATTACTTATTTATTTTAAATTTAATTTTTTTTATTTTTGTAGTAATATATTTGTCAAAATATTTAAAATATATCACACTATGTACTAATTGTAACATGAAAATATGTATTATTATTATTAGACTCTATAATGTGTGAAAAATACTTAATGTGCATCTTTTTAGTTAATCATTGTTTTAAAAATATACTTGTTAATAAAGCTAGCCTTACTCATGTTTATTAAACACATAAAATAGTTTTGTTTTTATAGTTATCTATTTTTCATAATGTGTAGACTTTATCCCATTATATTAAGCCCTATTTCTCTCCACTCATAATATTTTAATATGTAGTCCTTTAGAGGCTAAAATTGACTAAAACTTAAACTAATAAAATCTTAAATATGATTTTTAAGTTAAAATTTATTATATAACAAAGTAAGTAAAGAAGTCTTATAAAAAATAAATTATTGTAGAATAATAAGTTTATTAACGTTTGTAGGACCATAAAGAGAATTTTAATTCTAGTTAAATTAATTCTAGCATTATTAGGAGCATAAATAGTGTTTTACTTCTAGTTAAATTCTAGACTTATAACAAAGACGAAGACAAAAAAAAATTAAATTTTGTCTTATTATATATTTATAAAGTTGTCTTATTATATATTTATATAGGTTTGATTTTAAATTTCTATTTTAGACTTAAAATTTCTGTTTGTTCTGCGATTCCCCCAAAATGACATCCCAAATCTTTAAAACTAACCATGATGATTTTTTGCATCAATTACATTGACACATGAGTTTTTTAAAGCATTAAAAACAAAATTCAACGTCGATCGAAAGTCTCGTGGCTGTAATATTTGCCAAATGACGCTATGTCCCCTACAAATACATGTCGGCACCATAACATCCAACGGTCTTGGAAGGACAAATTCATGCTAACCGCATTCTGTGAAAACTAAGTAAAATAATTGAACAAGTAACTTTTACATACTTTCCATGAAAGTGATGAGAATCAATATACTTGATAATTCGTAATAGAGTGTTACGAATCATGGTCTTGGTGCAACTAGGAGGTGTATTGGCTAAATTAGTATTTGAAAAATAAACGACCAAACTACGTTTCATTTAAGCTTGTGAAATGACCTTAATACACTTAAATGCTTAGTCACTTTGAAGCAAGAGAAATCAAATGAAACTTTTCTTACTTTATGAAAACAGTAGGCTAGATCTTGACCATTCAAATTCGAGATGATGATGTCACAAAATATGATGATCAAAATGTATTTAATGCCATTAAATGGATTACATGGCCCGACTTGGGGGGGGGGGGGAATGTGATAATGGTTGCTAGATGTTTTGGTGAAAGCTTAGATTGGAAATAATGGCTTAATGACCCTTAAACCCTAGACTTTGCTTGCCTATAAATAGCAACCCTCTTCCATTTATTAAACCCAAGAGCTCACAAGCTAAAACACTCTCAAATTAAGTTCATATGACAGTCATTTCAAGCCTTGATCAGAATCAAAAGGAGGAAAGTTGCAAGATTGCTCAAGAAGGTACAAAAACCCTAAATCACTCATAAATATTTAATCTTTTGTTAGATGTTATGATAAAATGTTTAAAAATGACCGATTTTATGTTAAAAGGAGATATGTGTTGTTAAAACACGGTTTCATAACATCTAGATGCATGCATGAAATAATGAAAATTACTCTTTGTCCAAAATTGTCTGAAAACATCCTAACAAGACATTTTCAAGCAAGATTATCTATGTCATACATTATTAGTTTGATCGATGTTAAGCATTTTAGTTATAGTATGCCATGAGTCGAAGACCTAGAAATAAGAAGCCCCTTAATTGGATCATTATCCATATAGACATGCTTCCTGGAAAGTGCTTACTTGAACACATATTCTGGGAAACCCAGAATTTCTGGGTAGGCAGCGAATGCCGGGTATGGGCGCCTAGGAATCGGACCTTTAGCGACATACTAGTGACAGTCTGCTTCAAGATTTTCATGCTTTAGCAACAAACAGTATGTTGCTATAACCTTTAGCGATGATCTGCTTCCAATAAACTCAAGAACACCTACAACAACGACTTTTGCGCCGGACTTGACCATAACAATAGCCTATAGTAACAGACAAGCCCAAAACATATAGAACACGGCCTATAGCGACGATTCTGGCAACTGACTCACTTAGGCTTTAATTTAAACTGCTTTTAGCGACAGTACTGATTGTGGCAGTAGCTTTTAGCGACAAATTTAGTTTAAATTAATTAAAACTTAGTTTACACTATCTTAAGCGATAGATTTAGTGACAATTTCACTAAATTAACATTTTAAGCACAGATTTAGCGACGGATAAGTTAGATAATTGAATTAAATTATCTATTGCAACGATTATAGCAACGAATTGTCATCAAATGTTAAATGTACATGATTAATTAAATTAAATACATATTTTTATGTATACTAACTAATATTATTGCTATGTTAAACATAGTTAAACTACATTACGAGTCAAAATCAGCATAAACTAAATCATACACTGAACATGCAAGTTCTAAACCTTGTTCAAATTGTTATGTGCAAGTCTTTTAACTGTATATGTGTTATGTGAAGTCTTCAACTGATATTTACAAGTCTTATAACTGTTAGGTGTTATGTTTACAAGTTATGAATGTGATTTATACGCTTTGTGTGACAACGTGATATAAATATTTAAAATGTTAGTTATTTTGTAATATTAAATTGAGAAATATGTCAAGTTAAAGCATGTTAAAGTTTATACGAAAGTATAAACTGTTTGTGTTATTAGTTAGACTTGTTGAGTCGTAGTGTTCATTCTTACAAATAAAACTTTATTTGTAGTTAAAGAAGAATGATAAGAAAATTATGAACGTAGAGAAGCATATACTAGATTTCATATTTTATTTACTTGTATTTGTAAAAAGTCATAATGACTGTTGTAATACGAACAAACAAACCATATAACTGAATGTTATACGAATAATAATATTTTATTTTATTTTAGATTTTTGTTATGTCTTTACTTTGATATAACTTAGAATTGTTAAAGATCTATTAATCTGAATGAGGGTATTGATGATATGGATTGATAATGTTATGTCGATACTCTGAATTTCAGATATATAGTAAAAGTTAATACAGTATAAATAAAGAACTATAAATCTGAATGAGGATATTGATTAACATTGTGAGTGCTGTAAGACCAAAGATTTAGCACCAATGAAGAAATCAAATTTATCACAAAGTTTCTCTGTTCCAAGTAAAAGTGTGTTAATAATGTTACGAACTTCGAATAAATAGGAATATATATATATATATATATATATATATATATATATATATATATATATATATATATATATATATATATATATATATATATAACGTAGACGTCTGAACTCTTTGCATTTTGGATTTTGAGCCCCGAACTATTTAAAAACTTGGATTTTGAGCCTCAACATCCCACACACATGGCACATCTGACGTGGCGCTTCAGTTTAATAAGTGAAAAAAATTAATTTTTCCCAGAATTCGAACTTGAGACATTCAATTTGAAACTTGTATCCAAGAACCACTCGAGAACTACAAGGTTAGCTATAAACATAACAAAATAAATTATTCATCAATTGCAACGACAGATGTCCCAAAACAATAACAATAACAATAATAATAATATTAATAAAAATAGTATCGATTATGTGTTAGTATTCTCAAATAATATTGACTAGCATTGCAAACACTTAAATGTGTTTTAAACAGTGGTTCGAAGAAAAGGCTTAGTGGTTTCAGCTAACAAAGTTATGCTTTTTTAAACAAAGGTCAAGTTTCTTAGCCATATGATTAGAGAAGGGAAGATCACGCCAATTGATAGAGCTATCGCATTTGCAGACAAGTTCCCTGATAAAATTTTAGATAAAAAGTAATTACAAAGTTTTTTGGGGAGTCTTAATTACATTGCAGATTTCTACGAAGATTTGGTGTGTGATGTTGCTCCGTTATATAAGAGGCTTAATAAACAGCTGACAGAATGGGATGGAGATTGTACTAGAGCAGTTCAGTAGTTAATGCAAGGCTAAAAGCTTTCCTTGTCTTAATATTCCTGATCCAGATGCTCATTAAATTGTGGAAATGGATGCTTTGGAGTTAGGATATGGAGGCATCTTGAAGCAAAAAGATGATTATAAAGAAACCTCAATTAGGTTATGTTCTGGTGTTTGTGACTTAACACAAAAGAACTATTCTACGATAAAGAAGGAAATCTTATCTAAGTTATGTGTGTCTAAGTTCCAAGAAGATCTCTTAAATAAGAGATTCACTCTTAGAATTGGCTGCAAATTAGCAAAAGAGGTTTTGGAGAAGTATGTTAAAATATCGCTTCTAAACAAACCTTTACTAGATGACATGCTCTTGTATCAATTTTTAAGTTTGACATAAAGTTTATCAAAGGGGAATCAAACTCTTTACCTAATTTTCTTACTAGGGAGTTTTTGCAGGAATCACAATATGCTTGTTCTCTTTCTTTCAACGGGGATTTGGAGATAAGAGCTAATCCAAGAATGAATTCTGGAAAGACTGGAGCAAGTTCTTCAAAAGAAAAGGAGACTAGGGCTATGGATTATGTTGTTACTTTCTCAAAAGAAATTATGGTCATTGAAGAAAGTGATGTAAAGAAGCCTATTGAAGAAATAGTTGGGATCTACCTTTCTAAATCACATGACATCCCAATTTCTTAACAGATTTTTTTATTTTTCTTGATTTTAAAAAATCAATGCTCTAGACCTCCAAAAATTGTGATTTTTGGATATGATGTTAAGCATTAAGTTCTCCATGACATATAATTTTTTTAGAATTTTTGGATCAAGAGGCTATTTGTAACGTTTTTTTAAGCAAAACATATGCATTAATTTGGGGGGTAATGCAAGTGGTGGGGCTCGCTGTCACATCAAGAAAAGATTCTCTGTGCACTAACAAAAAAGCGCCCCGTGTCCTAAAATCTACAGGAACTCACTTCATTTATTTTGGTCACTTCGAGGTACAAAGTTACTTAAGCCAATACCCAAGGTTACTTTCGTAATTATGAAAAAAGTACAAAACTTTAGCAAGAATAGTATTTCATCTCCAAATCGTATTATGCCATCAAAATTAAATATAAATAAATATTTATATTTATATATGAAAAATAAATGTCCTACAATTAATAAATACAATAAAAGAACACATCATTGCTAGCAATATATTAATATCTCCAAAACATATGGACCTGCAAAAAATAAGAAATAAAGAAATAAATATTTATTTATTATAAACGAAAATTATTTTTCACCTAAACAACAGTGTTTCTCCAACCCAGATTTCGATCATCGGAAGGGTTGGCCGGAATAGTATCAACGGAATCTGGAGAAAAAGATAAGGCAATTTAGTTGGATTTTTAAGATTCCAACTCGACCCATAGGTTTATGGGCCTTAAATTGAACAAATAAATACAAGCATATATTTATTTGTTAGGCACGTAAATAAAAAAATAAAAAGAAAAAAAAAATCTAGAACATGTAGTAACTACCAGCAACCTAATAAATTAATTTTATTTATTATTTTCCTCTAAGTAAATCACCAGCCTTTGCTAGAACATATCTTCTGCGAAATAACTCCCATTATTTTCATTATATCAATCCACCACCTTTCTTGTAACAAAATTTTCAAAAATATCAATTACCAGAGAGTAAGTGCGCTGTGGTGACTTCATCCCATTACGCTCACCCAAAAGAATTATAGTTTTTTTCTTGCCACATTTTCTTGCCAACCTAAAAAACACTACCTACCTTTACAGTAGCGCTAGCAATAATGTCACACCCACTTCGATCGCTCAATTACTTAATTACTACCATATACATACGTGTGTGCTGAAATTCATGAAGATGGAACTCTATATCTTCATTGTCTCCTACAATTCAGTGCAAAATTTTAAACCACAAACCAAAAATTCTTCTATTTAATTTTCAACACAGGTTTCACTCATTTTCATCCTAATATTCAATCCGCGAAGAATGCTACTGCAGTTCAATCATATATTTTTAAAGAAGGGGATTACTGCGAGCAAGGTACTTTTATTGATAATTCTAAATGACAAGTATCTGCTGAAAGCTTGAATTAACTGTATTACGTTGCGCTCGCCATCAAAGATAAGAAAATAGCTATGAAGATGATCATGGAGGGTGATTCCAAAACTTGTTGGAATAATTGGGAAAGACTCGCACAATTGAGATCGGATGTTCCACAAAGGTCTAGAAGTGTACATCATCCCATATACAGAATTCAACGTCCCTATGGACATTTTAGAATGGGACATGGATAGCATTCGTGATAAATATCACAAGCCTTATAGGCCCATGTCTATTGTGATTGAAGGTTCATCTCGTTTAAAAAAAACTCTGTGGGCTCGGTACTTAAGCCCGCATAATTATTATGCTGGACATTTAGATATGGTCAAACATAACAATGACGTTTATTATAACATCATTGATGACGTGCTGCCAAAATACGTTAAACATTGGAAAGAGTTCTTTGGAAGTCAGCACAACTAGAAATCAAATTGTAAGTATGCTACACCTATTCTAATAAAACGGGGTGTGTCAACCATTTTTCTATGTAACACTGAGCCAGAAAGCACGTATAAAGAATTCTTAGATAGGATTGAGAATGTCGTCCTCAAAGCGTGGAGACTGTCAAACGCTGAATTTTTCTTTGTCTCCCAATCGTTCTTCTCCAACTCCTCCCAAAATCAAACCCCAACACGCGAGAGTGAAGAAGAGGACGACGAGGAAGCAAATTAAATTCAACTGCGGCTGCCTTCTCTTTTATGTCAATGGTTGCACCGCCGACCACCAACTACTACCGTCTTATGCAAACAAGGGTTTTCTCGGACAAAATAAAAAATCCTCTCCACTTCTAGTCCAAGGAAACAATGAACAACAAATAGTTCATAACTACAATACATTTCAATTACAATTTAATTACAATCTCTGAAAGAATTTGAGGATCAAGACAGGGATACTGACTATCACAACTTGGATGACCTCCATTTTTTCTAGCTCTGTGACGGAGGATTACTTTACCATGCGTATCAGAGTAAGGATTTATTCGATGATTGATAATTTAGGAGTAACTAGTCCTGATTCTGTGTGCTTAGCTTGTAATTTAAGTTGTCCTGATTGGAAATTATTTTCTATTCACAGTGTAGAATGTAAATGTATTTCATTTTATGATGAAAAATGGAATTATTAATTATTATTAATATTATTGCAAATTACATAAACACATTGTGCAAATCAAAATACAAAGAAAATACTGACTTCACAAATCCTATTTTTCACTAATTCCCAACTTTAGCTCAGTTGAGATTTTCTCATTCTTCTTTGCACCTCTCAAATCATTTATCAAGCAGTTAACTTTTTCTTGGAATTCTTTTAATGCCAGTGCATACTTCCTCAAGTCATCAACGTCACCATGCTCCTTAATGTCTTCATGATATAACTTCAACACTCCTTTAAAGCGCAAATACCATAAGTTTTAGCAAAAATAAAAAAAAAATCCTGAAATGTGAAAACTGGTACTCTACCATGCATAGGACATTTCGTCCACCCACACGACATTTTTAGGGAAAATGTAGTTTGGAAGATCAGGGATGGTAAAGCAGTATTTTTTTTATATAATTATAAGGAAAAACAAGTCTTTATTGTGATCCAATCAAGAGTTTATACGTGAAAACAAAGTACTCACAAGTACAGACAAAAAGGACTACGGTACTGTTACAAGCTAAACCGGGAAGAAACGCTTAAATTTTAAATTGGAAATTCAAAATTTTGAATTTCAAAAATATTCGATTACTGTAAGTACTTTTAATATATTATTATATCTGAAAAAGAAATGATAAGACACAAAGCTTACTCGACAAGTTTTAGCAAATTTTAAAATTTTGAGTTGTGAAAATTTCAAAATAACACTGATTGCTGCAATAAAATGCACGTGGCACCGTTTTTGCTATAATGTCCAACTGCCACAACAGTAGTTCACTTATCGCTACAGTTACTCACTTTTCAACAAAAATACGCTGCGCGGGCCCTGTTCATATTTTTTTTTCCAAAATGCCCTTAACCATACTACCCTCTCTGTAACAAATCTTCTCCGAATATTCCCTATCTACCAATCCTGGCCCGACACATGACGGGGAATGCCTTTGCAATATTATATAAATGGCGTTCCCAGGCGATAAGGGTAAGATAGTCTTCTCACCTTTTTTTTTAATTATAAATAAGTCACTCCGCTACTCCAACCAAGTAGAACTTTGAAATAACGATTATTACTGTTTAGCGTAGTGAGTTGCATTATTCCAAAAAATATCTAGAATTAATTCCTTTAGAATTTAATCTAAAAATATTTTCTTAACCTATCCAAGATGCCCTTTACCAAAAACAGAGTGTCTTGAGTTCCTGCTTAAGCTCAATTACTCCATTACTCCCATATATATATGCGTGTGTTGAAATCCATGAAGATGGAACTCCGTAACTTTATTGCCTCCTACAATTCAGTGCAAAATTTCAAATCATAAGCCAGAAATTCTTTGATTTGGTTTTAAAACACGCTCCACTCATTTTCATCCTAATATTCAATCTGCTAAAAATGTTGCTGCAGTTTAATCCTATATTTCTAAAGTAGGGGATTACTAGGAGCACGGTACTTTTATTGATAATTTCGAAGGACAAGTATCTACTAAAAGCATGAATCAGTTGTATTACGCCGTGCTTACCATCAAAGATAAGGAAATAGCTATGAAAATGATCATGGAGGGTGATTCCAACATTTATTGGAATAATTGGGAAAGACTCTTGCACAATTGGGATCAGATGTTCTAGAAACGTCCAAAAGTGTACATCAGTCCGTATACAGAATTCAACATCCATGTGGACATTCTAGAATGGGCCAGGGATAACATTTGTGATAAAGATCACATGCCTTATATGCCCGTGTCTATTGTGATTGAGGGCCATCTCGCTTAGGAAAATTTTTATGGGCTCGATCCTTAGGCCCGCATAATTATTATGCTGGACACTTAGATATGGCCAAATATAACAATGACGTTTATTATAACGTCATTGATGACGTATCGCCAAAATACGTCAAACATTGGAAAGAATTCTTTAGAAACCAACATCACTGAAAATCAAAATGTAAGTATGCCAAACCTATTCTAATGAAAGGGGGTGTGCCAACCATTTTTCTATGCAACACTGGGCCAGAAAGCTCGTATTAAGAATTCCTAGATAGGATTGAAAATGTCGCCCTTAAAACGCAAACACTGTCAAACGATGAATTTTTCTATCTTCCAATCGTTTTTCTTCAACTCCTCTCAAAATCAAACCCCAACACGTGAGAGTGAAGAAGAGGATGACGAGGAAGCAAATTAAATTCAACTGCGGCTGGCTTCTCCTTCATGTTAATGGTTGTATCGTCGACCACCGACTACTACAGTCTTATCCAAATAGGGGTTTTCTCAGACAAAATAAAAAATCATCTCCACTTTTAGTCCAAGACAACAATGAACGACAAGCAGTCATAACAATAATTCGTTTCAATTACAATCGTCGAAAGACATTGAGGATCAAGATAGAGATACTGACTATCACGACCTGGATGACCTGCATTTTTTCCAGCTCTATGACAGAGGATTACTTTACCATGCATATCAGAGCAAAGATTTATTCGATGATTGATAATTTACAGAGCAAAGATTTATTCGATGATTGATAATTTAGGAGTAATTAGTCCTAATTCTTTATACTTAGCTTGTTAGACGATGATTGATAATTTTGGAGTAATTAGTCCTGTTTCTGTGTACTTAGCTTGTAATTTAAGTTGTTCTGATTGGAAATTATGTTCTATTCACAGTGTAGAATGAAAATATATTTCACTTTATGACGAGGAATGTAATTATTAATTATTATTAATATTATTACAAATTACATAAACACAAACTGTGCAAATCAAAATACAAAGAAAACACTAGCTTCATAAATTTTATTTTTCATTAGTTCCCAACTTTAGCTCAGTTGAGACTTTCTCATTCTTCTCTACATCTCTCAAATCATTTATCGAACGGTAAACTTCTTCTTGGCATTCTTTTAATGTTAGTGCATACTTCTTTAAGTCATCAACGTCACCATGCTCCTTGATGTCTTCATGATATAACTTCAGCACTCCTTTAAAGCCCAAATATCGTAAATTCTGATAAAAATAATAAAAAAAAATCCTGAAATGTGAAAACTGGTACTCTACCATATATAGCACATTTCGTTCATCCACACGACATTTTTAGGAAAAATATAGTTTGGAAGGTCAGGTATGGTAAAACAATATTTTTTTATATAATTATAAGGAAAGACAAGTCTTTACTGTGATCCAATCAAGTGTTTACACGTGAAAACAAAGTACTAACAAGTACAGACAAAAAGGACTACGCGTACTGTGTGGGATAAGGATTGGGCACTTCCATTATCTCATTCAAATTTGATAATGCTGTCTAGATTTATTGAATATAATTTTATACGCCGTCCATGTCTTTCTCTTGGTCCCTGACCAAAACCTGGCAGACAGAAGTAATCAGAAAATGGAACATCAGCTTCAACTCCAGATAATAAATCAAACATCTCATCTAAAATGCCTTTGTTATAAAAAGGAGAAGATCGAGTCCTCCGATAAACACGCTTTCTATAGGGACATCTAATAACCACCTTGTTTCTTAAAACAAGCAACCTCCTCTTTCCACCATATTTTTGAGGAGTAACCGTATCCAATCATCTCTTACGTTGAGTATTCTCTCTCATCTTCAAGATAATACAAGTACAAAAATCTTAGTACACAATAAACGTATAATAAATACTTAGTTATAATACAAAATAAAATGGAGGAAATAATTAAGGTTAGTATCAAACTATGACTTTCCAGAGTACAGGAATAACTAAACATCAGTTAATGGGTCTCGAACTCATCACCTGATAAAACAGAGTAAATATATATTGGAAATGACAAATATACACCCATCCTGTAAATTTGTCAAAACTTTGAAGGGTATTGGAAAAAAAGAAAATACGCACCAATAGGCATGTATCACATGTTCCCCATTAGCCAGACAAAAATACTTACATCATGTCAGTGGGACCCACTTCCTTAATAAAGCGTAAGAAGGAAGCTTCCCAACTATTTCTCAAAATGACACCTTATGCATCGTTTCATTTAACTACAGTACAAACGCTACATAAACTCACTTATAACCATTGTTCAGTCACTTCGACCCGAAAGTGACTTATAAGTATCTTTTCACTGTAGTGAAAAGTGACATTTTTGCTATTTTCACTACAAACCATACAAACATTGCCCGCTGCGCATGACCCTATCAATTTTTTTCTACTTCCACTCCCAAATTACTGTAGCATATTCTCCTTCAGCTAATCACCTGTCGACACGTCGCAGGGAACGCCTTTATAATATTATATAAAACGCGTTCCAATCCGACCCAGTGTAGCATTAGCAAGAAGTCACTTTGACCCATAGGATAGCGTTTTTTTGGCACTATTCAAAATTACGAAGTGACCATATATATCAACAGTAGCCTATTATAAATATATGCCTTCTTCCCCAATCTGACCAGTTTACTCACACGCTCCATAAACATGGAGCTTAACGTTGACGACGCTCTCTCCGGTCAAACACAGAAAGCCTCCATAGAAGCCATATCATCGTCTAAATCACAAACGATCAAGCTAACCTTCCCATCTCTTTTTCAGAATCAGTACTAATTACTTATAAATTTTCAATCGTCGAATAAATCATTTCTCTAATACGCATGGTAAAGTAATTCTCCGTCACAGAGTTGGAAAAAATGGATGTCATCAAGGTTGTGATAATCAGTATCCCTGTCTTGATCCTCAATGCCTTTTGAAGATTGTAATTAAAACATATTGTAGCCATGAATTGCTTATCGTTTATTGTTGTCTTGGACCGAAAGTGGGGAGGATTTTTTATTTTGTTTGAGAAACCCTTGTTTGCATAAGACGGTAGTAGTTGATGGTCGGCGGTGCAACCATTGACATGAATGAGAAGGCAACCGTAGTTAAATTTAATTTGCTTTCTCGTTGTCCTTTTCTTCACTTTCGCGTGTTGGGGTTTGATTTTGGGAGGAGTTGGAGATGAACGCTTGGGAGACAAAGAAAAATTCAACGTTTGACAGTGTCCACGCTTTGAGGGCGACATTCTCAATCTTATCTAGGAATTCTTTGTGCGAGCTTTCTGGCCCAGTGTTACATAGAAAAATGGTTGGCACGCCCCTTTTATTAAAATAGGTTTGACGTACTTATAATTTGATTTTCAGTTGTACTGGCTTCCAAAGAACTCTTTCCAATGTTTGATTTATTTTGGCGGCACGTCATCACTGACGTTGTAATAAACGTCATTGTTATGTTTGGTCATATCTAAGTATCCAGCATAATAATTATGAGGGCCTAAAAACCGAGTCCACAAAGTTTTTCTTAAGCGAGATGGACCCTCAATCACAATAGACATGGGTCTATAAGGCATGTGATCTTTATCACGAATGTTATCCCTAACCCATTCTAGAATGTCCACAGGGATGTTGAATTCTGTACACGGGTTAATGTACACTTTTGGAACTTTCTAAAACATCCGATCCCAATTGTGCGAGTCTTTCCCAATTGTTTCAATAAGTTTTCGAATCACTCTCCATGATCATCTTCATAGCTATTTTCTTATCTTTGGTGGCAAGCGCAGCGTAATATTGATGATTCATACTTTCAGCAGATACTTGTCCTTTGGAATTATCAATTAAAGTATCGTGCTCGCAGTAAATCTCCTTCTTTAGAAATATAGGATTGAACTACAATAGCATTTTTAGCGGATTGAATATTAGGATGAAAATGAGTGGATCGTGTGTTGGAAACCAAATCGAAGAATTTTTGGCTTATGGTTTGAAATTTTGCACTGAATTGTAAGAGGTAATGAAGATGTAGAGTTTCATCTTCATGAATTTCTGCATGCACACATATGTGTATGAGAGTAATTGAGTTTAAGCAGGAGCTCCAGACACTCTGTTTTTGGTAATGGCTATCTTGGATAGATTAAGAAAATATTTTTGGATTGAATTCTAAAGGAATTAATTCTATGCATTTTCTGGAACGATGCAAGTCACTATGCTAAACAATAATAATTGCTATTTCAAAGTCCTACTTGGCTGGAGTAGCAGAGTGACTTGTTTATAATTTTAAAAAAAGGTGAAAAGACTATCTTATCCTTACCGCCTAGGAACGCCTTTTATATAATATTACAAAGGCGTTCCCTGCCATGTGTCAAGCCGGGATTAGTAGAGAGGGAATATTCTGAGAATATTCATTACATGGAGGATAATACGATTAAGGACATTTTGGAAAAAAAATATGAACAGGGCCCGCACAGAGTATTTTTTGTTGAAAAGTGAGTAACTGTAGCGATAAGTGAGCTACTGTTGTGGTAGTTAGACACTGTAGCAAAAACAGGCCACGTGCATTTTACTGCAACAATCAGTGTTATTTTAAAATTTTCACAATTCAAAATTCTAATTTTCAAAATTTTAAAATTCAAAATTTGTTAAAGCTTGTCGAGTAAGCTTTCTGTCTTATCAATTCTTTCTGTATTACGCTGCGCTTGCCACCAAAGATAAGAAAATAACTATGAAGATGATCATGGAGGGTGATTTCAAAACTTATTGGAACAATTGGGAAAAACTCTTGCACAATTGGTATCGAGTGTTCTAGAAAGGTCCAGAAGTGTACATCAGCCTGTATATAGAATTCAACATTCCTGTGGACATTTTAGAATGAGCTAGGGATAACATTCGTGATAAAGATCACAGGCCTTATAGGCCTATGTCTATTGTGATTGAGGGTTCATCTCGCTTAGGAAAAGCTCTATGGGCTCGATCCTTAGGCCCGCATAATTATTAAGTTGGACATTTAGATATGGTCAAACATAACAATGATGTTTATTATAACGTCATTGATGATGTGTTGCCAAAATAAGTCAAATGTTAGAAAGAGTTCTTTGGAAGCCAACACAACTATAAATTAAATTGTAAGTACGTCAAACCTATTCTAATAAAATGGGTTGTGCCAAACATTTTTCTATACAACATTGGGCCAGAAAGCTCGTATAAAGAATTCCTAGATAGGATTGAGAATGTTGCCCTCAAAGCGTGGACACTGTCAAACACTGAATTTTTATTTGTCTCCCAATCGTTCTTCTCCAACTCCTCCCAAAACACGCGAGAATGAATAAGAGGACGATGAGGAAGCAAATTAAATTCGATTGCGGCTGCCTTCTCCTTCATGTCAATGGTTGCATCGCCAACAACCAACTACTACCGTCTTATGCAAACAGGGATTTTCTTAGAGAAAATAAAAAACCCTCTCTACTTCTAGTCCAAGACAACAATGAACGATAAGTAGTTCATAACTACAATACATTTCAATTACAATCTTTGAAAGACATTGAGGATCAAGACAAAGATACTGACTATCACGACCTGGATGACCTCTATTTTTCCTATCTCTGTGACGGAGGATTACTTTACCATGCATATCAGAGCAAAGATTTATTCGATGATTGATAATTTAGGAGTAATTAATCCTGATTTTGTGTACTTAGCTTGTAATTTAAGTTGTTCTGATTGGAAATTATGTTCTATTCACAGTGTAGAATGAAAATATATTTCATTTTATGACGAGGAATGAAATTATTAATTATTATTACAAATTACATAAACACATACTGTGTAAATCAAAATACAAAGAAAACAATAGCTTCACAAATCTTATTTTTCACTAGTTCCCAACTTTAGCTCAATTGAGACTTTCTCATTCTTCTCTGCACCTCTCAAATCATTTATCGAGCGGTAAACTTCTTCTTGGAATTCTTTTAATGCCAGTGCATACTTCCTCAGTCATTAGCATCACCATGCTCCTTGATGTCTTCATGATATGACTTCAACACCCCTTCAAAGCCCAAATACCGTAAATTCTGGCCAAAATCAAAAAATCCTGAAATGTGAAAGCTGGTACTCTACCATGTATAGGACATTTCGTCCACCCACACGACATTTTTAGGAAAAATGTAGTTTGAAAGGTCAGGGGTGGTAAAACAGTATTTTTTTTTATATATAATTATGTGGAAAAACAAGTGTTTACATGTGGAAACAGAGTACTCACAAGTACAGACAAAAAGGACTACGCGTACTGTTACAAGCTTAACCGGGAAGAAACGTCTAAATTTTACATTTGAAATTCAAAATTTTGAATTTAAAAAATATTCGATTACTGTCAGTACCTTTAATATATTATTATATCTGAAAAAGAATTTATAAGACACAAAGCTTACTCGACAAACTTCAGCAAATTTTGAAATTTTGAATTTAAATTTTTTGAATTTTGAAAATTAGAATTTTGAATTGTGAAAATTTCAAAATAACACTGGTTACTGCAGTAAATGCACGTGGCGCTATTTTTGCTACAATGTCCAACTACCACAACAATAGCTTACTTATTGCTACAGTTACTCACTTTTCAACAAAAATACGATGTGCGGGCCCTGTTCATATTTTTTTTTTCCAAAATGCCCTTAATCGTACTACTCTCCCTATAGCGAATATTCTCCGAATATTCCCTCTACCAATCCCGGCCCGATACGTGGCGGGGAATGCCTTTGTAATATTATATAAAACACCTTCTCAGGCGGTAAAGGTAAGATAGTCTTTTCGCCTTTTTTTAATTCTAAATAAGTCACTCCGCTGCTCCAGCTAAGTAAGACTTTGAAATAGCAGTTATTAATGTTTAGCGTAGTGAGTTACATTATTCCAGAAAATGCCTAGAATTAATTCTTTTAGAATTCAATCCAAAAATATTTTATTAACCTATCCAAGATGCCTATTATCAAAAACAGAGTGTCTTGAGGTTCTACTTAAGCTCAATTACTCTCATATATATACTTGTGTGTGCTGAAATTCATGAAGATGAAAGTCCACATCTCCATTGCCTCTAACAATTCTGTGCAAAATTTAAATCATAAACCAAAAATTCTTTGATTTGATATCCAACACACAATCCACTTATTTTCATCCTAATATTCAATCCGCATACGCTCCATAGACATGGAGCTTAACGTCGACGACGCTCTCTCCGGTCAAACAAATAAAGCCTCCATAGAAACCGTAGCATCATCTGAATCACAAATGATCAAGCTAACATTCCCATCTCTTTTCCAAAGAACAAAATCGAGGATCGCCTAAAGGACGATAATCATTCATAGCTACTACATCATATACAAGCCATACATCCCTGGAAATGCCACCGGAACGGTCCGACTAAAGTATATATGATCGCCGTTAACGAGGTAAAGACGCAAAGCAGACCCAATTTGTTTTTTCGATTACTTGTCCTGTACAAATCTGTTATTTTGGTAACTGTTATTCATAGTTAAAGGAAGAAGATTGCCCTTGGACTACCAAATACAGATTAGAGAATTCTAATCTCACTTACAAAATCTTTTATTACAAGTTCAAAGCCAATTTAAGGTGAACAACTTCAAAGGATCCCAAATTGATTACTTTTAGACCTCCTAAGATTCACATACTAAACCCTAAATTCAATGAAGAGCAAGTGGACGTCTGACACGTGGCAGATACAATACCAGATATACAATTGTGTAGAACTATATCTACGGGACATATTCAGCCTAACCAATTTCCTAGAACAGTTACATGTTTACAAGGAAAGGCCCATTTGGACGTCAACACACAGTGCGCAAGGAATTCATTATCTGGGAATTCCTTTTGCAAATCAAATCAACGATGAAGATCCCGGTCCATCAATTTCTGAAGTTGTGACTTCATCCGCACCAAATGTTATGTTAACAACTGAACAGTTGTGCGTATTAACAAGTACGACTGTTAAATCAGCCATTGACGTAATGAAGCAGCAGATGACACCACTTGGCAAACCCAAATTTTAATGTTTTCCTTTATTTTTTTGTTGATTGTTGTAAAGGCCTGCTACGCTTACCACCATCAATAATAGATTTGTTTAATTTTGGTGTTTCCTACATTCTTATCTCTCACAACTTGATGAAATGTATAGAATGAAACATGAATTAAGGATTCTACATAAACATTTATTTTATTAATGGTAATATACAATTCTTGAGTTTACATTAATAAAAATACGATATCTATTTCTACTCTTCCATACACAAAAGATCAAGGGACAATTATCTTTACAATTAGAATAGATCCCCCGAACTTTTGTCCCATGATCCCTAAAATAACTTATAATCCTTTTATATTTCAGAGCCCTCATATATTTCCACATCTACAATGGGGGATAAGGATTGGGTACTTTCGTTATCTCATTCAAATTTGATAACGCCGTCTAGATTTATTGAATACAATTTTATACACTGTCTATGTCTTTCTCCCAGTCCCTGACCAAGACCTAGCAGACAGTGAAACCAAATATAGTTATTGGGATTACATTGATGCTTTTAACAATGTTTTTTTATTACCATAATCCTATCAGAAATCATACTTGGTTTATACAAATATGTCCAGCAGTTCTCAGAAACAAGCTACCAAAATGGTTTCCTCGTTTGGTTGGATAAATTTGGTATGACCATGGAAACTTTACCAGCACCAATCAGAGAAGCATTTAGAGATTGGTAAATTGCCTATTCTCATATACCAGTAAATATTAATATTTCCATGTCGAAATCTTTGATTCATTTTATCATCCGATTTGGTATTCCATGGATATGGAAATGTGATTTTCAATGTGACTACCAGAATAAAATTCTACGTCTTAAGAGGGTATTTTATACCAAATGGTGGGATAAGGAGATTGTTAAAAAAATAAAACAGCTCACTCAAGATTGTATGAAAGTTATCCCAAAATCACTTCCATCTCAACCAGTAAATCTTTTTGTCAAAATTCAAACCGAGTTAAAACAGATGCATCCTGATCTATCTGAAATAGAATTAATTGTCAAATGCATGGATTACATGAAAAATCAATTCCTTCAATCTCTTGTCAAGGATGACGTTTCTATGAAATCCTCTACTAGTACTCCAGAAGAAAATTCAGAGCCAGACGACAATGAATTCAGTATTCTAGCAGGAAATAGTCCAGATCCAAAAAAACCTGACTCCACTATGGCAGATTTTTGGAACTTTCTTACCTCCATGATTTCAAAAAAGATGGAACAAGATTAAAAGGGAAAAGGAAAAGTCTAAAGCATATTCTCTATCAGAAAAGGTGTCTGCCAACAGATAAAAACGTCGACAGAAGAAGACAAAACAGATAAGACTTCAACATCTATATTACCTAACAGATAAGGTGTCAGCAAAAATGACGAGACCAGACAACATCTACTTTAATTAAAGATGCATTATTAAGGGAGGGACACATACGACTCCATTTATCCAGGACACACCACTTGCCCTTTACTATCTATTTTATTTTACTATTTAAGGGACACTCATCACCCTTATTAGGCAAAGTTTTCTTTAGCTATCTTATTACTTCCTCCCTTTCTCTCTGTAATATCCCACTCTCTTGTAAATTATTCTAAAGAAATTAAATGCCTCTTAGTATTGTAAGTATCTCTCTCTCTCTCTTTTTACAGTTTATGTTCGTTGATTAATATGTTGCTTTGAATCATATATTAAATTATCATAAAGAAAGAATTAATTAGTATCATATAAATCACCAGGTTGCTTGTGAAGATTATAATCGTCAATATTTTCATAACCAAATATTAGAACCAGAAAAGTTAAAAATTAAAACAAAACAAGCAATTCAAGAAGAAATTTATAAGCTTATAGCGACAGGAAGGCCACCACCACCTCAACAATAGGTTTTCATGAGACCATATATGTAATAGATTAGAAATCATATAATTATATTATGCCTCTTAATATTCTTAGATCTGTGCTAGGCTAGGGTTTTCCTTTGATTAGTGGGACGTCACCCAAGTTGCGTTAGGTTAGATCTTTGTTACAGGGTTTTGCTTTGATCATATACATGTAATTCGTTGACAGGCGTGCTAATTTAGCCCTACTCTACTTTGGTATCAGAGCCATGTTTTATTATTTTTCATAATATTTATTAGGTTTCTTCTAATTTATTCATGTATGGTCATTTTACAAAATATGTCTGAAATCAACTCTGTAACATCTGTAGCGAATACAGTAGCTTCTATCAAAGTCAAATACTGACAATATACTTTGCCAAGAGGTAAATATCTGTTTAGAAGCAATATTATGTGCATCTTTCTTAAATATTTGTTTTACCACAGAACAATCAACACGAATAAGAAAATGTTGATTTAAAAGATCATACCATCTTGAAATTTTAAAACAAATTTAATTATAGCTAAACATTCCTGTTTAATAGTCGGATAATTGAAGGTAGGTCCTTTCCAGGTTCTTGAAGTAAATCGTAAGAGTTCTTCTTTTTTACTTTTTAGATTCCATTGTTTAAAAATTCCTCTATAACCTTGATTGGAAGTATCAATTTTTACAATTTTCTTCCATTCAAGGTTAGGTAGAGATAGACAATGTAATTGTTTAATTTTTTATTTTATTATTCATACAGCTTGTGTATGGTGGTCAATCCAAGGTGATGGATTCTTCTAAAGTCTAGTAAATAATATGGCAATATCTTTAGATAATTGAAAATAAAAATCTCTGACATAACTAAGACTTCCTAAAAATCTGTCATTGTGGGGTCAGGAAAATATTGACAATTTTAATCGTCACAAGCAATCTAATAATTTATGTGATATTGATTAATTTTATTATTTTTGTTGATAATATAATATATGATTCAAAGTAACATAATAATTAACAGACATAAAGTGTAAACATGAGAGAAAGGATACTTACAATAATTGAAGCTTTTATTTCTTTAAAATATTATACAAAGAGTAAGATATTACAAAGAGGGAGGAAAACAAAGGGAAAAACAAGATTGCTTCTGCCTCTCAACAAGGGTGAGGGTAACCTTTAAATAGAAAATAAAAGAAAAAGCAAAGGGCAGGTGGCGTGTCTTTGATAGGTAGAGTTGTTTGTCCTTGGCCCTCAATAATGCGTCTTTACTTTAATAAAAGTAAAGTAGACGCATACTTGTCTAGTAAGTGGATGTAGTACTGTTGGTAGTTTTTTGACGTTTTTTGCCAACGCCTTAATAATGCATCTTTACTTTAGTAAAGTAGATGCATATTTGTCTGTTAGGGGACATGTATCAGTCTTTTCCTTTTTTCTTTTTATCTTGTTCCATCTTTTCTGAAATAATAGAGGTGAGAGAATCCTAAAAATCTGCCATTGTGGGGTCAGGTTCTTTTGGATTTTGGCTTTCTCTTGCAAGAATACTGAATTCATTATCGTCTTGCTCTAGATTTTCTTGTAGAGTACTACTAGAGGATTTCATGAAAATATCATCCTTAATAAGAGATTGAAGGAATTGATTTTTCATGCAATCTATGCTTCTAACAATTAATTCTGTTTAAGACAAATTAGGATGCTTTTGTGTTAATTCCATTTGGATTTTGACAAAAGGATTGGTTGGTTGAGATGGGAGTAGTTTTGGAACAACGTCCAAACAAGCTTGGGTGTGTTCTTTAATTTTTTGAACTATTTTTGTTAGATAAGGGTTTATCCCTTTATCCCACCATCTGGTATAAAATACTTTTTAAGACGAGGGATTTTATTCTAGTAATCACATTGAAAATTCCATTTCCAAATCCATGGAAGACCGAATCGGATAATAAAATGAATTAAAGATTTGGACATGGAAGTATTAATGTTTACTGGTATGTGAGAATAGGTTATTTGCCAATTCCTAAACACTTCTCTAATAGGTTCTGGTAAAGTTTTCATGGTCATGCCAAATTTGTCCAACCAAACAAGGAACCAGTTTGGTAGCCCGTTTCTGATAACCTCTGGATATAGACGTATGAACCAAGTATGAGTGCGAATGAGATTTTGGTAATAGAAGATATTGGTGAAAGCATCAATGTAATCCCAGTAACTTTATTTTTGTTTCTCTGTTACTAAGGTCAAGTTGCCTAGTAGTGTGTAGGTGAATACCTCAATTAGCAATAGGCATAATATTTCTAATGATAACTTTACTGTAAGTAATTGAACTACTAATTTTGGAAGGATCATGGAGAGTATGTTTAATCTCCATGGCTGCTGTTTCAAGCATTATCTGTTCATAAATATATCTATACTGGTCCAAATGATGGAGAAATTGTTGAGTTGTTAAATATCATCTTTTAATTTTCCATGGATCATTCATCCATTTCTCATCTGTTGGTTCAATATAGAGAATAGTTTCTTCAATATTTTGATTAAGAAAATATTGTGGTTTTGGTGTTAATAGAACATTTTTTGCTGTTTGGCTGGATTCTGTTTTGATATTTAAGCTTGGAAATTATGTTGTATACTATTGAAATCCTCTACCATGGTCACATTGGCCTTGGCCTCGACTGGTCATGAACCTTGCAAATATTCTCTGGTTAGAAAATCAATTTAAAATTTTTATTCTCCTTTGATATATTCGATATCAAAGTCGAATACTGATAATATACTTTGCCAATTAACAAAGATTTGTTTAGAAGCAAGATTCTGAACATCCTTCTTAAATATCTGTTTTGCTGCAAAACAATCAACACAAATAATAAAATGTTGATTTAAAAGATCATCTTGAAATTTTAAAACACATTTAATTATAGCTTAAGCATTTCTGTTTAATAGTAGGATATTTTAAGGCTGGTCCTTTCCAAGTTCCTTAAGTAAATCTTAAGAGTTCTTCTTTTTTACTGTTAGGATTCCATTGTTTAAGAATTCCTCCATAACTTTGATTGGTAACATCAGTTTCTACAAATTTCTTCCATTCAAGGTTAGGTAGAGATAAATAAGGTAATTGTTTAATTTTATTATTGTTATAGCTTGTGTATGTTGGTCAGTCCAAGGTGAAGGATTCTTTTGAAGTCTGGTAACTAATATGGCATCATCTTTAGATAATTGAGAATAATAATCTCTGATATAATTACGATTTTCTAAAAATCTCTGTAATTGAGTCTTGTCTTTTATTTCATCTGAAAATTTAGAGGCAAACTCAATACTTTTGTTTATTGGAATAATTGTTTCATTATTAATAATATGTCCAAGAAATCTCACTGTAGTTTGGAAGAGTCTCATTTTAGGAGCAGAGATGACTAATCCATTTTTGATAATAACATTCTTAAAAATATTTAAATGTTTAAAATGTTGATCTATTAAAGATGAAAAGATAATAACATCATTAATATAGCAAATAATGAATGTAGTATAAGGGTTAAATATGTCATTCATATTATGTTAAAATTCAGAAGGGCCATTTTTAACGCCAAATGGTAGTACAATCCATTCATATTGATCAAAAAGTATAGTAAAAGTTGTTTTATACATGTCTTGTTCAACAATCTGTATTTTCCAAAATCCTGATTTTAAATCAAATTAAGAAAAGACTATAGCATCATGTAGTCTGTCTAAAACATATTTTTTTATTTGGAATAGGATATCTGATCCATTTTAGAGCATCATTTAGAGGTTTATAATTAATGACTAATCTTGGTGCTCCTATTCTATTTCTGCATTTTTGTTAACATAAAATGCTATACAACTCCAATGTGAGTGGTTAGGTCTGATTAATGTTCTTTGTAATAATGTTTCAATCTCTGTTTTACATGTTTCTAGGTATCCTTTTTTCATCTGACTGAGTCATGCTTTAATGGGAATATTTTTCTCATTAAAGTCAGATTCATAAGGAAAGGAAATAATATGCTTTTTTCTTTCCCAAAAATGCATTAAGAATAGTACTACAAATTTATGTTTAAAAGTCTTGGATAATTGTTTTAATTTAAGCTTGTATTAAAGGCTGTTGGATTTTCTGTTCGATTGTGAGAAATTGTATTTCTTTTTGGATAAAATTTATCTATTTTTTCTTTGAATGAACTAAATCTTTTAATTGATCTAATTCTTTAATATAAAGTTTAGTGATGAACTCAAATATAATGTGTCTGTTATTTATAGTAGCATGTATGCCTAAAGGATCTATTTTAGTAATAGGCACTAATAAGCATAAAAAAGGAGTTCCTATGATTATACTTTGGGACATTTTTAATTAATACGAACGATGTTCGTGGGCATAACCCTTGATTACAGATTAAAACTTCTGGAATTTTGTAATTAATACTCATAGAATTTTCACTTGCACTAATTAAAGATTGAGTAATTTTCTGAAAATATTTGTTAGAATCAATCCTTCTTGGATGTGGTTCATACCAGCTCCGTTGTCGACTAAGGCGATAACATCTTTTATTATGAAATCTGGCTTAATAATAAAAGTAATTCTGATGTACCATTTCTAATATGTAATTTGATTCATTAGCATTAAATATTGTTCATATGTTTTTGTTTGATTCAGGTAAATCTTCAGAGGGATTTTCTTTACGGATTATTTTCTGTTTAACATTTTTCAAATCTTGAAGGATAATTTGGTTTGTTAGTTGTAATTGTTTTACTTCATTTTTTAAGATGTTTATTTCCATCTTTAAATCTTGAATAGAAACGGGTTTTTCACTAATAGAATTTTTGTTTTTCATATGTTGTAGGAGTTCTCTCAAATTGTAGTGTTCTATAAGAACAATTTCTTTTTTTATTATTATGATTTTGATAACAAATTTCTAAAAAATTTATTTTCATTTATGGATCTTTAATTTGATCGGCTAAATCAAGCATAGATCTTTGTTCATCTGTTAAGACATTAATACTTGGCTTTTGAAGGTCAAGTCTATTAATTTCTATTATTGTTTTCCAATAATTAGTTTATGTTTTACATCCTTGGCAAGGTTCTTCATTATCTGAAAGATTATATGTTAACTCAGACTGAGAATAAATTTCTGCTAATTCATTTTCAGAACTAGATTTTGTTTCTGTATCAAAAATATAATTAAGGATTGTTTGTTGAACTTGGTCATCAATAGACCGTTCATTAAGCTTCTGTTTTAAATTTGCTCTGCATTTATTAGCATAGTGACCTGTTGCACCACATTTATAATATTTAATTTGAGATTTTTCTTTCATGGAGTAGGGAGTTCTTTTCTTACGAGTATTAAGGGTCCTAGGTTTTGTTTGATTGTAATGGTTAGGTGGCCTTTTAGAATATGACATTTTACGGTAAAACTTTGATGGTTTATATTGTTTCTGTTTTCTAGAAGGATATTGTATTTTAGTTTCATAAGAGAATTGATTGCAAAATTCTTCTAATTCTTTTTTCTTTGTTAAATTCTATTTTTTCATTAACTGTTGTAATTTTATATCATTACACAAAGATAATCCTTTTTCGATTATAATTGAAATAAGATGACCGTAAGAATACTGGTTATAAGGGATAGATATTTGATCATGTTTATCTCTTATTTTTTTACGAACTTTTTTAACAAAAAGATTGGGAAGGCCATCAATAGATTTAGCCTTCCAATGATCACTGTTAGCATCAAGTCTCTGCATAACTTTCATTAAGAAAACATCTTTATATCATCTAAAATGGGTCAAAGATAGACATCTTAGATTTTGTAAAAGTTCTTTATTTCTATCTGTATTTAAAGATTTTGGTCCTACAAAATGACTTATAATTGTCTACATTAAAGTGTAGCAAGCATCTTCTCTTTAAGAATACCTGTAAAACCATTAACTATAAAGCGACAAATTTGTTGATCAGTATTATCATTTTGTTTGCAGACTATAGCATATATCATCATGTGATGTATAGTCTCAAAATTTTGATATTTAGATTTACCATTAATATTTCATTCATAAATGGTTTTGCTATGGTAAGATTTTTAGGAATGAAGAAAGTCTTCTTCATAAAGAATATCTTGAAGAGTTGGTCTAGAATAATAGTATCGACTAGGTCATGTAAGAGCCATATGATTTGTAGGTTTCTGATTATAAGAGATTTTATTAAAAGACTTCATGTCTTGAAATTCATTTTGGATTTCAAGGATTTGAGAAATAGAATATTCAATAGTTTCATCTTCATTAGGTGAAGATGTTTTTGAAATAGACATCATATTAATCTGATCTTTTGATGTTCCTGGTTGTAAATCTTTTATTTTTCCTATAAGGGTTGTCATAAACTCATCTTTTTTTTAATAGATCTAATTTTGAAATTACTAATTTCAAGAGGTGTTTTTATATTTACTGGTTGAACTTCTATTGGTTTAAGAATTATATGACAGTTATCATGTATTTGTTTGGTTTGTTTTTCTATTCTGACAAGTTGCTTTCCTACAGTTTGAAGGAAAAGATTCGTACAATTATTCTGTTTATTAACCTGCAAAATATCTTTTACATGTAATAAATGTTCTTGATGATATGGTTGTTTTTCATTTATTTCAACATAAGGAGTTATGTGTAAGGGTTTCATATTTTCATTATTGCCAGAGGCTAATTCTGAGGATAATGGTTGTGGATGTATAGATTGAATAATCTGACCACTAGTAGTGATTTAATCTTTTTGGATTCCTGTTAAAATATTTTTTTTGTTTTTTTGTATGGACTAATTTAGCAAAATTACAATATTATTCAGGGAATGATTTAATGTATTTGTTTTTGTCTAAATGATAATAATACTGTATTTTAATTTGTTCAAGTTGTTTAGAATTATGGTTTTCAAAATACCATGCTCTAAATTCCTGGTATTTTTTTTTTTTTTTTTTTTGCATAAAAACCTTAGTTTAATTTTTTTTTAATTTCACTATTTGGTGTAAAATCCATTAAATATTAAACTTCATGTCACTAGCAGTTGAGCTATAAGGCCTTCTGGTATTAGAATTTATTTCATAGACACCATGGGGTATTTGATTTTCTGATAAATAAATACCTTTAATATAATCTTCAAGATTAGTAGTTTCTTTATTTGATTCATTACTAGATAATCTAAAAAGTATTCCTTGGTAAACAAATTCTATCGATTCAGATGTTGATTGTCTTGATGATTCTAAAAAATCAATATTATAAAGAGTATTTCTATTATTTATACTGGAAATACTTCTAGTTAAGGGTTTCTGAAATCGAAGATAAACATTTCCATCATTAGTTTGAATGACATCTTCTATGGATTGTCTAATTATGGGTCTGGTGCGTATGGCATTAGGAATTTGCCATTGTTTTGGAAAAGTAATTTCTTCCCAATGGATCATTCGGGGAATGACCACTTGGCTATTGAAGAGATTAGTGTCAATTAGGACAATATGTCCTTGTTTAGTTTGCTTTCTGGTATAAGGATTTAAGGTTGACAAAACTTGAAGATGTATTCTGAATAATATAGCAAAATGAGAGGAACCTGAGAGATACTTATAACCATGAGATAAAACTCTCAGTTCTAAAACTTTAGATAGATTACTATCTGTTAAGGCAACGCTTATGTTTGGAAATATGTTAAAATAAACTGATCCATGGGCTAAACTAGTTTCAATAGCACCCATCAAAGATGCTTTCCAATTAAGACAATGCCCATCTCTAAGTGTACACTAAATACTGGTATTTTGACCAAGTAATGTCAAAGGTTTAAAAGCTATTTGAACAAGTCCAATATGAACATATTTATATTTACGTATAAAAGGATATAGATCTTGAATATGCAGTAAATAAATTATCTCATCATTATTCTGTAGAGGAATAACATGTTCCAAAGTTTTAATTATTTTTCTACTGGTAAAATCAAAAATCTCAATTTTATAAATTATTTCAGGTTTGACTTCTGGTATTATCCATTTATCTAAGGATTCTCTAACATCCTGATGAGCAATAAGTTCAGTTGCTTCTGAAGTAGAGGCTACAGTATTGGCTACTGAAGTTATAGAGTTAATTTCAAACATGTTTGTATAGTGACCATATATGCATAAATTAATAGAAACAAAAGACAAGACTCAATTACAAAGAATTTTAGGAAGTCTTAATTATATCCGAGATTATTATTCTCAATTATCTAAAGATGCTGCCATACTATTTACTAAACTTCAAAAGAATCCATTACCTTGGACTAACCAGCATATGCAAACTGTAAGATTAATAAAATCAAAAATTAAACAATTACATTGTTTATCTCTACCTAACCCTAAATGGAAGAAAATTATAGAAATTGATGCTTCCAATCAAGATTATGGAGGAACTCTTAAACAAAGAAATCCTAACAGTAAAAAGGAAGAACTCTTAAGATTTACTTCAAGAACTTGGAAAGGACCAGCTTTAAACTATCCTACTATTAAACAAGAATGATTAGCCATAATTAAATGTGTTATATGATTTCAAGATGACCTCTTAAATCAACATTTTCTTATTCGTGTTGATTGTTCTGCAGTAAAATAGATATTTAAGAAAGATGTTCAGAATTTTGCTTCTAAACAAATCTTTGCTTCTTGGCATAGTATATTATTAGTATTTGACTTTGATATTGAGTATATCAAAGGAGAACAAAACTCTTTATCTGATCTTTTAACTAAAGAATATTTGCAAGGTTCATGACCAGTCGAGAACGAGGCCGTGGCAGAGGATTTCAACAGTATACAACAAAATCCAGTCAAATAACAAAAAATGTTCTACTGACACCAGAACCACAATATTTTCTTAATGAAAATATTTAAGAAACTATTCTCTATATTGAACCAACAGTTGATAGATGGATGAATGATCCATGGAAAATGAAGAGACAATATTTAACGACTCAATGATTTTCCCCTCATTTTGACCAATATAGATATATCTATGAACAGATAATGCTTGAAACAGTAGCCATGAAGATTAAACATACTCTCCATGATCCTTCCAAAATCAGTAGTCCTATTACTTATAGTAAAACTACCATCAGAAATATTATGCCCATTGTTAATTGGGGTATTCACCCACACATTACCAAAAAACTTGACCATAGTAACAAATAAACCAAATTCAGTTATTGGGATTACATTGATGCTTTTACCAATATTTTTTATTACTAGAATCTAATCCGAAATCATACTTGGTTTATACATATATGTCTAGCAGTTCTCGAAAACGAGCTACCAAACTGGTTCCTTGTTTGGTGGGACAAATTTGGTATAACCATGGAAACTTTATCAGAACCTATCAGAGAAGTATTTAGAGATTGGCAAATAGCCTATTCTCACATACCAATAAATATTAATACTTCTATGTATAAATCTTTAATTCATTTTATTATCCTATTTGGTCTTTCATGGATCTGGAAATGGGATTTTCAATGTGACTACCAAAATAAAATTTCACATCTTAAAAGAGTATTCTATACTAGATGGTGGGATAAAAGGATGAACCCCTCACCAACAGAAATTGTTCAAAAGATAAAAGAACACACCCAAGCTTGTTTAGAAACTGTTCCAAAATTACTTCCATCTCAACCAGTGAATCATTTTCTCAAAATTCAAACAGAATTAAGAAAGAAATATCCTAATCTATCTGAAACAGAATTAATTGTCAAAAGCATGGATTACATGAAAAATCAATTCCTCCAATCTCTTGTTAATGATGATATTTTCATGAAATCCTCTACTAGTACTCTAGAAGAAAATCCAGAGCAAGGCGACAATGAATTCAGTATTCTTGCAAGAGAAAGTCAGGATCCAAAAGAACCTGACCCCATAATGGAAGATTTTTAGGATTCTCTTACCTCTATGATTTCAGAAAAGATGGAACAAGATAAAAAGAAAAAGTCTAAATCATGTTCGCTAATAGGTAAGACATCGGTAGAAAACAACAAAAAGATTCCCTACAACATATCACTTTACCAGAAAAGGATGTGTCTAATTTATGTCTTCTTTAATTAAAGTAGAGACACATTATTAAGAGATAAGGACAAACGACTCCACCTATTCAGGACACGCCACCTTCCTTCTACTTTTTCTTTTATTTTCTATATAAGGGATGTCCTCACCCTTGTTGAGGCAGGAGTTATTTGAAGACTACTTTCTCTCTCTCTCTCCCTAAAACCCCTAGTTTCTTTCTCTTGTAAAAATATTCTGAAGAAATAAAAGCTTTGATTATTGTAAGTATCCTCTTTCTTATGTTTATAGTTTATGTCAATTGATTATTATATTGCTTCGAATCACATATTAGATTATCATAAAGAAAACATCAACCATTATCATATAAATTACCAGATTGCTTGTGACGATTATAATCGTCAATATTTTTATAATCAAATACTAGAAATAGAATAGTTAATACTTAAAACAGAACAAGTTATTTAAGAAGAAATTTGTAAGTTAATAATGGTTGGAAGGCCATCACCACCATCTCAACTGTAGGTTTTCAAGAGACCATATATGTAGTATATTAGAAGTCATATAATTGTATTATGCCTCTTAATTTTCTTGGATCTGCACTATGCTAGAATTTTCCTTTAATTAGTGAGACGTCACCCAAGTCACGTTAGGTTAGATCTTTGTTGCAAGGATTTGCATTTTGATCGTATGCCTATAATTCGTTGACAGACGTACTAATTAATTGAAACATACTCAACTTTGGTATCAGAGCCAATTTTATTAGTTGTTATAATACTTATTATGTTTCTTTGAATTTATGCATATATGGTCACTTTACAAACATGTCTTAAATCAAGTCTGTAACATCAGTAGCCAATATTGTAGCCTTTACCTCAGAAGAAACCGAACTTATTGCCTATCAGGATGTTAGAGAATCTTTAGATAGATGGATCATACCAGAAGTTAAACCTGAAACAATTTACGCATTGGAATTTTTTATTTTACTAGTAGAAAAATAATTAAAACTTTTGAACATATTGTTCCATTACAGAACAATGATGAGGTAATCTATTTACTGCATATTCAAGATCTTTAATCTGTTATGCATAAATACAAATATGTTCATATTGGACTTGTTTCGATATCATTTAAACCTCAGATCTTACTCGGTCAAAACACCAGTACCCAGTATACTTTTAAGGATGGGCGTTGTCTTAATTGGAAAGCAACCTTAATGGGTGCTATAGAAACAAGTTTAGCCCATAGACTAGTTTATTTTAACATATATCCAAACTTGAGCGTTGCCTTAACAGATAGTAATCTATCCAAAGTTTTGGAACTGAAAGTATTATCTCATGGATATGAGTATCTCTCAAGGTCTCCTCCTTTTGCAATATTATTTAGAATTCACCTCAAGGTTTTGTCAACCTTAAATCTTTATACCAGAAAATAAACTGAACAAGGACATACTGTCCTAATTGACACTAATATCTTCAATAGTCAAGTGGCCATTCCTTGAATAATCCCTTGGGAAGAGATTTTTTTTCCAAAATAATGACAAATTCCTGATACCATACCCACCAGATCTATAATTAGGCAATCCATAGAAGATGTCTTTCAAACTCATGATGGAAATGTTTATCTTCGATTTCAAAAACGTTTAACTAGAAAAATTTCCAGTATAAATCACAGAAGTACTACTTATAATATTGACTTTCCAGAATCAACAAGACAATCAACATCTGAACCGATATAATATGTTTATCAAGGAATATCTTCTACATTATCTAGTAATGAATTAAACAAAGAATTAAAGGTCTTCATTTATCAGAAAATCAAATACCTCATGGTGTCTATGAAACAAATTCTAATACCAGAAGGCCTTATAGCCCAACTGCTAGTGACATGAAATTTAATATTTAATGGAATTTACACCAAATAGTGAAATTAGAAAAAAAAAAAAATAAACCAGGATTTTATGCAAGAAAAATATCAGGAATTTAGTGTATGGTATTTTAAACAACATACCATTAAACAACTTGAACAAATTAAAATACGGTATTATTATCACTTAGACAAATACAAATACATTAAATCATTTCCTGAATGGTATTGCAGCTTTACTAAATTAGTACATACAGAAAAATAATTAAATTTTTTATTAGGAATCCAAAAAGACTGGATCACTACTAGTGGTCAAATTATCCAGTCTGTACATCCGCCGCCATTATCTTTAGAATTAGTCTATGGCAATAATGAAAATCTGAAACCCTTACTCATAACTCCTTATGTTAAAATAAATAAATAAAACAACCATATCAACAGGAACATTTATTACATGTAAAAGATATTTTACAGTTTAATAAACAGAATAATTATACAAATATTTTCCTTCAAACCGTAGAAAAACAACTTACTAGAATAGAAGAACAAACCAAACAAATACATTATAACTATGTCATGAAGTTCAACATGTCATTAATCTGACGAACATGGATATTATGTCATACAAGACATGTGGTACTAAAGGCTGATCACCTGACGTACTGACTACTATTAGCGTTTTTAATCTTTGTGATTGCTAAACATATTGCGTGTTCTCAATCTTATTTGATTGTTACACAAAATAGAGTTTTTCATTCTTGGTGACTAATAAACATTTGCGAGTCATATAGTACCTATAATATTAGGAAAAAGTTTAAGGTCTTATGGACCCCTCAGTATCAATTAGAAGAATTCTCAATAAAGAAAGAGGAAAAGATAGAATATGATTAAAGGTTTAAAACCTAATATCAGGAACGACCTAGATTGAACATTTTGACCTGATTTAAGTATTAAGAATTTGATGTAAGTAAAGATGAATTAAGAAAATTCATATTAAAGACTAAGTTGGAGATAATTGTAGTTTTGAGAACGAAATTCTTATAAGAAAAAAAGAATGTAATATAGTGAATATTTATAGAACTTATAAATATGATATTAAATGACTAAAGTTAATATATTAAAATTTCGAGGACGAAAATCTTGTAAGTTGGGTTGAATGTGATATCACAAACTTTAATTAAGCTAGAAAATATGATCTGAAAAGATCTAGCTAATGTTGTCAAATTCAAAACCTACAATGATTGCTCTAGTATACATTGAGCTATAGTAAAGACTTAATATAATTCTAAAATGAGATCGTATCCGACTAGAGGTTAAAAATATTTAAACTTAATATGTGCTATGTGATTAGTAAAGCTTGAATTAAGCTTTAAATGTGTTATGTGATTTATCTATGTGTAAACTTTTGTGTTTTGGTTTAAGTAGTTAACCTTAACACTTATTAAAATTAAGAAGTCAATTTAGGGCAAAAACATAAATTTAAAAAATTATTAAAACCTAAACCCTAATTTAGGGTTAAAACCTAATATAGGGTTAAACCCTAAAAAAGATTACTATTTACAAATACGCGTATAATACAAAAATTATATGGATAAAATACGAAAATAATATGCTAATAATACAAAAATTATACGGTATAAATACTTAAAAGTCAATCGATGAATAATGAAAGTAAATTAACCAAAATACTTGTAAATGAACTAAATTGAATAGTATTTAGTTGTAATCAAACTAGGTTATGTGTAACTAAGTTTTGGTAACCAAACTGTGTACCAAATTAAGTTATAATCTAACCAAACTAACTAGTAACCAAATAGACTATGAAAGGACCAAATTTCCCTTCATTTAAGCTTGCGAAATGACCTTAATACCCCTAAATGCTCAGCCACTTTGAAGCAAGAGAAATCAAATAGAACTTCTCTTACTTTATAAAAGTAATTGGCTAGATCTTGGACATTCAAATTGAAAATGATGATGTCACAAAATGTGATGATCAAAATGCATTTAATGCAATTAAATGGATCGCATGGGTTGGCCAAAGGGGAGAAATGTGATAATGGTTGCTAGATCTTTTGGTGAAAGCTTAGCTTGGAAGTAATGGCTAAACCTTTTGGTGAAACCCTATACATTGCTTGCCTATAAATAGCAACCCTCTTCCATTCATCAAACCCACGAACTGACAAGCTAAAACACTCTCAATTTAAGTTCATATGTCAGTTATTTCAAGCCTTGATCATAATCAAAAGGAGCAAAGTTGCAAGATTGCTCAAGAAGGAACAAAAATCCCAAATTGCTTGTAGATCTTTAATCTTTTGTTAGATATTATGATAAAATATTTAGAAATGAATGATCTTATGTTAAAAGGAGATTTGATTTGTTAAAACATGGTTTCATAACATCTAGATGCATGAAATAAAAAAAATTGCTATGTCCAAAACTATCTGAAAATAGCTTGACAAGGCATTTTCAAGCAAGAATATCTTTGTCATAAATTGTTAGTTTGATTGATGTTAAGCATTTTAGTTGTAGTATGCCATGAGTCGAAGACCTAGAAAAAAGAAGCATCTCAATCAAATCATTATCCAGAGAGATATGCTTCCTACAAAGTGCCTACTTGAACACAAATTATGGGAAACCCATAATTTTTGGGCAAGCAGTGAACGCTGGGTATGGGCGCCTAGGCGCCAGACCTTTAGTGACGGACTGGCGACAATCTATTTCAGAATCTTCATGCTTTAGCGACAGACAATCTGTCGCTATAACATTTAGCAACGACTTTTGTGAAAGACTTGACCGTAGCAATAGCCTACAACGACAGACAAGCCAAGAACACATAAAACATTGCCTATAGCGATAGACTCACTTGGGCTTTAATTTAAACTACTTTTAGCGACAGTACTAATCGTGGTAGTAGCCTTTAGTGACTAATTTAGTTTAAATTAATTAAAACTTAGTTTAAACTATCTTTAGCGACCGATTTCATGACAGTTTTATTAAATTAACATTTTTAGCACAGATTTAGCAACGGGTTAAATAATTAAATTAAATTATCTATACGATTATAGTGACGAATCGTCATCAAACTTTAATGTATAAGATTAATTAAACTAAATACATATTTTTATGTATACTAGCGAATATTATTGCTATGTTAAACATATTTGGATTACACTACGGGTCTAAATCAGCGTAAACTAAATCGTACATTGAACAGACAAGTTTTAAACCTTGTTCAAATTGTTATGTGCAAGTCTTTTAACTGTATATGTGCTATGTGAAGTCTTCAACTGAAATTTGCAAGTTTTCTAACTGTTAAATGTTTTGTTTACAAGTTATGAATGTGATTTATAAGATTTGTGTGACAACGTGATATAAATATTTGAAATGTGAGTTATTTATAATATTAAATTGAGAAATAGGTCAAGTCAAAGCATTTTAAAGTTTATACAAAAGTATAAACTGTTTATGTGTTATTAGTTAGATTTGTTGAGCCGTAGTGCTCATTTTTGCGAATAAAACTTTATTTACAATTAAAGAAGAATGAAAAAAAGATTATGAACGTAAAGAAGAAGAGTAGACTAGGTTTTATGTTTTATTTACTTGTATTTGTATAAAGTCATAATGACTGTTGTAATACGAACAAGCAAACCACGTAACCGAATATTATATGAATAATATTATTTATTATCATCAGCTTTTTGTTATGTCTTTACTTTGATATAGCTTAGAATTGTTAAAGATCTATTAATCTGAATGAGGGTATTGGTAATATGGACTAATCTTGTTATACCGATGCTCTGAATTTCAGATAGATAGTAAAAGGTACTACAGTATGGATAAAAAACTATAAATCTGAATAAGGATATTGATTAACATTGTGAGTGCTGTAAGACCAGAGATTTAGCACCAATGAAGAAACCAAATTTATCACAAGGTTCCTCTGTTTCAAGTACAAGTGTGTTAATAATGTTACGAACTTCGAATAAATAAGAAATATCGATATGAAGAGATATATATATATATATATATATATATATATATATATATATATATATATATATATATATATATATATATATATATATTGAAATGGTATGAGGAGTTCTGTAAGAAAAGAAATCTTGTCACGGATAAAGATACAAACATTTATCACAAGATTCTTCTGTTCCAAGAACCATCTTATTATTAATGTTGTGAACCTTGGATATATAGAATCATAGAATGTCTAAATCTAAAGGGTAAAAATTGAACGGTATATATGGTTTTATCCATATATATACGGATGAACTAAGTTGATCCTTATAGAAAATCATAAGATTGAGACTAAGTTAAGATTCAGGGATTAAGTAAAATAAATTTTTAAAGAATTGTCTGAAATAGATTAGTACAATTAATATGATTATGGGATCATTAGTTAAGTTGATAAATGTATGGAGTTAATGCACAAAGTTCGCCGTAGCGAGTGCGAAAATTTTGGGACGTTACAGAATGACCTGCTTGATTCTTAGTGAATCAGATCCTTAGTGGGAGAATTTAATGTCCTAGACATAGTATCCAAATTGTAAGGATCAAGTCTCCATTTATCTTTAGTGAAATATCCCCGCTCTATTGAGCGAAAGAGATGAGTATGAGCAATTCAAGTTTCGAACCTCTTAAAAATCTCTATGTTTTCAATGTCTCTTTACCCCTTTCTTTATCTTTCATATAGTATGTTATGTATATCAATGTATGCTTGTGAGGTCTTTCCAATAGCTAATCTTGTACAAAACTGAGTGTTTTAGTAAAAATGATCAGAAATGGTTTTTTACCGAATAAACTAATTCCGCTGCGCAAACAATTGTACAATAATTTGGTAAAAAGTGCTTAAGTGAAAAAGTTATACTAAATTGTAAAATGATCAGAAATGGTTTTTTACCGAATAAACTAATTCCACTGCGCAAACAATTGTACAATAATTTGGTAAAAAGTGCTTAAGTGAAAAAGTTATACTAAATTGTAAAATGATCTATTAACCCCCCCCCCCCCCCCCCCCCTCTCCCTCTTTTTCTAGATCACATTTTTGTACCTCTGGAAAAAACATGTAATTACTATTCACCATTAGGTTGTGATTAACTTTAATCACACGAATATATATACAACTCATCTAGATAAAAATACACCCAAACACAGGTGGAGCTACTTAGAGGACAACATAGGCAGATATCTGCATATGCTAAACTTTTTTTGTTTAAATAGTTATTTTATTTTATTTTTTAATATAGAGATAAAAATATAATTCAATTAATTTAAAAATGCAGGTTTACGGAAATATTCAACTTTAAAAAAGGCAACAAGAAAATTATAACTTCCATGAATCATCTCGATCTAACTAAAATTTTCTCCAAACTAGTTGATCAGTTTTGCAAAGGAACTTGAAAATTAAATTGTTGATATGAAAAATACTCTTAAATTTTGTAATGTGAAAGGAACCGGTGGACTTTCTTAAAAGTTGGTTAACAAGAATAAGACTGACTTTTATTCTCGCGTTTATTTGCTGGTTGCAACCATTATTATGGAAAGAGTTTTTTTAACGATGAATATTGTTATAAAAGTACACTTTAAAATCAAATGAAAGATAAATAGTTGAATGATTCTTTAATTACTCACATCAAAAATGATGTATTTGGAACCATTGATAATGACACTATCATAGAATATTTCCAAACTATGAGTTTAACAAAAAAAATGGCATTACAATTTGCAAATATTTCCAAATTAGTATTTGAACCCTTTGTTTATTTGAGAGTTTATCGTATTTAAGTTTTTTGCTTCTTTTGGGGAAAAAAGCATAGTTGTTCATTGCGTCCGGTTAATCTATCATCATTGAAATATTCAATTTAAAATTAATTGAATATTTTAAATTGCAGAGATCCCCTCAAGTTGACGCTCATGGAGTGGTTGGTTTGTCGAGGTTCATTTTTTCTTTTATTGGAGCAAGATAAGTTGTCCTCCTTCCCGTTATGGCAGGAGTACAAGTGAAAATCATTTTCTATAATCATTATGGAGTGGGCCTTTCCATTTGGAGCTATAATATCCTAACAGACTATCCCCCTTAGCAAAATAGAGTGGTTTAGCAGTGGAGTTGATCCGTTCAAGGGAAAAAAGAAAACCAATTAAAAATGATCATCAAACCTCAAAAGACTGACATTACTGCACACAAGATCATCACCCCCCAATCAAATGAATCAATCTAAACAGAACATTATGTTTGTCCTGCCAAAAGAATGCACCTTCCTAAAAAACAATCAACACCAAAGTATCTTTCATATCAATTTCTTCCCCCTCATCTTTTTCAAACCACAAGTATATAATTTAGTGACAAGTAAAATGTAACTTAAAATGCGGATTTCTTGACCTTGTGTCGATAAAAGACCACCTTCTTCTTGCTTGAGGAATTCTCAACAGTAAGCACAATTTTTCCAGGTTCGCTAGTCCTGAAAGTGTTGCGAATTGTCCCTTCAGTCGCACCTAATTTCTTTCCCTTTGAGACAATAATGGTATAAAGGCATTCATCCGATGGGATAAATTCCTCCTTGTAGTTCACCTCCCAACCCAAAACAGTAACATCCCAAATGAATGTTGTTCCAGCCTATAATCATCAATCAAACAAGATTATATTAGAGGGGAATGGAATAATATATTTATCTATCAATTTTTTTTTATCACAAGTTGCGTGGACAAGTATTATTATTAATTTTTTTTTAAAAAGATATATAATATGGCGGCTTACCCTCGTTATTCTATTCAATCCTATGTATACATAGGATTCAGCAATTGTAGTTCACTACAAAACTTTCACAAAACGTTGCATGATTGTATGGAAAAATTATTAGATGCTTACGTGGTGTCCCACATTATTCATGTACTGTCATTTCAACACATGGCAGCACATGAATAGTGTGGAATACCACGTGGTAGGTGTCCCAAAACCACCGAATAATTACTCGATTGTATGACTCGAAATCCCAAACAATTTATTTTATCTTCAAGAAAGAAAAAAATTGTTTATTTAGTACCTCTGGTGCTGGTATTTCAATGATAGCTGATGATGCAGCCTTGATGACAAGTTCTGAAGCTACACCATCTTCAGTTGAAAACTCAAAATCGCTATCCCTCTTGAGTCCACCATACTGGATAGGGATTTCCTCAATTGGAATGTACCTGTCCAAGATTCTAGTTAGTTTTTACTACTACAATTAAAATAGAGTTGCTAATGCTAAAAGGGGTATTTTAAAAGGATCCAAAATATTACTTACTTTAGCAGGGTCTCAGTGACCTTAGCCGGGCGAGCAACAACAAATTTGCTTTTGGTTCTTTGGGTTAAGAATGGGGACAAGATAGCATGGAAGGCATAGAACCAGAAAGGCGCATTGATAATAAGCTACAATTTTCAAAAATAAATAAAAACATCCAATTAGTTAAGAGCTTTCACAAATTCAGAATCAAATAAAGTTATTTTTAATAAATAAATAAAAAATACCAAACAATCTTACATTTCTTGCGACGAATTCTGGATAATTGTCCTGGAGAAGGGCGACAGCTTGTTTTATGGCGACACGAACCTCTTTCTTGGCTGGTCCAGGGGAATTCTTGAGATCATTAATTTGAAGCAAAGAAGTGACACCAGCAGGCTTGAGTTCAAGTTTCTGTATACCCTTTTCCATCAATTGGAACCTCCATCTCAAGAAAAAACCGCGCTTTTCTTCACTCCCAAAAGTCTTTTGGAAGAGCTCCTCATTGTCCAAAACCCCAAAAATGTTGTAACAAATGGGGTGACCTTCGCGATCAACACCGCTCATGTATGCAGCTGAGGCTAAATCATTGCCCAAATCTTCATCCAAGATGGAATCGATCTTCCATTCCTTCCTCCACTCAATGGTCTTTTTGAGCATCTCAAAGGCCTCATTGACCTTGAAGTCCCTAGCCCTCAAGAACTTCAAGAGGACTACATCAGTCCCCTCATCAGCCTTACTAGGCAAAAGGGGAACTCCCCAAATGGAAATATCCTTATCAACCACAACTTCTACACCTTCCTCGGGCTTCTTTTCTTCCTCGGTCTCCTCAATTTTAATCGCCTCAACTTCAACCACTTTTTTCTCTTCCTCACATTCTTGGCCTTTTTTTACCTCCTCATCTCCCTGGGGCTTCGATTCTTCCATCTTTTCGGCTTCTACTTCCACCGTTGCCTCTACGATTTCTTCGCTTTCCTTCTCTTCTGACTTTGGCTTCTCCTCTTCTACTTCCTTCTTAGAAGCCTTTTTCCTAAACAAATTGCGACCCTTGAAGGCTCCTATGACTTTTGATTTCAACTCATTCAAACCCTTTTTCTCAACAATCTTCTTTTCATCCTCTATTTGGGATCTTTCCTTCTCTTCAACTTTCTCACCCTCCTCCACCTCTTCATCTCCTTCCTTCTTTGGCTCCTCCACTTTTTCCGCTTCTTCTTTAATGAGTGTACTCTGTTTTTCCTCTGTTTTCTCCCCTTCTGCAACCTTTAATTTCTCCTCCTCCACCACTTTGATATTATCTTTTTTCAGCAAATTGTTTCCAAGAATGGCTTCTTCAATCTTTGATTTCAACTCATTCAAAGCCTTTTTCTCATGATCCTTCAAATCAGAGAAAAAATTGCTCTCCTCCTTAAATGAAGAGCTTTTCTCAACAAATTTAGGACTGGCTTCAATCTCCTTCTTCAAATCAACAGCCTCTACAACATCCACAACTTTCAAAGTCTCTTCTTGTTGAGAAACAGCAGCCTCGGCCTTAATAACCTCAACAGTCATGGTGAATTTTTTGCAAATCCAAAAAACAAGCTTTATCCCCTGAAGATTTTCAAAAAAAAACAACAAGATGTATAAGAAAAAACTAAATTTCACATAGCAAGAACAAAAAAGACAGAAAATTTAAGAAAACCCAACTCACCTTTAGCTTGATTTGGCCTGCAAATCACTCAAATTCTCTCTCTTTCTCTTGTAATTTGGGATAATTTGAGGGTTTGGAATGAGAGATAGCAGTGAAATGTAACGGTTATATATATTGTTTTGAAATGTAAAAAAGGCCCCCACAACGGTCATCGATGCCACCGCACAAGAGCAGCCGTTAAGATTCTTTTTCCAAAGGTTTGCTTGACTGGACTCCAGCAAACTTTGCCTTGTTAGAATCCTTTTGGGTCCACTTTTAATAATTTTTAAATTGAAATTGACCCAGTCAAATAAAATTAGCATAATTTATGGGAAGAAAAAAAATTAGAAAACTAATATTTTCACATTATTTTTTAATAGTTTTATACTATAGACCTCACAAAAATGTTACTATAGATATATAACGACGGTTAAACCGTCGCTATACATATTTTTTTGTGAAATATACTTTGTAAAATTATCAAAAAATAGTGTGAAAATATCAATTTTGAAAAATTAACCTGGATAAAAACTTTTGGGAATTGGTTATTTATTATATGAGCATATGTAATTAATGATAATTTTATACTTATTTAAGTTATATTTTGAACTTTTAACAGCATTTATTATTATGATAATATAACTATTATTTTGAAATTATCAAGGGTCAAATTTTATAATTATTATCATTTAGAGAAACTATCATGTGTATTGTGTGTACATTTTAGTGAAACTCTACGAACACCTCTATGGTAAAAAAAAATAGTTTAAATTTGAGAAACAGTAAATAAACAGTTTAAAATTTTTAAACTTCTTCTCCCATTATTGGGAGTCATCTTTAGTCGCTCACGTTGGTTGTTATCATTTCAAGTGCTTCTACCGTTTTTCCTATTATTGGACACACATCGTGTGTGCCCAAAAACTAGTTTATTATATAATGCGAGAGCAAAATAACAGTTACTTTTGTACTCTTTAAATTAAAAAATTATTTAATGTTCTTAGATATTATCACATAGTATCGCATATCAAACTATATTTTAGTATGTGTAATAGATTCAGAATGAGCTTATTACATATATTGAGATAACAATATATGATTGATCTCAGACACTACGTACTAATATCTCAGAAATAACTTCTCCTTTGAACTCCTAATTTCTAGTATATTCTAACTTTTTAATTCCAATTTTTTATATTTTATTCTTATTTCTTCTCTCCACTCCTATTATCTGTTCCCTCTAATGTTTATCCTTTAAACAAAAAAAAATAATATATATATCGACAAATCTCATAAAAAAAATTGAATTACACGACTAATGTGTAATTATGTATCAAGTTGGTAGACTACATTTTATTTAGAATATGCCTACGTAAATTTGATGTGAGCTCTGGTGCCTACAGAATATGCGGGACTAGTCGAGTCTGCAGGCCCGGTTGGGTCTTAATTTTGGTACAGTGGGTTTGATTTGGACCCCATAAATAAATATATATACTCTGAACATCATACTATAAAAAATATCAGATAACAATCCCACCGTACCATCTGGCAAATAATTTGTTAGTTCTATATTGCGTTTGTAATAAATAAATAAATAAATATGATAAGTATAATAAAAATTGATTCTTAATACAGATATTTAAATATCAATTAACCCGATAACAAACGTTTATGAAACAATTAGAAATGAATTGCAAAAACAATCAGGAATCATTGATTAAATAATCATGCTACGGAATCAGATTTTGACATACATAGATAGTTAGATACATAATGGAAGGGTGATTATTTATAATATTATGTATTTTCTATTGTTAAAACTTTCAAGAACATTCTTTCATTAATTCATTAAAAGTTTTAATTTAGAGAGAGAAAGTAAATATTTTAGAATATAAAATTTTAAAGAGAGAGAAAGTGAAATCATTTAAAAATATAATAAATAAATTTTGAAACAAGCTAATTTTTAAAAATAAATATATAATTAAGACCCAATGAACGGTTCATATCTATCCACTTATTATATGAATAAATATGGACGGAGACCATTTATAACTTTATTTTATATCTATCAACCCAAATCCATTTAATGTAAACGGATATAAGTTACTCGTTGAGTTTGCGCCCATTTTGCTAAGTCTAATTACAACGTAAATAACAATTGACAAATAAGGCATTAATGATGTTTTTTCTCTTTCAAAAATGCAGCTAGACATATCACAAAACTAATATTCATAAAGTTATGTCATTAACACGTAGAATGGCCACTGTCTAGAACAATATTATAAATGGTGGAGTATAAATAACATTAAAATTTCATGCATTAAAGGATAATAAATTTAATTTAATCGTGGCCTAGCACTCTTTATTGTTCATCTCAATGTTCTGTCATGGTTTAGTAGCTGTCTTTCTTTGTAATGTCAACCAACTGCTATTTGTATAATTATTTCATAATAATGGAAAATCTATGAATTCATGGCATGGAGGCATTAGGAGTGGGAAAGCATGTCGTTCTTGTTGTTTCCTTATTATATCTTATTCTGATGAAGTTCATGGTTGGCCAGCATGTATATGTATATGTTATCAAATAAAAGGCAATATATATATATATATTGCTGTTATATTTTATGACTTTTAATTCTATATTAATGTCAATTCATATTTAACATGAAATTAGTCGACAGCTAAATTTTTTTCTTGCACTCTGCAATTGAATTGAAACTCACTTCGTGATCAAAAGGAAAGAACACAACTCTTTTACTGGATAGAGGGAGCACAAGTGCTTGTTTAGTTAGAGGGCATTTGGTGCGTTTAATGAATTTAAATATATTTTAAAATTTTATTTGTTTAAAAATAATTAATTTTAAACTTAATTTATTTAATTCACAAATATAATTTTTAAAACTCAAATATATTGCAGTAAAATTAGTATACATTTAAAAGTCCAAATATACTAAAACCTTTCCAATAAAACTAAAACTAGATATGATACGCGTTTTAAAAAATATATTTAAACAATTTAACAAAAGAAAGGGACATTTAATAATATATTAGATCAAGTAATTAGTGACATATAATAATATTTAGATGCATCATTATCGAGACATTGAAAGATCAAGGCAATTGATATAAATTTCCAAAATAAAATCAAGGACAAAAATAAAATAAAAAATGGGTTATGTTTGGACAGTTACCTTGGGAAGCCACCTTGGTGAATATCCTATAATAATATTACTGCCATCTGGCAAACCTTCTATGGGAGTTGACGTGGACAGTTTTATTTTACCCGTAAAAAAGATAAAAAAATATAATTTTATTTTATTTATATTTTATAAATAAAATAAGTCATATTTCTTTATTATGAAGATAACTTATAAATATATTTTAAGAATAACGGTAGAAACACCCTAATTAAATTCTTGTGGCCGTTTCATTAGTTGGCAAAGGCATAATAGCCCCATGTGGCAGGTGTATCATATTAATTAGTTTGTTCACAATACATTTGTGGAGGATATATCTTAATCATAATCTAATTTCAATTAATTAAGTATTTTAATTGATTTAATGTCAATATATTCTCATAATCTATGGGAAAGTCATTGCTACTCTGTTAGAAGGAATAATGTTGTGTACGCTCAATTATGTTTGGACCATTTATTACGCCATTAATTTCTAAGCTGCACTCTTTGCTCGGGTATGAAATATATAGATGCGACATAAGTTTTTTTTTTTTTCATCAAATAGTTTAATTGTCTGAAATATATTAAAATTATAAATTATTATAATTAATAAAAAGATTATAATATCAAAAAAAAATTCTTTTAAATAAAATAACAGATAATTAAAAAAATGATGTGAGCTTACTTTTTTTAGTCCAAAAAAATTTGAATTATTTTAGTCCGGTCCAAATTTGGCCTAACTCGTTGGTGACCCGTCCCGCCCGTAAATTTTTTATTTTTTTTAACAATAACAATACTTGCATTGAGGACTGAACTCGTGACATACAATACTTAACAAGAACTCAAACCAACAGAGTTACAAGTGTTTATGATTATAAATTCAATCTTTAATTTTATTTGTTATGATATTGTTTTCTTTTCTACCTCTCTTTCCCTTTCAAGTTATTAAAGAGGTGTTTGATAAAAATTAAATGAAATAGTTCTGAATGCTTAAATAATCTGATTGAGTTGAATGAAGTAGATTTTTGAATACTGAATGAAAAAAGTTATTTGATAAGTGACATGTCTGAAACATCTGAATAACATATTTTTATTATTTTATCCCTCTGAAAAAATTCAAAATTGTTGTAAATTTATTTAATATTACTTATATAATATTTATTTATTTTTTACTTCATTCAATCGGGACTTAACCATTCAACCAAAAAAAATAGACTTAGTCATTCAGCCTGAAAATCTGACTGATTCAGTCATTCAGTCATAAACAAACACACTGAATGACTGACCGATTCAGTCATTCAGGTGCATTAAGTTCAAATCAAACACCCCCTAAGTCATGAACCCATATGACCATCTCTCTCTTCTGCCACTGCCCAAGTTCTTATCTCTTTCTCTCTCTCTAAAATACTTTTTAACCTCAATTTTTCAAAGCTTTTAACACCATTTTCATGAAGTTTTGAGTCATCTAATCCAATCAAATGTTTCTTCATTATCCCAAATCCATAGTTACCGATTATTTTTGTTTTTTGGTTTCATATCTTAAATTTCCTCTGATTTAGGTTCTTTTTTGTATTTTTTTATTAAATCAAATCTTTTTTTTTTTTTTTTTTTTGTGATTGGAGACTTCAAGTTGTGTTTATAAAACCCAGATCTGTGATTTAAGTTCTTGGAATTTGTTTTCTTCTTACAAATCTATGTTCATAAATCATGTTTGTTATTTTTTTCTTTATATCATTATAAATATATCGTATTTATATACATATGTACTCTGCATATTGTATATTTGTTCAGATTAATTGAAAATCTTTTTATATTTCTTCTTAGTGCTTTTATTGATTTGAATTTAGAAATATACATTGAGTAACACATAATCATTCTATTGTATATATATAAGGTGATTAGAGTAACTAGATTTCTAAGATTTGTAAGGGTATAGACGTTTAGTTTCATCTGTAGATGGGGATCCTTTTTCTGAATTGGGTTTATTTTAAAAAATAGAGTAATTTGAATTTTATTAGTGTGTTTTCTCTATAAAAAAAATAATAAAAAATAAAAATAAAAATAAAAGTTGTAAGACCCCGAATCGTATGAAATATAAAATTTAATTTTTCTGCATATATATTTTTCCTGAAACAGTAAGTGATTAAATTGATAAAGTTGAAAGTTAAGGATGTTATGTGCAAATTTTATTTTGTCGGAGAATATTCGTTTTGTCGGAGTATATTCGGTCGTACGACGACGCCGAAATAATTAATCATTTGTGGACTCCACAACGGAATATTTGTCGGATATAGAAAGCAACAGATATAACCTTTTTAAATAAAAAAAATCAACGGTGTTATCACTTTTAACTATTAAAATACCGGTGATAAAAGAATAATAGCATATGGTATTTTATGGTATTTTACTGTAGCACACGGTATTCTACAGTAGCACACGGTATTGCACAGTGTCTCATATTATCAATCTGATAACGTGGTCATTGCACAGTATTCATCAATAATTGTTGTTACACAGTATTTTGTATTATTGATTCAATAATTGTCATAACACTGTATTTATATCATTGAGTCAATAATTGTTGGTGCACTGTATTTTAAAATTATTGAATCAAATAATTGTCACAATAGCGAATATATACTAAATTATATTATTAAATTAATATTGATCTGTAGCATTTTTTTTTAACCTTATTTATGAATTATTGTTGTAACATTATTTTATTATATATATAAAAACCCACAGGAAGAAAAAAAAATAAAAAAATTAAATGTTACTATTTTGAATAGTAAACATGTGGGCCCTCTGTGGGGGCCACATAAGAAATGAGAATGAAAATAGTTGCTGGGAAATTGGTGAGACAGCCGACTGCGCTATCATTTCTGAATTTTCAGCACTTGCGTGCAGCACGCCAGTCCACCTACCACACGCATAGTGCCTTCTTTTCTCCTATAAATAGCTTGCTCAGCTGAATAGAAAAATCACACCTAAAATATAAAAAAAAAATTATAAGTATTTTGTGAGTTTTCTCTCAAAAAGAGTGCATGAATTTTTCAAGTAAATATTTTATTAAAAAGTACTAATTGCACAAATGCCTATTTCACACGGTATTTACAAATCTTCCTTTAGAAAACTCTTTTAGAGAAGATTTATTTTGAAAAGCTTTCTTTTGAAGATTTATTTTAATATATTATTTCAAAAATTATTTTTAAAGTTATTATTTTACACTACAAAAATTTATATTACATAAATAATTTTGATAGTTTATAATATATGAGTTATCATACATCTTGAAATTTATATGTGGTAATATTATAAATATATAGGTTGATCAATCTCATTTTTATCAATATCCAGTCACGTGATAAGGTAAGGGGTATCATTCTTTTCATCATCATAAATGAATATTATTTTCTTTCTTACTTGTAAGGGATACCATCTTTTTCATTTTCTATTATTCTAACTTACTACAGTAAAGGATATCATTTCTTTTATACTCTTAAACTTACTATGATAAGTATTGTCTGGTAAAACTTCTGAAATGATTATAATTTTCTTAACAGTTTGTGCTTCATTTAATATCATTTCAATTGCTCATTCCTATTTACGTGAACCTTTCTATTGAACAGTAATCGTTATTCTGAAATGTGGATCTTGAATATCATTTTTGAATTTCACTTCACATCATATTGACAATTTGAACATTATTTGAATATGCACAAAGTAAAAATTATAAACTTTCGATATTTATTGTTTATTTTGTTTCTTCTGTTCATTATTAATATCTCCGTTATTATTCTAATAATCAAGAATCAAATTGTTGTTGATATCTGTGGCCTGGGGCACAGATTGGATAAAGGCGTTGATAGGTTAAAGGCAATATATTTGATGATGTGTCTTTGAAGGCACGTGGTGAATGTTCTCTTTTGCCTGGGGCAAAGATGAACTGTTGTTTGATATGATTATGACCAAAGGCTATAGACTGATATAATCATGACCGTTGGTGTTATATTGAATATCTTTGGCCTGTAGTGCAAAGATGAACTATTGACTTGCATGATTATGACCAAGAACTGTGAAATTATATTATCATGGCCAGTGATATTTCAAACAATAAAAGTTGATGATGTTTTTCTTAAAAAGAGAAGCGAGTGGACATCATGGTCCATATGATTTGTCTAATGGTTGTTATTCTGCTACAGTTATTGATCTAAACTTTGTTTAAGAACTTAATTGCAGTTATTGAATTAAAACTTGCTGTTTAAATTATTCTATCAAAAACTCAACTATTGAAGTCTAACAATAATTTATTTGTCATTATCTTAGTCATGATATTCTTTACTGGACTATTTGAGCTCACCCTTTTCTTTTGTTCCATTGTTTTTTAATAGGAGATGAGAGAGTGGCTGGGTCTAGTCGGGGGATGGAGTGAAGGTCTGAGTTGTAGCTGTATTAGTCTTCATAAGTTGTAAAATAGTGTGACAATAATAATGAAGACTTAATTATGTATTATTTGAATACTATATTGTGGTACGTTGTGCGTTGTATTGTAATAGTTGTTGTGTATTTTGACAACTCAAGTTTGGGCTGTGTGGGCCCAGATTTGGGGGTGTCACAGTTGGTATCAGAGCTTAGGGATATTGTCTTTAATTGAGATCCGGGGTTAGAACTAGGAGAAGAGAGACGAATAGAATCAGTCACTAGTGTGTCCCACCTAAATTAGATTTTGTAATCTAATGAGTCGATTTGAATATAGGGGCAGGAAGTGATAAGTCAATTTGTTTAACTAACATTTATTTTGTGACCATAGTTAAGTATGACATTTAAAAATCAGGAAGTTAACTATGGAATGCCCGAAGTAAATGTTGCTAAAGAACCAGGAAGCGACTAATAATCCTCTTACAAACTCAGAGTTGAATCATTTGTCTAAGGCAAAATTTATTCATGTTTTATCCAGGAAGGATGAAGGTGAAAGCTCTACTACAGTCGTTCTAGATCCATTTTTAGAAGCAATTAAAGGATGTAATGAACTTGCAGAAATTATTGCCTTTAATATGCTCACTAATTGAAAGAGTCGTATCACCTGGTTATGCTCTATAACACAGGATCAGAATATATGGACTTTTCACATCAGTCTTTGGGATTTATGGTATTCCAGCTATGATTTCAAGATTATTTAAAAATGATATTTCTATACTTTTGGGCGTTACAATTTAGAGGAATTCAGGTTAAGTTAGTCACTATCGTGAAAACTACAGTTTATCGAAAATACTATTTTAATGGAAATCATTAGTACGTTACTACCGATAAAGTTGATGAATTAGAGAAATAGTTTGTTAGAAAATTATTTAGTGGTATTCCCACAGTTGAAATACGTGAAGATCCGGATGAAGTATTCGGGACTCGATTTGATGGTAACAGTCTTGCTGATCAAGAAACCGAATGAGGTGATAACCGGTAAGTTATTTATAAATTATTGTGAAGTTTATGTCATGTTAGATACTTGCTCTATCCATTCTTTTATCTCACCTGCATGTGCTCAACATTTAAACTTAACTCCTAAAAATTTGGATTTTGACTTATCAGTTGAAACCCCATTAGGAGAAATAATCATTACATCTACTGTCTATAAATCTTGCCTAGTTCAAATCAACAACCTCACATTATCCATTGACCTTATTTATTTGAAAATGCATGAATTTGATGTACTTTTAGGAATTGATTGGTTGACTACTCATCATGCTAAAATGGATTGTTTTAATAAGATTATTAGTTTTCATATTTCTAAGCAACTTGTCATGCAAATTTAAGCAACTAAACCATTGAAATCTATAACTGTTATTTCTAGCTATAAAGTCATTCGTTTATTGAAAAACCGATGCCAAGCCTTTTTATCTCATGTCACTAATTTGAATAAAAACACGTCAAACTTGAATGATATTCCCATTGTTAATGAGTTTTCTGACGTTTTTCCTGAGAAACTTTCTAGCTTACCCCTAAACCGTGAAATTAAATTCTGTATTAATCTTGAACGTGGTACTAAGTCCATTTTCAAAACCCCATACCGAATGGCTCTCATTGAACTCCACTAGTTGAAAAACTCTCTCCAAGAAACTAGAAGAAAGATCTCCCAAAAACTTTACAATGAATAATGAGAGATTGACCCTCTATTTACAGGCCTCTAACTTGTCCAAATCCTAATAGGATTTACAATTAAAAATAAAAAAAATAAAACAATTATTATCCTAATCCTAATTGGAATTAAAATCCAATTTGGAATCAAATTAATGCTCAAAATCCCGAAAAATCCCGTTTCCCAACAATAACGCGTAGCCAAACAACCCCTCCGCTCCGTTGACCAAGTCAGCGCGCCAGCCGCGCGCATTGCGCGGCTGCTTCTTCCTCCTGGCCACGCCCGCGCATAGCGCAGGCTTTTCTTTTTGTAGCTGTCCTTCAAACAACGCCGTGTGCTTTGTTGCCTGAATTCCTTGTGCGCATTGCACGCGGCTCAGTTTTTCGGATAATTACCATTCTGCCACCGGTCGCCACTTTTCGATTTAATTACGATTTTGCCATCAGCGATGATTATTTACCAAAAATGCCATCAGATTCTTGCAGAATTTACAGATTTGCCCCCAAGTTTATTTTTCCTTCAAAATAAAATATAAAATATTTAAAAATAAATAAAAATAATATAAAAATACTAAAAATCCTAAAAACACATAATAATAAAATTTCTAAAATACATAAATAAAAAGAAATATAAAAATACTATAAAATTACCTAAATTAACTAAAATCCTATAAAACCTATTAAAACCAAAATAAGCTAAATAATTAAATATTTAAGCACACAATAAATATAAAAACTAAGTATTAGGGAATAAAAATATCGTATAATTTAGTCTCATCAAAACCAAGAAACTGAAGAAATGACTTGGGAGATAGAATCTGAGATAAAATCAAAGTATCCTTATCTCTTCGAAATGCTAGGTACGTTAATTTCGGGGACGAAATTTCATAAGGAGGGGAGGTTGAAAGACCCCGAATTTTATGAAATACAAAATTTAATTTTTCTTCATATATATTTTTTCTAAAACAGTAAGTGGTTAAATTGATAAAGTTAAAAGTTAAGGATATTATGTGCAAATTTTATTTTGTCGGACAATATTCGTTTTATCGGAGAATATTCGTTTTGTCGGGAAATATTCGGGTCGTACGACGGCGCCGAAATAACTAATCATTGTTGGACCCAAAAACAGAATATTTTTCGGATATAGAAAACGACATATGTAATCTTTTTAAATAAAAATAGTCAACGGTGTTATCACTTTTAACTGTTAAAATATCGGTAATAAAAGAATAGTAGTATACGATATTTTATGGTATTTTATTGTAGCATACAGTATTCTACAGTAGCACACGGTATTCCACAGTGTCTCATATTATTGATCTGATAACGTGGTCATTACACAGTATTCATCAATAATTGTTGTTACATAGTATTTTGTATTATTAATTCAATAATTGTCATAACACTGTATTTTATATCATTGAGTTAATAATTGTTGGTGCACTGTATTTTAAAATTATTGAACCAAATAATTGTCACAGTAACAAATATATTGTAAATTATATTATTAAATTAATATTGATCTCTAGAGTATTTTTTACCTTATTTATGAATTATTATTGTAGCATTATTTTATTATATATATAAGACCCACATAAAGAATAAATAAATAAATTTTAAAAAAATAATAATAATTAATTTTTACTATTTTGAATAGTAAACATGTGGACCCTCCGTGGGGGCCACATAAGAGTTAGTTGCTGAAATTTGGTGAAGGAAGAAAGCAGTCAGGCGGTTGCTGCTGCATTTTTAGTGCTGCACGCCAGCTACTTACCTACCACATAATACATTATTTCCTCCTATAAATAGCTTTCTCAGCTGAATAGAAAAATCACACCTAAAACATAAATAATTTTTTTCAACAAGTATTTTGTGAGTTTTCTTTGAGAATAGTAAGGTTATCTTGAGTGTTTGCAAATTAAAAGGAGTACAGAAATTTTTCAAGTAAGTATTTTATTAAAGAGTAATAATTGCACAAATACGTATTTTACGCGGTATTCACAAATCTTCCTTTATAAGATTCTTCTTTGAGAAAATTTATTTTATAAAGCTTTTTTTGGAAGATTTATTTTGAAATATTATTTTAAAAATTATTTTTGAAGTTATTATTTTACACTACAAAAATTTATATTATATAAATAATTTTGATAGTTCATAATATATGAGTTATCATATACCTTGAAATTTATATGTGGTATTACTAATTATATTATAAATATATAGGTTGATCAACCTCATTTTTATCAATTTCCAATCACGTGATAAGGTAAGGGGTATCATTCTTTTCATCATCATAAATGAATATTATTTTCTTTCTTATTTGTAAGGGATATCATTTTTTCATCTTCCATTATTCAAATTTACTACGGTAAGGGATATCATTTTTTTTATATTCTTAAACTTACTATGGTAAGTATTATTCAGTAAAACTTCTGAAATAATTATAATTTTCTTAACAGTTTGTGCTTCATTTAATGTCATTTCAATTGCACATTTCTTCTTACGTGAACCTTTTTATTGAACTGTAACCGTTATTCTGAACTGTGGATCTTGAATATCATTTTTGAATTTCACTCCACATCATGTTGACAATTTAAACATTATTTGAATATGCACAAAGTAAAAATTGTAAACTTCCGATATTTATTGTTTATCATGTTTCTTCTGTTCATTATTAATATCTCTGTTATTATTCTAATAATCAAGAATCAAATTGTTGTTGATATCTGTGGCCTGGGACATAGATTGCTATCAAAAACTCAACTGTTGAAGCCTAACGATAATTTATTTGTCATTATCTTAGTCGTAATATTCTTTACTGGGTTATTTGAGCTCACCCTTTCCTTTTGTTCCATTATTTTCCAACAGGAGATGAGAGAATAGTTGGATCTAGTCGGGGATGGAGTGAAGGTCCGAGTTGTAGTTGTATTAGTTTTCATAAGTTGTAAAATAGTGTGACAATAATAATGAAAACTTAATTGTATATTATTTGAATAATATATTGTTATACGTTGTATTGTAATACTTTTTGTATATTTTGACAACTCAAGTTTGGGATGTATGAACTCAGAGTCAAAGGTGTCACATATATTATTGATTGACTGAAAATTTTTGTTCAATTGTATGGATGTTATTACAAAAAGTTCAAATGTGCTCATATTTATCATTACAATTTCATAAATAACGTTATTATTAAACTAAATACTCTTATAAATTTAGGTCAAAACATTGAACAAAATACTATCTCTAAAATTTGTTAATTTGAAAATGGGAATCTTTGTATGAATACAAAGAAAGAAAGGGTATATCCTCATTTGGGATTTAACTTGGGGTGAACTGGGATGTGAGAACATGCCAAACAGTGTTGCGAGCACCTATAGATGATAAGCGTTAGCATAATTAATGGGGTTGATACAAGAACAAGGGCATGCCAAAACACAACCCACCACAACTAAAATAGTAAGGTTGCTAGAATACTAGTATACAAACGCATCTTGTTATTTTTAGTAAGGTTTCCATCATACCTGTCACTCTATTTCTCGCAATACACAATTAAATAAATATTACTTCTAGTAGCGGTAATAATAACACAATTATTTGCAATAAATATAATTATATCACTAGACGTAATACCTTTATCGCTAAATCTATATTAGAGAAATTGAATGAAATGTGTAATGAAAAGGATTCTCGTCATGTTTCCTCTGTTGAGTAATTTCCAAACAACGATTTTGTAAATAGAAATAGTAACAGTGGTTTCTTGTCTGTCAACATTGTGCTGCACTGGTGCCTTGGTCTTTGATGCCACAGATCTGCCATCTTAAACTAGTCCAGCAATCAGTCTCAAAGAAGAACCTTGTGCAATGCCTTTTAACTGTAATTAGCTGCCCCTGCAATACTTTCTAGTTTTTTACTTTCTTGGCTCTTGAAAGTATTAGCTCATCATAGCAAAATGGTACCCACTAGAATTAGGAAAATGCTCATTCGTCTTACAAAACCCCAATTTAAAAATGAATTAAGTTCTATGAATGGAACTACAAAATTACAAGTTCTACAATACAAAAGACTTGTACCACTGACCTATAGTAAAACATCTAATAAACAGTTTGTGACTATAATACTAATGCACTATTCACATTCTCATATTATCCATGGTTTCCACGACCAACGGATTACCAGTTTCTGCGATTATGAGCCAGCGGGACTCCTCTTCGAAAAGTTAGACGTGTTCATATTGAAGTGCCAAAATTAGAGGAATCAACACTGGTTACTGGACATCAGAATATAAGTTTGTTATCTCCTGCTTAACAGGTCATCAATCATCAATATCCATATATTCACCAGTTACCCTGCAAAATATAGAGTTCCAGTTGACATATATAACATCATCAACATGCAAGAGAGAGAGAGAGATAGATGGACGAGAACATCATAACACTTGTTCAATGCTAAAATTCATACTCCGTTCCAAAATGTAAGAGGCATTTTGACTTTTTAAAGTCAATTTTTGAGACATTTTAAAATTCATACTAATTGATATGGATTCATTTAGTTTTTAGTCAATATAGTTATGATTCATTTAAACTATCAAAAAAGTACTACTTATTACAACTTTACAAGATTTATAGTTTTCAAAAGTTAATGAATTACTTCAAATTTGAATTTGAAAATATCTCAACTTGACCAACAGAGAGTGTATAAAAAAGATACAAGTGCAAATACGGGTTCATGAACACTGGAAAAAATAAAACTGACCGCACTCTAATAAACCAGAACACTGCACTAGAAAGTAGAAACCAGTATTATGATCCATTAGGAACCAAGCAAACATGAGATGAAGCTATTGACAACCGTAAAACTACTTGCAAGATATACACAAACAATTGGCAGTTTATTAATTGTAATCAGAATATATCCTTCCAGGAACGCATTGTTGTTAAACGAAAAAAGTTCCCATACCTATTATATGACAAGAAAGCTTCACCTATTGTTCCAGCAACTTTATTTCGTACTTTCCGCACACAAACCTGGAAGTGAACAGTACAAAATAAAGTTAATTTGGAATGTCAAACTCACGGAAGATAATTAATATAAAATGGAGACAAAGACACCTGCACTCTATCAAAAGGGTCAGTTGCTGGATCCCTGTTACGATGAATAACAATTCCATTGTCACATTTGTTTATAAAGTGTGCACTTCCACTGATGTCATACAAATTTGGAGGGCCTCCGACCCAATTATGCAACTGTCAGACAAGTCCAAAGGTTAGACAACTAACAAGATTATGTAGCAAAACTGAAGTTTACAGTTCCCAACCTGTCTTGTATGTGCTACAAACCAAACATGACAAGAATGGTGTTGAGCAAATCGCTTGACCTTTGTTAGCATCTGACTCACATACTCTGTTTCAGTCCTGTTACAAATAAATTGACTCTGGAATAATGACTATACGGATAATCTGAAATGCAAGGGAAAGGAGGTAAAGGAAAAGGGTTTTTTTTTTTATCACAAGAATGCAAGCAGAAGAAATATTCAACAGGAGATGAAGGCTGTCTTTATACTTAAAAATTATAATAATTAAAAAAAAAACAGTTAAGCCATCCTTTCACAACTAATGGTGGGAAGGGTTAACCTTTGAATTATATTAAGAAAAGATTGCTACCAAGAACATAGTGAGAACTCAAAGACGGACTTCAATTTGGAATCCACTACTCTTAAAGCAAGAAACAATCAACGGATCTGTTGCTATATTAACATAGGATTACAAAGCTGCTGAGAAAACTCTCAATAAAGCATCAGTAATCACATCTTGCACGGCCAAGGACGACAGCTTGACATTGATTTCAAACTACTAAATAAAGATCCAAAATAATTGTTAGATGACCAGAGTCTTCAGCTCTATCCAGTACAACAGGAGATGATTTAAGCAACCAATCAAATATGTCAAAGTTTAAGCCTCATGTATAATAGATGTGCAAACTTCAAATCTCTTTCAACATTGTACGTGTTTCATCTTATTTTGTCATAATATTTCAATTTCCCTTGCATTCTACGAACTCAAATGAAGCCTGCATCTCCAAACGAGCATCTTGCACGACCTTATGCTGAGTCCCTAAAGCTACGGCCACTTCAGTAACACCACAGCCTAATATTTCCCTTGCTAAAATGTTTTCTCAAGTCCTTTCAGCTTTCGACTTGTTCTACTTTGTTCATTAGATGCATATAAAGAAATCATATAAATGAACATTCCATGATCTCGTCTATTACCATAATTACCGGATAAGATATTACATTTACATAGACATAAATTATTGATTGACCAAATTATTTTTGTATGTCTGTTTTGCAATGGTTAGACGGGAACTTAACGCACACTGCCAAACTTCTGTCCAAGAAGATCTTAAAATATTCTGACATCTTACAATGAGTTTCATAATACCATATTCTAGGTGAATTTTCAAATTGAACCGAACATCACACATACAATTTCTCAAAAATATAATTAAAAATTCCAGAACAAAGATGCACGAAGGCGACTAACATGTTTGCAGGATGCTGATGATCAAGCTCGTTATATGGATCAATGACCAGTCCATTCACTCCATGTCGTATTGCAAGCCCAAGAACCCAGTCTATATTTGGAAGGCAATCATTCTCACACCTGTATCATGACTCATTTCATCATGAAAACGGAAAGAAGAAAGCACATGAAAGAGCACCAAGGGTGACTGAAAACTGGAGACCAGCTTTGTGTTTTCCTTGTAAGCCACTAATGAGCTAACAACTTGGGGGTTGAAATTGAAAATTACAAAAACAATAGAAGAATTGGGGCAGTAAACAACAGATTACACCGCAACAGAGAAAACAGGAGGCCTAATAACTTAAGTTTCGTCAATATAATCACCTGGACTAATATAAAAAATATGAAGTTGTAACTAGCTATCATTTTTTCAATTCTTGGATCAAAATAATGAGAACATACATCCCTCTAACCAAATGAAAAAAGAACTTCCAGCGGAGCATGCGTCTTATTTTACTGCTTGGAAGATTTTCTTGGACCCTTATAGTAGAACCTTTTCCATAGACATCATGTTTACATATTTTTTTATTACAAAACACAGTTTGACTTAGCCAGGAATAGGCTAATATAAGTAACTACATGGCCTAAATGATAGGGAACCCCAACAAAATATAACTGAACTTTGATTAGATATACCTGCCCTACTACATTGATTTCCCAGAGAAGTATTAACTTACATTACAATTAAGAATGAAATGACCTACAGCATAAATAAAATTCCAACAATTATAACTTCAGACTCACCGTATGAGTGAGAATGTATCACTTAACCACTGCTTTCCTTTCTCAAATTCCTCAACCCTCATTCGCTCAACAGACTCTCCATACCTGAAATAAGTCAGGATAGGAAGTGCAAAAATCAGTACAATTATTATTACATTGCTAAGAGAAACTAGGGAAATATCATTGCTCCTTTTTTCTTTTATGTTTACTTTACACTTCTTTGCTTAAAAAAAATTACAAATATGAGAGAATCAATAAATGAGGACAAGAGCTCCATCAAGTAACAAATCCAAGAGTCACCAAGAATCCAAAAAAAAAGAGCTCCATGGATGCCAAGCCACTGCTCAATGTAAAAGAAAAGGCGGTATCTCACCATGCAAATTCTCATAAACATTAATTTGTGCAGCTTATGCCACTAACGCATATCATTCAAGTTAAGCCTACCAAGAACCTAGGACCAAACAAAAGCCTTGGGAACCTCTTTCTACATAGAAGAAGTCAATGGAAAGACGTGTGGCTGACAATCCTAGATGGATCTAAAAACTAAACTCAACTGCCAGGACAAGAAAATAAGGAGCGAGAAAAAAACACGCGAGAGGGGAAGCCAAATTCACCTCCTCGTGAAAAATTGTGAAGAGTAGAAAATGGGAAAAGAGAAAAAAAAATCATAGAAATAGAAGCATCACAAGTCCAATAATCCTCCCAAAAACAAATGCCTCTCCCACGACCAAGCCAAGAGCGAAGCAAAGAGAGGTACGACAGATAACCCCGAGAAACAAAATCCAATTGACTTTTATGAGTGACCGCAAATGTGCTCAGATTGACACCCTGCCCATTCTGCTGACAACCGTACTTGCTAGTAATCATATAATTAGCAACAAATTTTAAGTAATTACTCGTGTTGATCCCTAATCACAGAATCCTTGTTCAAACTTAATACCGGAAGCCAGGGCGTCAAAGTTTCAATAAACAATTTGTTATACACTACAGAAAAATAGTGACTGCCTTTATGCCTTACAATCTAATTATGATTGCAAAATATGGTGACTGTTTTTAAGTCTTATAATCCAATTATGATTGAAAAATCACTGCTCTCAATTTGAGGTTAAACTAGAGTATATCTACCTCACATCAAAGAAAGGTTTCTTCACATGTTTCTCCAGGAGTTTCCTCGCATGATCTCGAACCTAGAGACCATTAAAGCATGTACAAATAAGATAAACAAGTTTAAATTTCATAGCAGATGAAATTCGGTAAAATCAGTAAAAGGCACTCGGTCACAGCTAGAGCATTTTATTATGAAACACTAGTTATTGTGTATTTAATATGTTAACAGAGGAAAAAGATTTACAAAAGAGGAATTTACTTTGAGAGACACGTCCGCACTGATAAATGGAAAAAAAATCCTTACTGGTACCTGAAGTGCAGATGCCATCAACATGACACCTATCACTAACATTTGTCAGTCCACATCTATAACCAAATTGATGTTTATAATTACTAGGGAACGAGTCTTTCAGTCAAGAAGATTTACTTTATTATATCATCAATGATACTCTATATTTTATGAAGCAAAGCCTTATAGCCACATGAAATATAGCCAAATAGTAAATATACGTTATGAAAAGTCATCACTCAGTGTCGGTCCTCTTTGAATGAGGGTGATCAAAAGGGTAGAATGGTACAAACTTAACTTCTAACACAATTTCCAAAAAGCACCTACTCACATATTAATACCCATCTTCTCACTCTTGGCACCCCAAACACTCGCTACTGGACAAAGCAATGCCCTCATGTGGCAATACAAGATAGCTATAGATATACACACATTTGTATAATACAATGATACAAACAACAAAATATAAATTGAGAATTTGACTTTCATACGAGTGCATACACACATGTAAAAATAAAATAAAAAATTTGGCATACCTTGTTCTCCATAGAGCAAAGTGCAAATTTCCAACCAACACTTTTGCAAAGATTGCATAAAAGAGCATCAATCCACTCGCTCTTCCCCGAATTGGGAACCCCGGTAACTACAGTTAACTCTCCTGGCACCACCTGATATACATATGTTAGTATAAAATGTTAAAAAACTAAAAAGGATGGTATCTCCATAAATATTTACAAAGTACATATGCATATTTCCTTTTCTAATACTTCTAGTAATATAATCCAAGGATAATCTATGGATAATATAAATATAGAATCCATCTCAGCATTTCTTTCAAATTTGGAACAAATTCATTTATATTAAAGAGAGGAAGGGTAGGGCAGAATGAAAGAGAAGGAAGACAGGAGATTTTGATAATGTCAAGATTTCTCACACAATTGGCTTCAGGCAAAGACAACTTGATATACTTTGACATATAGACTCCATCCATGATAGATACCATATATCATCTTATACTTTTGCTATTTATAGCAAAGTATCAGATGAAAAATCCAGTTTCTTTTCCATGTATTGGATTATGTTAATACAGTTCACATTAAATGACAGTTTAGGAGAAACTTGAAAATTCAAGAATGCAAATGATACTTACATTGTAAAATTCATCAAGACTCCTCCATCCAGTTGAAACACCAAGCTGATAACCAATGGTTTGGTAATAGTATGCATTGATCTCATCAAAGAAATCTGTAAAGTTGAATAATCCTTCTATAGGATATAACTCAGCTTTCTCAATGACTTCCCTCAATACCTCAGGTCCCATAAACATAAGCACCTATATTACAAAGTCAAGGTTGCACAATAAATCTCAAGAAAATTAAACACTGATAATCAACGAAAGTGGACCCAAATTCTATAATTATTGGAACGTATAATCGCAATCTAATATACAAGATCCTTTATCCAAATATGTCTACGATATATAAGCAAAGTAGCAAGTCTCAGGATCACTTGTTCCTTCGCTGTATAACAGTGAGGAGTCTATGAAGCTCTTTGTTTGGGTTATATGGTGAAGAATGGATTTTCCCATTGAACCTGGAGAGCTTGTTGTTGATCAGGTCTATAGAATTCAGCGGCAGCAAGGATAGTAGATAAGTAGAATGTTGTTAGTGTTGTACTTGCTTCATCATTATCGGGGTCCTCACTCATTAGATTGAGAGGAATTCCAGGATTTTCAGAGACAGATCCCTTACACTGCATAATTTATGGTATGGCATGTCTTATTTGACTTCTCTTAAGGCCTTGGCTAGAGAACTTTCAGGTTGGTTAGCTATTTCATATTTGCATGGAATTAGCTGGTAGCCTTTAATAAGGACTATGTACTTATTTCCATGTTTATCTTGTCTAGAGGACTTCTTGTCCACTATGTTGAATATTCTCTTCTCTCTAATAAAACTCTTTGCTCATCTAAAACCAAGTAAAATGCAAACAAGACGAAAATCACAAATTTATCAAACCTCATTTGCATCTTTGAAACGATCAATTTCATTTTTCTTTGGCCATTTGATTCGCCAGCATCTGTTTCACCAACAAAAATAAAGGGTTATCAAAGAGAAGATGCTACATGAAAAACAATCATCAACAAAAAAAAAAAAAAAGCTGCATGAAAATTGCTCTTAAAAAAAAGGTTGATAAACAGCATGACCAGGACATATTAATTTATACCTTTCCCTTCCAAGGCGGCGTGCAAGCTCTTTAGCTAAGGCTTGACCAGGTTGATCCCCATCAGTGGCAAGTATTATGCGAGATGCCTATCAGAGTACCGCGCAATCAGTAATACTTCTGTTTTCAACGATTATTCTTGATTGGAATTGAGAGTTTTTAGGAGTTATACAAAGAAAACCATAAAATCCCTTCAACAAACCTTTTCTAGGTACTCTTTGCAATTCCAAAGATACTGATACTTTGTGTCCTAGCTTTACAAAATACATAAGAGGAGCATTAGATCCAACATTTCATCATTACAAAGCATTAGATCAATAGAGAAAGGCAACACCTATTCATATTAGGTACAAGTTACAATTCTAAAAATATATATTTATTTTTTTTGATAAATTACAATATTAGAAACATCTATGTTTTGACACCATTTCTTCCTGTTTCTGTTCCACGAATAAGTTAGATCATAAAGCACTTCTCATTCACAGTGAATAACGAGCAGAAAGAAATTGGGTATTGAAGAGTCATTTCAATCGATGTTATCAGATAAGCAGAGTTTTGCAATTAATACAATAAAGATTAATCAAACAACAAGACAGTATCGGAAAGAACAAAAAGAATAAAGAAATGTAGGTTGACAGAGACCTCTTCTTCTGATGGCAATTTATTTTTAGAGACTGATGGAGGGGCGCCATCAGGGACACTCACACAATTTCTGAAGCCAGCTTCTTCCATTGCAAGCTTGTCCATTTCACCCTCAACCTACAATAGAAATTTAGATGGAAACCACCTTGACTAAGTCGATTGAGTCATCCAAAAACAGCAGAATGGTTATGAGACTTGAATATATTAAGGTGGTCCATCATAGAATATTACAATGATGATATCGCTTGCTCCATTTATATCATCCAGTCCATAAAAAATCTTTTCAGTATTACTTTCCTGCAAATTAGCAACAAAACGGTAATGAGACTTTAATCAGTTTAGCTTAGCGTCATCTTTACTTCCACTCAAGAAGACGTAACACATAAGAATTTTCCAATATAAGTACCAATGCTACGTTGGCTTGCCAGTTTCCTTTTCCCATCCTTTTTCTAGTTGTTTCAGGAGGAGAGCAATGACTCAGTAAGTCAGTGTCATAGTATAAGCTAGCTCATGGGGGCTGATACTATTAACTATAGTATCTAAATTAAACTTAAAAAGAAGGAAAGAGATAAATGCCATCACTTATACTAAGTTAACCCATTGAACATGAGCTGTGACTTTTCCCAGATTGGTTCGCACTTTGCAGTTTATCTGACGTTTAGGATTAGGATTACCTAAAAATTGTGATAGGTTGAGATGATGGTAAGTAGCTTTCTCTTTTCCTAAAATTGTATTCTTTTGAATATTCACTCCCTTTTTTACATAGAATATGTATTATCACCTCATTTTTAATCATACCCTGTTCCTTTAGATGTTTGCTCACAAGTATGAATAGTTACACCCTTTCTTATTCTTGCTTTTTAATGTTCTTATATAGATATAGATATAGAGATATGTATTTTTTGATAAGTAACTTATATCTATAAATTATCACCCTAAGATTAACTTTTCATGGGATTTATCAAGCATATCCTTAGTTTTGATTAAGGAAACACAGAAAAGACAGTTTTCTTTTATAATCGTGCTAATACTGTCATATTTCATCCTTTCTTTGTTTTTATAAGTACAAAAATATTCCAGAGTTATTCCAGTACAAAAGGGGCAACCGAAGATTGAATTAGACTAAGCACATCCTGAATCATTTTGTCCAGAAATATTAGCCCTGTGGCTACTATTCTGAGGTAGTATAATACCCCTTTCTCCTGTCTGGAAAGCAAATATAGCCATAATATAAGCACGTGTTCAATTCAATTGAACGTAAGAACCCAATTAGAACCCTGCATTCAAAAGAGTGACAATCCTAAAGGAACAGGATCCACAATTATTAACTTAACATAGATCATTGGCCATCTTATTTCAAAAATCACTGACACCATTTGATGTAGGATAGATTTAACATAAAGAATTAATGGAACTCTCTCTCAAGTGTATCAACTCTACGAATCAACACTAAGATAGAGAAAATACCTCTACAGCATAAATGATAATAATCAACTTCAATATCAATAGTCTATATCCTCCCCATGACATCGCTATTTAAAGAGACTCAAAACCATAATATTACTTGGGGAATAATAAAAATACTAAACAACTAAAATACCCTTATTAATAAATAATAATTCATAATCACTAATTAATGTCCTAAATCCCTGCAAATAAATAAATCACATCAATTACTTACTTTTAAATTAAACATAATAAAAATTCTAAATAATAAATATAAAAATTCTTTGTTTTGATCTTGACTTCTGCTCCCCATCACCATTCAAAAGATTTCCAAAACTTCTAAGAAATTGGGATCATTTTTTCTGATACCGGCTTTGTTTCAAGGTTTCAAACAAAAAGTTGAGATTCCATTGCGATTCTCAAACAAATTTTGCTAATAACTTTTTCCAATGTAAACATTAAATCTATAAACATTAGAGCAAGAGAAAGATAAAGATACATATTATGCATATTTAATATGTTTGTGTGGAGAGAGAGAGAGAGAGAGAGAGAAAAAGAGATTTGTCAAAAAAACCTGCCAAAACTTTTTGTTGACATCTCGATACTTGCAACTAACGAGCTCTCCATTTCTTCGATAAGTAAATGCAATAACAATCTGTCAATACAATTTTCAAAAAGAGTTGGTCCAAGTGAAAAGTAATTGCTACACTTCCTGAAACAATTGTCCCATTTTTCTAAATTAACTTGGAGGAAGTTTTGAACAAAAAGAGGCAAATATACCTAACAAAAGTGATTTTATCCTTAATATTTTACATAATTGAAACAAGTCAATAACATATTGTGGCGTCCATTAAAATGAACTATATAAGTCAACCAAAAAAAGTCATTTTTGGTGGAACCGGCAATAAATGTCCTATGTTACATGGACTATTCTAAATGGGTACTCAGATAAGGGTATGGTATATATGTCTGACAACCGTGTACAAAATTCGAAGGTTCAACTCTTTAATTATATATATGGAAGGGAATGTAAAATTTTGCATTCAATAACAAAGAAGGATTCTTGCTTCTTCAATGAAGGCGAAAGATGGAAATCCCCCTTCTCACTATATCATGTTAAATACTCCCTCCATCCCACATTGTTCACCACATTTTTTAGTGTGAGTAGCACGGATTTTAAGACCTATTGAAAGTACATTTAAATGTTATTATTTAAAATATTTTCAATATAGTTAAAAAATATAGCATTTGGAATATAATAAAATAATATATAGAGAGAGATAAATTCAATATTATAATATTTAAATATGTTTTTGATACGTCTTAAATTAGTGTTACATACACTAAAAAAAGTGTTTCAAATAATGTGAGATGGAGGGAGTATAAAACTTTCTAACGTATACCTTTGAATAGTACAAGATTATCAAATATATATTATTTAATTACGCAAGACTCATATATGTAATATGTCTCCTATATATGGACACTTTTGACCCCCCGAGTCTCCATATCCAAAGTTATAAAGTTAGGGGTTCAACAAGATCTGACACCCAACCCCCTTACGTTTGACAATGACATACCACTGTCCTTAATGAAATTAACATCCACTTGAGCAAGAAGTTGGTACATTTGCAATTACAAATCAGAGAAAATATCAATTCATTATAGGTGTGATTCAGCTAAAGTCCACTCAATTTTAGTCACTTAACCTCTCTATCACAAGATGCTCAGAACCAGGCAATTGACATGTCCTCAAGGTGCCTATCGGATTTCAATTTGTGGGTTAACCAAAAACTGCTGCTTGTTAGTAAGAAAGTTTTTTTAAGGACCAAAATATTGGAAAGTACAGTGACAAAAAGGAAGAGGGTGTGGGAGGTAGAATTGTTTTATTCTACAGAGAGTAAACATCGATCACTGACGAATCTTGTAAAAACAGCAAGAGCAATGATTTTTCAAAATTAATTGTTCTCATACATCATAAAGGCAATTACTGCAGTCTTGTATTTGAACACAAAATATAGATAAAAAGACTATTTTCTGACGGTCAATTTGCTTGTGCACCTGATCACCATATGTCCTTTGCATGACGAAATTTCTCTGTAACGTCTCCCCTGATATCATTCGCTCAGCAAAGTATGCACATAGCTGAATCAACAGTAAAAACAAATATGAACATGCTTGCATATTATCATTCTCATAGTCAATGTCAAACAAGCTTGAAAAAGAATAGCATATTGAAGATTAAGACATAAAATTTTAACTTTTTCCATTCCATTACATACATTAATATACAATACTAATGATGTGGTCAGAGCGAAAACAATTTTTTGAAGGTGTTGACTAACTTATAAAATTTGTACTCTGATTATGGATTTCTTTCCTTTTTTCCATTTTTTTAATTGGGGATCGAATTTGCTAAAAGGACAAGTAAAAGGAAAAGTGAAAATGTAATACCTCACTGCACAAAGGTTGTAACTCCAATCCCTGCTCGGTGATTTGTCTTATTTCCTTAACTTTGGTGATTTTACTCATCCTCACATAACTTGATTTGGCATTTGTAGAACCCTGCAATACAACGGTAAATTTGATCAGAGCAAACATCATCCACATCCTTGTTGATGAAAAGGGATAATGTCTTCTCTCCTGAATCCCCACCTTTGCACTGTCAAAGAAGAAAATGACCCAGTTTTAAATAGAAACTGGAAAATTTGTCAGCTGCCAACGAACTAAAGAGAACGCTCAAAAGAATTTTCAGGTTCGCAACTCAATGCGCAAGAATGCATAATCACTGTTGAAGACTTGAAGCCTACTCATGATATGGAAATAAAGGGAGCACAACCATAGTGCTCTGAGAGGGACATCAAGCCAAAAGCAGAAGTTTACTAATTGGAACTCGACCCATTCCAAGTAAGATACAGGCAAAGGAGGAAAAAAAACTAGGTTGAGACAAGATAGGTTGTGGTGCTTTGTTAAAGAAGAATTCAACATTTTTCAAAACATATATGTACATTATATAGTAAAACTCCAACTTTACAAACCTGTCCTGGTATATTTTGTCAGAATCCTCCGAAATTCTCTCTTGTTTTCAAAATATCATTCTCTGTGACTTTTTGAGCATTCCAAACTTTATATGCCCTCCAGGGGACTAGACTCTACCAATAGATTCTTTCCTTCACATAGTTTTTCCTGTCAGTCTACTTTCCATATAGACAGATATAGGCTTTGAACCCATGATACATCCTTTTTACATATCAGTTTAGCAAGCAACACTTCAAGTCAATCAGCCATACCTTTAAGTTGTTGATTTAAAAATAGGAGAAAATACTTGGAAACTTAGACATAAGTTTGAAAGAAGTTCGGTAAGTGACTAGATGTTCAAAATGTAGTTTGATCCTTTATGTTACATTTGGATTTGCATGAAACAAAGTAGGAATGGAACGACTCATTCCTATGGAATGAAAAAAAAAGTATATTGGTTGTTTTTTGAAATGGAATGAACCATTCTCATTTATGCCAAGTTTGGTAATTTTATTTCATAAAAGAAGGTATGGAATGACTCGTTCCAGTTAAGAAAGGAATGAATCTTAAGCAACTTCTTGAAAATTCATCTCCTAAGGTTATACTACTTTTATTCGTCATTTGCGATATGAGGTTAGGGATGGTCATCGGATTCGTTTTTGGGAGGATTCTTAGTTGGGAGATATTTGATTTTCTCTTGCTTTTAATTGGTTGTATCGTATTTTTTCACAACATGATTCTCTCATTTCTAATTTCATAAAGCGTGAAGGGAATTTATTTTCTAGGGATTTTCATTTATTCAGGAATCTAACTGATGATTTGGAGACTATTAAAATAGAATCTCTGCTTATTTTGCTTGATTTAGTTCATTTATGCTCCTCCTCTGATAAGCGTATTTGGACTTTAGATCCAACTGGTTCCTTTTCTTGTAAGAGTTACTTCTCTTTTTTAACTCGGTCTATTGTTCTTAATCCTTTTCCATTGGCTTCGAATATTTAGAAAGCTAAGGCCTTTTCCAAAGTCAAGGCTTTTGTGTGGTCTCTCGTTTTACAAAAATTGAATACTAATGATCTCTATCAAAATTACAAGCCTTACAAAGTTCTATCTCCAGAAATTTGTTTATGTGCAAGCAGAGTAATGAAACTCATGCTCATTTATTTTTGCATTGTCCGTTGCTTGGGGCTTATGTAGCTCTCTCTTTGGAGTGTTAGAAGAGGAGTGGGCGTGTCCTGCTTCAATGAAATATATGTTGCTAATTCGTTTTCGAGGCTTTGGAAATAAGAGGAATGTCAAAATTTTATGAAAGTGAGCCATTTTTCCTATTTTATGGAGAATTTAGAATGAGCGTAATGCTAGATTGTTTAGAAGAAGTTGCTCTTCTTTTAAACTGTTAAGTGATAGAATTATTTTTCTTACTTCTCTTTTGGTTTCTTCTGTGGGAGCTTTTAAAGGTATCACTGTGACTGATTTGTGTAGAAATTGGAGACTGCAATTTTTTAAGTGCTCTTTTTTTATTTTTATTTTTTTAGTCCGTTGAGAGTGAACTTCTTGTTCCCTCTTTTATTGTATCTTTTCTTTTCTTTTAATAAAATTTCTTCTTTTATCAAAAAAAAAAACAAACAATGAATCATTTATCTCTTCCTTCCACTACTTTCTCTATCCATTCCTTCACTAATTCCATGTTTTCAATTCAAATGTAGCATTAAGGAGTGAAATTCCTTTCATTTTATGTTGAGGTGCTTGATGCTATTCTTTTGGCATCTCTCTTTTTTCTTTTTCTTTTTTAAAAAATAAATAAAATCGTCTTTGGGGTGGACTACTATTTCTTCTACTGGCATTTCATGAGATATTGCATTACTTGTACTTTGTTTGTGCCCTGGTCTTGTTTCTTAGTAATTAAATAGATTTAATGAAAGAATGTTCACATTGGCAGAAATTGTCATTTCTTGCATAAATGAGTTTGACTGTCATAAACAATATATGTCAAAATCTATTCAACAGAACATAGTTAGTTTGTTACTGACCCAATTAATGATTATTATACTTCTATAAATTAAAGAATTATCTTAACTTAAGTGACAAAGATAAACATATCTAGCATTTGTCTATATTGGAGAAATAAATTGTTAATAAAAAAAAAGGAGATAGGGAAGAGCCAAAGAAATAACTCAAAAAATTTAAAGGCAGCATCAATTAACAAGAGCGTTTAGTTGGCAGAGCAAATTGCAAAACTGTCCCATCATGTTTACACTCAAATGCAATATGAATGCTAATGTTTCAATTTTTGCAATCTCATAGCTAACGTTTCAATTTTTTACAAAACCGTCCCCTCTGACCAATTTTAGTCAAAATAAACGAATCATGTGCACAACATGTGAGTTTTTAAAAGATAAAATAGTCTATTTATGCACTAAAAAATATGAGTTTTTAAATAGTAAAATATTTATTATCTTAGTTTAAGTATTTATTTTAAGTACATTTAAGGAGTAAAATATGAAACTAATATCGGTAGCTTTGTGTATGCTATGTTTATAAACTTCGGTCGAGACTTTATTTTGGGTAACAGTTTAGTTTGAATAGTGTGTATTTTAGATGTTTGTGACTGGCTTATTATAAATGAATGTATACATTGAATACAATATAGGTGAATTTTGGCGGGGGGGAAAAAACTATAAGTGAATTTTGACATGGATTAAACAGAATATAGATTGTTCATTCAATTACAATCCAATTATTTCTCAACAAATAGATAAGGAATAGAGACAAAAAAGAATTTAGTAGATAATGGATAAAGAGATAAATATTTTTGTTGTGTGGGAGAGATATGCGTGAATTCACTATAAGAGATAATAATATTTTATTATTGTATTTTTGGTTTTATCCGAGCATTTTTTAGTGCGTAAACAAACTATTTTATCCTTCAAAAAACTCACATGTTGTGTACATGATTTATTTATTTTGTCCAAAATTAGTCGGAGGGAGCGATTTTGCAAAAAATTAATACTTTAGCTATGACATTGCAAAAATTAAAATATTAACGACTATGTTGTATTTGAGTTTAAATATGAGAGGACAGTTTTGCAATATACTCTAGTTGGAATACATATGCGGAGCTATAAACAGACATATATATGTGTGTGCTTGTATTATAAATTATAAATTCAAAACTTAATGCAATGCGCAAAAATGGCACTCAATAGTTCATACCATGGGACAAGACGAGCCAAATTTTTGCCCCGGATTACAATGACCCCTGTCAATTCCAAGTGTCTTCAATTTTTCATTCAACAACCTCAGCCTTTCGAAACCATGCGTTTCCACTTCTGGGTCCTCCAATTCCACTACACACGCCCCAAAAAAATATATAAAGAATAAAAAAATCAAACAACAAGTTAAATTATAAAACACCAAACAAACATTCAGACAGATTCAAGATATGAACTTTAGCAACTAAATCTAGTCAAACAACAATATTCATTCATATAAACCGCTAAAAGAATCATAATTTTGTGGGTTTACAGGGGAATACCTGAATTGGGGATTGTGGCATGGGGAGTACAAGAAAACCCAGAAGATTTTAGGGGGAAAGGACTTAAATTGGAGGTGGGTTTTGGAGGTAAAGCAGAAAAAAATAGTCTATAGTAGGTGCGTGAGGTTAGTATTAGTGTTGCTGGGAAAGGGGTGGACTTGAGGAAAAAGCGCTTTGAGGCCATGAAAATGTTTGAGCTCAAGATTTTGCGATGAGGAAGAAGCATTTCGAGGGGACTATTTAGATTTGCATTTTCATTCACCAAGCTTCCGTGGCTGAGTATATAAGTAGGGAAGAAGCATTTGGGGAATGAATTTGTTTTTTATTTATTTTTACTTAAAATTATAATTTTAATAAATTTATAACTTAAAATTTTAATAAATTTATAAGTAAAAGTGTTCGATATTACTTTTATTTATAAGTCGAAAATTATAAGTAATAATTATAGATATATTTAACTAATATTAACTTATAAATTAGCTAAAATATAAAGATTATTAAAATATTTTTTAGTAAAAAGAATGTTAAAAAAATAAAAAAAAATTATCATTTCATTTGAATTAAATCCCAAAAACGGAGAGCAGAATACAGTAAGACTGTGAGAGTATTTGGACGAGAATTTTTTTTTTTTTGTTGCTAAATGAGATTTTCTTATCCCAAAGAGGTAATTCCAATCGTATCAATGGTTGATTGATGAATTATACTGGTTAACTACTAGGATTTTCGAAATCCTGGTTATTGATTTCAAGTTCTTATGATTTTGAAGAAATTGAAATTCAACTTGATTTCTTCGCCCATGTTTTGTAGTTTGACGCTTTCTATATTATTCTTCTGTTATTAAATTCTGAAACTGATTGTACGACTTGCCGTTGGCTTTTCGGAAGTCTTCTTTTAAGTAGTTTAATACTAGTTCTGGGGAGTGATCTTATGGTTTGGAGGAGTATTATTCTTTTTTTGTTAAGTATGTCAATAATCAGCAAGGTTTCGTTTGTTTTTAACTAGTTTGGGGATGAGCTTATATTGTAGAAATTTGCAAACCTGAGAAATTGCTGAATCCAAACCTGAACTACTTTAAAATTTGCTGAATCCCATTACTTGAAAACTAAACGATTTGTCAAAAGGTTGAATATGTGGATTCTTAAGGGGGCCAGTTTTGTGGTATACTGGTGTTTTCCTCGTGTTTTAGTGTTGAGATCATGGTGGTGGGCAGTTGATGGCGGGGAGCTCTGATGGTTGGTTTTAATTGGGATTTGGGAGAAAAGGTGTTGCGGGCAGTTTATTGGTGGCGATGTGTATCAGCTTGACAAGGAATGATGGTAATGGAGGTTTTGGTAATGGACGATATGGAGGTGGTCGTTGTTGATGTAGAGATAGACGGAGCTGAGAAAATGTTGCGGAATTTGTTTTCAAGTTTTTTCCTTTGTTTCTTATTTCCTAATTACTGTGTGTAAATTTCATGCTCTTGAAACAGTTCAATTCTATTAATTCAAGGAATAGATGGTTGACAAAGAGGTATTACATTTTTGTTAGGGTTGGATAGAAATTAACAAAAGGCAGCCTCATTGAGAACTATCCTTTTTTCTCTTGAATAGACGAGTCAATTATATAAAACCAAGGGAAGTGATATTTCCACTGGGTTTTTTTATATTTTCACATGTAAATTGTTGCTATAAGCCAATAGCGACGGTCAAAACCGTCGTTATAGACCTATAGCGATACTTTTCATGTGAAAATATCAAAAAAACTCTGTGAAAATATCAGTTTCCAAAACGAAACCTTGAGAGAAGTCAATATAAGTATTCCTAATCTGTGTAAGCAGGTTTAATCTTGTCAAAATTAGTTATCAGGTGTTGATACATATTAAAGTAGTCTAGATTATGCTTAGTCAATAGTCATACATAGCATACAAAGATTTTACCCCTTCTAGCTGGGTATCTTTAATCCCTTTTGATTTTTTATAGCTGTCTCCGAGCTCAGTAGGTATTCTGATGGATATTTTTTGGTAGGTGATGGATACCAATAACTGGAGGCTCACTCAAGGTGGCAAACCATTGACCGACACGGGCAATTGGAGGAGTCAACTGCAAGGTGATTCGCGATTGTCAATAAGATGTAAGTTTTATAATCATTGACATACTTGATTCCTGTTTTTTCGTTCAAATTTTTTAGTCCAAAAGATCATTCTCAATTCCAGTTTTTTTTTAGGGGTTGGAGAGTTGGGGGTTTAAACATCACCTCAATTCATACGCATGGGGATCTCATAATTTAATGATATGACATTAATTGAAGGAAAGTAGCAAAAGGAGTCTCAAAAGAACAAAATATAAGTGAGGACATGATCTTTGATATGAGTGAGTGGAGGAGTGCAATCTGAAGTTGGGTAGTCCCCCCTCCCCCTCTCTTTTATAGGTTTAAACTTTTTAATTTTTCCTTGGTTTTTATTTTAGTATTTTGCATTTATGTATGTTTATTTCTTATGTGATGAGTTTTTATTTATGTATTTTCATCTATACTTTTATATATTTATTTTATTTTCTCTTATTTCAACATGCTTGTTTTTTTACTTATCCCCTCCCCTTTCTACTTTTGCTCTGATATATGGGATTCATTTTCAGTACACTCAACTAGTTTGGGATAAAAGGTGTTGAGTTCCACTTGTTATAGTGTGGGTGTACTTCTTGTTCCCCTCTGCTTCTAATCTCTCTCAAATTTAGAGAGGGTTTCGAATGGTTAGCTTATATGCAAACCCATAAAAACGGCCAAAAGGCCATAGATATCATCATTGGTGAAGTTCAGTCTGCTGGACCACAATGCAGTGAGGCCAGACTATGGATCAGTCACAGTGCTGAAAATAAATATTTATTTATTTAATTAAATGAGTTTTATGAGAACTGAGGTTTGGGGAAACTGGTTTGACCAGATTCAGAGCCAAGTATAAAATTCTATATAAAAAATGCTAAGTGTAATGAGAGTGGATGTTTTAAGAGTTCAAGGGTTGAATCAAGAAAAAATTCAATGGCTCAATTAGAAACTAGCCATCTTCACTCTTTACTTCTCTTTAGACTTTGCGTTTTTGGGCATTGGAAGGAGTTCCGTGTCGGATCTCCATTGGAATTAGCGGCATATTTTTTTTCACTTCATGTATTTTGCTGGAGGACTCCATGTCCTATTGGTTTGATTCTCTCTACTTTCTAATCAAATATTCTTTAAGCTAAAAGATAAAAAATGAAACGAGGCATATGTTTAAGGGAGTAAAGTGCTATTTGGTCTTTATCTTTTAATGTTTCTGCATGCCAGCATAGTAAATAATCATAACAACTTGATGTTTCATTTGTAGAATGGAGACTTTGAAGAGATAAATTCCTGTCCCTGGACAAGAGCTTAAGGAAATTGCTGTGAGGTTTGAGGAAAAGATATTTACTGCTGCCACAAGGCTGGTATACACCCTTTATTAAATTGTTCATTGTAATATGAATGTTGCAATACATTTGTTCACGGTCAATTTTTTATGCTTGTTATATGTTCGTTTCTTAATGATAAAAAAAAAAAAAAAAAATTGTTAGAATATGTGTACAAATGAAAAGGAGGATGAGGTATCCTCCAAGGCGAAAAAGCTATATACGATCTTTTGTTTTCTGGTTTTCAAGTCGGTGTTTATCCATTGCTGGTTTTCCTACTTGTCCTAACTCCTAAACTGTCTATTTATTTTTGAATTATTCAATTGCAGTCCGAGTATCTGAGGAAAATATCATTAAAGATGCTGGCCATGGAGACAAAATCTCAAAATCCCATTTCCAATTCGTTGCAATCCAACTCTGCCAGTAATGGAAAAAATCAACCAGATCTAGGTAATCACACTAGCGTGCTTTGCCCTTGTGCACTAGTGACTATTATTTTGCCAGCACAATAACATCTCTTATTAAAAAAAATAATATTGTCTCTGTCTGCTTTACCACCATTTCTTTTTGCATATTGTCTAAACTACTATATATATATATATATATATATCTTGATGTTATAATCACCCCGGGGTGGGGGGGAGCGGGAGTTCAAATTTCTTATAACTTAATAATAGAGATTTTGAAGGGGGGAAAGTGAATCAACAAATTAAAAATAAATGACTTAACAAAACTATGTATTTTGTAAGTGGCCTTAGAGAAGCTTGTCTAAGCCTAACCTTAGAATGGGGTTTCTCATATAAGTTTCTCTTTTGAGTGCTGATGCCATCACTTGGTTATTTACTTCATCTCTCTCTCTCTCAATGAATAGCCTCTCAGAGCATGCAATCCCTACTGAACAGCCAAGGGACACCTCTTACTGTTCCAGGTCCAACTAATCAGTCTCAAGCAGGGCAACAGCAGAATGTTCCTGAACAGAATCCCCAAAACCAACTAATGAAGCAAAAGTTCCAGCAGGGAAGTATCTCACACTCTCAAATCCAATCTCACATCCAGCAACAACAAAAGCAGAATCTAATACAGAGAAATTAGTTGCAATCTGTTCTGCAGCCTAGTATGATGCAATCATCTCAACTTTCTAGCCTTCAACAGAAGCTGCTATTTCAGTCCCAAAGTTCCCAGAGGCATCTTCAAGTATGTATCTGTAGTATTTCGACTTAGTTGCTCCACATGTTTCTTGAGTTGATGTAATATGTGATTTTATCATCGTGATACTCATTCTTACATAGCTTTTTTCTCCAATTCCAATTAGTTGAACCAGAGCTGCGAATTTGAAAGTATGATTCTTTTATTTTATCTTAATCTGAGTAGATTTAGTATTATTAATCTACTTTTGTTTAAGTTTGACTATTTGTCCAAGAAAGTAAAGCATATGGCTAAAAATTATCAAACAATTTAGTTTCTAGGATAGTAGGCTGCATTGGATTATTTCGGGTTTAATTTTGTTTCAAGTAATGGTATTTGTACTACCGGAAAAGATGTTTAATGTTATTTGTATTTAGTATAAATTAAACAATAATTTGAAACATATGTTGGCAATCTTCATGGTTCACTTCACACTTAAGATTTGTTTAGGCCAGAATCTTAAATTTATACATCTGTCACTCTCTCTTAAAAGTTATAGATCCCTTGCTCTCTCTCTCTCTCCCTCTCTCTCCCTCTCTCTCCCTCTCTCTCTCACACACACACTAAGACACACAAGCACGCGTACTCATGCACACTTGCATAAACAAATTTCCATTGTGCTGTTGGTAGCGTGTACCGTCTATAGAAACCTTTTCTTTCCCCCTCCAGCTTCGATCAATATGGGAAAAGGGGAAGTAGGTTAATGGTTAAGTATCATTTTCTAATTCATGATTTACTATGGCATACTTAAGAAGCATAGATGTTGGGCGAATACCTATTGAAGCATGTATATTTATAATTTATATCTGAATATGGGATAGTTGTTTTGTTGGAAACTAGTACCAATCGGCTTAGCAAAGCTACATCGTCGCAACTCACAGCAGCATAGCAGAGGTGCTAAGTTTATAGAGTTTATTTGTGGGATTTTTGGTGAGGCCTGGGTGATCTTTTACTCCTTAGAGATTTTTGTTTGAGTAAGATTTTGGGGTTTAAGGAGTTGCAGGGATGTTAAGATTCTTTAGATGTGTTCTTATTATGCTATATTATCTGGTCTATGGACCAAAATGCCAGAATACCCATTGATATCCTCCTAGTTTCATTTATAGGATAGGTTTTCATTTCCAGGAATGGCTATGGGAGCTTTTATAGGAGGTTCTATTTCAAATGTTCATAGAGAATTAGGGATTGGTGAGCAGTCAGTCATCAGTTTGTCTTTATTTTTCCACTTGTATTTCTTTGGAGGACTTCTTTTCCTCCCTTTATTTACTCTTAACTTCTATCTAATAAAACTTTTTTTAAATCCAATTTTTTCCTATCTAGCTAAAAATATATTCTGATTAAAAAATGTCTGTAGGTGTGACAGATACTAGTAACTGGAGGCCTACTCAAGGTGGTGAATTATCGATGGACAGCGGTGATTGGAGGCATCAGTTGCAAGCAGATTTGAGACAAAGGATTGTCAACAAGATGTAAGTTTAACCCTATATAGTCTGAATAAACTTGCTAACTTCCAGTTATTTTTATTAAGTTAATACAATTAACCCATTAAATCCTTTGCATTAATTCAATCAAAATATGAACAAAAATATCTATATATTGTAAATGGGTCAGCATCAAAGAATCCTCTTTTAATCATCATAAAAAGATTCAAAAATCCGCCACTGAATCCCTTTTGTAATGTTGTGCTCAGTGGTGGATTTTTTTATCCTTTTTATGATGATGAAAAGGGGATTCTTAGGTATAGCTTGATCCTTTTTATGATGATGGATACAAAATTCCGCCACTGAAAAGTGTTATTAGGCCTGTACGGTTAGTTTTATTATCACGCCTGCATAGTCAATGACCATTTAAAATGTAATGTTTCACGTGTAGAATGGAGACTTTGAAGAGGCATCTTCCCTTCTCTGGATCAGATGGGCTAAAGGAACTTCAGAAACTTTCTGTGAGATTTGAGGAGAAGATTTATACTGCTGCAACAAGCCAGGTTTTCATCCATTGAAGTTTTTCTCTGTAGAATGAATGTTGCGATGCGTTTGTTCTTGGCCGGTTGTCAATGTTAGCTGTATATGAATTTATGTATTATGGTTTTCTATTCAGTGTTTATCTTCTGTTCGTACTTCCTACTTGTCCTAAAACTGTATATTAATATTTTTAGAATTATATAATTGCAGTCTGATTATCTGAGGAAAATATCCTTAAAGATGTTAACAATGGAGTCAAAAAATCCGATGCCCAATTCTCTGCAGTCCAACTTTCTCACTGATGACCAAAATCTTCCAGGTCCAGGTAACCTTATGTGTGTGATGTGCTTGTGCATTGTGACAATATTATCTTGCTAGCAGGCTAACGTCTTTCCTTCCATGTTTGTTTCCATTATCTCTTACTGTGTACTGCTTTTGCTACTACATACTTTATGTTAATATGTGGGTGTGTCCAATATTTACTTATTTCTATTGTATTTTCATTTTTTTGTAGTTTTTGAGAAGTTCATCTCTCAGGCTTATTTAGAATGTGCATCTTTGGTTCATTACATGGTCCAGGATGGGATGTCCATTCATTTTTCGTAGGATGTTTGGTTGGGGGATTGATCCTTTTTGGTTTCTTTTCCTCCTTTGTATTATCTGTCCTCTTGTTGTGATGTACCGTGTGCAAGTTTTGTTTATTGCACGGACATCTTGGATTCATCATTTGTCCATACCTTGAATGATTAGGATGCTGAGGTTGTGACTTGTCTCCTCTCCTTCTCTTAATTGAATCATGTTTATCAACTTATTCTTTGAAGTGTACTTGGATTCTTGATTCATGTAGAACTTCCACTTGCAAGTCTATGTTGTGTGTAGCAAATATTTGGATTAAAAAAAATTAAGATGTTCGATATTTGAAAAAGGTGTATACCTAATTCTGATATTATTTCAACAGTTATCATTAAATGTTTGTACCAAGTGCAACACATGTACCTTGAGTTTCATTGTACAATATGTAATACACAATGTACAACATGTAATGCTGACTGTTGAAATAAAAATATCAGCAGTAGATTATCTCCTGGGGACTAATAAAATATTGTTCCGATATATTTTCCTGTGCTGATTGATTTGTAAAGACCATATCTCAAAGAGTTCTGCATATCTCAATGTCCTCGTAATTTGTTATTTATTTTTTATCCAGTATTTAAATTTTATTGTAATCTTGCTTGTGAAATCAGGTTTCTTGATTTTAATACCCTGATATATCGAACTGATGTTTTCTGCTTCTCATAATCAATTAGTGAGAGACCTCCAGTGCAAATTGCTATAAGGACCAACATTAATTTTAGCTTTATTTTAATTTTCTTAAGTGGTAACACTAGTCAAATACTCAACTTGAATCCTTGTATTTGTATTGCCTTGCCTATTCATGAAGCCAGCATATCTTTTCCTGTGCTGACTGATTTGTAAAGACCATATCTCAAAGAGTTCTGCATATCTCAATGTCCTCGTAATTTGTTATTTATTTTTTATCCAGTATTTAAATTTTATTGTAATCTTGCTTGTGAAATCAGGTTTCTTGATTTTAATACCCTGATATATCGAACTGATGTTTTCTGCTTCTCATAATCAATTAGTGAGAGACCTCCAGTGCAAATTGCTACAAGGACCAACATTAATTTTAGCTTTATTTTAATTTTCTTAAGTGGTAACACTAGTCAAATACTCAACTTGAATCCTTGTATTTGTATTGCCTTGCCTATTCATGAAGCCAGCATATCTTTTTTTCTATATTTTCATGAGTTTTAAGTTATTTAATTTGGTGATCTTGGCTTGACAACACTCGAATATACATTATTGTTGGAATTACATAAACATGTGCATTTGCTTTGTGGATAACATTGATCTACGTCTTATCATGAGAGTATACCTGCAATAAGTTGTGTAGGAGTTGTTAGGTTTTTATAGACCTGATATTCATTCCAAGTTCCATTAATGGGTGTGAGATTCCATTTGGTCGGGTAAGCGGCACAGCGTGGGATTGTATTTAGCAGCTCTAGGTCTTTATCCACAATAACCTTAGAGGGGGCGCGCGTATGGGGTTGACTCTTTTTTGTGGGGCGAGGTTGAGAAGGGAACCCTGTACCATCAACACCTTGTTGACTCGTTTGATTGTAATGGACAACCCAAGTATTTGTTAAGGGCCTCTGGGGATTGAGGCTTTGGATTTTCTTTATCGTCTCTTTTGTTATTTGACTTGTCTTGAGTAGGATGATAAGAAGAGTCGAGGAGTGCTATTTAGTTGAGAACTGTGGCGTGTGTGGGGAGGAGGTAAGGGCGAGCTATACAAGGCTATCAATAGTTGTGAACTTATTATAGTTTAATTTTTAAATACTTCGGTTAGCCAAGTTCCCTTAAATCAATAACTTGGCTATACTGTAGACTTTGTAGTAAACTTTGATTTGTAAATTCTTGTATGTATTCAGTTCTTTTCGTACTGGACTGTGAACTTACCCTCTTTATTCTTGCAGGTTAACTAGATACATAAATTTGGATGCGAGAGATGAGGAATTAGAGTTCTTTTGGGCTAAAAGTACTTGCGTTAGAGACTCGTGTGATTAATTTTCTTAAACGAGTTGGTTTGTATCTTTTTGAATAGTCTGTGACTTGTGTTAGATGTTTTAAAATAATGTTTGAATATTATTCTATTTGAGAGAACATATTAAAGACGAGATTTAAATGTGTTGCTGTTGGAATTGTAGTCACTTGGTTTTGTTAGTCAAACAGTTCAAGTAGTACTTGATACACATTCTTCTTCATTTTTATCATACATGGTTTGTATTATAAATCTTGCATGCCAGCTAAATTATTTCTCTGTCCTAAAGTTATAGAAGTTTGATTTTCTGTGCTCATTAACTCAGCATGGTAGTTATATTGTATTGATTTTCATTTTCATGCAAGTGCATTTAGGCCTCATCTATTGGGGGCCGAAATGGAATGCCTAGGAATGGTAATTAAGAGTTTATGCATGCATTTTGAGTTTTTGTATAACTAGATACACACCCGCGCGATGCGGTGGGATTATTCATTTTGTTGATTATAAATTTATATATACAATTAATAAATTAAACTATTATAAGAAGATGGTATATTTAAAAATTAAAATTTTATCTAACAAATGTATAACAAAAATAACTCATATAATTTTGCTACGTTGTATACAATTACGTAATCATTTAGTTTTGTCAAAAAATACTTGATAGTCAGCAATACATTGAATTTTTCAACTCCATCCGAGCAATACATTTTAAATGACAACCATGAAAATTTTAGATCTGTGAAAGAGAATTAATCTTACCGTATAACAGAAAATTATAAGAATGAGAAAATTTTTTGTGGTGTGATTTGTAATGAAAGTGTTAGTTTCTATTTATAAGGTGAATAAAAAATGTATTTACATCAATCACCCATTAATTTGAGATAATATCAATTTGATAAAAAAAATTAGCTGTAATTATCTTTTAATTTTTTTTTGAAAATCCAAGTATGGGAAAGATTTTTTTGCGTGAGAATGAGATTATGATTTTGTGTGAAAATTATCTGTAAATAAAGTTAAAAAGACCGAGTATTAGATAATAATATGGGATTCAAATTTTATGCGTGACATATTTATGTGATAATACCAAATTGGGATTGCTGCAATTGTGGGATAATGTTACATTTTTTGTATGAGTATGGAATTAAAAAAAAATAGATGTAATTATCTTTTAAAAAAAATTGAAAACCAAGTATCGGAAATAATTTTCAACGCATGAATGAGATTATAATTTATTGTGTGAAAGACATTTGTATGCGTGACATATTTATGGGATAATGCCAAAATCAAGTTGAATATTGAATCAAAAAATTATATTTCATAATATCCAATAATCAATATTAAAACCGAAAACTTTCATCCAAATAATCCAAATTAACAACCCAAACAGTCATCAGAAATTAATATATTTTAAAACCAAAAAGTCATCAGTAAATAATAAATTTTAAAACCAAAAAGTCGTCAGTAAAATGATTGAATGGTTCAAATTAATTTGAACCAGTAAAGTTGTCATCTTTCTCGACTTTGATCTTCTTTTGCAACTTGTTAGTTGACATTTCAACTTCAATTTATGATTTTGATGTTGTAATATTGAGAAATTAAATTAGTTGATAATATCATATAAATTTAGATTTGTAGTGATTTTGAGAATTAGAAAATCAACATTTTGAGAATTATAAAATCAACATATTAATATGGGATTGATTAAAATATTAGTTTAGATTTGGATAATGAGAATGTAATTAAAAATACTGGGAAAAAATTCAATAGTTCAGTTATGAGATAATAATAGAAATATTGGATGTGTTGTCATTATTATTTGTTTATATCAAAAAAAAATTAATTTGGCAGTGCTTCAAATTTGGATATTATTTTATATTACAAATTGTTGTTGTTGTGTGAGTATAGAATTAAAATTAGTAAAAAAAAAAATTAGGCGTGAAAATTATATGTAAATGATGATATAATATGAGAAAAATACTATAACAGTTATTGTTAGTATCTGTTTAATATGAGAAAAATATTTTATTATTAGTATTTTTTTAATTAAAATATATCAATTTATGATTTTAATGTTGTAATATTGGGAAATTATATTAGTTGATAAATATTATATCAGTTTAGATTTGTAATGATTTTGAAAATTATAAAAATTGGATGCATTTTTGTTAGTATTTGTGCAAGTATGTTTTTTTTTTTAATTTGGTATAGGAGAGGTGGCGAATTATGTGAATAATATATTTACGGGGCAATACCAAATTGGGATTACTGCAATTGTGTGAATGATATTCTACGAATTTTATGCGTGACATATTTACGGGATGATACCAAATTGGGATTGCTGCAATTGTGGGATAATATTACATTTTTTTTTTTGTGTGAGTATGAAATTAAAAAATAATAATTAGCTATAATTATCTTTTTTAATTTGAAAACTAAAGTATGAGAAAGAATTTTATTCGTGAAAATGTGATTATAATTTCTTGTGTGAAAATTATTTGTTAATAAAATTCAAAAGCCCAAATATTGGATAATAATATTGTATTCAAATTTTATGCATGACATATTTATAGGATACATCCAAATTGATATTGTTATAATTGTGGGATAATGTTACATTTTTTGTGAGTATGGAATTTATGCATGACATGTTTATAGGAGAATGATATAAAAATATCAAATTATGATTTTGATATTGTAATATTGAGAAATTAAATTTGTTATAATATCCGACCAGTTTAGATTTGTAGTGATTTTGGGGACTATAAAATCAACATATTAATGTGGGATTGATTAAAATATTTGTTTAAATTTGAATAATGAGAATGGAATTAAAAATATTAGAAAAAAATTCAATAGTTCAACTATGAGTTAACAATAGAAATATAGGATGCGTCGTCGTTAGTATTTGTTCATATCCAAAAAAATTTAATTTTGCAGTGCTTCAAATTTGTATATAATTTTATATTACAGATTGTTGTTGTTGTGTGAGTATGGAATTAAAATAAAAAAAAATAGGCGTGAAAATTATATGTAAATTATGAGATAATATGAGAAAATTACTGTAATAGTTATTGTTAGTATTTGTTTAATATGAGAAAAATATTGTATTATTAGAATTTGTTTAATTAAAAAAATATCAATTTAGGATTTTGATGTTATAATATTGAGAAATTAAATTAGTTGATAAATATCATATCAGTTTAGATTTGTAGTGATATTGAAAATTATAAAAATTAGATGCGTTTTTGTTGGTATTTGTGTAAGGAATTTTTTTAATTTGGTATAAGAGAGGTGGTGAATTATGTGAATGACACTTCTCAATTGATGGTTTCAATGTACTTCATTTTAATAGGTATAATAATTTTAATATGAGAAAAATATTGTAATAGTTATTGTTGTATTTGTTTAATATGAGAAAAATAATGTATTATCAGTATTTGTTTAATTAAAAAATATCAATTTATGATTTTGATGTTGTAATATTGAGAAATTAAATTAGTTGATAAATATATATCAATTTAGATTTGTAGTGATTTTGAAAATTATAAAAATTGAATGCGTTTTTGTTAGTATTTGTGTAAGAATTGTTTTTAAAATTTGGTATGGGAGAGGTGACAAATTGTGTGAATGAGACTTGTCAATTAATGATGTCAATGTACTCCATTTTAATATATATAATAAATAATAGATTATTTAAAAACCAGATATATATTTATGATTATTTTCATATTTTTATGGGATAATATTCAAAAAATAGATTATTTGATAAATATAATAATAAATCAATTGTAATAAATGTTGGTGGAAAGTTGTGTTAATGTGAGCGTGACACATGTCAAGCTGTGGTTAAAGTGTACTGCGTTTTAATATATATAATAGATAATAGATTTGATGGAAGTTCATCCAAATAGAACAATATTATTGATTTAATTGAAATTTTCAAAATCCTAATTTTTATTTAAATTTTTTTATAGCATTTCTATAAAACATAGTTTACTGATTTTCACATATGCATGATAATTGATACTCCTTCCATTCCATAAAAGAGTACCTATATGACTTTAACAAGTCAAAAATCTATAAGATAAGACTGATGTGATTAAATAAGCTTTGAACCCACCAGCATAATTTAACAAAACAATCAAAAAATTAAACTACCACCTTTAACCCAATAACCCATCTTTCAGATACTGCAATACAACACCTTCTGAACTCCATGAAATCTTCAAGTCTTCTACTGTTGCAAGTTATTTATGTAACTAGTCCAAAAACCCAGATTGTGTTGAATCATCCACCAAAACCTACCTTAGAAACCACCCTAAAATTGTACCATTTTACTTATCATTCACCTTCTTTTGGGAATACTGCCACTTAACAATCTTAGTCACTTTGACATTTCCAACAATTCTTTAAAGGGAAACTTCCATTTGATGTATTTCAACGTTTGCAAATACTGAACGCTGAAATACATCAAAAGAAAACTTGAATCAAACCTTCATTTGGGGCATAAATAGTGCAATCTCTCTAATGCTCAACATACATAATACATTGCCGAATAATGGCCATTTAGCATGTACATTAAGTTACACATATCAAACAGGAATGAAGCTTGATGTTTTACAAATCTGAGCACAAAAAAATAAGACAACAGGTACCCGACCAAAAAAATTTAGGGGCTGAAAAAGTTCAAGGAGAAGCCGAGAAGGGCAAACTAACTTTCAAGTTGAGGATGAAGCTAGACAACTCTCATTTTTACTAGAAAATTGCAGCTCTGTTTGTAACTATCTGGAGTCCCAAAGAAAATCTGTCACTTGATCATGCCAGGTCTATTATTAGCTTTCCTTTTGGGTCTGGAACCATTAACTCTCTTCGGCATTTCAGTTATTAATGCATACATCTTCACAGCAAATAATTCACCAGGAAAACCCTTCTGATCCTGATTCAAACAAAAATATGTTAGTTAATTTTGTAAGAATAGGTTAAGTTACAATTTATGGGAACTTGGTCAAGTTTATTGTTCTGTAAGATAGGATTTGATTTCAATAACTCATTTGATACCTCAAGGGGATAAAATAATACTACCTCTCCACTTGGAATATAGTACATCATAAATTGGCCTAACAAATCATAAAAAATAGTTCATGGGATTAACTAAAGTACTAATCATTCATGGGATAAAATAGTCCCTAGAGACATTAAATTAGTACAAACAGTCCTGCTGCATCATTTCTTCAAACAAATGTGACTTGACTCCGCTTGACCTACTTGACTCAGCTGTTAGAGTATCGCTTTCATATGGCGAGGAGTCATTGGTTCAAATCCAATAGTAGATAAAACCCAATCAACAACCCTGCTTTTACCGGTATGACAGCAAGTACGGATTGGCAGCAAGGAGTAAACGCATCGGCTGCTTCCACTAGTGGCCTTTTCGACCGGTAACCTAAGTCATAAGTGCTTAACTGCCTAGAGAGCTGGGATTTTTTCCACTTGTTTTACCGTGTTGTTCTTTTGATCGACTTGGAGTCTGCTTTTGCATTGTATCCTTTTTCTTTCTATACTAAAACCTACTTCCTTTATCTAAGAAAATATTAATGTACTTTCAACAATTCATATGACTAATAACCTAAGGCCCCTCAAAATATCACTCTTCCCGTACCTAATTGGAAATGACAGTAGAATAACATGAACAGTAAAAACTCTTCCTCTACAAGAATGATGTTGGCAGAGCGACAAAATCTTTTATATCTATCTTGGCTACTTCCTCATAAGTACATTCAAATAATTAATTCAACTGGGATCCAGTCATGAAACCTAGACTAGCAATAGTGCTTAACTGCTCTCCCAAATACATAAGAGAAACTGTAAGAGGTATACCTTTAATTTGTAGACATGCAGTCCACACCGACTAAAGAGCTCTTTGAAGTATAAATCTGACCGCGTAATGCTCTTATCTTCTTTGTCCAACACAAATCCTGGAAAACATGTGGCTCAGCAGCCATATATTGTCAAGCCTCAACTACTTTTTCATAAGAAAGGTTTCCAGCAGAAAAGAAATTCAAGTATCTCAGAAACAAGTTCAGCCACATGATTAACAGAACCAAATACATTTTTTTGTACTCATAAAAAATGCTAAACTGGAGATGTGAGTGCATGATATGTTTCCTTGGGCATTCCCCTCGAAAACAAGGGATTCTGCTTTCGTTTCCCTTTGTTTTTTTTGTCAACTCTTTGCTCTTTTTCTAATATGAACTTTTGCTTCTGTTTTTTTTTTTTGGGGGGGTAATCTTGTAGTTGACAAATGGTGAAAGCATATCTTAACCAACTCTAATTGTTTTGAAACTTCTACTTTCATCATGCTTTCAGCTTGGTATCAACCTCAAGTTTGAAAACAGAGCAAAGCAAGACTACATACTTTATTATTACCTTGACAATGTATCAGTATAGAATACTACAAGGGCACATTCGGTAGGGAATTTAAAAGTTGGATGTAAATGCCCTAACTACAGAACCCATCTTATTAATACCATCTCTCTACTTCTTTGAGGAGAATAGAAGCTTAGTTGGAAAAGGACAAAGAAAGAAAAAACTATGAATGCTATTAAATAATATTGCAATTGTTTATAATTAAACAAATGAAAGAAATAAATTGCCCAGGTTTGTGATTTGTGAGAAGAATAAGTGTTGGACTCTTATCAAACACAAGAACATAAATGGGAAAGAAAAGCTTGTCCAAGTGTACGAGTTATTAGCTACTGTGTAAGTAAAGACGGGAGTAGAAGATATGATACCGCTTCTTGCAATGTTTTCTTTCAACACAAATGTTCCACCAGGTTTAAGCCCAACCTAGAAAATTAGACATTAGTTAGTATAAACAAAATTGACATAGGAAGAGCTTTTAAAACACTAAATTGCCTAGTCAGGGAAATCATACAAATCTTATTCTCTGTCTGCATTTTGGCAGGTTCATCAATTTACCTTTGCTCTCTTGAAGAACGAGACAAAGTCATCATCTGCAAGATGCCCAATACACCACTGAACCCATATAATATCATACCTTCCAGCATCTGGAGTGAATTCCTAAAACAACGTAGGAAAAATGTCATTCCAATAGTAAAACAAACAATTAAACTAGTAATGTGTTACTGGGACAGAGAGTTATACATATATAATACTCCCTCTGTCCCAGAAAAGATACCTTAACTATACTTTTCACACAATTTAAGAAAAACAAAAGTTGAAGACAGAATAAATAAGTTCTCATTTTATCCATTATGGACCCCACGTAAGTACATTAAAAATTCCTTCCTTTTCCCAAAAAAATGGTCCCTACTTGAGTATATTTGAGGATAAAATAGACTTTAGATAACATTTTGGATTTGAATTATGTATTTGAGACATCTTTTGTGAGAAAAAAATACTTTTGCATTCCAGTCATCTTTTGTGAGACAGAGGAAGTACACACAAATACTAGACAAGTTTTTAAGGATTTAGTACCTAAACTTGGATTGTGTTCGGTAAGTGCTACCCTTATTCTAAGATCAATATCTAAGAAAATTATAATTACCAGAACTCTAAAGCATTTATTCTTGGATGGCTAACATTAAAAGCACGTACCTCCAGCTGAAGAAGTGAGATTATTGGATGACTAAATTATAAGAGCAATTTTTTATCAAGGCATATAGCCAGAAAACTAACTAGTTGAGAAGTATGGTTGTACACTAAACATGTGAATTTAAAATCTCATTATTTTCTCGTCTTTCTTTGGTCTCTCAAACAAGCGAACATTTATTACCTCTTGGGCAATGAATTTGTAAGGTTAACTAGTCTTTCTATGGTGTTCCTAGTTTGTGGTCAGAGCCTCAAAGGTCCACCGATAATTACTAAGGGTGACTTTGGAATCTTTTCTCTCTCTCCTTTTTTTTTCTTTTTTGAATTTCCCCATTGCATAGGGGATCCACGTCAGCTAGAAATATCTCCTCCCCTCAACTCGTCTACCTTCTAAGACTTTCTCACCCTCCAAACTTTTTCTTCCGTATCTATCCAAGGCTGGCCTCTTCATGAATGAATTTCTTCAGGACTGTAAGAAGGGCCAGTGACCATCCTTTTCTTCCCTGCATTTAAAGGTACCTCCTTGCCTAGTCTTAAACACTTTCAACCCACTAGACACTCTCTCCATCACCAACATAGTGACCATCCTTCCTCAGTTTGACTTTTGATGGTACCCTACTGTAGTCTTCATCACTTTCCCACCCATTGGCCACTTTTTCCATCACCAAGTAGCTATTGTCAGAAACATTCCCAAAGGCCTCATCATTCTCATCTTCATCCTAGTTAAAGTCATCATTGGACCGATTGTGTGTCCTTAACTCCTTACGCTACAATATACCAGTATACTGTCTTTTATGGAAACTTTGCATACTGACCACATGGAAATTCAGTCTAAAGCTCAGTTCAGGTGTCCATATTACCAAAATTACAAGGTTTTCCAAAATGACGAGCCTTACGAATCATACCTTTTCTAGATTGTCCACATAGTTTGACCAACCTACTCTTAGATCACATACTTGGTTGCTTCAAATCAAAATAAAAGCGCAACTTGTAGCAGAATACTACTGGACAACGACATAGGTAAGTGACTACGCTAAGTGAAAGTATAATACATATAGAACAATTAATCTGTAATTCTTTTTACATGGTAAGTAGATATCAGTGATAAAAAAGGAAAGTCAAAAAAATGCAACTAAGCTTCTGTAATGGGTATTATATAAATTATAAATACAAGTATACACCTGGAGTGGGACACAGTAAAAATTGGTAGCCTTGTGCATCTCTGAGACCGTTAAATTTTGAGGAACCAAATTTTCACGAGCAGCCTCTAGAAAATGTGATACAGGCTCAAGAAGATCAACCTAAATCCAAGAAACAAACACTCAAGTCTTCAACCAAGAAGATGAAAAGATAAGTTTAATTAAAATATTCAAATGCATAGAGCTTCAACAGATAGTGTTCTAACTTAGCATTTTATGTTATTTGTAGTGTACCATCCTCAGTGCTACAATGAATTTAAAATTGTACATAATTATAGGCAGGCTCTAAATTTCAGCATTCACAGGCAGGGAAATGAAAAGAAAGGAAGGACGGAAGTCATAAAAGATTGGGCAGTCAACATAATTTCAGTGCTTTAAGGGCCATAATTCTATTTTATTTTATGAGAATTTTTCAGTCCTTCCCTCATTTTGATTTCACTCCTTTTATTAAAACTTCTATTTACCAGGAAAAGATAATATCTATTCCCTCCCCCACCCCTCTTTGGTAAGTATTAGTGCTTCTCCAGAATTAAACCGGTCTTCAAAGAATGTTTTAAAGCCTACAAAAAGATGTACTAATTCTTATAAACTCTCCCAAAGTAGAGTTGTCCACAAGGACTTCTTATCCTTGCCAGTTGCCCCCTCCAAAGTTCAGTTGTAATTTGGCTTCCAAGGATATTTATGTCAATTACTGCATGCAAGTAATACTGCATCCTGAAGGCAGTATTTGAGCATTTCAAACTACGACTAAAAACAAAATATGTACTGAGAGCCAAAAAGATTGCTCATAACCCTGCATTCCTTGCACTCTACAATCACAAAAGACGCATAAAGTTTTACTAGTACAACAAAAAGAAAGAAGCAGCTTATCTGACCTCACTGAAATATCTTATGAGAAGGTTCTTGGTCACCCTCCCTACGCCAGCCCCACAATCTGCAGCAGAGTTAGGAAACAGTAAAACTTTCCAATCAACAGATCTTCAAATGAATTTGTTAATTTTTCTATACCATCCCTATAAAAATAACAAAACCTGAATCTCAAAATTAAGAGTATAAGAATTGGATGACAGAACTTAAAAATTTATGTTAACTAACATGTACATAGGATTATGAGGCAAAAGCTAAGTACTCAGCAAGTTTCCAAAGGACTTGGCCCCTCCAAGTTAATGTAAAAGAACCTCACAGCTGAGCTAAAATAATTGAGGGTCTATGCATCGTCACAGAGTGTTGTTCCACAGTGTTTTGTCCTTTTGAAGTATTCATATAGACACTTACTATGGGCTAGTCAAATAAGAGTGTTATATATAGAATTATAGATAAATATAGGGTTGAGATTAGAAGGACTGGATGGCCGGATCTTGTTTGAAGTATCCAGAAATATTTATAAGCTAACATACTATCCAGCCTTTCAGATCAGATGTTGCTCCCTGGCAGAGAGTTCGAGACTCAAAATTTCTAAATATTGAGTATTTCAAGTACACCTCCCTTTAGAAAGAACACCAAGAATCCATTCTCAACACTATAATTTTTCTCAATTCGATTCTATCTTTCTATTAGCCTTCAAACACTTCGTGCATCAAATATTGTCTGGCATGAACCTTCATTCTTCTCTACATAAATAGTAGTAAAGCATATAAAAGTTTATTCCTTTCAACCCTTGACAGCCTATACCAACGTTTCCAAACAAAAGAATAGTATAATGTTTTTACTTATCAACCTCAGTATAAAATACACAAATTCAGATAATAAGAGTATACCATAGCCAAGCAATTGATACATACCAAATATGTTACTACTCACAAAAAGTAAATCAATTTAACTTTAATTCTCATAAAGGTACTAACTTTATTAGGCATTCCTACAAAAGAAAGAGAGAATACCAAGAGCAACAAGATTTTGATTTCTACCAGTATCACGGAAGAGATCAGCCAAAAGGGTATTAAGAAAAGCCTCACTATCCTTAATATCAGCTTCATTAACATGCCCATATCCGCCCAATACTCCATCCACTGATGCCTCCACACGCTTCTCTTCCAAACAACACAACACAACCACCAATCAATACACAGACATAAATGTATCAAACAGAAGAAATTGAGACATGGGCTTTGCAAAGGAACGAAAAGCGTCCTTACTTCCCAATAGCTAACGCCATTCCACAAATCAATTCAAAAAAATTATAAATGCATCAAACAGAAGAAATTGAGACATGGGTTTTGCAGAGGAACGAAGAGGGTCCTTACTTCCCAATAGCGAACGCCATTCCGGTACCAATCAGTCTTCTTCTGGTTATCTCCGACCTCTTCAGTCCACATCTCGTCGGAGTTCTTGAATTCACGGCCATCGGAATCTACACCGCCGGCCTCCATCACGTGCAAAGCAGAACGCACTCCCACTCTGATTGCGCTTAATTTATCTGGTGATATTAATAAGCAGCTGCTGTAGGGTTTATTGTGAAAGGGAGAAGAACCACTTCGGGGCGCGAAGACAGACCGAAGTAAAGACAGACCGAAGTAGACCTCGCGGCTTGCAGTGTACATTTTTATATCCGACTCTAAAAGATAAGTCCCCTTAATTCTATGCATGGATACATATTACTCCTATGTTAAGTTTAGATCGGAGTAATCAAAATGAGAATAGAATAATTTATTTTTATAAAATAAAATAAAATTATATTTAATTATTTTATTAAAATAACATGAATTATTTTTGTTTTTTTAAAATTTATGAAATTTAGAATGGTATAAAATGAAATGAATAATTCTCTTTTTATTTCATTTTTTTTTATTTTATAATTTTATTTATCTCATTCTTTCGATTCAAGCATAACATTATTATTATTTTTTTACAATAATAACCATGGATGGGTCCAAAGACTTTAGAAAGGGAATTAATATTAATATAATTAATATTTTCACTCTCGACAAATTAAGACTTAAGAATCATAAGTTATTGCATTATATCAGTATAGAGTGCATTTAGTAATTTTTGGAGAAACAAGCTCCGTCCATTTTCATAGTACATCAGAACTTAAGATTTTTGATCCAAAAATGTTTCTGCATCAAAGCTTCTTTTTTCACTTTGAAAAAAAACAAAAAACAAGAAAAGAGAAGGCTACCTTAATTGAAACAAGTAGAGGGAGAATTGGCTAAAGAGAGGGAGATCTAATTGGATTCCCTTTTTTATTTTATATTTTTTTAATTGAATCTTTATATTTGTTGATAAAAAAAATTCTTTATAAATTTGTGGCACGGTATAATTTTTTTGTTAGAATAACAGATGAGACACTATTTTAAACGGTCTAATTTAAAATTTAATAATTAAGGTTTGAGTTATAGTCAAACCTACATGTTTATCCATGTTTTGATCAATTAAGTAGGTGATACAGAGCTCGAGTTCGAACTCACAAATGATCTCTATTAGTTTGAAATTTTAATGCTTTGTCTGTGTTTGTTGATACTTTTGTTGTCCAAATATAAAATAATAAGTAGAAAATTTTCAATATTCTTATTATTATTATTAATTTAATTATAAGAATATTTTTGGTAAAATAGAAAGAAAAAAAAAAAAGCATCACCAAATAGTTGTTAAACTAGACCAAATGTAATAAATTAATGGTAAGTCTCTCTTTTTTTCTTTGCAATGTCACATATTCGAATATACATCTCAATAAATGTAATATTCGGTCATATTTAAAAGTCCCACATTAATTAAATGTTAAACCATTTTTTATGCCTTACACTACATATAGGGCATAATCCTTTTAGTTCATTTCACTAACATTTAGTAATTCCTATGTGTGAGAGAATTTTGTTATGAGATGACATTTTTGGCAAGGACTTAGTTACAAAATTTCAATGTCGAGTACGTAGGCGGATTGCGAATCTCATAATTTCGGGTATGTTTCATTTTCTATTTTTTTTGTAATTATTTAATTTCTTATATTCGTTTTAATTTTGTAACTTTAATTTTTATATATTATTTAGTTTGTTACTATATATATTTTTGGTATATTATTTGTTAGTAATTAGCATTTTGGGATATTAAATTATTATTTTTGTAACTTTCGAGTTTTGGCAAAATAATAATAATAATAATAATAATAATAATAATAATAATAATAATAATAATAATAATAATAGTAATTGTTTGTAACATAATTTAAAAAAATGGAAAGATTATTTTTGTAAATACAATTAAATTTATTTTGGAACAAGAAGGTTGTTAATTATTAAAATATTATATAAGATCAAAATATGTATAACTTTAGGTAGAATTTTGTTTATAACAAAAAGATTACGGATTCGTCAAAGAGAAAGAAAATGTATAAAACTTAATCAATTAATTAACTATTTATTTATTTATTCCTTTATTTTGTTTAATTAATTCCAACGGAAAAAATTTAACGAGTCGTTTTTAGAATATAATTTCGGATATTATATTGCGTATTCTAGGTTCGAATTTCGTACTCCTTCAGTGATATTCCTTTAATTTTAATTCGTTCGTTTTACCCCTTATTTAGAAATTCGAATATTGTTTCAATACTTTGGTCTTAACTAAATTCATATGATCGTTTTGCTTGATTTTAGATATTCATAAATTTATAACTTGTACTCTTGAAACTTGTTGAGCACATCTAGTATTTATTTTGATTATGTCAAAACGTACATGCTAATATATTTGGGAGCTTTTGTGTCGATTCGATTCACTTCAGTTTAACATGTGTGTATTAGAACCTCTTTATTAATATTGTGACATGATATTTTTATTAAAATATACTATAGGGTATACCTGAGCTATAACCACTTGTGGGCGTACCACAAAATGTCATCTTAGCACCGATGCATGACACTTTCATGACAGTGTGATTAATCCACGGTATCTCCATTTTGTGTGTTCCGATGAGAGTTGGTCATTTTGTATTTTGTTGTGGGAGACGTATGAATCGACCCTAGTTTTTGTTCTGTTCTACAGATTTGTGATGTTTGTGTCGAACACACCTTTTTGATTTTGCATACATTTGGATTTGCATTCCAATATGTGTAACAACAAGTTGATAAACTAACTTCTGTTATCTATGCCTGGGCTGCAGGTATAGGACAACCAATGAAAGCTTGTAGGATTTGTTCCATAGTAGGACATCCAACGGAATTGTATCCAATGTTTCGAAAGGAGTCCTATGGACAAGTAAATGATACAAATGATTTCCTTGGACCGCAAGGGAACTATGATCCTTATTCAAACACGTACTACTCAGAATGGTGGGATCGTGCAAATCTCAGCTATGGGAATCCACAAGTGCACCAACCTACAAGTAAACATTGGCCAGATTACCAACAGTTCAATCAGACATATCCTAACGATCAAGAGCAGGACCAATCTTCTAATTCCAATTTGTCTTTAGAAAATATGTCTAAACATTTTATGACTGATGCTTTGCAATTTCAACAGGAAACAAATGAGAATATTCAGCATATAAGTATTCAAGTGGAACAACTGAAAGTTGCGGTCAGTCAATTGGAGGTGCAAAGTGCTGAAGAATTACCATCTCACACAATGGGGGATTATGAGGAGGATGACAATGAAATTGTGTTGAGCAATGGTAAAGATGAGGGAACTCCAGAAACGATAGACAATAAAAAGGAAAATCTGAAAGAGGCCATTACTCACAGCTTGGGATTGACAAAAGAAGAAGAAGAAATTGAGCCGAAACAAGATTTGAAGAGGGCTACAGATTCATTAAATTCTTTGCCATTGGTGAATGAAAAGTTCTGCAAATTTATTTAAAATCAATGACAAAGAATTTAATGAATCTGTAGCCCTCTTCAAATCTTGTTTCGGCTCAATTTCTTCTTCTTCTTTTGTCAATCCCAAGCTGTGAGTAATGGCCTCTTTCAGATTTCCCTTTTTATTGTCTATCGTTTCTGGAGTTCCCTCATCTTTATCACTGCTCAACACAATTTCATTGTCATCCTCCTCAATCCACCATTGTGTGAGATGGTAATTCTTCAGCACTTTGCACCTCCAATTGACTGACCGCAGCTTTCAGTTGTTCCACTTGAATACTTATACGCTGAATATTCTCATTTGTTTCCTGTTGAAATTGCAAAGCATCAGTCATAAAATGTTTAGACATATTTTCTAAAGACAAATTGGAATTAGAAGATTGGTCCTGCTCTTGATCGTTAGGATATGTCTGATTGAACTGTTGGTAATCTGGCCAATGTTTACTTGTAGGTTGGTGCACTTGTGGATTCCCATAGCTGAAATTTGGACGATCCCACCATTCTGAGTAGTACGTGTTTGAATAGGGATCATAGTTCCCTTGTGGTCCAAGGAAACCATTTGCATCATTTACTTGTCCATAGGACTCCTTTCGAAACATTGGACACAATTCCGTTGGATGTCCTACTATGGAACAAATCCTACAAGCTTTCATTGGTTGTCCTATACCTGCAGCCCAAGCATAGATAACAGAAGTTAGTTCATCAACTTGTTGTTGAAGAGAAGAAATTTTTACCACATTAAAATAATCATCGTTTTGGTTCCAAGCCATGATTTTCTCCTTCACCTGTACACTTAATTAAACTATGAAAAAAATAAATAAATAAATAAATAAACTAGAAAAATAAACTACAAAGAAAACAAAGAATAAATTAAAACAAAACACTCCCCGGCAACGACGCCAAAATTTGGGAAGCTGTCGCAAGCAACCAAAAATAAAATCTTACTTTCACTAATACATTAATATTTTTTAAAAGTAAGATTTTATTTGGTGTGATGTCGCAAGCACCCAAAAATAAAATCTTACTTTTGAAAAATATTAATGTAGTAGTGTAAGCAAGAGTCGATCCCACAGAGAATAATTATTTAATTTTATGTTTTTGCAAACAAGAATTGGGGGTTTTTAATTAAAGAAATAATAAAATTAAAATTAACTAAAATAAATATGAAAGAAATAAATAAGAATAAAAAGCCTTGGTTTAAGTTAACATCCACCATCAAGAATTTACAACTGATCACTGATACAAGAATAAATCAATTCATATTTTAAATATTCAACGTGGAATAATTACTCTCATTCGAATAATTTTCCTATCTCTCCTTAGTTTTAGTTAAGTAGAAATAAGCGATCTAAATAACCCTTACTACTAAATAATCTCAGACAAGCGCTAAAGATTTAACCTAGTAGCAGCATAAAGAAAATAGAGAGATCGTTGAACTAAACAACACGATCCAAGCGTCTGCATTTAATCTAGATGAATATTCTTCCTAAGATAAAATAATATTTTGATAAGCAAAATAATTATTAATCTTAGTTGCTTCGCAAATTAAAGTGACCAAACAATTACAGATTTGATATTTAATTTAGCAATAGATTTCAACGAATAATAAACTAGTATGCATCCTAGCAATTAAACAAATTAATCATAAAATTAAACACAAAAAAATATTCAATACTCAAAATATAAATTGAACAATTAAAATAAATTAGATCTCACAGTGTATAAATCTTGATGGCTTCAATCACTTAAACCAAGAAAAATAAACTAACTACTCATAATAATAAAGAATACTAAATAATAGAAGAGAGAATTTTTATTCTAATGAGAGTTGTGTTTTACAATGTGTGTCAAGCCTTCTATTTATAGGCTCCATAAACCTCCTAACTTGTCCAAACCCTAATAGGATTTACAATTAAAAATAAAAGAAAAATAAAATATTTATTTTCCTAACCCTAATTGGAATTCTAAATAAAATATTAAAAATAAAATAAAGAATTATTGCTTCCTTTTCCAAATTAAAATCGGACTTTTGTTCTACTGATTTGTTGCATTGCAGTGTAGGAAATCCAAAACAAGGAAGGAAAAAGAAGAGCCACGTGGAGAGAGAGAAAAAAAACATGTCAGGCGCCTTTTACTGTTGGCGTGTGTAACCCACGCACCTGATCCAAATATACATAGCCGCGCATTGCGCGAGCTGCGTTGCCTTTCCTTAGAGTCTTAGACCAAAACGACGTCGTTCTGATCCGAGCAGCAGACCACTTGCTTGCGCGCATGGCGTGGTCAGCGTCTTTTCCGGAATTTACAGAATTGCCCTCAGATTCTTGCGGAATTTACACTTTGGCCCTCCGATTTTGCTGAAATTACAGATTTGCCTCCAAAGCTTATTTTTCCTACAAAAATAAATATAAATTAATTAAAAATAAATAAAAATAATATAAAAATACTAAAAATAAAAAAACACATAATAATAAATAAAACACTAAAAATAAATAAAAAGAAATATAAAATTACCTAAATTAACATAAATTAACTAAAATCCTATAAAACCTATTAAAACCAAAATGAGCTAAATAATTAAACATTTAAGCACACAATAAATATAAAAACTAAGTATTAGGGAATACAAATATCGTATAATTCAACCCTATCACATGTGTAGCAGTATTTTGACTTGTCTTTGTGACAAATGTATTTTTCTATTTTGTTCTGAGCTCGGTATGAAATAACACCCAACAACTTTAATTCAGCCTATTATTTTATTGTGTTATTCATTTCATTTCAGTAGATTTAGTTATTAATTTCAGTTAAGTTTAGTTCAGTATTCTTTTGACTCGCCTGTGCGACATTATTTTGACTTGCCTACATGGTAAGATATATTTTGAGATCAGTATTCAGCTTTCTATTTTGTTTCGATTAAATATGTTGACTAAACTATACATTTGTTCAAAATTCGATATTTTCTTTTTTCGTTGGCATTAATATTTGAGATTATCATTCTTATTTTGTTCAGTTCGTTTTATATTTCAATTTTACTTCTTTTGTATTTCTTTATCCGTACTGGACATTTGACTCATGCTGTGTTTTTCTTCCGATAGGTTTACAAAGGGATTCAAGGGTAAGTGTGAAGAGAGTTTTCTTTTTATTTTGATATTCTGCTTAGAGTTCATTTGTATGTAACTTCCCTATCCACTAATCAAAAATGGAGTGTTACAATAAAAGTTACACGGCTATAAAAAGTTTATAAAGTTTCAAATTTCTAAAAGTACTTCTTTGTTAAATTATTATTTTTATCCACATTTTGTATAATGTTGTAAAAATATTTCGATGCTTACTTAAAGAAAAATCAGTAAAAGAAAGTGAAAGAGAAACTTGGGAAGCATGTGAAAGATAAATAGGAACCACTCCTACTTTTACACGGAAAATGAAAGGAATTTTTTTACTCCCTCCCTCCCAAAAGATAAAAGTCCTTAATTTTATGGTTAAATTAACTATTTTTTAAGTTAATATATATATAGATTTTTAAAAAGGCAAATATTAAAATTAATACTAAATTACTTATAGTTTATTATGTTTATAAGCTTTTTGTGTGTATATATAAAAAATAAAATCATTTGATTTAAAAAATAGTCAATTTGACCATAAAAGTTAAAAATAATTTTTTTCTTATCTTGGGACAGAGGGAATAATTAATAAAAAAAAGTACGCATGGTATAATAATTAATAATCATAATAAATAATTTCTTAACAATTAAAGTTAAGTTATATATCTATTTATCTATTTTTACTTTGAGATGGTTGGGAGGGAGTTTTGTGTAGATTCCCCCACTCTCTTACCTTATTTCTATTCTCATAACTCCTCGCATTTTATCCCTATGTTTTTTTTGTTTTCTATTTTTCTTTGTTCATAATTTTGCTTATTTGTTCCAATAAAAATTTGTTATTATTTTTAATATAGATTTGGAAAGGAGTGATAAATTTGATAAACCTCAAAAAATAAAGAATAGTGAGATGGGATTAATATAGAGAAAAGTATAAATACATACAAACTAAATATAATGTTACTCTCATCATTAAAAAATAATATTTTCAAAAGATAATTTGTACATAGAATTCAGATTGACTGAGTGAAATTTTGTGAATATATCGATTTTTCCAAAAATTCCCTATATTTGAGTGGTTTTTTAGGAATGGAAGTTGATAATGATACTTGATACAAACATTTGCAAACCCCAAAATTTCCATTTTCCTAGGCATCCTAGAACGAATCAAGCTTTACGTGTAAGAACATTTTTCAATTTCTGTCATAAATTCCAAAAAAATTACCTGCACAAAACTAATCCATCAAATTCCTCGAAAAACTCAAGACTCCCAAACTTCAAAGTCCCAAAAACCCAAAGCTTCCCTATCTATATAAACCCTACCAAAACCCAGCACCATTTTGCATCAACCCAACAGCCTACAAAGAGCACACAGCTAGAAAAGTCTCCTAAGTTGGTTAAACAGTTACTTTGTCAGTTAAATTAACCATGAAGAACCTCTTCTTCTCCATGCTCTTCCTCCTCTCTCTCCTCTTCCTCATTGCCCATGTAACCGATGCGGCCACCACATGTGGCCCCGTTAATGTGAAGGCCGCTGCCTGTGTGTCATTCGCCACCGGAAAGGACGCCAAGCCATCGGCAGCATGCTGCACTGGGCTGCAAAAGCTTGCTGAAGGTGCAAAGACTCTCCAAGATAAGAAAGCTATCTGCAAGTGCCTAAAGGATGGTGTCAAAAATGTTAAAGGAGTTCAGGACAAGTTCTTGAGCCAAATCCCTGATGCCTGCAAGATCAAAGTCGGGTTTCCCGTCTCCCTAACAGTTAACTGCGATACGTAAGAAATTAACTGCCCATTTTTGAAGTGATATTTGATGTATTCATTGAATAACTACTAAACTAGATGACCTTGTTGAATTTAACTAGTGATTTCTATGTGCAGGATCAACTGATTTGCTATGGAAGGAGGGAACTATTATAGATATGTAGGAAGACTTGAATAAAACCGTTAAGGCAATGGTTAGCGTGGGTTGATATCCTATAGGAACCTACCTCTGGTCTTAATCATGTAACCTCTGGTGATTTTAATAAATTGTCTTTTCATATCTACAACTAAGAATAGTGGAAAATATAAAACTGTTTATAGAAAGCTAAGCAGCTAGTTTCATTAGTACAGAATATCTAGATTTTGAACTTTTCGGTAAGGGAAAGAATAGCTGGCTGCCGGCTGGTATCCAAATTTCGAGAAGAAAGTTGGTACTGGTCTTTCTGACCTAGATAAATAGCAAATTGATGGAAATAAACTGTTCCTTTACAGTTTGCTAACTTAACTTTGGAACAGAAGATCATTAAACTTGCCTAATGTTTCTCATTTACTACAAGTGAAACCATCACAAAACCGAAATTATAAGATTTTCTTATCAAATATATTGAGTACTATATATGTATAAAAGCTTCCAACAAAACCATATGCATAAAGCAGACTCGCACACAAGCATTACAACTCAGACCAAGCTTATAAATATTCATAAATTTAGTTATATTTCACAGCTCAAGTAGATAGAAATTTTGTCACATGCTTTTTTGGTTGGTTCTACCTCATCCAGCATGTAAATTCATTTCTAATAAAACTAAAGCAACAAACCAGTCCAAAGCAAGTGACAAGCTGTAATGAAAAAATAATATTTATGTATTCAAAACAAAATAGAGATGAATAAGTAAAGCTATATTTAATTGGAAAATTCTCTTAGTTTCAATGAACAAGTAATAACAACCTAATCAAACTGTGTTTTTCACTAAGGCAGTTTAAAACCTGGAACTTTCACTAAAAGAAACTTACTTCTAAAGATCTGTATTCAGAATAAAAATCTGCCAGTTTACCAAGGAATTTCTTGACCATCCCAGGCAAAAAACTTGCCATTGTCATGGATCCTGGCATTGTTGATGATGCTTAAGAGCTTGTGTACTGAGAACTCTTTGGTGAAAAGCTTGCCTTCTGGAACATTTTTCTGAAATGGTTTAGAGAGATCGGTTTCCACCGTGCCTGGGTGCAATAAAAGGCATATGATTGGATCCTTCTTTCGGGCAAATTCAACTGATACATTTTTTGTCACTGCAATCATAAACAGACGTGTATTGCCATGAAAATGGATATAGCCACTGGTTGTGAGGCAAGAAAATGATATCAACCAAATAAACCTAATAAAGAAATAAGGATACCAAAATGTACAATAAAGTTATGCACTACGATACTCCTGTTCTTGAGTTTATAAAGCTTTTGATTCAAAAGATTGAACTTGGATTTGCTTCAAGCTGGTAAGGATATCTATATTAGTTTTGTTTTGTGTTGGCACTCAGTAGAGAAAAGACTTGAAGAAAAATGGTGCGTAATTGTTCAATGAAACTTCTTGAAGATGTGATGTCAAGTCACTATTATTGTTAACACACTTGCATTGCATGGTATGACATGTGTGAAGTGTATAAGTCATATATAGGGAAGTCACTAGGCACCAAAAGCAAATTTGTAATAAATAAAACAAGCTTCAAAACTTTTTATAGTTCTATATTTTATGTGTTCTACACAAATGACAAGATTAAATCGGCACTATATAGCAGTACAATGCATGAGCTGGCCGCTTGTAACAAGTTTGCTATATTGCAGTTAATCATGTAAATGAATTGAATTATGTGTATATTATCTGTGTTTTATCATGTTCTATGGTCACTTCCATTAATTCTTTTTCTTTTCAATATAAGTAATTTATTATTAGAAACTTTCAATTGCAGTTAATCTCTGGATTAATGATCATGCTCTTTTTATTTTTGTCTTAAGCCTGAACCAGTAAGAACATCAACAAATTCGGGTACTTAAAAGGTTCTATGCACCATTTTCCCAGCAAAGTAGTAAAAAATGGTTAATTTTCCTTTCATTCAGTCATTGAGGGTATCAAAAAAAACTAAAGATAATTTACAAGAAATCATACGCTGATTAAGTGCAGTCTTAGAGGCACGATACGAGTGCCAGCCGCCCAAGCGATTGTCCCCAACTGATCCAACCCTGGCGCTTAAGCTAGCCACAACTGCTACATCTCTTTCAGTCCCGGAGCCTCCTCCGCTCTTTAACAAAGGCCACATGTGCTGCTTGCACAAAGCAAAAATCAGTATGATACCCCAAATAAGATAAGACCACAGGACAGGAGATTGCATATATGAAACAAACAGCATATGCTAAATTTTCGTTGCCGCACCTAAACATAGCAAATAAGAAAACCTTTGATTGTTTTCTAATATTCAAATTGCATTATATTATTTAAACAAACAGATGAAGTTGGCTCGACACTTGATAGATGATGTATTTAACTCTTGCTTTGGCTAGACATGCTTGTTGGGCATGTTTTTACTTAATTGTTTGGGATGAAATAGAATCAGTAAAAATACATTCAAGAGATGCTGATAAGTGCTCTTTTGTTTACACTATCTTTATACATCATTCTACCCATAAATCGCAATGCTGAAGGAATTTACCATTCTTTGGTACTTGAAACACTGGTTTCTGCTAGAAATTATTTCAACTGAAACAAACTAAGAGCCCAAAATACTTTTTGAAAAAAAAATGGAGACAGAAAAACAAAGAGTGTGAAGTGGTAGAGAAGAGAAATAGGGAGTCATTCCATGTCCAGAAGAAATAACTGAAACATTAGTGATCATACCTTGATAACTAAAATAGGGCCTACTGCATTAATCTCATAAGCAAGCATCAATGATGATTTTTGCACTTTATTCAATGTTGTTTCTGTACTGGAAAAGGGAAGACAATAAGTTTATTAAGTTAATTGAGATTAGCACAACAAAAAAGAAACCTACTAGAATTAGGATACTTTAGTAAACATGCAATACTGACTATATATATCATAAGTTCAAAATGTGAAAATTTACTGTGCATGAAAAATCCTGGGCTATGCAACGTAGAAATATCTGTACCTGGTTGCATAACATTAGGTATTGAAAGAATGCCAGACGCATTAATGAGAAGGTTCAAGGAGCCATATCTCTCGCTTATGGACTTAGCTGATTCCTGGTAAAAAAAAAATTATACACTGTGAGTTGGTACATGATTTTATACCTAATTATAAAATTGATTGCAAGTACATAAGATAAAGAGGCAACATAGATGTTCCAATATCTGAATGAGAGAGAAAATGTAGAATCTTGCATGCAACTTTTGAGACACTAACTGGTTGTAGGATTCTGAAATTTTATTTTTTAGATTCTATCTTTAAATCAAAACAGACAGCACCTTAATAACATCAGTATACTTTCTGCAATAATCAATCCTAATACCTGAAAGGTATGATACAGCTAAGGTCAGTTTCATTATATATAAATTAAAAAGCAAGTGAAAAGAAAGAGCAAAGTTACCTCTATGGTTCTTTCATTGGTAAGATCCAGCCTTTGAATGTCAAGACGATCAGAAAACTTGTTTTTCAATTCAAGGAGCCCACTTGCCCCTTCGGGATTACGGCATGTAGCAATAACATGCCCTTTCTCATTTTTTTCTAGCAATTGCTTAACCTGTATGAGGCAGATATTGAGACACTATGCAGTCAAAATGTTTGCCCAATGGATATGTAGGCTCTTATATGTATTCAGTTCTGCTAAAATACTTAAACCACATTGGATTGCTCTGGAATAATCACAAAAACTTTTTTGATTATGGATCTACTACCAGAAATTCAATGCGTATGACCAAGTGGAGCTGAAGCAAGTTCGCAACAGCTAAAAGAGTTAGTGTCACGACTAAGTCTCATTTGTGAGCATAACAACTATTTTCATCAATTAGGCATTCATGATAACATCCAAGCCTGCTCTACAAGTGAAACATTATGCCGCTAGTCAGTTTTAATAGGATATAAAGACCAAAAGTAAAAAGGTTCCCTGGGAATTATATGTTCCTGAAGTAAAATAGCTGGTGACTTGCCAAACCCGATACTGTTAGTAAAAGAGCAAATGCTGCTTCATAGTAGTCTGCCAAAGTGCTTTAAAAAGTGTTTTTCTTTTTGTTTATTATCAGCAACGTGAATAAAAAGTTAAAAATTGCTCTGGCAGACACAAACTATTTTGCTCCTGTCATTATAATTATCAAGAAAAGAAAAATTAATAAAAAAAGGTTAACTTTACAAAATGACCCAGCTGAGAATATAAAGAAACCACAATTTCAAGGCCCAACTTTCTGAATCCAATCAATAATCATAGCTATGTTTGTTTGTTAAAATGATGGGTGGGATAAGACTATTTGTACTAATTTATTATCACTATGGATTATGGACTATTTTATCGGATGATTAGTCCGTTATATAATCCCATGGACTACTATTTGATGATGGATTATAGTGGGAAGGTGTATATAATCCTCTTCCCCCCCCCCCCCCCCCCCCCCCCCCCTACTAAGGTATCAAATAACCTCAGAAGTAATAAGAAATAGTCCATGGATAAATAATGGATTAATCATGGGATTAAAAATAGTCCAAGTAATAAATTTGTACAAACAGTCATATCCCAAACCGTCATTTTTCCAAACAAACGTAGTATAATCCATATAAATGTGTTGAAAAACACTTGCCATAATTCAGAAAAAGCACCAAAATGAAATTAGCATCACTAATTAGATATGGGTATTGGGTCATAACATCCTACACAAGAAAAATCAAGAAATGTTGAATACAAATACAAAAAAAGAAAAAGAAAAAAAAGAATAAGAAACAAACGAGCCAACCAAGCAGACCCGTTTTTCAAACGCTAATTCTAAATGCAAGATATCACAATAAATATAACCTTAGAACTATTCATAAGAGGAGAATTGAAATGAAGGTAGCATACGAATTCAAGTCCAATGCCTCTGGAAGATCCTTGCACCATTGAAACACCACCCTCCCATTTGAATGCAGAAGAAGAAGAAAAGGCCCTTGTGATTGATCTGAGATATGGAGTTGCCATGAATGCGTTCTGGTGATTGAGAAGATGAAGCTTCATTCCACCATGAGAATGAGCAGTTGGGAAAGGTTCTGGGGCCGTATATTAGTACAGCTTTATTTGCTTTGGGCGTGGGTATTTTTGCGCCACACAGTTGCAGTTCAAAGAATAAAGAACGAGGGATTTCAAGTTTCATTCCGAACATTTTGCAATTGAGTCGGGTCGGACTCGGTTTTGAATTTAGGTTTGGATTGAGCTCTCTCTACTACGTGACGTCAATACACGTCGGAGGACAAAAATATTATATTTAGCATCACAGTAAAATACGTGATAGAGACAATATAATTTATTGTTAATAATCGTATCACTATTATTATTATTAAAAATAATATTTATGTCGTTAAAAAAAAATTGAGTATACTTTTTATTGTTAAGGGAGATGATGCTCTCCATTATACTTTTTATCTAAATTTTCAATACATATTTAACGACGCATATTTATATTTAAATACATAATAAATTTTGAGGTAAATAATTGTGTTTCTGGATTTAAGATCTCCACTATTACACTTATTTTTTAATTGTTTTCAATATATGTTTAGCGACATAAATATTATTATAAGTAATGTTTTCAACGACACAATTATTTGGGATAAATTTTATTATATTATTAATTATTTGTGCCAAATTTTATTTTATTACTAAATATAATTTTTATGTCGTTGAATGTCTATTTAGAGTAATTAGAATATAAATATAATGGAGATGATCTTAATTTGTGTTTCTGGCATTGTCGTTAGTAATAATTGTGATGCTAAATATGTACTGATGTAAATTATGTGTGAAAAATCTATTAAAATGAATTTTAATCCCAATTTTCTTTAATACATCTTTAATAGAAAAAAATGTTATATTTAAGTATATAATAATATTTTTTATAAATAATTGTATCTTAATTAAGTCCATAAAAATAATTTGACGTAACAGAACCACTCTGACCAATAATTTGTTAGCGACAAAAAAATGTATCTAAATTTTTGGTTGAGGAAGCCTTTAATTTAGGGATTGCAATTTGAATTGAAACTGCGCCAAGATAAATTAAATTGAATTGAACCTTTTAATTTTTAATTGAAACGATGACTTGAGTGTGATTTGGTGTAAAAATAAATAAATCGACTTGATATAAAAAAATAAAATCAAATACGATATTGTGCGATATTGTTATGGATGTTGAACAAGTGGTACAACGTTTCGTACTGCAATAAATACTTGAATCAGTAGTACACCTATTTTGAACCGATTCAATTATACATTTATTAATATATTTAAATAGGTTTTGGTGGGTTTGAAATCTCTCAACTCTATCTCATAAAAAAAGATGTAATACCACTAGTACATTATAATAATGTTTATTATAGTTTTCTTATATGAAATTATTATTAAGTTATATATAATTTTAATTTGATGCTGCTTTATTTCTTGAAATATTTTTAATTTATTTAATTTATAATTATTTTTTTGTAGCGGTGCAATGCAGTTCAAGAAACTGAACCGTCTAATGCGATTTTAGTATAACATTTTTATAAATAAAGATCAATATAGTACGATTTCAGTATAATTTTTTTTGACACGGGTGCGGTACCAAATCACTTAACAACCGAACTAAAAGATACTAATAGTGATAGGAGTATAAAATCATTCCATCGAAGTTATTTCTTTTGTATAAAAGCACAAAACTGTTGTCAATAAGAAGTAACATCCTCCATTAGGGCCATTACATTATAAGCAGATAATTAGCTTTAGAGAGGAAATGTTTATGGCTAATACATTGAATGAATGGGCCCTATTTGTAATCTCAAATTAATATTCTTGTCACCAGTGTAAAGGGGTAGCCCAATATGTAGAATAATGGACCCGCAAGGCCCATGCACGTTGTATTTAAATCCCCAAAATTAATAACTCTTATTTTGAGTCTCAGGAGTAGGAGTGCACACTAAATCAAAAATAATCGACTAGACCGAAACAAACAACATTAAATCAAATGGAAAATTACAAAATCAATAAACCGAAAGCTTAGAAAAAAAACCTCGAACTTTAGCCATTCTGATTTTCAAAAAATCGAAACCAAACTAATACTTAAAATTATAATATAATTATATAATTTATATACTTTACTAATAATTATTGATTTTATATAATTATTTTTAGATTCAAAACTGACCGTTGAACATCCCTTCTAAGGAGCATGCTTCAAACTGGATAGAATAGGAAGAATAAAACATATAAACTAAGTAAAGTGAGAAAAAAAATAAAGAAAAAAAATGAGTAGAAAATTTGAACAAATTGAGAGGGACTTCATTATATAGAAAACTAATAATAACAACAAATAATATAATTGAAAATGATAAAGTAGTATTAGTAAGAACTTAAAAGGGGAGGTATTAGCTTGGAAATTGAAGTTGGACACACGAACCCTCTAATATTGTATCAAATTAAGCAACTAATGTAATAATAAGAATTTGTTCGGTTAGTAGTGTTTGGTGTTTTTAAAAGTCTAAGTATGCTGTGCTATTTTTAGTGCATATCGTTTGAATGCTACATATTACGTTTGTACTTTATATATTGTATTTATAAATTAAATAAATTATATTTATAATAAATTATTATTAGATGAATAAAATTTTTAAATATACTTCATGCGAATTTTGAAATACATCAAATACTGCTGGTATATGAACAAACACTAACAAATTGTCGTGAGATACAAAGTTTGAGATCCATTTAAGACCCCAGTCTTTACTATTGTATTGTGACCGCGACGAATTAAGGAGATGATAGGAATGGATAAAATAAAATATAATATAATATGCTTTTTTATTCAATTATTATACGTAGAACCAATTAGTGAGATATTTCTATCTGGACTGAGATCATTATTGAAATTGGTGAGCAATAAAATAATACCAACATAGATGGTTATTGTGTATTGCTTGCAAATAACACCCAAGAATTGTCTGCCCACCATATCTCAATTAGTTGCATTATAATACTCCACATCCTACTACATATACTATTATTAACCAAGAATAATATCTTGTCCCTACGAGAAAAGGAGAGATGTAGGTGCAAGTTAGGCAATGCAAGATTTGAAAACATTTAGACGGATATTATTATAATCAATTCTAGCTACTCTTCATATGATAACCCCATACTTGTGATTAATATTTTGACCAAAGATAATGAAAAAGGATGAAATTATGCTTCATGTGTTCTTGATTTTAAGAATTTGGGACTGATCATAGAAAAGTCAAATCTTTTAGTAGTTCTATAAATATGGCAAAAGGTTTGAAAAGACTAAAATAGTCATGGAGCTTTAGGCACAATGCGTGTAGATAGTATAAAGATAAAATATTTTTTTAATAAAATTTAGAAGTTTAAATGAAAAAATATTTAAGTTTCAAAGTAAAAATAAAATAAAATAATAATATAATTAAATTTATAAAAACAAATAAAAAAATTAATTTTATGATCCAATTACACCGAGATGACATTTTATAACATAGAAGTAGTGATAATCATCAATGAACTCAAATTTTTTCTTTCCTTTAGAATGAATCATGACTACTACAGTGACTCCAATATAAAGAACCCTAATGGAATGAAGAATTTCCATAAAACACATGATGATTCTTTCTCTCTCTTTCCATCGATCAACTTGGGGAATTCCCATTAATTGCTAATATAACTTTAGACGGAAGTGACTTGGGGGGTAGGAAATTTCTAATGAAATTAAAGTTGATGGATTTGACAGAACTTAAGGTCACTGTTGTGGATTAATCATGCAAGAAAAACTTTTGCCACTGTGACCAAAAAGAGGCATGAAATCTACATGATATGGAGGCAGTTTTGACCGGAAAGAAACAAAGTTTATAATTGTATGCCTAATAAAAAAGTAAATAAGATGCTAAAATAAAAATATTAAAAGATCCACAGCTATCAAATTTGAAAGTCAATAATGCATTTGGTAGCTGAGTTTCAGATAAAGGGAAGAACGTGTGAAGCTCTATTCCTAAATTTTGTTGTCATTTATTCGCTGTTGAATGCGAAAAATTATTCAATCATTTGGGTCAACGTTACGTAGTGTTTTATATTAATAAAATTTATTTATTTTAATAATATCTCACTATTTGTATTTATAAACCTACTAAAATAAAAATATTTTATTAATCTAAAATATCACATGAATTTACTTCAAGACTACTGAATAATCTCTCGTTGAATGCTTTATTGTGGATATATGGGGGTGTGTGCGCGTCAACTAATGGAAACTTGCTATAGGAGAAAACTAAGTTACTTAATTGGTAGACCTAGTTGATTGTGGTAATTTTAAGTAAATATAATTTTGATTAATGAACGATGAAATCATAAAATTATCATAATGAAACTATAACAAAATCACAAAGTATAATAACACATGATGCCATTTTTTACTGTATAGAATATAATTATATATATATTTTAAAATTACATTCACTATCAAAAATCAAGTTGTGACGCCCCTAAATTCAGGCCTACACCACTCAAAACTTGAGTCATCAAAATACAAATAATAACTATTACAATACAGTCCAACATACAATACTCAATAATACACAACTAAGTCTTCACTATTATTGTTACACTATTTTACTATATGGTGAAGACTACTATAGTAACTATCTCGGACCATCACTTTATTCCCATTTTCTCTTCGCTAGTCACGGCTACACTCTCATTTTCAAAACAATTGAACAAAAAGGAAAGGGTGAGCTCAAATAACCCAGTAAATAATATCATGACTAAGATAATGATAAATAAATTATCATTAACATTCAATAGTTGAGTTCTTGATAGAATAATATAAACAACAAATTTTAAATCAACAACTGCAGTTAACTTCTTGAAAAAAATTTAGATCAACAACTCAAACGGAATAACAATCATTAGGAGAATCATGTAGATCACGATGTTTACTAACTTCTCTTTTTCAGAAAAATCATTATTAACCTTTATCATTTGAAACACCATTGGTCATGATCAAGCCAAACAACAGTTCTTCTTTGTCTCAGGCCAAATAGAGCATTTATCACGTGCCCTAAAAGACCCATTACCAATATATCGCATTTATCCTATCATTTGTGTACTAGGCCACAAATATTCATAACAACTTGATTCTGATGATTAATACAAATAACAATGATATAAATGATGAACCTAAGAAAGAGAATAATAGGATAAATAATAGATATCAAAAGTTTATAATTTTTACTTTGTCCAGAGTCAAATAATGTTCAAATTGTCAACATGATGTAGAGAAAAAGGTGTTCAAGTTCAAGAATAATGTCCAAGATTCACAGAAAATAAGTTCAACGGTAAGGTTTACGGTACAAGGAATATTTAACTGTTCACAATGTTCATAGTTCAAGTAAATGTTCATAGGTCAAAAATTCAAGGTCCAATAGTTCACTGCTCAAATATAACGATGAAAATTTAATAGAAATGTTCATGTCAAAAGATATTAGATGAAACGCAAACTATTAATTATTTTAGGAATTTTACCGAACAATGCTTATCATAGTAAGTTTAAGAGGATGAAAGAAAATGATATCCCTTACCTTAATACGTGACTGAATATTGTTTTCTATGGAGTTGATCAATCAATCTATATATATATATATATATATCAATCTATATATATATATATATATATATATATATATATATATATAGTTATCATTTAATTAGTAATTACCACATATAGATTTTATGGTATATACTAACTCATGTGAAATAATCAAAAATGATTTGATAGTATAAATTTGTGTAGTAGAGTGGAATATACTTCAAAATAGTTTTTAGAGAAGTAAACAATATTTTAAAATAATATCTTCCAAAAAAAGTTTTCAAAATAAATTTTCTAAAAGAAGAGTATTCTAAAGGAAAAATTGTAAACAACATGTGACACGTATGAGTGCTTGTATAACTTTTATAGGAATTTTTTTTTTCTTGGATAATACCCGTACTTTTACCGATTTTCACCAACACTTAAGATAGCCTTAACTCACTCAGAGAAATTTTACACTAAGAATATTTATAAAGTGCAGGGAAGGATAAGTAAGAAGGATATAAAAATTCTTTATGCTAAGCCCCTTATTTATAGCCAAAACTTAACCAACGATTCCAAAAATACATTTCACATTTTTTAATTTACACAATTCATTATTTTTCACACTTTAATCTACACCACCTGTTAATTAATCACATGATTTACACTTTACACCTTAATCACATAATTCACACCTTAATTTAACTCAATCTACACCATCCATTAGCAAATCACATGATTCACACATTTTACTAACTTAATTTATATCATCCATTAGCAAATCACATGATTCATACCTTAAACTATATCATTCATCACACGTTTCACATTTTAAAGCTTCACACTACACATTTAAAAATTATATTATCCATATTTTATATTATTATATTATTGACTTAATATCACAATTATTTAAAAATTTAGTGTTATTCAAATAATGAGTATGTCTAACTATTTAATACCCGTGACTACTACCGTGACAATTATTGATCCAACGATATAAGATGCTGTAGAATGCTGTGCAATGATAATTATTGATTCAATAATGTAAAATACTGTGTAAAATGACAATTATAGATGAAATACTCATGTACAATGGTCACTTTATCAGTTCAATAATATAAAATATTATATAATATCGTGTGCTATTGTAATATGTCGCGTGTTACTATAAAATATTATGAAATACCGTGCACTATTATTATTTTATCTCTCAGTATTTAAATAGTTAAAAGTGATAGTACCGTTGATCATTTTTATTTAGAAAGGTTAATGCTGTCGTTTTCTATATCCGATAATATTTCGTTGTGGGGTCCACCAATGATTGGTTATTTCGGCGCCGTCGTACGGATCGAATATTTCTCGACAAACTATAATTTGCATAAAACATCATTTACTTTAATTTTTATTAAATTAATACCTTACTGTTTCAGAATAATATATGAAGAAAAATTAAATTTTATTCAATAAAGTTAGGGTCTTACACAGGTTATTTGAGATGAACAAATCTGTCTCTAATATGGCACAATCAGTTTGAAAAATTTCTTTGAGACGGATTTCACCCCTCTCAAAATCCATGTCACTAAGTCGCGTCGCTAATTTTGAAACCCTTCTGTATGTTGGGAATTAAGTCGACGCAAACCAAATAATATAAAATAAAGAGAAAATAATAACACGAGATTTAACGTGAAAACCCTTAAAGGGAAAAAATCAGAGATCAAACTCTGAATATCCACTATCACAATAATAACGGGCTTACAATTTCTTCTCAAGTTTTACGCCATAAAACTTGAGGTTACGTATACAGTATGATAATCTCCACAACATAACTTTTTGCACGGACTAAAAACTACAAAACCCTCCCTCCCACGATATTGTAATTTTTTTGCACGGAATATAAAAGTTGCAGAAAAACCTTCTCCGTCACACAAATACAAAATTCATTTACACCATCTCTCAACTCTTAGAATGCTACATGACTTTTGGTTGTCTACACTTTAACAACTAAACATAAGACTTTATTTATAGAGTACCCACAACTTTTCTCTTCTTATTTAAAATATGACACTTCCAACATAATACTTCTATTAAAAATAAAACTTCTTTCTTTCCATAACAACAATTCTTTTCTGAATATGATTTGAGGAATATCCCAACAATTCCTCCCGCCACTCGAATCTTTGACTATTTCAACTTCATGTCTGAATAGGATTTGATGAGTATCCCAATAATTCATCTATCGACTTAAATACTCCACTTCAAATTCATCACTGTCACCATTGTAGTAATCGTCACCATCATCAATCTACATCATTTGTAATATCTACACTATCCACATCATTTGCGTTATTTGCAATATTCGCGTAATCCACCATGTCTGCAATATGCGCATCATCTGTGACACCATCACTGTCTGCAATATCTACATCATTAGCCTCACTCGCATTATCTACATTATTGCATCATCCGCATCATCTTCATCTTCATCAGTATCTTTATCTCTTAAATTTTACTTTCTCATTTTCTCTCTCTGAAATCTTTGTTTTCTCCCTCTGAAATCCAATCTTTCTCACTAACAAATGTACGCTCACTCTATAAAATTCTCGATTTCTCTCCCTAAAAATTTACTACCTCTAATCTCATCTAATATATATATATATATATATATATATATATATATATATATATATATATATATATATATATATATTTGTGTGTGTGTGTGGATTTACATCCCATGAATTTGTAAGAAAAAGAATATATTTCTCATATTTCAAAAGGACTATGATTATTTTCCAAAATTAGGGGATCATAATGCCTCACTCGAGTTGTTATTACTCTATACTGCACTTAGCGTATTATATTATGTTAAGTAATCCATAGTATAAATTTGGAAACAAATCTAAGACCAAATTCATTAAAGGACTAATTAGTCGTATCAAATCTATAATGCTTGCAAACAAACTCGAGAATGAACTCCATACAAACTAAAATTAAGAAACATTCAATCAGTAATAAACTCAAGTAATAGTGAACCTAAGGAGAAATAAACACACATAATAATGTTATATTTTTCAACCTTGTCAATAGGTTTATTTGCTTCTTGGTCGTACTTGCTAGAATGTCCAATTGTTTCCCGTGAAGTATCTTCAAACTAAAAATATTAAAATATAAATACATTTTTACTTAGCAAAACTGTAAAGCACAAAGGCAGGGCAAGAAGAAAAGATTATTAAAGGAAAATTTTAAAATGCACGTTATTGTTTAATTTCACATCAACCTCTATAAGCATGGACAGATGTGTTCGGGTAGCCAGTACCTTTGAAATCGTCCCACATGCTAATCTGGTGGATATGCTCATATATGCTCATCCTCTTTGACGTGATATAATGGGTGGATGGAGAACTCATGCTCATTGCGCTGTTTATTGATGTAACTCACTAACCTACCAACATCACTATTTAGATAAAAGAGTAGATAATACCTATATGAACAAAAATGTAAATAAAAACGGACAAAAATCTCAACACAAACACTTTAATGAAGAGTTAAATACAAATTCAAAACTTGAAGAAGCTGAACGTAAAATACCGTGGTTTAAAACACTTCTTGGACAACTATTTTCAAGCTGAAATGCATATATGTTGTGTAAGACCCCGAAATTTATGAAATACAAAATTTAATTTTTCTTCATATATATTTTTTGAAACAGTAAGTGGTTAAATCGATAAAGTTAAAAGTTAAGGATGTTATGTGCAAATTTTATTTTGTCGGACAATATTCGCTTTGTCGGGGAATATTCGTTTGGTCGGGGAATATTCGTGCCGTACGACGGCGCCGAAATAACAAATTATTGGTGGACCCCACAACGGAATATTTGTCGGATATAGAAAACGACAGAAATAACCTTTTTAAATAAAAATAGTCAACGGAACTGTTAAAATACCGGTGATAAAAGAATAGTAGCATACGGTAGTTATTGGTATTTTCTGTAGCACTCGGTACTCTACAGTAACACACGGTATTGCATAGTGTCTCATATTATTGGTCTGATAATTGACACCGTAACTGTTACGCATCATTTCATCGATAATTGTCACTGCATAATATTTTATATTATCAATTCAATAATTGTTGTTACACAGTATTTTGTATTATTGATTTAATAATTGTCACAGTAACATATGCACAGTAATTCACATTATTGAATCAATAATTGTCATTACACAGTAACGTATGCTTTCTTTGACATTATTATTATCTCTATTATGATGTTATTTAAACAATTGTATTTCATTAATTTATTGACTTGATATCTAAGAGCTAACTATACTGTATTTATAACAATTAGTCATAATAATTGAATTGATAAAGTTATTTGTTTATAATATAAAGTTAGGTGATTATTAGGTGATATGAAATGAATGGTGTAGATTAAAGTGTGAATTATTGTTGAATAATTGAATTGATTTGTTTATAATATAAAGTTAGGTGATTATTAGGTGATATGAAATGAATGGTGTAGATTAAAGTGTGAATTATTGTTGAATAATTAAATTGATTTGTTTATAATATAAATTTAGGTGATTATTAGGTGATATGAAATGAATGGTGTAGATTAAAGATAATATAATATTTGAAATGGATGGTGTAGATTAAAAGATGATCTTTAAATGAATGGTTTAGATTAAATGAATGATAAGATTTTTGGCTATAAATAGAAGCCTTAACTTAAGGATTTTTCATAAACTTCCTTACTTGTTCTTTCTTTCTCTCTCTAAATACTTTTTGTGTAAGTTTTCTCTAAGTGTTCTTAAGTCATTCCTAGTTTTGAAATCTTTTGCATTCTTCTTTGAATTCCCGAGTGGAATTTTCTTATGTACAGTAACTATTTCAAAAAATCGTAGTAAATTCATTATTTGTCAGAATTTAATGAATTAAAAGCCCGTCTCTTCAGTTTTTCGTCCTCTACAACTTTGAAGAAGGAAGAAAAGTCATCTGAAATCATCTTCATGCCTTAAAATACTAAAAACCGTAACCTATTCTGATTTTCGTCACTATTTTCAGTCTTAGTTTTGAAAATTCATAACTCATTCATATTAACTCCGAATTGAGTGATTCTTGAGTCTATGCCGTCTATCTTTCCGAGAGTAACATTATTTTAAAAGCATAAAGAGATTTTAAAAACTCTAAAAGACTCAAAAGTCAGATTCCTTACTGCTACAAACAAGGAATGATTTGTTCGGCTATAAACTTGTTTCACAATATCAAGGTAAGGAATATCATTCTTTTCACACTCTTAAATTTATTACGGTAAGGAATATCATTCTTTTCACACTCTTAAATTTATTACGGTAAGGAATATCATTCTTTTCACACTCTTAAATTTATTACGGTAAGGAATATCATTCTTTTCACACTCTTAAATTTATTACGGTAAGGAATGTCATCTTCTTTCATCTTCTATTATTAAAACTTACTACGGTAAGGGATACCATCTTTTTCATCTTCCATTATTCAAACGTACTATGGTAAGGGATTATCATTATTTGATTCTCGATAATAATATTGTTTCTTCCTTACTCATAAGACGTGCCTTTTATTTCCATGTATTAAATTGTGGGAATAACCTTACGGAGCGGATTGCCGCCTGTTGGTGAATAACCTTTCGTATTCATTCATTATTAATCTCTGAGAATAACCTTACGGAGCGGATTGCCGCCTGTTTGGTGAATAACTCTTTGTACTCAAATTCTATTAAATTGTGGGAATAACCTTACGGAGCGGATTGCCGCCTGTTGGTGAATAACCCTTTGTATTAATTTCCTTCACCTTTTGTTAATTAAACCTGCTACGGTAAGGGATATTATTTTCTTTCATACTCCTAAATCGAAATTTATTATGGAACTATTGCTTCTATAATTCCTGAAAATATTATATGTTCCATAATAGTTGAACTTCATTATTTCAACTGAACCTTCCTATTTACGTGAACCTTTCTATTGAATTGTAACCGTTATTCTGAACTGTGGATCTTGAATATCATTTTTAAATTTCACTCCACATCATGTTGACAATTTGGACATTATTTGAATCTGTACAAAGTAAACTTCCGATACTTATTGTTATCGTATTTCTTCTGTTCATCATTTATATCATTCTAATCATCCAAAAATCAAGCTGTTGTGAATATATGTGGCCGGGGGCACAGATGTGATATATTTGTTGAACAGATGATAGGTTAAAGGCGATATAATAGGTTAAAGGCGATACATCTGTTCGGTGTCTTTTATGGCACGTGGTGAAAGTTCTCTTTGGCCCGTAGTGCATAGATGAACTGTTGTTTGGTATGATTATCACCAAAGGCTGAATCTGGTATAATCATGACCGCTGGTGTTATATTAAATATCTTTGGCCCGTAGTGCAAAGATGAACTGTTGATTTGCATGATTATGATCAGGAACTGTGAATTTTTATTATCATGACTAATGGTATTTCAGATGATAAAAGTTGATGATGTTTTTACGAAAAAGAGAAGCGAGTGGACATTATAATCTGCATTATTCTTCTAATAGATTGCTCATTCCGCTGCTATTATTGATCTAAACATTGTTTAAGAATTTAACTGCAGTTTTTGATATAAACCTTGTAGTCTATTGTATTCTATCAAGAACTCAACTGTTGAAGGCTAATGATAATTTATTCGTCATTATCTTAGTCATGATATTTCTTACTGGGCTATTTGAGCTCACCCTTTCTTTTGTTCCATTGTTTTTCAACAGGAGATGAAAACATAACAGGGTCTAGCCGGGGAATGGAGTGAGGGTCCGAGGAATAGTTATCATAGTCTTCACGTTTTGTAAAATAGTGTGGCAATAATAGTGAAGACTTAGTTGTGTATTATTATACACTGTATTGTTGTACGTTGTGCTTTGTTGTAATAATTTTGTTGTAGTCTTTTGACGACTCAAGTTTGGGCTGTGTGGGCCCAGATTTGGGGGCGTCACATGTTGGCCCTTTTTACACTATTATTACTTTAATGCAACAACTTAACTCTTGATAAAAATATTTGGGCTTTGACACTATCTTTACTTACTCTCCTTATGCTCCTTATTGGATGTCTATAAAAGAAAGATGAAATCATAATGACTTCTATAATAGGATTGACATTTGGGCAACACAAACCTCCAATAACACTAATATTAATTAATAGATCTATGTATGACAATATTCATATATAAACTAATAGTATAACTACAAGACCACCTAATATGACTCTGATGCATTATAGTTTACTCGTTCCTCTAAATCTTGGTTTGATTTTTTCTTTTAAGGATGCTTTAATTTCAAAAAGGGTTGAACATGGTTAAAACTCAATGGTTACGAAACTGAATTCTTTGGAAAGAAACCGAAATGAAAAAGGATACAATCAATCCTATCACAATAAATTCCGAAGTATTACTTTTATGGTGGAAAAATATTACTTGAAGTGGTGATTAATGTTCAAATCCCCGAGTCAGAGAATGAATGGTTCATTAGGGTCAACAAGCGTTGAAAGGTTTCATTGGAAGATTTTATCTCCACAATGAAAGAGCTCCTGTCTCAACAACATTAGCCATCCTCCACCTGATGAATTCAAAAATAAACTCGCTATAATACTCCCGGTTGAGTAAATGCCCCCAAATGTACCTGTTACACTACTTTAGGAAGCTTTAGGAATTAATAGTTGAGAATTAGCCTCCCGAGCCCCCTTTGTTAACTTAATATAAAATAGTACACATAACGTTTTAATGTAAAGCACATTCTCACAAAAGACATGACAAAGCTAAAAATTTAGGCACAATATAGACAAACTGGATATTCCCAATAATTGGTATCATAGTCATGACTGCGGGCTTGGGTCATGGATATTAGACTGCACATGATAGACAAAAAATAACTCATTAAGCAAGTGGTGGATTCTTCTCGTAGAGGCTCTTGATTGACTCATGATAAGAGATATTAAAGAGTGTGGGTTTGTCATTAGGGAGAGTCATGATGGGCTAGGCTTAATGAATTATGAATGTTTAGTGGATTATATATCCTTTGAGTAAATGGTATACTCTTCTTGGGGAGTCTCTAAGTGGATCAAAAAAGAGATATTGAGAGATAAGCTCTATCACACAAAGAGACTTGATGGGCTTGACAGAGTCTCTTGGTGGATCAAATAAGAGATATTGAGAGATAAGTCTCATCAGATAAAGAGACTTGATGGGCTTGAGAGAGGCTCTTGATGGATCAAACAAGAGATATCGAAGAGGGTGGCTCGTCAACTAGAAGAATTAATGGACTAATGCTCCAAATGAGTATGGTTAACGTTTAAGGGGGAAGCTATCTTAATGTCGATGTGGATGAAGTGATCACACGTTAAGGGGGGAGATTGTTGAGGTATCGCGTGATAGTAAAGTTTCACATTAAAACATACGGAGAAAAATTGAGGACATATATGCTCTAATGGACCACAAACCTAATAGGTTAACTTTTTGGGTTAAGATGTGGTTTCAGATGAGTATATATGGGCCGAATATTCCCAATAATTTCTAGTATAATACAAATTTCTTTAGTTAAACCCTAAAACTGATAGATAAATCAACTATGGACTTATTTTTTCTATTCTGTTAAAAGGAATAAGTATGTATAAATCAAGGAATCCCCAAAAATTTAAACATATATAAGAGCCAAAGCCCTAATAGAAAGTCAAGATAAATGTGCAATTTATGAAACATGTGGTCTAGACTTTGGTACCTGGTAGCAATCGGAGTGGCAAGGCACAAAGGGAGGAAGAGAACCACTAACATAGCAAGAAATTGACGGAGAAGCACCAGTGCGATAAGAAATTGACGAAGAAGAGTTACGAAATAAAAAATCGACGAAGACAGTAAAAGGGAGAAATCAACAAAGAATGGTGGTAGTGGTGGTGGTTCACACTGGTGGTTTACGGTGGTGGTATAAACCAACCAAGAAGGGATAGACTGAGGTTTGCTGAAGAAGGCGGGGTAAATTGGAAAAATTAAGACGAAAATTGGAGACCAATAAAAAGGAAAAACTAAAAATTTGATTTGTCTCTAATCCGTTTCAATCTTACAGAGAAATTGAACCGTGAGAGAATGAGAGAGAAATAGTAAAGTGTAAACATGCGATTGAAAATAAAGAGGGAATTGAAGACTAATATTTGGAGGAAAACTAAAAAGTAGTCTGAGATGGAATTCGATCTCTAATCCTTCTCAAACATAATTATTTAATTTTTTTTATTAATTTGAGATGAGCATTGTTGATCTCAAATCTGTTTCAAAAATGCGTTTAAAATCTTTAAAAATAATAAAATCTTGAGACAGATATATCTGTCTCTAATTCCATGTCTAGAATTTAAGACGACGCAAACGGTTTCAGAATCTGTCTCAGTTTTTTACTTGTAAAACATGTCGAGATTTAGCAAAGATATTTCAGTTTCTAAGTCCGTATCAAATTGTTAAAATCAAAGATAGAACTTACTCCGTCTCTAAATATCCGTCTCATATGTCTAGTATTCTAGTAGTGATTGTGTTTATGAGAGCTCGATAAACATTTGTGTTAAGGTTTTCAATTTCCTGCTAGGATGAGGTTCGTACTGGAATTTCGTTGAAGAAGATGAATTATTTTTTGTTTTGTTTTTAATTGACAAAATTAATTAGTCAGTGATATGGTGGATGAAGAGAGATCTTGGATATAGTAGATGAAGATGAACTAATTTTTGTTTTGTTTTGTTTTTATTGATTTTAATTAATTAATAATTTGATACATTGAAATATGTGTTAATTTTTTCAATACTATGAGTTCATTATATGCATAATAATTTTGATTTTTAAAATTAAAAATAATAAATAATTTTTCAAAATTTTGGATTATATTTTTAAAATTTGAATTTTTTTAATAGTAATTAGTTTGCTTTGTTTTTTTTTAATAGTAATTAGTTTGCTTGTATTTTAATTTCTAATTTGTATATTCTAGTATTGGTAATACATATGAATACACACATATATATTGCAAATATACGATATATGTATGTTTAAAATATAATTTTGATTTTGTATTCTGAATATTATTTATTTATTTATTTTTGGCTAAATTTGTTTGTGCATTCAAGAGAATCACAAGAACAATGTCTAAGGGCATACCCCTATAATCTATAGTAAAATCATCAAGTACGAGGCTACTTGAGGATGATACTATAGAGAAAGGTTTAGCAAGTGACAAAAATTACTATTTTGAATATTGTTAAAGACAACTTTGCCCATAATAAATTGAGTAGGGTTGAACTTGGATATGATTTAGGTAAAATTTGGGTAAAATGAACAAAAACAACAAAAAAAAGTCACTTTGAGGACAAAATTGACGAAAAATGTACTTAGAGGACGACTTTCAAAATGAGTGACAACTTGGAAGGACATAAGCGACATTCTGCCATGGAGAAAATATATCAACGCACTTTTTTTCTCTTCACAAACTCTTAGACAAGATTAAAGAGAACTATCCCACTTTCTTTTCTTTTCTTCTCATTAAAAACTCACAGACGCAGTGGCTTAGTTTGGATTTAGCTCCTGATCTGTGTTACACTTCTCTTTAATTTTTCTCAATTTAATTTATAAATATTTGAGATTTCAAAATGTTTAAAGGCAATGCTCATTATTGGATTTATCTTATCGAGTTGCATTATACAAAATAATTCAAAACAATCGTATAATTCTTTTTTACCATTCACATTTTCAATAAAAATATGAATGATTGAAAATTCCTATTAAATTTTAACAGTTAAAATCTTTTGCAAAATTGATCATATTATGGCCATCTGTTCATTGATATATATAGTAAATTTGCTGGGAATGATAGCAATGGCATAAGACAAAGTTGATTACTACTTGTAGCACGCTTCAATAGATATTTCGTATTAATTATCTTATATATAGTTTTCAATTTTAGTGCAATTGCATGATGTTAAAATGACATTTTCTTTATTTCCCTATATATGCACCTTGCATGTGTTATAATATGAACAAAATTAATGGGGTATTCTCTCTTCGTGATCAAAAGAAGAAGATTTATTCCTCTCCTACATTCTACAGCATGCACTTTGATTTGGTCGGGATTGGTGATTGACAAGAAAACTCACCTAAACAATAATAATTATTATAAATGTGACGACTAGTAGGGGCGGTGGCTTATAATAAGCTAGCTAGGGCTTTCATGCAGTGGGAACTTTTCTTACATCAATCTCTATTAAGACAAATTCCTGCGCATGCATGTAATTTATTGTCGAAAGGATGTTACAAGATAGTGTTAATAAATTATTAATTAGTTGCATTCATCACTATTAATTATGAAAATATTTATTCCATTTTAAAATTAAATATATTATGCTGACATTTATTAGAAACACAATAGCGTTGACATGTGGTAACTCGTTTGTCTTATATGGTGTTCTAATTCTCTTTATTGTTTCTTTACTTATATGTCTTCTACTTTGTTTGAATGATTCTCTTTTGCCATAAATTGTTTTGTCTTGCAACATTTTTTGATTTGCAAATAATAATAAGGGGTTCTTGCTTTTGATCTAAAAGTGTGATTTTTAATGATAAGCATTTTCAACACAATCTCATAAACAAGTAGCCTTTTAGAACTTGCCAAAAAAAAAAAAGATGATCCCAAGAACTTTTAGTTCACAAAATGACTAATTACATTACAGTAATTTGACTATATATGGTGGAAGATCAGTCTAAATAAATCAACAACAGAGAAAAAGGCTGGGCTACACTGGGTAGCTGATCTTGTCAAATAAGGTATGTCAATCAAACTCATGCTAAAGACATTTTCTTGATCAACTAGTATACCAACAAATACAAATGCTACATACAAAAAAAAGTTGAAAATATTTTCTAGCTTATTTTCTTCTCATAAACATATATGCAATCCATTTAAAGGTAAAATACAAGAATTAAACTGCCCTAAATGAAGAGAAATTGGGTCAATCAAATTCATGCTAAAGACATTTTCTTGATCAATTAGTATGCCAACAAATACAAATGCTACATGCAAAAAAAAGTTGAAAATATTTTCTAGCTTATTTTCTTCTCATAAACATATATGCAATCCATTTAAAGATAAAATACATGAATTAAACTGCCCTAAATGAAGAGAAATTGGATAGAACTTGGTGTAAACAGAAAACTAATTAGGAATCTAAAGCTTGCATATTGATATGAAAAGTGGAGGTTTTCTAATTTCTATTTTCATAAATAAAGTAGTTTGACTATGTATCTTTTTTTTTATTGACGCAACGGAATATGATTAGATTGTAACGTTATAACGCAAACGTGATTTGTAAATTTAAACGCACCAACAAGAACGTAAGATAAATACTTGAATTCACAAAAAAAATAAGAACTCACCAAAGTAAATAATAATATTAATTAATGAAAACATTACTGTTAATAAGCTCTAATAAGCGTATTTATAGTCTTAAAACAACTTTCTAACATCAATTAGGAATAGAAAAAAACTAAAATAACAAAAACTAAAAAAAAAAATAATCTAAATTTGACCAAACCTTGACTAACGACTTGAAATACGTAAAATAAGTTTTTCAAATTTAAAATAGTACATATCATGGCCAAATGTCATGTTTCTTGTAAAGCTCGTTGCAAATTTTAATTTCGAACACATGCATCCAAATACCTAATACACATCCTAATAAAATTCTTCCACCGAATCATTTGTGTTACCCATATGACCAAAAAGAGCTATATAATTATTCATCCCACTGAAAGATGGAGATGAAAAGAGTGTGAGAGAAATTAAGATAAGAGTCCAATACTACATCAATCTCCACGACGAGCTTTCCTGTCATGTCTGGTATACAGATGCTTCAACTGTTGAAACCTTCTGTTCCCCAACTTTCTGTCTCATCCACCAATATATTCCATAAGGAATGTGGGACTCATGGCGTATTGCTTCCAATCAATCAGCTCTCCCTTCTACGTCCTTAACCCTTTCTTTTTCGTTTTTAACCTTTTTTATTTTTAAACAATAATTTAAAATGAACGGTCTATTAAAGCAATCTATAAAAACTAATTACATTTATACACTAAAAATTGTAATTGTGCAAAATTACGTAACAATGACTATTCAAAATTCAACCCGATCTCTGACATACAAATACAACTCTTTCTATAGACTACCAAATGAGCTGCCCATTTTGAATTATCTAGAATTGAGATTAAAAAAAAAATCATATATAATATAAGATAGGGTTGGGTGAAATGGCAGAAGTCTCGATGGAATAACCTCAAGGTCGTTCATTCCAATCTTTACTTGGGGCCGCACTTTAGCTATTCCAATCGAAGGAGGAGAAAAACAAGAGGAAAATGTACAAGAAAATAAAAGAAAAGAAAGAAAGAAAAACTTTTTTCCCCATAAGAAAACTGATCAAACTAACTAGAAAATGTAAAGGTCAGTGACATGACCATTGAAATTGAACCACATAGAGAAAAACTAGCTATACCATAGAGAAAAACTAGCTATACCATATATATATATAATTAGTCCTTTAAGTAGGGTGAATTTTCATGTCCTTTCAAAGGTCTTGTTATAACTCTTAGCTTGATCTCCATATGATGTGATATTGTTGCTATTCCCTGTCCAATCATAAAAGCTGAATGGATCCAAGCTGAGTGCTTTGTTATTTTCTCTCTCCTCATGATCATCCCCTGAGAATCCTTGAGTAAACAAAAGGTTCAAAGGATCAGCCTCTATTTCCCCCAAATCTGCAAATAAATCTTGATCAGGATGATTAATGAAATTTGGCAATTCTGGCCTATAACTTTGAGCATGATTAGAAAATCCTAATTGTTCTCCATTTTCCTTTTCTGTTATTTCCTTCTCATCACCCATTTCCTCTTCTTTAACATCAATGGTGGTCGACAACATGTTGTCAATAATGTTATTGGTATTATCCTTCTGTTGTTCTTCTTCCTTTAAGCTCGATAAAGGCGCTCTTTGAGACTGCGAGCCGGGTGAATTCTTTGTGTTAATGTTCTTGGTAGGTTGGGTTCTGGTGGAACCTGCTAGTGCATTTCTTTGAGTTGGCCATGGATGGTTATGTTCTGAGGTGTAGGTGATCACCAACATGTTGGGGTCGGTCCGGCTTCGTTCTACTTGTTTCCTGGCTGAACAACCCTTTGAGCTGCTGCATCTATAATAGCCCCTAGACAAATTACATTTAAATTCTCGTAAGACGTGCAGTTCTTGTAAGGTCGAGATTAGGTTTTATATTTTGTGATGTTATTATCAATCTTGATGATAAAGATTTTTTTTTTTTTTAAAAAAAACAATTAATTAACTAGAACTTCAAGGTCAAAAGAATCAAATAATTCGAACCTACTTCATCTCAAATATTATTTTATTTAAACAAATATAAATTTTTTGTAGAATTTATATTAACTGGTAAATTGTAGTTAATTACAACATATAACATGAATTAACACGGTTCTTAAGAGTTGAATAACTTAAAGTAACCTAGCTGCTTGGCTTCAATTCTTTTTTATTTATTCCTCATAAGAGATATTTACAAATAAATTGTCAAAAAAATGCAAGTATGAAGAAATAATTATATTTTTCTAAGAGGTGAGAATTATTCCATTTTGTGATCCAATTAAAAGATATGATCGAGATTGAAAGTAGAGTTGTTTGAATGTTAATTGAGTAATTACCTAGGATATGGAGATCCTTTGATAGGCTTCTGACCATACTTTCTCCATGCCCAGAGATCAGATGGAACTATTTCTCCAGTAGGCCTACTATTTGCCGGTGCAGGTGCCGGTATACAAACTACCTTCTTGGCCTGGCTTTTCCTATAATAAAATATTGAAAAATCATAGTTCCTCTGTTCAAAATTATAAGATTAATATTGATTTTTAAAAAGTCAATTTAAGATATTTTTAATCTCAAAATCGACATGAATTCAACTAGTTTATGTCAATACAATTATGAATATTATAAATTATCTAAAAAATTATACTAATAATAAGATTTATTATTACAAAAGTTTAAATAAATCATGTCAATTTTAAATTTAAAAATATTTCAAATTAATTTTTTAAAAATTAGTAATAATTTTATAATTTAGAACGGAATGAAGGAGTAGTTAGTTAATAAAATAGACTTAAATTAAGTATGCTCATAAAGCTAGTGGTTATGAAAAGTTTTATTGAACTTGATCAATCTTTTCAATGGAGCAAGAATGATCAAGACTTCTACTTTTTGAAAGTGATGGGAACAATTCGATGGCCATAACGCCAACCTCTTTTAATTGAGAGGAAAAGTATATTCAGATGAACCTCAAAAAATCTAATTGTGTGATTAATTATAATTGAAACCGATCAGATATTGTGCATGTTTTCAAGGAGAGGGCAATCAATCACATGGAAAGATCATCGAGCTCTCCTACAGTTTTCCAACTAATTACACATAAAATACATACTTAAACATGCATTAATTTCCACCAAATTAAACCCTATGTTTCAAGAGCCGATCATTAAACAATTAGTTACCCCAACTAATTTTCAGCAAGAAATCTTAAATTTCAATATCAAATTTATGTTAAGCCATAAAATTAAGCTCATCCAACCTCATAAATATGATCTTGGTATTTCATGTATAAGAATTAAAGAAAAATTAATTAGAGGAAAACATATAATTAAGTGAAAGATACAACTGTAAATATATAATTCATTGAAGCTAGCAAATTTCAAAGATGAAATTTAATATGTATACATGCATGTGTGACAGTTCTTATATAAAATTACCTTCTCTTAGTACCCGTATTTCGCGGAGATGAGATCTGAACTCCGGTGGATTCGATCATATGATGATCATTACAAATTAAGGGAGAATTAGAAGGAGGAGGCTGCTTAAGTACTACTACCCTTGGTACCGTCACCGGAGATTCGCATGGCGGTATCGGTAACTTAACATTATTATTCGGGGAGATATGAAGAATTCTTGAAAAAATATTATTACTATTATTATTATTAGTGCAAGCTGCAGCTCTATTTTTTAGATCCTCCTGCTGACCCTCAATATTATTATTATTATTATCACCAACAAAAATATTACTACTACCTCCACAAAACCCTGAAGAATCTTGATCAATACTATTTGAGCTAGTAAAGAAGCTTGAATCTAGCTCTTCAAGGAGTAGTGGATCTCTTAGGCTAGAAAATGGATGGCCGAAATCATCTGAATGATAAATCATGGGATCGGACGACTGGTTGAACTGCCAGCTGTTATCGACGGTGGGTGGTAGGTCACCGGAGGAGGAGTTGGTAGTGCTGCCTAGGGTTCTGCTTATCGGACCACCGCCGGCTCGGATTATGTCAGCTAAATCGCCTTGATAGTTTTCCATTCTTTGGAGCAAGAATAAATCACACATAGTACGTGATTTAGTAGAGTCTCATTTGAGTTTGGAGCTGAGCTGGCTAAGTATATTGTCTTAGATTTGGTATGGTTTGCACCAAACAAACGTAAAGAACATGAGTTTGATTAGGCTATGGTGGACTTACTTGGAGATATATGGGTTTTGTTGTTGAAAAAGCAAAGTGATGGTAATGTTAATTTTCTTCTCAAGAACAAAGGAGGGGAGAGAGAGAGAGGTTTTGAAAAGAGGAAAAGATGAGAGAGGAGAGGAGAGAGAGAGAGTTCGCTGACTTTTGACACTAAGACAGCTCTTCTCCATACATACGCAACAAGAAAGAAAAAAAGAAAGAGTTTTAGTTATAATTTATTAATCTGATAGGTGTTTGAGCTGTAAATATATATTATTATGATTGTCACATTTAATTAGCTTGTTAATGGCTCATAATGATGTAATATTGGGGTTTTATAACTTTTATTCATTAAAATTTGTTATTTCTCTAAATTTTCCTGACAGACGTCTATCATTTAATAAAAATATTATTCATTAAAATTACTGTCATTTTGGCTTTGTTATGACAACTTGATGCTGGATGGATCCGGGGACGATGATGTCGACTTGTCAGATAATGCATTAATAGCACTGAAATACATGGAGGAAAAGGAACGAGGCAAGAATAACAAGTGTTGATGGCTTCAGATGCATTCGGCTTTATCTTTAGGAATATATTCCTTCGGGAGACGGTCTTCAGCATATATCAGTTGTAATTCCTTAATTTATTTACAGTAACTATTTTTGCTCTCTTTTATTAAAATAATTTTTGTGAATCCTTTCTGTTAATACGTGGCATGATTATAAGAAGTTGTTAGTGTTAGAGTTTATGCCCTAGTGGCCAATTATTTGATGTAATTACTTAACATTTTTGATATTATATTTGATTGAATAAATGAATTATTTTATTATGATTTTATTTACTGCGTTATATAAATGTTAACATAGTAAAAGTCCTTAGAATAGTGATACGAATTATATAGCTTCAAGTATATGACTTGAACATGAGATTATATAATTACAATTAATATCATTGCTCTTAAATATCCCTAGTCGAGTATCATTGTTAATGGGACAACAATGATGCATTGAGACTAGTATGTGGATTGACTGATAGCCAAATCTCATTGGTCATAAATATATGAGATATTGAGTCAATGCATAGGTACATGTTAAAGAACAATGTACTGGACAGATCCACTATGAAAATTCTACGTGGAGCATTATGCATACTGTCATAAGAAATTCTCATAGTGACAATGATGTAATGATCTTCTGACCTGAAATCACTATATTATTACACGAGAATTTATGTACTTTGATATCATCAAAGGTCACCTTTTATAGAGTGAACAATATAGGTGATTATTGGGTACATCATGAATCGTGTGAGGAATATGAGTGATCTAATGTAATTTAACCCTCCTATATATTATGAGTAATATCCATAAGCCTCTTGATTGAGAAGTCTATGAAATGCATGACCATGCTCAAATAGTGATTTGTTTCATATAGTCTACTCACTGATCAAGAAAAACTCAGATTAAATTAAGAAGAGTATGACACATTCCATGCCTCGAGTTTAATTTAGGATGTCAATGTTAAAAGGATTGAATTACATTGAAACATTGGTCACGAAAAGGTTGCATCGAATCACTGATCTTATTATTATTTGGGTAGCAGTGATGCATTACTAGATGTCATTCACTGTTTATAATTTTATAATATAATTTTAAAATTATTGCCAACGTAATAATAACTTATAAGGTCACACGCTTAGAACGTAATTAAAAGGGAATTAATTTAAATTATAAGAATTTAAATATATTAATATGATTGATAGTATTTAAATTACGAATTTAAATTAATAAGATAACTTGTATATATATGTATATTAATTAAGTAAGACTTAATTAAGATATATATATATATATATATATATATATATATATACATATTCAGATTTTATTTATTTATTTAATTGGATTAGGTTTCGGTTAATTCTTTCGGTTAATTCTTTTGACTGATATATATATATATATATATATAAACAGAGAAAGTAACGTAAGAGAAAAAAACCTAAACCCTAACTACTTTTAGAAAGAGACTAGAGAGAAAAATATTCAGAAAATTCAGATCTTGGTGGCTAGTACTTCAGCTATCTTTTGCTGCAGATCGTGTGACGATTCGCGGAGCGTTCGTGTGGATACCGTAGAGTCGCAGTTCTATTGGATTGCGTTGAAGATTCGAAGCGTTCCAGAATTCTCCATCGTCTCCATTCAAGCTAGGATAAACGATCGTGTGACGATTCGCGGAGCGTTCGTGTGGATACTGTAGAGTCGCAGTTCCGTTGGATTGCATTGAAGATTCGAAGCGTTCAAGAATTCTCCATCGTCTCCATTCAAGCTCGGATAAACGGTAAAACAAATCTAAACCTCTGAATTAATATGTTTTCCCATGGATCCTTTTTAGGGTTTCAAAAATCGATATGAAAATTTTAAATTCCGCTGCTTTTATGATCCGAAATTCCTATAGTTAATATTCATGTGGATTGGTTATAAGGATTGTGGAAGGAACACGGTGAAAGACTAGGGACCAACTACGTGGCATATTTTTAGGGATTTGTCAGATTCGGTTGCATAACACTTTTTAGGATATTTCATTACTTGTTGTTCAAGAATGTTTTGGTTATTTAACTCGGCTTGTGAGTTAACAAAAAGGACTTGTTTTTTTTTTTTTTTGCTTTGAATAATATTGAATTAAGCACTAGAGATTTCTCTGTGTTTCCGGGGATTTTTCTCTTGTTCCTTTGGACTGTAAATTTATCTGTTAACCAAACCTATAGGATAATTGTTATCCTTTATTCGACGCAGTTTGGTATTAGAGCATCAAGCATCCCCTAGGGTTAGCACTCATCATTTTCAATGGTTGGTGGTCGTAGTCGTCATGGATAGGTTCCGGCTGAGGAAGTCCTGCATCGTGATCGTAACATTCAGGACGTGATGATTGGGGATTTATAGAGATAAGTTACAGAGTTAACCACGTCTAACGACGCAAAGTCTAGGTCATCGTGGACAGGTTCCGAAGCTCCGTACCCTAATCATAACATTCGAGGTTTACAAAATCCTAATGATCGTGATAAGGAGGATTACGACTCTGATTCCAGTTTTAAAAACCTTTACCACTGTAGGGATCAATTCTGGGAACGACGTGGTCGAATGAATCATCCTCAAGATATGGGTTTTAAAGTGGAGTTACCGGAGTTTTTTGGTACACTACAAGCAGAAGGGTTCATCGATTGAGTGAATGAAGTGGAGAAAATCTTTGAATACAAGGAGGTTCTAGATGATATCAAAGTGAAGCTAGTCGCCATCAAACTCAAAGGCAGAGCATCTGATTGGTGGGAGCAATTGAAGAGCTCACGAGAGAGGCGAGGTAGGTTTAAAATTACCAAGTGGAAAAAGATGAAAAAAAAGATGCAGGGCCACTTTCTTTCTTTTGGATACATTTAATCCCTATTTAAGCGGTTGCACTTATTGAGGCAATGAACTAGGTCAGTTGATGATTACATCGAAGTGTTCTACCAATTGATATCCCGTAATGATCTGTCAGAATCGGAGGAGCAGTTGGTAGCAAGGTATTTGGGAGGATTGAGACAAAACTTGTAGGATGTTCTCAGTCTTCATTCGATTTAGACTATTTTCGAGGCTTACCAGAGAGTTTGTGATGTAGAGCAACAACAGAATAGGAAGTTGATCATGAGGAATAACCCAATCAGTAGATCGGCACCCCCTCAACAAGCCCGCTCGGTACTACAACAACCACAAGGTAATTCCAACTCGACCATTCGATGTTTTAAATGTAGAGAACAAGGGCATCGAGCTTCAGGGTGTAGGAAGCCTACTAATCAAAAGGGTAAAAACCTTTTGGTTGAGGAAGATGTGTTGAATGAGACTGAAGAGTTTAGAGATCCCATATATGATGAATACAGTGATGATGATGTATTGTATGGAGATGGGCAGGAAACTTTGGTCATTCGTAAGAGTTTGTTAACTCCTAAAGGCGATTTGGGAAATGATTGGTTGAAAATTAATATATTTCATACGACTTACACGGTGTCAGATAAAGTATGCAGGTTGATTATTGATAGTTGTAGCAGTGAAAATGTAGTGTCTGAAGAAGTTGTTAAGAAATTACAATTGAAGACGGATCGACACCCTAAACTATATAAAATGTCATCTCGGCTAAACAGAGGTAATGAGGTGACAGTGGACAGAAAGTGATTGGTATCCTTTTTTATCAGTAAGAAATATTTTGATAGCGCTTGGTGTGATATGGTATCTATGGATGCATGCCATTTTTGTTGGGTAGACTCTGGCAATATAACTGAAGTGTTGTGCATAATGGTCGGGTGAATTCATATTCTCTTAGTATAAACAGGAAGAAAATTGTATTAGCACCTCAACGGGAGGAGAACAGTTCTGCTCGCTCGGTCGAAAGTACCAACTTCTTATCCATGTCTAAGTTTTTAACTGAGGTCGAGCATAAAGGTGTTGTATATGCTCTACTTACTTGTGAGAAAAGTATTGCTGATAAGACTATCGAAGTACTAACCAATGTGCATAAACTTTTGACAGAGTTTAACGACCTGATGCCCGAAGAGCTTCCACATGGACTACTGTCGATGAGGGATATTCAACATTAGATTGATCTTATGCCTAGATCGAATCTACCGAACAAACCAACATGCATACTCAGTCTCAAGGAGTCCGAATAGCTATAACGGCAAATAGTTAAGTTATTGGAGAAGGGCTATATTCGTGAAAGCATGAGCTCGTGTGCTGTACTTGCTTTGTTAGTACCGAAGAAGGATATAACATGGAGGATGTGTATTAACAACAAAGCGATTAATTAATAAGATTAATGTGAAATATCAATTTTTAATACCTCACCTGTATGATATATTAGACTAACTATCAGGAGCAAAAGTCTTCTCGAAGATTAATCTGAAGAGTGGATACCATCATATCAGAATATGACCTGGGGATGAATGAGAGACAACTTTTAAGACACAACGTAGCTTGTATGAATGGATGGTTACACCTTTTGGACTTTCTAATGCACCCTGTACATTTATGAGGTTTATGTATCAGGTATTACAATCTTTCATGGGAAAGTTTGTAGTTGTGTACTTTGATGATATTATCATTTATAGCCCGAACTGGGAGTCGCACCATGAGAACCTTCAAGTTTTTTTTGATATATTAAGGAAGGATCGTCTGTTCGTCAATCAGAAGAAGAGCTCTTACTTCACGACATCAGTAACCTTCCTTGGCTTTGTTGTTTCTACCAAAGGTGTTCATGACGATCAATCAAAAGTAGATACATTCTTGGCATGACCTTCACCGAAGACCCAACATGATGTCAGGAGTTTTCATGGATTGGCTTCATTATATCGTCGGGGTTCATCAGAAACTTTAGTACTTTAATTACACCTATTATAGAGTGCCTCAAAAGGCGTGCGTTCTAGTGGTTCGAAGAGGCCGAAGCTAATTTTCAGCTTGTCAAACGGATGATGATAGAAGCACTAGTATTAGCACTCCCTGACTTTGAGAAAATCTTTGAAGTGAATAGTGATGCTTTGAGAGTCGACATTCATGATGTTCTAAGTCAAGAAGTTCGGCTAGTAGCTTTCTTCAGTGAAAAGTTATCGAGATCGATGAAGAACAATTCCACTTACTACTTGGAGTTTTATGCCATTGTTTAATCTTTGAAGCATTGGTGTCATTATCTAGTACAAAAGGAATTCATCTTTGTCACCGACCATAAGGCCTTGAAGTACATTAATGGTCAGAATAAGCTGAACCGAAGACATGCCAAATGGGTGGTGTATTTGTAAGAGTTTACTTTTACATTAATTAAGACACTTATCAGAAAGTCTGAACCGTGTTACCAATGCACTTAGCCGACATGCTTTACTTCTCAGCACCGTGAGTAACAAAGTTGTCGAATTTGAGATTTTTACAAACATGTATATTGAAGATCCTTCTTTCGGGAAAATAATTCGGGAAGTGAATGACGGTCGGGGCCATGAATTTGTTCTTAATAATGGTTAGACGTTCCGAGGACTATAGTTATGCATTTTAGATTGTTCACTTCGACAATAGATAATAAGTGAACTACACAACGAAGGGCACTTCGGGAGAGACAAGACCTTAGCCTTGGTTTCGGCTGATTACTATTGGCCGAAGATCTCAAGTGATGTTGCTTATTATGTGGAGCGTTATTTTGTTTGTCAGGGGTCGAAGAGAGTCCTTACTAATGCAGGATTGTATACTCCCTTACCTGTTCTTGAAGCTCCTTGGTTTGATGTAACTATGGATTTTGTGTTGGGCTTACCTCAAACCCAAAGTTCTATAGATTCTATTATAGTTGTGGTTGATAGATTCTCTAAAATGGCTCATTTTGTCGCTTGTCGGAAGACAATGGATGCTCATCGGATCGCTTATCTGTACTTTTGGGCAAGGTTTTAAAAATCAGACCGGACCTGCGGTTCAACCTGTAAAAACTAGAACTCGTCAGTGCTCTAGTCCGATTTAACCCATTTATCCAGTTTTTTATCAAAAATCAATAAAACCTGGTGAATTGGAGATCGAACCGCGCGACCTAGTGAACTGGTCACCGCTTCACGAGTTTTTACTGATTTTCAGCAGAGGAACTATACCTTCATTGCTAAGTGGTTTTTGAAAACCAGAAAAAATCCATTATGTGGCCTGTTTATAAATGGAACCATATCTTCATTGTTGTTGTGTGGACTATTTGGAAGAATAGGAACAAAGAAGTCATTGAAAACATATCCATGTCTAATTATGATATCAGTTATGCCATTAAATTTCTTATGACTGGCCTTCATCATACATTTCCTTCCATGACCAAGAATTATTTGATGGCTTAAGCTCAATACCGATGCTAGCTTGAAGCAAGTTCCTAAATCTTGTGCTATTGGTGGCCTAATTTTGGATGATTGATGTAAATGGGTGAATGAAGGGATTTTTTGGGTGAAGGCAAGTCCCTAGCTGAAGAAGAAAAAAAGAGGTCAGGGGTTATTCATCTTAGGTAGAAAATTAATTGGTTTGGGCCCAATTACTTCGGTAGTTGGGGCTCAAATGGTCAGGCCCAACATGGGCTACTTCTCAAAATCAAGTACACATTTTTTTTGTTGATAAAATGATTAATTTTATATATTTACTAAATATTATATATTATATAACAATTTTTAATATATTTATTATTTATTATATATTAATGACGTCATTGGGTCAATAACGGTTCGACCACTGGTTGACCTAATAACCCATTCACCTGGTACCCTTTTCGATTCTATGACCGATCTAAGTCTGAAAACCTTATTTTTGAAAAATTGTACGTTTATATGGTGTCCCGAAGTCAATCACTTCCAATCGTGGTAATAAGTTTATGAGTAATTTTTTGAAGAGATTATGGGAGAAGCTCGAGACACAGCTAAATTTCAACAGCGCCTACCATCCTCAGATCGATGGATATATTGAAATGGTTAACAGAAGTTTAGGAAACCTTCTACGATGCTTAACTGGGTCTAAACCGAAGCAATGAGACCTTGCTTTATCTCAAGCTGAGTTTGCATATAACAGGTCCAAGAACAAAACTAGATGCATAAGTCCTTTTGAGGTTGTCTATGGTCAAAATCTAATAGAAGTCCTAGACTTAACGCCTATTCCTAGGATCAGACATGTGAATCCGAAGGTAGAAGAAATGACAGCTTATCTTCAAAATATCCATGATCAGTTTTAACGATCTATTTTTGAGAGCAATGATAAGTACAAGGAATGGGCTGACAGTTGTTGTCGTCAGGTACTTTTTGAAGTTGGTGATTTTGTTTGGGTGGTGCTTACTCGTGACCGATTTCCTGTCAAGGAATACAACAAGCTTGGAGATAGTAAGATCAGACCTTGTGAAATTCCACAAAAGATCAATGATAATGCCTATCAGTTACGTATACCTAGTCATTTGAGAACTTTGGACGTCTTTAATGTTAAATACTTAAGTCCTTATTTTGAGGAGTCCGACGACAATGCTGAGAACTCAAGGATGAGTTCTTTCCAACCTGGGGTGACTGATGTAGGAGGATCCGAGGACGATGATGTCGACTTGTCTAATAATGCATTAATGGCACTAAAATAAATTAAGGAAAAGGATCGAGGCAAGAATAGCAAGTGTTGATGGTTTCAAATGCATTTGGCTTTGTCTTTGGGAGTATATTCCTTCGGGAGATAGTCTTCAGCATATATCAGTTGTAATTCCTTAATTTATTTATAGTAACTATTTTTGCTCTCTTTTATTAATTAAAATAATTTTTGTGAATCTTTTCTGTTAATACGTGGCGTGTGTGACGCCCCCAAATCTGGGCCCACACAGCCCAAACTTGAGTCGTCAAAATACTACAACAAAATTATTACAACAAAGCACAACGTACAACAATACAGTGTATAATAATACACAACTAAGTCTTCACTATTATTGCCACACTATTTTACAAAACGTGAAGACTATGATAACTATTCCTCGGACCCTCACTCCATTCCCCGGCTAGACCCTGTTATGTTTTCATCTCCTGTTGAAAAACAATGGAACAAAAGAAAGGGTGAGCTCAAATAGCCCAGTAAAGAATATCATGACTAAGATAATGACGAATAAATTATCATTAGTCTTCAACAGCTGAGTTCTTGATAGAATACAATAGACTACAAGGTTTATATCAAAAACTGCAGTTAAATTCTTAAACAACGTTCAGATCAATAATAGCAGCGGAATGAGTAATCTATTAGAAGAATAATGCAGACTATAATGTCCACTCGGTTCTCTTTTTAGGAAAAACATCATCAACTTTTATCATCTGAAATATCATTAGTCAAGATAATACAAATTCACAGTTCCTGATCATAATCATGCAGATCAACAGTTCATCTTTGTACTACGGGCCAAAGATATTCAATATAGCACCAACGGTCATGATTATACCAGATTCAGCCTTTGGTCATAATCATACCAAACAACAGTTCATCTTTGCACTACGGGCCAAAGAGAACATTCACCACGTGCCATAAAAGACACCGAACAGATGTATCGCCTTTAACCTATTATATCGCCTTTAACCTATCATCTGTTCAACAAATATATCACATATGTTCAACAGATGTATCGCCTTTAACCTATTATATCGCCTTTAACTTTTATCATCTGAAATATCATTAGTCAAGATAATACAAATTCACAGTTCCTGATCATAATCATGCAGATCAACAGTTCATCTTTGTACTACGGGCCAAAGATATTCAATATAGCACCAACGGTCATGATTATACCAGATTCAGCCTTTGGTCATAATCATACCAAACAACAGTTCATCTTTGCACTACGGGCCAAAGAGAACATTCACCACGTGCCATAAAAGACACCGAACAGATGTATCGCCTTTAACCTATTATATCGCCTTTAACCTATCATCTGTTCAACAAATATATCACATCTGTGCCCCCGGCCACAGATATTCACAACAGCTTGATTTTTGGATGATTAGAATGATATAAATGATGAACAGAAGAAATAGGATAACAATAAGTATCGGAAGTTTACTTTGTACAGATTCAAATAATGTCCAAATTGTCAACATGATGTGGAGTGAAATTTAAAAATGATATTCAAGATCCACAGTTCAGAATAACGGTTACAATTCAATAGAAAGGTTCACGTAAATAGGAAGGTTCAGTTGAAATAATGAAGTTCAACTATTATGGAACATATAATATTTTCAGGAATTATAGAAGCCATAGTTCCATAATAAATTTCGATTTAGGAGTATGAAAGAAAATAATATCCCTTACCGTAGCAGGTTTGATTAACAAAAGGTGAAGGAAATTAATACAAAGGGTTATTCACCAACAGGCGGCAATCCGCTCCGTAAGGTTATTCCCACAATTTAATAGAATTTGAGTACAAAGAGTTATTCACCAAACAGGCTGCAATCCGCTCCGTAAGGTTATTCTCAGAGATTAATAATGAATGAATACGAAAGGTTATTCACCAACAGGCGGCAATCCGCTCCGTAAGGTTATTCCCACAATTTAATACATGGAAATAAAAGGCACGTCTTATGAGTAAGGAAGAAACAATATTATTATCGAGAATCAAATAATGATAATCCCTTACCATAGTACGTTTGAATAATGGAAGATGAAAAAGATGGTATCCCTTACCTCAACACGTGACTGGATATTGATTTAAATGAGGTTGATTAACTTGAACAGTACACGTATACTTATAGATCTTCACAAATACTCAAGATGACTTAAGCACACTTAGAGAGAACTTTCACAAGAAGTATTTAGAGAGAGAAAGAAAGAACAAGTAATGAAGTTTTATGAAAAATCCTTAAGTTAAGGCTTCTATTTATAGCCAAAAATCTTATCATTCATTTAATCTAAACCATTCATTTAAAGATCATCTTTTAATCTACACCATCCATTTCAAATATTATATTATCTTTAATCTACACCATTCATCATATCACCTAATAATCACCTAACTTTATATTATAAACAAATCAATTTAATTATTCAACAATAATTCACACTTTAATCTACACCATTCATTTCATATCACCTAATAATCATCTAACTTTATATTATAAACAAATCAATTCAATTATTCAACAATAATTCACACTTTAATCTACACCATTCATTTCATATCACCTAATAATCACCTAACTTTATATTATAAACAAATAACTTTATCAATTCAATTATTATGACTAATTGTTATAAATACAGTATAGTTAGCTCTTAGATATCAAGTCAATAAATTAATGAAATACAACTGTTTAAATAACATCATAATAGAGATAACAATAATGTAAAATAAAGCATACGTTACTGTGTAATGATAATTATTGATTCAATAATGTGAATTACTGTGCATATGTTACTGTGACAATTATTAGGTTCAATAATTTTAAAAACAGTGCAACAACAATTATTGACTCAATGATATAAAATACAGTGTAATGACAATTATTAAATCAATAATGCAAAATACTGTGTAACAACAATTATTGAATTGATAATATAAAATATTATGCAGTGACAATTATCGATGAAATGATGCGTAACAGTTACGGTGTCAATTATCAGACCAAAAATATGAGACACTATGCAATACCGTGTGTTACTGTAGAGTACCGAGTGCTACAGAAAATACCAATAACTATCGTATGCTACTATTCTTTTATCACCGGTATTTTAACAGTTCCGTTGACTATTTTTATTTAAAAAGGTTATTTCTGTCGTTTTCTATATCCGACAAATATTCCGATGTGGGGTCCACCAATAATTTGTTATTTCGGCGCCGTCGGACCAAACGAATATTCCCCGACCAAACGAATATTCCCCGACAAAGCGAATATTGTCCGACAAAATAAAATTTGCACATAACATCCTTAACTTTTAACTTTATCGATTTAACCACTTACTGTTTCAAAGAAAATATATATATGAAGAAAAATTAAATTTTGTATTTCATAAAATTCGGGGTCTTACAGCGTGATTATAGAAAGTTGTTAGTACTCGCGTGGGTTAGTTATAAGGAGTGTGGAAGGAATGTTGTGAGAGAATAGGGACCAGCTACGTGGCATATTTTTAGAGATTTGTCAGTTTCTGTTACATAGCACTTTTTAGGATATTTCTTTTCTTGTTGCCCAAGAATGTTTTGGCTATTTAACCTAGCTTATGGGTTAACAAAAGGGATTTTTTTTTTACTTTAAATAATATTGAATTAAGCACTATAGATTTCTCTGTGTTTCCTGGAATTTTTCTCTTGTTCCTTTGGCCTGTAAATTTGTCTGTTAACCAAGCCTACAGGATAATCGTTATCCTGCATTCGGCATCACAACTACTTGTAATAATCACGCTCTTTAATTTCCCCTAATTCATTATTACTACTAATTTTATATTGTAATACTTTATTCTCACGTTGTAACATGTGGAATACTTGGATATGTATGTATATATATAATAACTCAAGTTGTTATCACTGATACATTCAGTCATGATATTTTGGGTAAGTCTATAGTGGACTAAAAGATAACCCAATAAAATATTATTAAAAAACGCATTGAGTCTAATTATGCTATAATTTTATTCGAAATCAGAATTTAACTTGAATTGTTATATACACCAAGTGCGATTAAGAAAAAATAAATATAGAATAACCATTTAGATTTACTTGATGGAGGGAGTGGAATTTAAATTTGCTATTTCATTCTCTGTATTATATGTTGTCCAATCTCATGTATTTACTACATACTTTTTTTAACTTGTAAAGTAATTTTAGATTAATAAATAAGGATTAAATTATACTAATACATGAGAGTTAAATAATAAATGTGAAATAAAATGTGACAACAGAATTAGAAACACGTGAGAGCACGAGAGAAACTAAGGGACGATAAGCAGTGAAGGGAGAAAACAAAAGCCAAGGACTAGGGTAAAAAACAGTGACAGTAGGAAGTTGGGTATAATTTTTTACTTTTTTTAACTATGACTTCCCAAAAGCGGTTAAATTCATCCATTTCTATTTTATAAGATAAATATTTTCTCTGTATGTATATATACAATCATATCAAAGGACTCAAATTTCTGTTATTTTAACTTATATTTTACTGTACTTTTGTTCTATTCTTTTTCTCGTAGCCTATTTGTTTGTTAGTGTGAAATGAACACTAGCTAGTTGATGGAGATACATACTAGCATTAGCAGGTTGCAAGAAAGGTGAAGTTTACAAAAACTTTCAAAACACTAGTGACAGGAAAGTAAAGAAGCGGCAAGTAGCCGCATTTTCCGGCAAACGTTTCGAAACCGCTTTCTCCGCTTTGTTTCTACTCCCAAAAATCATTTTCTTATAGAGTATCGTCACGTATTGCAATAATTTTATATTTATAGTCGCTATATATTACGAAAGTCTTATGCCGAATTACATTGAGCATGATTATAAGATTAGTACATTGTATTAAATACATCGTTAAAATATTACTTACTTACTATAGTTATTCGCGTAATTAACTTGCAAAAAAATAAATCTAATATATAAAGTTGCAAAATATTTTATTTTTTTTACTTATATTCATTCTTTTTATCATCTACAAAAATTATCAAACATATATATATGAGCCGCGACTGCAAATGGTAGTTATAAAACCTTCTATAATTACTTTCTGTTACACCGTTCATTATATCTAACTAGGTAATATTTTTTTTTTTTAAATCATGACCATAAATTTATAAGTGGATGATGTAAATATGGTGACCAAAAATAAATTCATAACCACCATTTGATGTGAATCAAATATATATATATATATATATATATACCTAACGCTTAACATGATGTGCTTTACTAAATCAAAGACAAGATAATTCTCACAACTTAATAAAAGATGAAAAACTACCTGATCTAATAAGAAGGTGCACCTTTGGACGTGCAATTTTGATTGTTAACATATAAAATTAAAGTTAATTATGAAAGGAAATTCACAACACATCGCTGAAACTTAGTTAATTAGCATAGTAACGCATTCAACACATTGAATGCATACCCTATTCAAATACAGGGCAGAAGTTTCATTCCAGCACAAAAATTAATGAAAAAAATGTCTTTTTATACCTTCTCTCATCCTTTTGGTGATAAAAGAGAAAATCTATCTTATAAAGCGGCTTTTTGAAGTGATTTACGTCAACGGTATAATCATATTATATAGTTTTTTTTCTTTTTCTTTTACTCTTATAATTTTAAATATATTACTATTTATCTTTTTATACTTTTTATTTAGTCTTTCAAATTTATAAAATTCTTAATTATTTTATTCGATATAATTTACGCAGAGAGCACATGTACTGCTGGGTGCTACTGAAAATAAAGACCCACGTATTTTATGGTGAGTTGGGTCTTAAACTACATTTTACTAATCTCTAAGTTATGGCCCTTTTACATTTCAAAACTAAAATAGCGTCCGATTACATCGTTGTAAAAATATTTTTGAAAAAATAAAAACAAAATTATATATAAAAAAAACTATGTGGTATGAACCTTTAATCCTTTTTCAACAATTTATGGACAAATTAATTAATAAATTGTGCTTGTCAAAACATACTTCCGTCAAAAGTATAAATTTTCTGCACAGAAAACCAACTACTTTACGTAGGTGAATGAAAGTAGCTAGGTAATTAATGTCTTAAACAAGAGGTAATAGGATATTGACTCTTAATTATTTCTTAATTATAAATGTTTGAAAAGGAGATTATGATAAGACTTGCACAAATGTCAAGGAAATTTATTTATATTGTATTATGTTGGGATCAAGTAGAACAGAGACAAGTTTTTAAAACAATATTAAAAGTCTAAACTTTCTGTATTTTGAAGAAGAATAAATACTTTAAGAGAGGATCAGATTAATATGGGATAACATCATTTTTCTTGACTTTTTCAAAAATGGTGTTCCAGTATGCAACAAGTAAGGTGATCAGGATGAAACGTTTCTCACTCTCTTGTGTGTATATATAGATGTTATATATAGTTAATATTCCTTTAAGCTTCAAAATTAGAGATTTTTTAAATCTATTTTAAAATTAGAGCTTCGTCTGTATTTTTAAATCGTAAAATCACATAGTAAAATTGTGATTGCTCGATCTCGAAAGCCAATTTGCGTGTAGACTGGGATATTTGTCGATACTATTGATTCTATTCATAGAATTTGCTTTATTAAGTTTTTCATATAGACTCGCTCCCTCTTTTTCAAAGAATGTCATAATTACTTATATACAAAAAAAGATTGAATATTATTATGTCATCGCCACTATATTTTTAATAAATTTTAAGAATTGAATACGTTTTAAAAGTTAATTTTTTTTATTAAAAAATTATTGTTATAAAATACTCCTATACAATGATATAAAAATCGGACCAGACTGGTCGATTGAACCGGGATCCGGTTCAATGTCCAGTTTGGTTTGGACCGGTTCACTCGATTTGGTCAAAAACTAGTTGAACCGGTTTTTAAGTATTTTTAATTTTTAAAATTAAATATTTTTAATAATATTATAACATAATTTCACTATATTTTAGCTTATAAAAAATAAAATATTTTAAAATTTTATTAATTATTAATAATATATTTTTAATATATTTATGACGTCACCGGTTCAGTAACAATTTTACCGTTGGTTGAACTAATGATCCATTTATCCGATACCTTTTTTGATTTGATGACCGATTCGGTTACGAGAACATTGCTCCTGTATATCTAACTCTACAACGCATATGTTGGAAAAATTAATTCATGTGGGGATGTTGTGGGGGAGGGAGAAACAAAGAAGTGGCTTTTATTTAGTATTCTGGATGAATGATGATTGAAATTTTCAAGGGGCCAATGATCAAAGAGAAATCACCGACCTCTTTGTTTTTTGAGGGGAGAATTTTGGAATCTACCATTTCTGAGAATCACTCTCTCTCTCTCTCTCTCTCTCTCTCTCTCTACTAAGAGCCTTTCATGTTTTGGCTTTGGAGTTCCTCAAGAGACCAAATTTTTACCATTTCACACCAAAAAATTGCGAACTTTTCATGCCACTAAACATAATAACATACTATAAATTATTGTTCTTAATGGACAATTTTTAACTGTAGTGTTGAATCGGCATTGAAGGATATATAATATATTTTTTCCAAAAAAAATAAAACATCACACTAATCTCACATACATGGGTGGAGTTTGATGCAAATACAAAGATCACTTGTAAGAGCAAATATTAATACAAATTAAGAAATGTCCAGTCAAATAATTAAATTCTCCACATGAAGTTGGAAAATGAAGACAATGCCAAGATGATAACAGTCAAGTTATGCATATATAAGTTAAAAAAGTGAATTATGATCAGTAAAGAATTATTTATACACTATAACGTTACCAACTTGTTCTTGGTGGTCCTCTCATATATAGCATTTATTTACATCTCTCTTCATTTAAGAACTGACTCAAATGATCTAGTTAAATTGTTTTTCTAGGTCTTTTTAAAGAGGACACTATGGTTTTAGGTGGTCCATTCCAAATAATAATAATAATAATAATAATAATAACAACAACAACCCCAGCTAGTATCTAAGTTTTTGAATCATTGATTGGCTTCTTATGTAGACAACACATACCCCACGTTTGAGCATGATAATCGCATCTATAATCCACAAGAAAACAAATTAACACTGGGATTCTATGAGTAGATTAAAACTATTAATTATTAGGAAATTTGTCCTTCCCACAAGAATTAGAAGCATCCTTCCATGTGATTAAGAATCATTGTTTAGTCATTAAAAAAAATTAATTAGCTAAATTATGAGTCGTTGGGCTCCATATAATGCCAACCCTACCATGATGTTTACAACCTAATTAATACTTCCTCCATTTCAACCCTATTTATAATTTTATAACGGATAGAATAAATAAAAAGGATAAGGGTCATGTTTAATGGCTTGTTAGTCTTGTTTATAGTGTTGATGCACACGCGAGACACTTGCTTCAGCCGCAGCCACCTCTTGACGTCAGCCGTATACCGGACACCTCACCGGTATTGTTCATCTAGGCCGTGGAAAAGGTCCACATGGACGGCTATTATTGATCAGCCACCGATTTTTTAATACCCTAATTCTTATTTTAATCTTAATCATATATAAACAAGTCAGAGTGGGGGTCCATATCAAATTGTCCTTTTCCTCTCTTCTAATTTTCTTACACATATTTACGGGTTGGTGCTTGATCCAACTCTTGGAAGAGAAATACTAAAATTAGCCATCCTAAAGTGATTTCTCAAATTGCTGTTCAGTGTTCAAACTTCTATTTTATATTATATTTATAGAATAATACATGTACATAAATACTTCAAATAATTTACAAGATTAGACTTTATAACAACTTAAAATAATTATAGAATGATAAGATAAGTTTTATCTAATTTAATTCATGCATGCTGCTGTGGGGATTTATCTTTATCACATCCATAACGTGCAAATGAGTTTATTATTTTGAATAATACTATGTACCCAATTTACACACAAAAAATTGTGTGTCTCAGTAGTATGACCCATCGTGTATTGTATACAATAAAAATATATAAAATATTTCATGATAGGTCTCATTTTTTAATTTTTTTCTTTTTTTCATATTGTTTAAGCGCAGTTTTTTGTGTATAATTTATGTCAATAGCATTAGAATTATTTTATTTAAGATATAGGACACATTTATTTCTTTCATTTTTTCTATTGGATTGTGGATATGTTTACAATTAGTGAGTTTAGCGTAGCGGTAAGATGTCTCTTTAAAAACGTTAGAAAGGTCCTTTACTCATAATTAGGGTTAGGGTACTTTGACTATTGACCTTAAGCCAAGCTTAAGTGCCTATTAATGATATTCTAAGGTTAGCAATGGAAACTCTAGCTATATAGTAGGGGAGTTGAAGTAAACCCTAGCTATATTACGGATTATTGGAAAAAATGTAAAAATTTAATTAGACAGCTAGCTTCTTCCCTAGGTAGTCCAACCCTGATCTATCTACCAATCACCTCGAGAACATAAGGCATATCAAAATGAAAGTGCAATATATATATATATATATATATATATATATATATATATATATATATATATAATTCAAACTGGGAATTCACAAACCTATATCATTATGCACTCATGTGATAAAAAAAAAAAAAAAAAATTAAGTGCAAGAGAATAATAAAGCCATCGGATTGTGTGGCACGTGACCCTTTTACATGTGAATCGAAATAAATGACTTTCCTTCCGATAGGAAGAACGTAAAAGCTATTTTCCCACTATTTTGGGGATTATTTAGAGATCTTATGCCCCTTTAAGAGCATTTCAAGTTCAAAAAAAATAGTCACATTTATATACATCTAATTGATGATTTATTGCATTTTATTCGATCGTCATGCTGTCTCATGGGAACTTAATAAATTAATTGTTAATTAGAAGACCAAGGTTATCCTATAACTATATGTAGACCTTGGTAGGTTGAAGGTGCGATGATGCATGATGGAGGCATCAACCCTGGGTTTTTGTCAGGTAACTTGTCGAACAAATTCTTAAATTATGTCCTTTAGAACATGCTTCGATGTCACTGAGTTTGAACATCTTTATAAATCAAGATGCATTAGGTTTGGAGTTAATTAATGTTTGTGAAGCCAAATTATACCGCCTCCGTGCGTACTAAATTATAAAATTATTATTTATTTTTAAAATTTAATTTAAAATATTTTTCAATTTAAAATTCAAATGATTTATTAGAAATTATAAAATCATAAATCTTACAATAAATAATATTTTTTAAATAGTTTAAAATATTTATCACTATTTTGATTAAAATAAAAAAAATTATATTAATTTTGAGTTTAAAAATATTTTAAATCAACTTTAAAAAATTAATTATTAATATTATATAATCTTATATAATTTGAAGAAAAGATATATCAAGTAACATTCATTTCCTTTCTTTAATAACAATTGTGATTAGTCATTCTTACAAGTTGAGGTACTATTAACATATTCATTCTGTCCGAAAATAATATAATTTTAAATGAGAATTATATATACATCAAATAGTCTTGAAATAAAAAAAATAATAAAAAAAATAGTATTGTTAATAATTTAAACAGAATCCGTACAGCTTGTTTGATTAATTGTTCCTAGAAATTTTAAAGAGAAGAAACAGTTTTAAAAACAAAAGACACTTGGGCATCTATTCATAGCTACGGCCTTCATCCTATGAGTATGTAGGCTCCATCACTGGCTAAATGGACAGGACTGAGAAATTTCAGGCCCTGCTATCTGCACAAATAATGATACGCAGGACAATTTATTTAACCCGGTTTAAACAACCTCTGTAACATATCGAGTACTATTATTTGAAGCCCAACTGAAGCTCTTACCTTAATCCACTTGCATGTAAGCACTGTTTGGCCACAGCTTTTCTCACATTTTGTGTTTCGATGTTCTGTTTGCTCCCTGCGAAATCTACACTATGAATGACGGTACAAACGTGGCATATTGCTAATTTCTCAACAAGCTAGCTAGGTTGCTTTAACCATTAGAATACAAGAGTAAAAGGCACACTCTCTCGAATCAGATATAATTTAATTTTATAAATTATTTTATAAGATCATAAAATTTATATTTGATAAAAATTTATGTAAGTTTTGGATGCAATAAATATGATTTCTTCAAAAATAAGGTTTAAAAAATAATTATAACTATATTAAACTACTAAAACTTATTACTATTACAATATTAAGAACTAATAAAACATCACATAAATGAGAAAAAACTAAACTCACGCTTCACATAAACCTCAATCTTGAATAATGCTAGGGACACGACTGTATACAAAATTTGTGCACAAACAATATAAAATAAGAGAGAAATTAGGAAGCGGGATCTACCATTTACATATTTTGATTGGTATGCAATAATACATGGGACATCCTACTCTTGGTGTACATTTTTGTGTGTGTAGTTTGTGTACATAATATTATTCCCTCAATCTTAATTATTAGCCTAAAACCTCATCAGTATATAGTTATAGTTCTTTGTACTAGAAAAATGAAGTATATCGATTTGAAATTTAAGGTCAAAATGTATCTTTAATTTTAAAACAGAAAGAGTACTAGAGAGCTTTACATAAAAAAATATTTAGGGTTTTTGTTTGATTATTAAGCAGTTGTAATTTTTTCTAGACTTTTAGGGAGAGGGGTCTAAGTGGGAGAGAGAATAACTTAATTAATGTCTTTATGGCTATGTTAGCGTCTTCTGGACTTCTGAACCTGTTTTGTCTTCATAATAACATGTTATCAATAATATTCGAACTCTCAACCTCTGTATTGATAAAAATGAGTAATACCAATGAACCAATTGGTCATCAATAGTTACTTAATGCTTATATAGTTGAAAATATAATTATTTTTTAGGAAGATTTGCGGCTGTTTGTAGCTTAAACATTTCAAAATGACAAAAAAAAAACATGAATTAATTTGTATATCAATTTTCACTAGTAATAAATAGTCTAATAATTAATTTAGTGATAATAATAGAATAATGATGCTCAATAATAAACATATTTGTGAATACATTTTACTTATTAATGTATATTTGAGCTATAGTAAGGTTATTTAATAATTATTACTAACCATTTTTTTTATCCAAGCACATGCATGGATACAAAAAATTAAATAAAGTTGTTTAATTTTTTTAAAAGATTATTATTGGTTAGGGTCTGGAGTTGGGAAACAAAGAAAGATAAAAGCTTTATTTGTTTTTGTCTATCTTCTCCATTTTCTTGTAAATCGCCATTTTTATCGATAGACCCTAGTTCTGTCTACCGATTTCTTAATCAATTTTAATTTATTCTTTTTTTCCCCAAAATACTCTTAGATCGGTTCTAGAATGACAAAATTTTGAATCTATTCACAATCAAAATCAACTGACTGTGAATAGTCGAGGGCAAAGTAAATTTGCAAATAAATGGTTTCACGTTATACAAATTGGGGGTAAATAAAGCAAGTATATCTATGTTAGGATACACCATCCTCCGAAGTTAATTCCTAAATCATTTATGAACTAAATAATAATAATAATAATAATAAAAATAAAAATGTTTCTAATTAATTTATAATTAATATTTCTAAAATATATAATTATAAATATTAAGCTATTTAATTTATTCTATCACCATACTATAAATTAAATGCACTTAATTTATTATTATCATTATGTCACTTACTTCTAAAATAAATATTTCTCTTTTGCGGTGTGACCTTTTATGTTTAATATTAAACCGGTTGTAGAATAAATAAATTAGAACAATTCTAATATTATTTATAATAATAAATTAAACACATTTAATTTATTTAGAGATAAATACTTATTTATTCTACAATAAGGATAATTCCCCTTAGTAATTAATGACTTTTCAGATAATATGAATTTTAATATTTGATCACTAAGAACTTATTCCGCGAATAATTACTGTACAATTCAATCATTCTATCATATAATGTCCCAATCAAATATAAAACATGAAATTTCTGTCAAGTCATGTTATATGTAATTTGAGCAATGTGCAAGTAAGCCAGTTATATGTAAAGTTGTACAGATGCAAGTGTCGAAACGTTTTGATTTTAAATATTAAACCATGACTGTAAATCTATATATGGCACAAATATGTATAAACAGATACATGTATATATATAGATACGATGAATGATTGTATACGGAGCAGACATGAGGTAAGCAGAGTTTATATATGACAGATATATATTGAATATATCCACAGGTTATGTCATGTAAATCATAAATATATATGATTATGAAATCGTAATAGACTAGGTCACAAATTATAAATGTTTGACCTAAGTTCTAATAAATGGTAAGTGAACGTTACGATCCTGAAACAGGTAAGGAATGTAAAATAAATAAACAGATTTATGGACCGCATTATGGTCAAATAATAATTTTAAAGGTTAAATGTTATGTTTTAACGCACAAAATCGCCGTTATGATGCTTTATGAATATATAATATGGTTTTAAGATTAATGATTATGTTATCCAGATGTAGTTTGATAGAATTAAGGAAAGTTGGGTTTCGGTGCGTTACAGTTAAAATATAAAGAAATTCAAAAAAAACATTTACATTATACCAAAACTCTAAAATAAACGAGTTTTATTAAAAAATGTGCAACAAAAATGTTATCTAGTTACGAAAATTTATACTTTGACACGTTCATCATAATATATTACATACAAATATAAAGCCCAAATATTTTTATCAAGGCATTTAAGCATACATTTTGAGCATTATATGTTAGAATGAAACACTAAACATAATGCAATGAAACAAAAATGAAAACAATGAAAAAACATATGAATATGTTACTTGTAATATGATGAACGATTATACGGGGACGAATCTTTAAAAATCAAGTCAAATGAAGCGAAATGAGTGAAGATATGAGCGAAAACACGAAAAAACAAAGTAAAGGAATGAAATTAAAATTAAAAGGCGGGAATAAGATCGCCGGTATACCCACGAAGCCAGCCTCATCTCCATCTATGCCAAGCCCAGTGGAGCCCACCCTAGTTATTTTGTCCAGATCAAGGATTAAACGTGTTCCATGATGAATACTCATAAGGAAAAACACATTTCAATAAAAGACGATATTTACGATACAAATCCTTTATAATACAATATGATTGATAAATTTGATGGATGATACATTGAGTAGTTTGACAAGCGATAAAGATGCAATGTGAGCTGCGAATTGTTACGACGTTGACAATTTCTGTTGGAGATGATACCCGTCGAAGACATCAGAGACAATACCCGATATAGGCGATTGTCGTTAGAGACGATACCCGGCGAAGACATTGGAGACAGTACCCTATATAGGCGACGTCCATTGGAAACCATACCTGACGAAGACATCGGAGACGATACTCGATGTAGGCAATTTTTGTTGGAGACGATACCTAATGAAGACATTAGAGAAGATACCCAATGTAGGAGATTTTTATTGGAGATGATACCCGATGAAGACATCGGAGATGATACCCGATGTAGGCGATTTTTGTTAGAGATGATGATACTCAACGAAGATATCAGAGATGATACCTGATGTAAGAGATTTTTGTTGGAGTGAAATGAAGTTAAATAACTTAGTTTTATGTTATTACACATGTTTATGTTGATTTAGTAGTTAACGAATGAAAGTTAGAATGAAAATGCGTTTCGAATGATCAAAATCGATCGTTTCGACCTAAAACGATTTTTTACGGACAAATCTCGCCTCTTAAATACCTAAGTTATTTTAAAGGTCTAGATGTGTCTTATATAATGTATAGAGACTATATTAAGTGTTAGAATGAACTTTAGAAGTGAATGACAAAAAATCACAAAGTTGACAAAAAATGTCAAAATTTGTCTAAGTGTGAAAACGTATTTAAACGCCCTTTTAAGGGTTATTTCTTCAATAATTTTAAGAAGCCAAATAAGCCAAGTAGTATTTTTTTAAAATACTAGATAGTAAGATCTAACTATGGTTCAAATTTGAGCTTAATTAGATGTAAGAGGAAGGAGTTAAAAATTAGTAAAGGTGATGCAAAAATTAAATTTCCTGATTTCTAAACACTGAGCCGAGGCATAGTGTTTTGCACTGCACATTGTGCCGAGGCGCAGTCAACTGAGAGGATTTCGCCCCCAGCGAGTTCAGTCCCCACCGGGGTGAAATGTCCTGTACCCAAAAAAAATTTTTAAGTGTCCGAAAAGTTATGTTTTGATGTAAGATAATAAAGATAGGATATATAAACTCTAGATTTATAAAAATGGTCAATGTAAAGGGTGTTACAGTATAATGAAACAAGAAACAGTATAATTTAACATACCCAAAGGCTAAGTAAAAGCATGATAATGTTTGTGTAAAAGATCGATAACGAGTTAGGATGTGTTATTAACTTATGTAAAGTGTAATACATAAAAAAATGTAATGAATAAAGACTAGTGGTCTAGTAATTATGATTTAATTTTGAAGAAGATAAGAAATGTGATATATCCTTATATTGATATATAGGTTTAATGTTGACAAATAGAGCTCAGATTAGCAAACCGACAAGACGGACATGAAAGACGTTCAAAGAGTGTAAAGGTTAAATTTAGTGATGGTTAATAGACAAGTTTTTTAGAACTTGTTGAAATGTAATAATTATTTTATGTGAACTATTTGACAGACTATGTGACATCAAATGTTTTGAAATGTGCACTTCGTGCAACTATGTGTTTTAACTGGTAAATGCAATATGTGACATTTATATTTTAAAAATGCACAACATGGTAAAGTAAGGAATGTATGACGCATGTATATGAACTATAAACGTGAAAGGTATTATCTGTTATACTTGCTGAGCCTTTGTGCTTATTCTTGCTTTAAACTGACATTTTCATATCAGTACAAGAAGGTCGGAGATTTCGGTAAAGCTAAAGGGTAAGAATTGGTAAATGCATTAAAAGACGTGAAGAAATATATTATATTCATTTGTGTAATATAATAAGACAGTATGTGACGCCCCCAAATTTGGGCCTATACAGTCCAAACTTGAGTCGTCAAAAGACTACAACAAAATTATTATAAGGTAGAACAACGTTCAACAATACCGTGTATAATAATACACAACTAAGTCTTCACAATTATTGTCACACTATATACAACATGTGAAGACTACAATAGCTATCACTCGGACCGTCACTCCATTCCCCTACTAGACCCGGCTACTCTCTCATTTTCTGAAAAACAATGGAACAAAAGAAAGGGTGAGCTCAAATAGCCCAGTAAAGAATATCATGACTAAGATAATGACAAGTAAATTATCATTAGCCTTCAACAGTTGAGTTCTTGATAGAATTCAATAGACTACAAGGTTTGTATCAAAAACTGCAGTTAAATTCTTAAACAATGTTCAGATCAATAATAGCAGCGGAATGAGCAATCTATTAGAAGAATAATGCAGACTATAGTGTCCACTCGCTTCTCTTTTTAGTAAAAATATCATCAACTTTTATCATCTGAAATACCATTAGTCAAGATAATACAAATTCACAGTTCCTGATCATAATCATGCAGATCAACAGTTCATCTTTGCACTACGGGCCAAAGACATTCAATATAACACCAACGGTCATGATTATACCAGATTCAGCCTTTGGTCATAATCATACCAAACAACAATTCATCTTTGCACTACGGGCCAAAGAGAACATTCACCACGTGCCATAAAAGACACCGAACAGATGTATCGCCTTTAACCTATTATATCGCCTTTAACCTATCATATGTTCAACAATTATATCGCATCTGTGCCCCCGGCCACAGATATTTACAACAACTTGATTTTGGATGATTAGAATGATATAAATGATGAATAGAAGAAACAGGATAAACAATAAGTATCAGAAGTTTACTTTGCACAGATTCAAATAATGTCCAAATTGTCAACATGATGTGGAGTGAAATTTAAAAATGATATTCAAGATTCACAGTTCAGAATAACGGTTACAGTTCAATAGAAAGGTTCACGTAAATAGGATGATTCAATTGAAATGATGAAGTGCAACAAATATGGAACATATAATATTTTCAGGAATTATAGAAGCAATAGTTCCATAATAAGTTTCGATTTAGGTGTATGAAAGAAAATAATATCCCTTACCGTAGCAGGTTTGATTAACAAAAGGTGAAGGAAATTAATATCACTTACCATAATAAGTTTGAATAATGGAAGATGAAAAAGATGGTATCCCTTATGAGTATAAAGGAAAATAATATCACTTACGAATATGAAAGAAAATGATATTATAAACGAATATGCAATAAAAGTGTCATGTGATAATTCGTGTAGACAAATTATTTCCATAAGAGACAAATAAGAAATGAATATAAAGAGTAATTCACCAAACATGCGGTAATCCGCGTAGTCAGGTTATTCTCAGAGATTAATAAGGAATGAATACGAAAAATTATTCACCAACAGGCGGTAATTCGCACCTTAAGGTTATTCCCACAAATTAATACATGGAAATAAATGGCACATCTTATGAGTAAGAAAGAAACGGTATTATTTTCGAGAATCAAATAATGATAATACTTTACCGTAGTAAGTTTAAATAATAGAATATGAAAGAAGATGATATTCCTTACCTTGATATTGTGAAACAAGTTTATAGCCGAACAAATCCTTCCTTGTTTGTAGCAGTAAAGAATCTGACTTTTGAGTTTTTTAGAGTTTTTAAAATCTCTTTATGTTTTTAAAATAATGTTACTCTCGGAAAGATAGACGGCATAGACTTAAGAATCACTCAATTCGGAGTTAATATGAATGAGTTATGAATTTTCAAAACTAAAACTGGAAATAGTAACGAAAATTAGAACAGGTTACGGTTTTTAGTATTTTAAGGCATGAAGATGACTTCAAATGACTTTTATTCCTTCTTCAAAGTTGTAGAGGACGAAAAACTGAAGAGACAGGCTTTTAATTCATTAAATTCTGACAAATAATGAATTTACTATGATTTTTCGAAAGAGTTACTGTACATAAGAAAATTCCACTCGGGAATTCAAAGAAGAATACAAAAGATTTCAAAACTAGGAATGACTTAAGAACACTTAGAGAGAACTTACACAAAGAAGTATTTAGAGAGTGGAAGAAAATGTATGTAAGAATGTTATGAAAAATTTCTTAAGTTAAGTCCTCTATTTATAGCCAAAAATCTTATCATAACCAAAATTTCCTAATTTAATCCAAACCGTTCATTTCAAGATAATGTTTAATCCATACCATTCATTTCATCTTTTAAGATAAACCATTCATTTAAATATCATCTTTTAATCTACATCATCCATTTCAAATTCTATATTATCTTTAATCTATACCATTCATTTCATCTTTTAAGATTTCTTTAATCTAAACCATTCATTTAAAGATCATCTTTTAATCTACACCATTCATTTTAAATTCTATATTATCTTTAATCTATACCATTCATTTTATATCACCTAACTTTATATTATAAACAAATAACTTTATCAATTCAATTATTCAACAATAATTCACACTTATTCATTATTATGACTAATTGTTATAAATACAGTGTAGTTGGCTTTCTAAGTTAGATATCAAGTCAATTAATTAATGAAATACAACTGTTTAAATAACACCATAATAGAGATAACAATAATGCAGAAAGTATGCAAAAGAAAGATTACGTTACTGTGTCATGACAATTATTGATTCAATAATGTGAATTACTGTGCATATGCTACTGTGACAATTATCAATTTAATAACATGAATTATTGTGCATGTGACAATAAAGTCAAATATTGTACGATAACCACTTTATCAGTTTAATAATACGAAACACTGTGCAATGCCGTGTGCTACTGTGCAATACCGTATGTTACTTGTAATACCGTATATTACTATTCTTTTACCACCGGTTATTTTAACAATTAAAAGTAATAGTACCATTGACCATTTTAAAAATTGTTTATGTCATTTTCTATATTCGACAATTATTCTTTGTGTGGTCCACCAATGATTGGTTCGTACGGCGCCGTCGTACGAATATTCCCCGACAGAACGAATATTCCCCGACCAAAAGAATATTGTCCGACATAATATAATTTACACATAACATCCTTAACTTTTAACTTTATCAATTTAACCACTTACTGTTTCATGAAAATATATATGAAGAAAAAATAAATTTTATATTTCATAAAATTCGGGGTCTTACACAGTAGATGAATGTAAACTTGTACATGTATATGTAAGTTAATTAACGTCTTGGTTTTAAATTTTAAACTTTGTCGTTAATAATAAGATATATGAATTGTAAATCCTTAGGGATAGTTATGTATGTAGGTTTTATTCAGAGAAATATTATTGTAAGTAGAGTCTTATATGTAATAAACTCACATGTATGGAACATGTATGTGTACGCAAGATGATGTATGGATAGTTATGAATGGCGATTGTATTCACAAGTTAAGCTAAAATAAATCATAAGATATATAATTTTGGCATGCAATAGACTAGGTCATATTTGTGTATGTATGATATGAGTTTTAATGTATAGAATGTGAATGTTATGATTCTGAGATAGGTTATGAAGGTAAGTTAAATAAGCAGATTTATGAACTATATTATGATTGTATGATGTGGAGTTAAGGATAAAATGTATGTTTTAACGCATGAGATCGCCATTAGAAAATGATGGGGTTTCAGGGACGTTACAGATTCTTAGAATGAGAAGAACAATCCATAATGGGAAAGATTCTAAGTGTCATATAAACGATACAGACATAATAAATGTTGTGCATGCACATAGAGTACGAGAGACTGATCCCCCCAAGTATATTTTTGAAAATGTAACCTAAGAGGGTCAATCAAAAGACTGATTTCTCAACAGACGTTCACGGTCTATTTGACCACTCAACATTTAGATAATTAATTGTTATTCATTATTTGAGCATTGATCATATTGTTCAGATATTTATCCCTAAATTCATTGAATCATTCAATTCTTATTCAATCATGACATATCTCGTATTATTTATATAAAACTTTCTGAGCAAGCTAGTTGCTCACCTTTACTATGTCATGGAAATTTTATTGTAGCTAAACCTGAATGTTCGAATAAAGATAAAGATAAGAGAAAGATAAAATCGTAGACGTGCTGGATTATTAATTGTCTGTTGATATATTTTGTTTAAGACTGATTACATGTAAAATGAATTTTATTGTATATATTAAATTCGTGAAGTATTTTGATAAGGTTTCGTACCTTGGGACTAGTAGTTAATCCTTTTGTATAAACAACATATGTTTATTTTTTCGCAATAGATATTATGTGTTATTTTTTTGATGTATGTATGATATAGTTGTATTGGATGATGAGCACTAAGTTTGAGGTATTAGTACCCGGATTTGGGAGCGTCACAAAAGCCAAGTTTAACAATTAGATTCGAAATTTACAATTGAGGGTAGATGATTGGACTAGGCGATTAGAGCGACAGAATAGAAGACTCGTTGAACGACAAGATCATATGTTAGCCTATCAGACAAACTTTAATACAGCCTTGACTGAGATGTTCGGTAGGATGAATTCGAGTGCCGATCTAGTTCATTTCCCTAAGCCTCAGTGGTTGCCAGTTTACCCACCTCCCGATGTAGAGGTCGAGCACGACGCTTGACTTATCAGGGAAGTCCTTTGTTTTTATTTCTTTATTTTAAACAATGAGGACATTGTTTGTTTCGAGTTTGGGGGTGTGGTCTACCTGTTCATAGTTTGCATAGTATTAGGTGCATATTACATGTAGTTTAGGAATATTAACATATGAATTTCATATTTACTTTAATATTTTTTTATTAGTATAATTGGCATATTCGTTTTATTATTTGTAATATTTCAGTTTTAAAAAAATAAAAAATTGAAAAGAAATTAAAAAATTTGCATTTAGTTTAACATGTTATGTTGCATTTATATTTGGAAAAATGATAATTTTTTTTGCATTTAGGGCCATATTTCATTGCATTTAATTAACTTGAGCATTGAATTAATGTATGAAATTTAATGAAGACCAATGATAAAAATTTGATAAATTATCTAATAATTTTAGTGAGATGGATAATGATTGCTAAGTTAGAAATTTTAATTATTTGCTAGTTTTGTTAAATTTGAGGCCCTTTGTCCTTAATTGCACACATTCGATGTATAGAGTTAGTCAGATTTTGGTTCAATTTTATGAATTAGGTGCTCATTAAGGATATAAAGATCTGTATCAATTGTTGGAATATAAATCATAAAAGAGAAATAAATAATTGCTTCAATGTCTGTTTTAAATGAAATAAATAATAATATAAAGAAAATTAGACAAATATGAGCAAAATTTGGCTAGTCTGTTTTTGTGGCCTCTATTGCTCGAACAAGTAAGCCCTTAGGAATATCTTTACACTTAGTGCCCTAAACCCAACTAGTTTGGGAGTCACTGGTGGAAATTTCGTTACATGGGTAATTTTGAAAAGTCTAAGAAAAATGGACATTGCACACGTTGAGATAATAATATACGAGATGAAACGTAAGACACACTCGTTAAAAAAGACAAAAAAATAATAATACAAAAATGAGAAAACAAGTGTATAAGGGGTAATAAAATGCTATTTATGATTGAATATCTTTTATTGAGCACTTTGATTCATGAGTTGTATTAGAATCCTAACTGGTTTGATGTATCAAGTTCACACACACGAAATGGTTGAAAGTGAGATGAGATTGGTGATATGTTAGACCTTTGACTGTGTATAAATTTTGAAGTTTTGCTGAATTATTACTTAAGGATCTTTGAGGATGAATTTTCATGAATTATGTTGATTTATTGCTCAAGCCATTAGTTGGTCATGCATATGCATTCATGTAGTTAATGTAGATATTTTGATTTATTTTTCTTTTTGCTGCTTTTGCTTTAGGACAAGAAAAGTCTTGAGTTTGGGGGTATTTGATGAGTGAGTTTTATACCTATGAATTAGGTATTTTTAGGCTTAACTATTTGCTATCTCTGAGTATTTTTAGTTCTATTTTACTTGTTTTTATGTTTATTTTGTAGAAAATGGCAACAAAAGGTCAAAACGGTAAAATCGGAGTTTAATGGCATTTTCGTACTTTTTGGCCAAGGGAAACTGCTAGGGCCATGGTTTATAGTATAAAATCATGACCGGGGCTGTGGTTGACGAAATCAACTAGGCTGTTTTGTGCGCTTCACAGAAGTTGAGCCCAACAAGGAATGTTAAGTTGTAACGTCTCAAGAGCTTCTAGGATGGTTAAAAGACAATACTTTTGAACATAATTAGGGGAGAATTGAACATGGATTTAAGGCTAAATATTGGAGACTTGAAGAATTAGCGGAAGATCATAGAAGTCAAAAGTGAAGGCTTAGGAGACGAAAAAAATTCGACAGAGTTTACTGTATTCTTGTTGCTTTTATCTTTGAACTTTGAATGTTTTTCTTTTTATTAACGATGTTTTTCAATAGAATTATGTGGAGCTAACCTTTTTATTAGGATTTCAATGGAACTTTTTACTTTGTAGTAATTTATTCATGCCTATTTTTAATTATTGATTATATTATAAGTTGTTTAACATATCTTGTGCTTAGTCATTAATTGTGTGGCCAACAGTTAATTAGATATCTTAAACGAAATTGGAGAAGGAAATCTAAAGTTAGATCTGGCTGTGATAATGTATGAACTTGCTATTGTTCTATGAAGAATAACGTAATAGTTCATAGGATGAATATACCTATGTGCCATGCGTAACATATTTGAGAGTTTGTGATTAATGAATACATTTTAAGTGTTTTGCATGAACATAGCAATATAACTGAAATAGGTTTTTTTTATTAATTGTTCAAAAAGATTAATATATAGACAGGCATTTCAAGTTAACAACTTGTTGGGGATTAAATAACTGAAAATAGGGTGAAAAGATTATTGTGATCAATTGGAGAAATTGCAATTCTAAGATTTTAAACATCTGATAATTAATTTTTGCTAGTTAGTATTAGTTTATTTTAATTTTAATTATTCAATAATTAAACTTTGGTGATCGTTTAAATTATGTTGAATTGATGGTATGTTGATAAGTGGAGTAATTGTTATATGTTCTTTGTCAGTTCGACATTCACCTTACTTCTATATTACTTGATTGATCGTGTGCACTTGCGAAAATTTGACCATATATAAATCGGCCAACAGTATCTTCGGTACTCTTTCAGATTTAAGAATAGATTATGGTACAGTAAGTTCTTTTAATTAGTTAGGTTCCTTCGTTTGATCCGTAGTGTTTTGCGATTCTTGAGCTTCTTCAAGTTTTATCTTACTCCCACTGACCTTTTTAATAATAAATTCATTTTCTATGAAGGTAACATGTTTCGTAACAAACAAATTTTGATCAGTAGGTGATAGAAGTAATATCCTAAACTTTTTTTAGGATATTCCACAAATTAGCACTTATTGGATCTTGTCACTAGCTTATCATTCTCAAACCTTTTGACATAAGCTGGACAATCCCAAATCTTAATATGCTTAAGACTTGGATATTTGAAGGTATCTTGTTAAGTAGGTATGCAACCATTTTTAGGGCAAAACCCCAGAAGGATACTAGAAGGTTAGTAAAACTCATCATGGACCGTACCTTGTCCAACAAGGTATGATTTCTCCTTTCAGATATACCATTCAACTATGGTGTACCAGGAGGTGTCTATTGTGAGAGAATACCATTCTTTTTTAGATGATTGATAAATTCATTGCTCAAGTATTCCACTCCTCGATCCGATCGAATAATCTTAATATTTTTGCTCATTTATTTCTCTACTTCTCTTCTGAATTCCTTAAACTTTTTAAACGATTCAGATTTATATTTTATCAAATACACATATTGAAATCTAGAATAATCACTAGTGAAAGAAATAAAATACAAAGACCCTCATCTAGCGTGTGTTGTCATAGGTCCATATACATATGTGTGTACCAACTCTAATAACCATGTACCTCTTTCTCCTTTTCCACTAAAAAGAGATTTAGTCATTTTTCCCAAGAGACAAGATTCACAAGTTGGATATAATTCATAATCAAATAGCTCTAAAAACCTATCTTTATGCAACTTGTTTAATCTTGTTTCATTACTATGATCGAGGATTTAGTGCCACATAAAAGGTATGATTTACATCATCTTTTTTTTTTCTTCTTAGTTTATTTAATTTGTAAAATATTTTTCTGCAAGTCAAGTATGTAAAGCCCATTTAGTAAATTACCAACACCATACAAAATATTATCATTATAAATAGAACAACTATTGTTCTTTATTATAATATTAAAACCATCATTGTCCTATATAGGAATCAAAATAATTCTAATAAGTACTGGAACATAATAACAATTATTTAAACTAATGGATTTGCTCGTAGGCAATGTTAAACAATAAGTTCCTACGGCTAATGCAACAACCTTTGCTCAATTTCTTATGTGTATGATGATTTCCCCTTTGTTCAACTTTTTACTTTTGCTTAGTCCCTGCATATTATTACATATGTGAGAACCACAATCGGTATCTAATACCAAAGTAGAACTTTGAATTACAGAAATATTTATTTCAATCATGAACAAACCTGAATCTGTAGTAAAAACTTTACCAAGCCTCTTCTGTTATGTTACTGGAAGAAACTCTTTGCAATTTCTCTTTCAATGACTTGAATTATTATAATGGAAGCAGGTTCATTTATTGTCAGGCTCAGCTTTCTTTGTGTTCTTAGCTTTTGCCTTACCTTTAGCCTTCTTCTTTTTCTTCTTTTTCAGAAGAACCCTTGGATTTCTTCCTCTTCTTAGAAGAATCATCTGCTAAAAACACTTAGTCCTTCTTAGATGGAAAGTAACCCTCCGCTGTTTTTAACATGTTAAGTAACTCAGGTAAATTGACATCCAAGTTATTTGTGTGAAATTTCATAACAAATTGTGAGAAAGAGTCTAGGAGTGACTGCAAGATTAAATTTTGGCTTAGCATCCTACCCATGACAAACCTAAGTTGTTCAATCAAATTAATCATCTTCAGGACATGTGTCTCTACAGTAGTACCCTTGGTCATATGAGATCGAAAGAGCTCCTTATATACCTGATATCTAGCCGTCTTACTTTGCTCACCATACAGTTCTTAAAGGTGCAGTAAAATAGTAGGTGCATCCATTTTTTCATGGTGACGTTGAAGCTCGTTATTTATGGATTCAAGCATGATGTATTGAGTCACAGTTACATCATCTTGTCACTTCTTGAAAGTAACAATCTCTCCTTCAGAGGCTTTTTTTGTAATAGTTGTAAGGACTGACAAATTTAGGACATAGAAAAGCTTTTCAACACTGAGAATAATTCTCAAATTCCTTAACCACTCGGTGTAATTCGGTCCGGTCAACTTGTTTGCATCAAGTATGCTCTGTAATGTTAGTGAATTAGACATTTATAAAATTATGCATATGAAATATAACAACATTTTAGCATACGTTCATTTTATTAATTACCAAAGTAAATTAGGTCTTTATTTAAATCGGTATCTCCTATTATTTTGATCAAACTATATTAACCTCTATATATAGTTCGACAAATCTAATTAAAGATTTGCTAGTGAGATAAGAATCCCATCAACATAAATACAGTCTTGTGTGCACATAACAAACTATATTTATTCAACAGGTAGACAACTCCTTGTCAATTATATCAATATGTAACTCCTTTTAATTTTTTCACTTAGATTATTATGATCAAGTGTGAGCACATCCGAATCAAAATAATCTAAGTTAAGTCAGACCTAGCATTCCATATAAGTGAAGAGAAAAAATATCGTCCTTGTGTTTGCACAACAAAACAGTATCGTTTAATTCCATATAAATATCCCATGTAATAAAGTCAACATATTAAATATTTAATACAAGCCTTGTGTGTGCACAACAAACTCATATTAAACATTTAATAGTGTATTGTTTTGTTATGCTAGAAGGCTATGTTTGATATTCATAATATCTTTGAACGTTAAAACTTAATATATTTACCTTGAGGAGTTTGTTATTAATTGTCTCATTTTGTTTAGCATGCACACACACACACACACACACACACACACACACACACACACACACACACACACACACACACATATAATACGCATCATATTATTTAACATGCGAAGCATGTTTGATAATATATAATATATATATATATATATAACTAGCATGCACATATAAATATTATATTCAACTTGGATTGATTATGAATTTTATTCTAGTTTGATTCGCTTGAGCCACCAAGTAAACCAAATGGTCAAGCCTAAGGTGCAAGAACAAAATTAAATGTAACTATTATATTTAAACCTGGACTCCAATACAAATGGGTCTTCATGAGCTCCTTCCATTCGATTCTAATTCTTTAAATAATTCTATCTAATCCTATTACAATCTATTTTCATAAAATAGAAACCTTGATCAGTAGTCAAAGGGAAGTACATAGGACGAAGATATAATTTACAACAGAAAAATTTAGAAAGACGAGTTACGCGTACCCTATTTATTAAAACACATTCATTCAAGCATCCAACTAACATAAATCCAATCAGACATTGGTTAATAGTCCATAATCAATTCCTTGTATTATCATTTATATCATCATATGTATCAATACACAATTAATATCATACATATCATCATATGCATCATTCATCTCATGAATTAAAATCATTCCATATTTATATCGATATCATTTAATGGGTAATCTAGTTAGCATGAAATCTAATTTCAAGTTTAAAATAAACTCTTTATTTTAATTATAAAATAATCTTAAATAATTCTTTATTTAATTTATCAAAAACTGCACAAAACAGGAAAAAGGACCAAAAGAGCGAGGTCCAGGGGCAACTACGCTACGACACACTGTTTTGGTTTTGCAGGATTTTTCAAATTGCGATTTTTGTGTTCTTTTAATAAAACATGATTTTATACTAACAATTATGCCCAAATAAATTGTTCTAAGCACATACTCATATATTTACGGAATCAAAATAATTAATAATTCGCCTAAGTTTGGCTTTTGATGCCACTGTTGGTTTACAAAAATAAGGCATATATACAATCAAATTGTATAACGTAGTGGAATCAGGCAATAAATCGTATTTAAATTTTTTTGTAAACCGATCTTTCTTATATGATACTTATTAATTGAGGAAGGATAACGGGTCATACCTTTATAGATTTAACTTATTTGAACAGTTACGAGTGTAGCCCCTAAAAGTGATCCACAAAGAGTAATATGGATTGAATAAGTAATTTAAATTCTATCTGATCTTGAGTGACTAACCCTAATTCTCTCTCTATCTCTCTTTAACTCCTTAAATGTAGAGAATTATGAAGTATTCTCTCAATACTTGTAAAAGTATGTGTAACCCCAACCCATAATAAGACTCCACTTATTTATAAATTTGTTCAACACTCCTAAACTCTTTAGTAGTAGGATTTTTAATTGAACTCCTAATCTAATTAGGAACTAAATTAATTTATTATAATAATTACAATTCCTAAATCATTTAGGAATAATAATAATAATAATAATAATAATAATAATAATAATAATAATAATAATAATAATAATAATAATAATAAACTATTTAATTTATTCTATTACCGTAGTATAAATTAAATACATTTAATTTATTATTACCATTATGTCATTTACTTCTAAAATAAATATTACACTTTTGCGGTGTGACCCTTTAGGTTCAATATTAAACTGGTTGTAGAATAAATAAATTAGAATCATTTTAATATTACTTATAATAATAAATTAAACTATTTTTATTTATTTATAAATAAATTCTTATTTATTCAAAAGGAAGGGTAAGCCCCTTTAGCAATTCACGACTTTTCTGATAATATAAATTTCAGCATTTGATCACAAATAACCTATTTTGCGAATAATTACTGTACAATTTAATCCTTCTACCACATAATGTCCTAATCAAATATACGACATGAAATTACTGACAAGTCTTATTTAATTTGATCATATGCATTTCGATTTTATAATGCACAAATCTAATTAATGTAAGGGTAAGGACTATTGAGTTGTCATTTATCAAATCACATAGGACATTCTCTCCCTTTACTGAAAATGGTACATCTTTTGTTGATCCTTCACCTATCTCCATGTACAATGTATTATATCTGAACATATCCTCTTTTATACCCGAATAGTCTTAAGAAATATGACAAAGTATAATTCTTCATACACAAGATACTATAATGATCTTAATTCTAAGGATCACTTGTACTACTATCACATTAAAAACTCCTATTGACAGATAAGTAGGTGTTCCTTAAGCGAGTCATGTTCAGTGAACTTATTCTATAATAAGAACCTACATACTTGCATTAATGTCGCCACACAAATGATTATGAGATCAATCATCCTCTTCAAAAGAGTAAGCATAGAAGGTATTAATCTATTCGGATTCACTAATCACCAATTTAGTGATCCCATGATTAGGAACATTTTAGTTTTGAGCTAACTTGAATTTAGATCTCATTATCATAATCAACATTATGATTCTAAAAGTATTGTTTCAAAACTATGGGTTTATCCATTTAATTAATTCAACCAATTAATCATGAATAAAGAAATGCCTTTAAATAAAACTTTTATTAATAATTGAATAAGATTAAAAAGTGTATATTTATCAAATCAATATATGATTAGCTTGAGGGTATACTACTTTCAACGTCTGATCTAATCTTCCTGTTAAATACTCATTTACACCAAATAGACTTAATACCCTCTAGTGGAGTAATGAAAGTCCATACTTGATTTTCATACGTGGAATCCATTTCGGATTTCATGGCTGTAAGCCATTTATCTGAGTCTTTACTATTTATAGCCTCTTCGTATGTTAATGGATCATCATCATCTGTGATGCGTACCTCATCATTATCCTCTATGATGAATTCATAATTTTCAGGTATTTTTGGTACTCTTCCAGATTTATGAATCGGTTGTGGTACAGTAGGTTCTTCTACTTGGACAGGTTCCTTCATTTGACCCATAGTGCTTTGCGATTCTTGAACATCTGCAAGATCCATCTTACTACCACTAACCCCTTCAAGGATAAACATTTTCCAAGAAGTTATCATGTTTCACAACAAATACCTTTTGATCAATAAGATGATAAAAGTACTATCCTAAACTTTCTTTAGGATATCCCACAAATTTGCACTTATCAGATTTTGTCTCCAGCTTATCATTCTCAAACATTTTGGCATAAGCTGGACAATCCCAAATCTTAACACGCTTAAGGCTTGGTTTCCTCCCTGTCCACAACTCATATAGAGTCTTAGGGACTGATTTTAAAGGTACCTTATTAAGTAAGTATGCAACCGTTTATAAAGCATAACCTCAACAGGATAGTGGAATTTCGGTAAAACTCATTATGGATCAGAACATGTCTAACAAGATTCAATTTCTCCTTTAAGATACACCATTCAACTATGGTGTACCAGGAGGTGTCCACTATGAGAGAATAACATTCTCTTTGAGATGATCGAGAAGCTCATTACTCAAGTATTCCCCTCCTCGATCCGATCGAAGAACCTAAATACTTTTGCCAGTTTGTTTCCCTACTTCACTTCTGAATTATTTGAACTTTTCAAACGATTCATACTTGTATTTCATCAAATACACATATTCAAATCTAGAATAATCATCAGTGAATGTAATAACATATGAATACCCTCCTCTAGCATGTGTTGTCTTAGGTCCACACACATCTATGCGTACCAACTTTAATAATCCTTTAACTATTTTACTTTTTTCACTAAATGGAGATTTAGTCATTTTATCGATGAGACGAGATTCACAAGTTGGATATAATTCTTAATTAGATAGCTCTAAAATCCTATTTTTATGCAATTTGTTTAGTCTTATTTCATTAATATGACAGAGTCTATCGTGCCACATAAGGGTATAATTTACATCATTTTTTTTTCTTAGTTGTTTAATTTATAAATTGTTTTCATGCATGTTAAGTATTTAAAGTCCATTTAGTAATCTACCAGTAACAAACAAAATATTATCATTATATATAGAACAACTGTTAATCTGCATTATAATATCAAAACCATCTTTATTCCACATAGAAATCGAAATAATATTTCTAATCAATATTGGATCATAATAATAATTTCTTAAATAAATGGACTTGCCCGTAGGTAGTGCTAAAAATAAATTCATACATCTATTGCAGCAACCTTTGCTCCATTCCCAATGCATAGAATGACTTCATCTTTGTTTAGCTTCCTACTTTAGCTTAGGCCCCGCATATTATTACATATATGAAAACCATAATCGGTATCTAATACCCAAGTAAAACTTTGACTTACAGAAACATTTATTTCAATCATGAACAAACCTATTTATGTAGTTAAAACTTCACCAAGGTTCTTCTGCTTTGTTACTGCAAGATAATCTTTGCAGTTTTTCTTCTAGTGTCCTGGCTTGTTGCAATGAAAGCATGTTCCTTTGCTATCAAGATCAGCTTTCTTATTTTTCTTAGTCTTTGTCTTTCCCTTTGCCTTATTCTTTTTCTTCTTTTTAAAAGAACCCTTGGGCCTCTTCCTTTTCTTGGAAGAGTCATCTACTAGTAAGACTTGGTCCTTCTCAGATAGAAAGTGACTCTCCACAGTTTTCAACATGTTAAGTAACTTAGGTAAGTTCACGTCCAACTTATTCAAGTGAAAAGTCACAACAAATTGTGAGAAGGTGCTCGGGAGTTACTGTATAATCAAATCTTGGCTCAAATCTTTATCCATGACAAACTTTAACTATCCAAGTTGTTCAATCAGATTGATCATCTTAAGGACACGTGTCTGTACCGTAGTGCCTTCAGTCATCCGACATCGAAAAAGTTCCTTAGATATTTTATATCTTACTGATCTACTTTGCTCACCATATAGCTCTTGAAGGTGTAGCAAAATAGTTGGCGCATTCATTTTCTCATGTTGATGTTGTAACTCGTTACTCATGGACGCTGTGCAACCATTCCATCATTTTGCCACTTCTGAAAAGTACTAATCTCTTCTTTAGAGGAAGTGTCTGCAACATTTGCAGGGACAGGCGAATTTAGGATATAGGAAAGCTTTTTAGCAGTGAGAACATTTCTCAAATTTTTTAACACCATGTAATTCAGTCCGGTCAAATTGTTTACATCTAATATGCTTTGCAGTGATAGTAAATTTGACATTTGTAAAATTCTGAAAGTGAAATATTTGAACAACATAAGCATTTATTTATTTTATTAATCATCAAATTAAATAGTTCTTTATTTAAAATAGTGTCTCCCATTATTTTCTTCAAACTATACAACATTTTATATATATAATTTAGCAAATCTATTCAAAGATCCGTTAGTGAGATAAGAATCATATTGACATAAATATAGCTTTGTGTGTGCACAACAAGCTACATTTATTCAATGGATGAACAACTTTTGTCAATTACATTTCCATGTAACTCCTTTTAATTTTGCTTCTTAGATTGTAATGATCGTGTATGTGTACATCCGAATCAAAATTATCTAAGTTAAGTTCGACCTAACATTTTCATATAAGTGAAGAGAAAAATACCGTCCTTATGTGTACACAACAAAATAGTATCGTTCAATTCCTTATAAACATCTAATGTAATAAAAAATATCTCAAATCATTAATATAAGTCTTGTGTGTGCATAACAAACTTATACTAAGTATTTGATGTTTTTCGTTTTATCATGGTAAAAGGCTACGTCTAACATTCTTAATGTTTTTGAACGTTATAACATAATATATTTATTTTAGGGGGTTTGTTATTATTATTTATAGTCTCGACTTGTTTAGCGCGCATGCATATATATATATATATATATATATATATATATATATATATATATATATATATATATATATATATATATATATATATATCATGTACATATATAATACTATATTCTACTTGGGATGATTATGGACTTGATTCTATTTTTGGTTCACTCGAACCGCCAAGTGAACCAAAAGGTCAAACCTAGGGTGAAAGAACAAATACATAAATGTAACTATTACATTCAATCCCGGGCTTGTGATGCCCCTAAATCCGGGTCTCTTGAACCTCGGGTTCGGTGTTCACTATCCAACACTTAAATAACATTCATAAAGTTAATATTCAATAATTAGCGAAAAATATAAATAGATTCATTACAAAACATACCATCAATCTCAGGTTCTATTAACCTTAAATACATCACAACTACCTTACAATACAAAAGGTTTACAACAATATATATATATATAAACAGTTACTTCTACTCGTTTGCCTTTCCTTTGCCCTTGTCCTTCTTAGATAACTCGGGCTTAGTTGAAAAATATTTTATGATATAGCAAGGGTGGCAACTACTTTGCTCAACAAGTTTAAATAAACAATAAAGGATATATCATGAATGAAATTTTTTTATCTTTTTAGAACTTCAATAATATTCAATAATTATGAAGACATGCAACTTTGAATAACAACTTTCAATTGATTTAACATACTGTTTTTTCATATTGAAATGTCACATGATCGTGAACATACGTTTTGAGTATTTATAATACCCAGAAGTCATAAGACTATCATTTCATTTTGAATATTAACAACCATATCAATTATAATATCCGAAGATGGGTACTTTAGGTGATCAACCTATTGTGCACTTTATAACCATCCAATTTTATATTTCGTTTTAACCGGGATTATAACATCCAACCATAATTTCCCCCTACTATGAGAGTTGTTCATTACATCTCTTACCTTCGATTCTGCACCACAACTATATGATTTAGACTAGTTTCAATAATATTCAAGTTAATGAATCGATACATACATGGTATAACCGAAATAATTGGCGTAGATCTACTTCCTTAAATAGTTCATAATAAGAACAGTCATAATAGCAGATGCACTGTTTACCTGAAACAATCATAGTTCATAATAAATAGTTCATAAAATATTAAATGATTTATAATATTAGTAAATGACTATATATTCATCTATTAACATGATCATCATCACGATTTTAAAAGTATTGCTAAAAAATTATGGGTTTATCTCATTAATTAATTCAAACAATTAAATCTAGGTAAATAAATGCCTTTAAGTAAATTATTCTTTTATTAATAAATAAATATGATTATAAAGTATATACTTCATCACATCAAATGTGATTGACTTGAGGGCATACTACTTTTAGATTAGACAATATGGCCTCTCATTACATCCGAGACATGTTTAATTTATGTATTGTCTTGTATTACAGTTATTGAATATTGTTGATATTACTTGTTTTCTTATCATCAAATAAGGAAATATTGTTAAGTGCACTTTATAAGTTGCAGAAAACCATAGACATACAATCAAATTAATAATAAAAAGCGGAAGTATGGCATAAATAATTTTTTTTTTTTTTTTATAGTTACCTAACATCTACCTTATGCAAAACTATTAATTGAGAAAGGATAAAAGTTAAACCTTTGTAGATGAATAACTTTTAATCAGTTACAAGTTCACCTATCACACCCCCAAATCCGATTTCCTTTCAAATCCGATCTGGTGCTGACTGTACAACCTCATTATTAATATTCACATAATTCATTAACAATATACTTGATAAAAACTCATCTAATTAGAAACTTTACAACATTCTTCTATTCTAAAATTGCAATCTTTACATCTTCATCTTAATTCTCAAAATATTATGATTCATTCCAATACATTAACTATGAGTATACAAAAACTCACCAATCTAACATTAATTTTCTTTCTATACATCTTTCTTCATCTAACTAGCGAAGACTTGCATTAATTACAAACATCTAGTATAGTTAAATGATTTCTAATATTACAAATTATCTAATATTTAATATGTCAAAACATATTTACCAAACATTTTTACAAAACATCTTTACCCAAAAAAGGGTTACAACAAAATATTAATCAATTCTAACCATAAAGTTTTATTATAAAAAATTTAAACTTCAATCGCTTCTATTCATTACCATTCCTCTTCCAGTGTCAGTACTGGAACCTCTAGATTTCTCGGCTTCACTGAAAATATTTATTTAACACAAGGGTGAACAATTACGTTGCTCAACAAGTTTAATAGTTATCATATAACACATTTCACAATTCTCATACTTCTCAGTTTATACATACATCACAGTACACACATGTTGTACATTTCATACATGCTTCTCATTACATAAATACTTCTCATTAGAAACATACTTTACCTATCATACATACTTTACATTTCATACAGATTATATGGTTTGCATAGAACAATTTACTTTGATCAAACAACTGCATGTTAACAGTTTAATATTACATTTCCACATCAGGTGCACATTAAAACAAGTTCACACTTAGCAACAAAGTCTGAAAAACTTGTCTGATCCGCTTATCTAGCTTACGCTAACATTTGGTACAACCTACATCTTATTAATAAGGTTGAACTACCAATTACTCACTATTAGACCACTCCTATTGATTTAATGTACTTAAGTACCTATTTTATATTTAATTAACTTTAATTTTCCAAGAAAAATCGACCTGACCAACCCTGGGCAACAAAAGACTTAGCGGTGCAGCACTGTTTCCAAAGGTACAATGCTGGGTCACCTGGAGCCTAGCGGTGCGACGCTAGACCCAGCGGTGCACCTCTGCCTCAGAATCCTTAACTTTGGATTGCACAAACCTCGCGTGCTAAAACTGAAAGTAGTATGCACACAAGCCAATCGTATTTGATGTGATATTGAATATACTTTATAATCTTATTTGTTTATTAATATAAGTTTAATTGTATAAAGGTTTTTTCTATATCCATATTTAATTATTGATATCAATTGTGATAAACTCATAGTTTTTTAGCAATACTTTTAGAATCATGATGATGATCATGCTAATGAGATCTAAATTCAAGATAACTCAAAACTAAAATTGTTCCTAATCGTGAGATTACTGAAAAAGGAGATTAGTGAATTTGGATAGATCAGTACATACTATACTTGCTCTTATGAAGATGATGATTGATCTCATAATCATTTGTGTAAAGACACTAAAGCAAGTATGTAGGTACTTATTAGAGAATAAGTTTACTGAATATGACTTGCTAAAGGAATACCTAATGGAGTTTTACTCGTATGTTAATAGGAATTCCTAATGTGATAGTAGTACAAGTGATACTTTGACATCTTCTTAAGATATTTAAGGTATATCAAAGGGTATGCTTAGGTATAATAAGTTGTACATGGAGATAGGTGAATGGTCAACAAAGAATCTACGACTTCTAGTAAAATGAGATAATGTCCCATATGATTCGATAAATAACAACTCAATAGTCCTTGGCCAAGGCAGAATGAAATTAGAAAGGAGTTTCTAATTTGCATTATTCAGAGTTGTGCATGTGAGAATTGAAATGTATATGATTTAATAAAATAAGACTTGACAGTAAACTCATGTCTTATATTTGATTGAGACATTGTATGATAGAAGGATTGAATTGTAGGGTAACTATTTACTAAAAAGTTCTTTTTTGATTAAATATTGAAATATATATTATTTGAAAAGTCGTTGATCGCTAAGGGGTCTTACCCTTATTGTGGAATAAATATTATTTATTTAAATAACACTAGAATTATTTTTAATTGATTTATTCTACAACCGATTTAATATGGATAACCTAAAGGGTCACATCGCAAAAGAAAAATATTTATTTAAGAAGTAAATAAAATAATCATAATAATAGATTAAGTATATTTAATTTATACTATGGTGATAGATTAAATTAAATGACTTAATATTTATTATTTAGTATTTTTGAAAATACTAATTATAAACTAATAAGAGGATTATTATTATTATTATTATTATTATTATTATTATTATTATTATTATTATTATTATTATTATTATTTAGTTCCTAAATCCGATGCTTAACTGCAAATCAAGCAAATAGATTATTTCAGAAGGGATGCCAGGGTTATTTAGCAAATATCGTAGACACAAAACAGAAAGGGTTAGATATAAAATAAATACCAGTGGTTAGAGAGTTTCAAGATGTCTTTCCCGATGATCTACTTGATCTTCCACCTGATATGGAGATTGAGTTTGTTATTGATTTAACTCCTAGAACTGCACCTGTTTTGAAGACTCCATATAAAATGGCGCATGTGGAGTTGAAGGAGTTGATAGTACAATTACAAGAACTATTGGATAAGAAATACATTCAACCAAGTATTTCTCTATGGGGAGCACTAATGTTGTTTGTCAAGAAAAATGATGAAACTTTAAGATTATGTGTTTATTATCGTGAACTCAATAAATTGACCATAAAGAATAAGTATCCATTACTTAGGATTGATGACTTATTTGATCAACTCAAAGGAGTGGAGTATTTCTCTAAGATTAATCTACGGTCAGGTTACCATCAACTAAAGGTGAGAAAGGAAGATGTGCCGAAGAATCGTTTATAACACGTTATGGACATTACGAGTTTCTAGTGATGTCTTTTGGATTAACGAATGCACCAGTAACATTCATGGACTTAATGAATAGGGTTTTTAGGTCTTGCTTAGACAAGTATGTTGTAGTGTTCATTGACGATATTCTCATATACTCGAAAACACTGAAAGAACATGCTATACACATGAGAAGGGTACTAAAAACCATACAAAAGAAACAACTCTATGCCAAATTTTCAAAATGCGAGTTCTGGCTAGAGAAAGTTCAGTTCTTAGGTCATGTGATTGACAAGAGTGGAGTTTCAGTAGATCCATCAAAGATAGAAGGAGTTATAAACTGAGAACCACCAAAGACCCCTAGCGGGGTAATATAGACGTTTCATTAAAGATTTTTTAAAGATAGCAATCCCATTAACCAACTTAACCAGGAAGACTGTAAAGTATGCTTGGACAGACAATTGTGAAAAGAGCTTTCAAGAGCTAAAAAAGAGGCTAAGTGAGGCGCCAGTATTATCTTTATCGGATAATAGTGGAGGTCTTGTAGTCTACAGTGATGCCTCACATAAAAGATTAGGTTGTGTTTTAATGCAACATGGAAAAGTAATAGTGTATGCTTTGTGAGCTAAAGGATTATGAGTTAAGGTATCCTACTCACGATCTAGAATTAGCGGCGGTAGTATTTGCTTTAAAGAAATGGAGGCATTACTTGTACGGGGAGAAGTGTGAAATTTATACATATCATAAGAGTTTGAAGTATATTTTTACACAACGAGAGTTGAATATAAGACAAAGACGATGGTTGGAACTGATTAAGGATTATGATTATGAAATCTTATATCATCAAGGAAAAGACAATCTAGTTGCAGATGCTTTGAGTAGGAAGAACAAAGAGAAGTTAAATATGTTAACAACTTAGGATGAGTTGATTAAAGAGTTCGCTAGACTCGACATAGAGGTGAGAGTTCCATCAATCTCGACAAGGAAATTGTTTGTAATGGAGGATCACTCAACCTTGTTGGGTAACATTAAGGAAATCCAAGAGGAGGATGGAAACTATAAGAAGTTGAATAAGTCAACAGAGATTGTAGACGACAAAGGCAAGATGGACAAGGAGGGAATCATTAGATTTGAATCTAGAAGTTGGATTCCTTCAGTTCAAAAACTCAAGGAAGAGATCATGTCAGGAGCACATAGTACTAAGTTTTCAGTACACCCAGGTAGTACCAAAATGAACAAAGACATAAGTCAATATTTATGGTGGCCAAACATGAAAAGGGAGGTGGTTGAATTCGTTAGTAGGTGTTTAACATGTCAGCAAGTTAAAGCTGAGCATCAAAGACCCAACGGATTATTGCAACCATTGGAGATTCTAGAATGAAAATGGGAGCATATTACAATAGATTTTGTTGTAGGCCTACCAACCACACAGAAGGGTCACAATGCCATATGGGTAATAGTGGATAGACTAACTAAGTCAGCTCACTTTTTACGAATCAAAGTTAAGTTCATTTTAGATCGATTAGCAAAGTTATACATTAAGGAGGTAATCTCTAAACACAACGTATCAGTTTCAATTGTGTCTGATCGAGATCCAAGGTTCACATCAAACTTCTAGAAAAGTCTTCAAAAACACATAGGTACACAATTTAGAATGAGTACTACTCACCGCCCACAAACAGATGGTGAAAGTGAAAGGACTATCCAAACTTTGGAGGATATGTTGAGAGCTTGTATGATGGATTTTGAGGGATCTTGGGAAGATCACTTACTTCTTGTAGAATTCTCTTACAACAATAGTTATCACGCTAGTATAGGAATGCCACCATTTGGAGCTATGTATGGAAGGAAGTGTAGAACACAGATGTGTTGGGACAAAGTATGTGAACGGAAGATGCTTGGGCCAGAATTAGTTCAACAAACAGCGGAGGTAATTCGAACAATTCAACTAAGGTTACGAACTGCTCAACAAAGACAGAAGAGATATGTCAATTTACATCGACAAAAGAGAGACTTTGAAGTTGGTAGTCATGTTTTCCTAAAAGTACATGTTTTCCTAAAAGTATCTCCCTAGAAAGGGAATATTCGTTTTGAAAAGAAAGAAAAACTGAGTCTAAGGTTTATAGGACTATTTGAGATATTACGAAGAATATGTGAGGTAGCTTATAAAGTAACCTTACCTCTAGAGCTAGAACATATACATAATGTATTTCACGTTTTAGTATTGCGTCCTTATAAACCCGATTACAAACACGTCATCAACTACGAACCCATTCAAATCGAGAAGGATTTAAGCTACAAGGAGATTCCTGTTAAAATTATTGATAGAAAGGAACAAGTCTTGCGAAACAAGGTCATACCTTCAGTCAAGGTCATATGGAGAAATCAATCCATAGAAGAAGTAACATGGAAATTAGAAGATAAAATGAAGATAGAATGTCCACATTTTTTTTCTTAATTGAAAAAGTTAATTTCGGGGACAAAATTCTTTTAAGCAGGGGTGAATGTAATGTTCTGAACTTCCAAGAGAGTTGTACTCCGACTTTATATGAATAAATAAATATTGAATTACATCTTATATGTATTATGGAGTCTTCGTTATTATTTATTTTTGTGTTTCAGTTCAAGTATCTAACCTTAGCACGAAAAAGGAGAATACAAGTTTTTTTTTTCAAAATCTAAAAAGAAGTTAAAACCTAAACCCTAAACCTTAGAAAAATTAACCTAGACCCTCAAGCGAAACATGTACGTCAAAATAACATTATGTTTCAGGATTCATCTTTCCTGCACTTTGAAAACACGTTATAGCCGATAAAACTTTTTCTCGAAAAATGCATCGGGAATAGGACAAAATAGATAAAAGATGAAAAATAATTTTTGTTGCATTTTTGATCGTCTAACCATTTTTTGAGAAATAGTAATCGAAAACACTATTCACCAAAAAACATACGTCTTTTTGGACTTTTTCACTTCACAGAATAGTGTTTATTCAGAACAAAACTCTATAATATCTTACTTTTAAATTAGTAAAGATCAGTTCAATCAAAATACTTAAAAATGATCTAGGTTAGAGATAACTGGGTTAGGAAACCTAATCTAAACTTAAACCTAGTTAAAAACTAATTGAATTAGCTAACTAATTAACTTAATTAGATGATTAGAAGTAATTCGGTTGGAATCGAACTAGGTTAAGGTAACTATATTACCATCTAACCTAATTATCATCTAATTAAACTAAACCTAACTAGGATTAAGGTTAATTAAACTAAAGATTAACCTAAATTACAAGTTAAACTAATTGGTGAATTAATAACCTAATCAACCAATCAAGTTCCTAAGTTTATTTATAATCAACCTAAGTATGAACTAAGGTAGATTATCAAAAGGAACCATGCTTGGTAAAAGACCATGACTACCTCTCAAATAAATGGTTAATTAACCAACCAAACAAGCCGTAGTACTATTCTTTTGGTAGGCTAAGTGGTGGACCAATTAAAAGCTGACATGTGTGGTATCATTCCAAGTAATTAATGGCATGAACTAGGTTGTTTGGCCGACCACTTTGGGGGGAGGAATGTGATGATCATTTTGATATTTGTATTACACATTTGCACTTTCATACCTTGGAAAAATATAAGTCCATACCTTAGTTAATTGCACTTGCGTCCTACCCTTGGTTTTCCTATAAATAGGGAGCTTAGTTCACCATTTCTAGCATTCATTTTCAAAGCACAAAATAAAGTATCAAAGCTATACATATATTGAGAGAGAGTTCTAGTGAGTTACTACCTTGGAAATTGCAAAGAAATAGTTAAACCTTGCAAATTCAAAAGGTACAATCTCTAGTAGTTATAATGTTTGATTTTTCTTTGGTCTTTAATTTTCAAAAGCTCAAGAACACGAGTCGTAGCCATGTACGATTGTCGTTCTCCGTGTTCTTCACGTGTTCTTGAGTCTTTCTTCATTTTATAATAGTTATAATGTTGAATTTTATTTTAAAGTTTAAAGCTCAAAAACGTACGTCGTACCCATGTACGGTTGTCGTTCTCCATGTTCTTTGTATGTTCTTGAGCAAATATTATAAATTGTTTTAACCAATTATACAAGCCGTTATAATGACCAAATTATTTCAAATTCAAGTGTCATAATCACTTATGTAAGCAGTTATAATGCTCAAATTATTTCAAGTATGAAATTCAAAAGCTCATCAACATAAGTCGTAGCCATGTACGATTTTTCGTTCTTCGTGTGTTCTTGAGCAAAAGACATGAATATTTCTATGATAAGTTTTGTGATTTATTATTTTTATGTTATAATATGTTATTGAGTCTTATAACATGATATCTTAAGGAATTAAAGCTAGCTAAGACATGTCTCATATGGTTAACCCTAACATTGTTGAGCAAAGTATGCTCACTGTCTGTTTTTACCATTTTTCAAAAACATAATGTCTGAATATGCCTTATAAATATGAATAAAAGTTGTATATCATGAAATTCTAAGCAATTTAGACTTAACAATCACTTCAAAATATTTTCGTATAATAAAGTTATGGTAGTTACCGTAAAAGAGGTCGAAGCTAAAAAAATTAAGGTGGCCCTCGGATCCTAGCACTAAAAATAATGATTTTGAATTAGCCAAGTTTCCTAAAAATTCCACCAATGAAAATAGTCTAGTTTAGTTATAAAAACACTTATAGATAAGGAAAATTTGATGAACTAACATTCGGGTACGCGTAACCCTTTATATAGGCACTTTAAACGATTACCGGGAAACCCTAATTGGGCTTTAAGACAAGTTTTCTATCATTAACCTTTGTTTACTTCATTTTTATGTGATTTATACATCTTGTACAAACAATGTGTTATAAATCTTTGATATGAGAGTTATTGCTTCTAGTTTCGGCATAACTATAAAAATAAAATGCTTATTCGTGATATATTTCAAACCATGCTTTATTTTATGAAACCAAGTCGTCTTGGGGAGATAATCCTACTTATTGCTTTCCTTAATTATTCTTAATTGTAGTCATAATGAAATTTTGTAATAAGAACAAGTTCCACACATGTAATCGAATATTATATTAATATTATCAAGTTTTATCACATTCTCTTGTTACGTCTTTACTTTGATTAAACCTAGAATTATTAAAACTTAACATAGTATTGATAATGATCTATTTATCTGTATGAGGATCGATAAATGACTTATGAGTACTGTACATCAGAGACGGGACTAATCGATGTTAAGTGGTCAAATTCATCGTTAGGTTCCTTGGACCCATGTACAAACTTGTTATTACTATTCTGAATGTCAAATAAGTAGGATTATCGATATGAAGAGATATCACTATAACCAAATGTGTTTTGAGTGCGGGTTTTAACTAGTTGGGTATTTTTTGTATAGACAAGGAGAATTTTGCACCGGACAAAGATACAGTCATTTGTCACGAATAAAGATGCAAATATTTATCACGGGTGAAGATACAAAAATTCACCGCGAGATTCTCTGTTCCCAAGAACCGTCCTACTGATTTAATGTCATGAATCTTGGAATATGTAAAGTTATAGAATATCTAAATCTTAAGGATAAAATATTATGATTGAGTATTAAGTCACTTGCATCGATTACAAAGACTTGATATGAAATAATGAAAGATCTTTGGGAATTAAGTTGAGAACTTTGTTTATGAATAAAGTAAATCATCTATAAACCTAATGATTTAGCATTTATAGTGAGCACCAAGTCAGTTATAATAAGTATAGTGATTTGGGGCATCACATATACTAATGCGAAAATAAATAAATATAAGTTATCTATTACAAAAGGTTTACTATAGTCCCAAGATCTATAACTTTAAATAAACACATCATGAACAGTAAAAGATTAAAGTTAAGGTTCATGTTACATGATTTAAACATAGATAGACTAACTAAACATACGTTCAGCTACGCCTTATCTTTACCCTTGCCTTTATCCTTTTCGGAAGATTCTGGTTGAGCTACAATTAGTTCATGATATAGCTAGAGTAAGCAACAACTTTGCTCAATAAGTTTAAAATGAATAATGAATATATATCATTAATGAATAAGAATAACAATCGAATAATTCAACGATTTAAAATAACTGAACAATATAATCAAAATTTCAATTAGAGAATGAATATTGATTATTTATTGTTATGTGGTCTAGTAGACCATGAATATTTCCAAGGAATCAATTATCTGACTGACCCTTTTATATTTTAAACTGTCAGTTTGTACTTGAGGGGATCAGCCTCTTGTACACCATGTGTATGCATAATATTAGACTCTGACGCATTAGATAATCGACACTTATATTCCCTTTATCAAGGGTTGATCTCTCGGTCCAAGAATCCGTACCAACTACTAGTTTGGATAGCTTTTAAAAGTATTACATACATATGTTTAGCCGAAACAAATGGCGTAGACTATTTCTTTAAACAGTTCATAAATGAAGAACTTTAAATATTTCTCAGTTCAATAATAGAACATGAATTCAAATGCACAAAGTGAGAATACCAATAATTATCATTGATGTCGACTAATTTACAATAATTAACCCACTGACATTATTTAGAAATAATAATTCAAATTTGAGTTAGGAAATTATCTCAATTTAAATTTGAGTAAAGATAGAGAACTTGCCTTGTTCATGATGTAGAACTAATTCAGTTTAATTATACTCCTTTTGAAAGACCTAACATTGATAACGTCGGCCTATCAATTAGTACAACATATAAACATTCACTTAAACATTTAGGTTTACCATTTACTTAGCATTTAAATCATCACATAGCATATCGCAACTAATTTCATATCATTTACATTTAGTTGTATTTTGGTAAATGATTTAACCATCAAATATTACTTTTCTTTAAATAATATTGACTTAAGTATGCTTTAAACATCTTTATATAATTATTTAAACCCTTTAAACAATTTATTATAATTATTTCATTACCTCATTTATTTTTTAACATAATAAAAGATAACTGTCCTTAATTATCGTTGTACAATAATTAATTATTTAAATGTCATTAAATATTTTGTTCTCTAGCATTCTCCTTTAATTACTATGTAATCTTAATTATATAATAATTAATTAGTAATCTTTACTTATTATTTAATGTTAGTTAAATAATAAGTTTAATAACCTTAATATTTTTTAATTATTATTTAATGTTAAATAAATAATAATTAATTAATTAATTGTCCATACCTATTATTTAATCTTAATTAAATAATAAATAATTAGTTTATCAATTTTAATTATTTTTAATTACTATTTAAGGTTAATTAAATATTAATTAATTAATTAATTATTCCTATTTATTATTTAATAGTAAATAACAAGTTTATTACATAATGCCCTTTAATTATTATTTAATAATAATTATTTAATTACCTTTACTTATTATTTAATGCTAGTTAAATAATAAATAATTTTATTATTAACTTTATTCCTCTTTAATTATTATTTAATGTTATTTAAATATTAATTAATTAATTAATTACATTTACCTATTATTTAATGTTAGATAAATAATAAATAATAAAAAAAATTAGATTAGTACTTTTATTCTTCATTAACTATTATTTAATGTTAATTAGATAATAAATAATTAATTAATTATCCTTACCTATTATTTAATCTTAATTAAATAATAAATAATTAGTTAATTACCTAATTCCTTTTTTAATTATTATTTAGTATTAATTGAACAACAATTAATTAGTTAACTAACCTTAATAATAAACCATAAGTTTGTTACATTAATATTCTTTAATTATTATTTAATATTAATCAAATAAATAATAATTAATTAATTATCTTTATCTATTATTTAACATTATTTAAATAATAAATATTTAGTTGAATTATTATTTAGTGTTAAATAGTAATTTGTCATTTACTAACTTTATTAATTTAATCAATTTAAATCATTAATAAATACATAATAATATAATAATTACCCAAATTAAATTTTATAATATTATTTAATAAATTAGAAAAAAATTCTGCAAAGGAACCGGCCCTAGAATTGGATCTGAATTGCCCGAACCGAACCGACTGATTTCCCGCAGAAAATCGAATCAGTGCTGCAGCGTCTGGATTTTAAACTGAATCCAACGCCTCGGCGCTGGCAGGCAGAAACTTTTATTCAATTTTTCTAATTTTGTCTCCTTTGCACAAACTTGAATAAAATAAAATTTACAAATCCAAATAACCTTAAATTGGTCTTGATAACTTCATATAATCCTGAACTACAATTTTCCATCATCGAAACACATTTTTGGACATGTATTGATTACGAAAAATGAACTTAAAGTGGACTATACATGCTGGGGTTTTTGACAATGAGTTCTTTTGGTTCAAAAATTCATAACTTACCCATTTTAAATTATTTTTACATGAAACCAACGAGGTTCTATTCTTAACTTACATATCTAGCATATGAGAAAAGAAAATCACATACACAACATGTAGATTTCAAAATGAAAAACTTTAAAGCACCCTTTTACGATTAGGGTTTATCGATAAACATTGTTTTCAAGCATTTCATTATATTTAACATCATATATACATATAAATGCATATATTAACCATATGAAATCCTATTTCAACATGTCTAGCATAGATCTACACATAGAGAGTTTAAAATTTGGTTTTCTACCATAAAAAGTATAAATAGCACAAAGAAAGGTATAAAACTAGTGGAAGCTTTTATACCTCTTGCTCTTGTTGGCTCTCTTTTTTTGCTTTCTAAAGTGAGAAATGAAGTTGGATTGTGACGACCCCGAATCCGGGTTCCTTTAACATCAGATCCGGTTCAACACTAGTACTACCTTTTCTTTATTGTTCATGAATTACAACAATATTATAATTGTTAAATAATCATTTATTTACAATTCTACAATATCTCTTTCTATTCCTAAATCACAATCTTTATACATTTCTAGTATGTCTCAATATCACATATGATACGATATTTTATTATAATCAATTTGAGTATTTAACACTCATATTACATACCAACAAATTCTTACACTACACAATCATTTTACCTGTCCAATTCAGATTGATATCTACAATGGTCATGCACCTTCAATGAATGTAATATGCATTCTTGTTTCTTGATCTTTAATAAAGCATCGAATAACTTGCACTATCTAAAAATGTTGGTTTTAAGCAAGAGTGAGCACGACGGCTCAACAAGTTTAACAGTTACACATAACACATTACATGCTTCACATATTATACATGCTCTACATTTTATTCTTACATTATGCATTTCATACTTTGCATTTTATGAATGCTTCATACTTCTTATAATAATCAACTAGCATCTAGCAATTCAAGCTTCATATTTTCACATGTAATCATACCTCATGCTTTTCACATAACACATATATCATCAATATATCTCCATATCAATAATATAATATCAAATTGTAGCATATTAATGCACATAGGACCAAGTTCTGGAAAACTTGTCTGGTTCGCTTCTATCATTTACACTTATTTGCGCCATTTGTTCAACCTACAATTTATATATAAAATAGACATAATCATTAGTTACAATGATTATTAATTAGTCTTAACTTAAGACCATAACTTCAAATGTTTAACTCTTAAGATGTCCAACAAACGAACCCTTAAGTTCTGGAAAAAAACCATAGCCCAAACATAGTTGGACATGTCGGGTACGCTTACCAACTTATGCATTCACTACACGTTTTTTGTACGACTTACTTTTAATAAGTTGTCTAAAATTAGTCACAAATGGACTATTTACATCGATTTAATTCAATTAAAAATTTTCTTCTATATAATTTAATGATTTAGACATTTAATAATGTACTAAATATCTCAAAATATTATCTACCTTTGATAATATACAACTACGTTTAAATATTATTAACCATTTAATAATATTTTAATCACTTATTAATATTATTAACTATTTAATAATATTTTAATCTCATACTAATATTATTAACCATTTAATAATATTTAAATTACTTATTAATATTATTAATCATTTAATAATATTTTAATCACTTACTAATATTATTAATTATTTAATAATATTTTAATTATTTATTAATATTATTAACTATTTAATAATATTTTAATCTCTTACTAATATTATTAACCATTTAATAATATTTTAATCATTTACAAATATTATTCACCATTTGATAATATTTTAATCATTTACAAATATTATTCACATTTGATAATATTTTAATCTCTTATTAATATTATTAACCATTTAATAATATTTTAATCATTCATTAATATTATTAACCATTTAATAATATTTTAATCACTTATTAATATCATTAATTATTTAATAAAATTTTCATCATGTACTAATATTATTAATCATTTAATAATTTTTTAATCATATACTAATATTATTGATCATTTAATAATATTTTAATAATCTTCAAACAACCACCAATAGTTAACTTTTTAATTGTGTTAACGTTAGTCTTTATTTTAAACATTTAACTACCAATTAGTTACTAATAAACTTCATGTATTGGTTTAATATCCAAACGCATTCATTTTACACTTATTTTAACTTAATTTATCAAAAAAAACTCGACCGGGACCGACCCGACCCTAACAGACCTGACCCGGAGCACAAAATTCTGCTTTGGTAGATTGTTCTGGCGCAGTTGCGCCACACCGGGCGCAGGTGCGCCCGGCTAATCCTTTCCGAAAGTCAACTTTTTGACTACTCGACCCTCTGACGCTCCGATGGCCATAACTTCTCCATTTTAAAATATTTTGTGGTGATTCTTAAGTCAATTATTATTATAATTTCCCTCTCTACAATTTCTCTTTATATCATAAATTCAAATTCTGAACGAAACGGAACTAAAAACGGCTCACAAGAACAAAGTGAAAACTAAAATCACAAATTCTTGGTTTTAATTGTTCAAACTTGAATAAAATAAACTCTACACATCCAAATAACACCAACTTAGTGTTGTTGTCTTCTTAACTTCTTGTTTTACAATATTTATGGTTCAATCAATTTTTGAAAATGTTTTGATAGAAATTTAAGATCGAACCATCTAGGGTTTTAAAAGGCCCTATTTTGCGGTAAAAGCCATAACTTCCTTGTTTTTCCATGTTTTTGAAAGCTTCAAGTTGGGTTTTCTTAAAAACTCATATATGTAACTTTCTAGCTGTAGAAATTAATTTTTCAACTTTTACCTTTCAATCTACAACATTAAATAGCACATAGCTACCAAGATTTTTACCGGTAAATCTCTATATGCAATTTTCTTCTAATTCTTTGCATACCACATATATAAATATATGTACTAACTATATCAAACCATGAATATACTCATATATCATAGTTTTAGACTTCTAGATCATCAACATAATTTTTAATCGGTTAAAAATATATTTCAACCGTTCAAATCATATCTAAACTATAAAAATGAACTAAAGATGGTTTAGAACACTTTTTAACCTCTTAGACATAGATGCTCTTCTTTTTCTTGGCCATGGACTTCACTAGGAACTCCACCTTGATTATTCTCTAGCAAACCTCCTTGGTGAAACCTCAATTCTCAAGAGTTCTCTTTATTTTCTCTAGAATGCTCTCTCTATTCTCTCTTGAATTTCTTGCAAAATGACTAACAAACATAACAATTTGGTGGAGCATTCTATTTATAGCACCTTGATAATCCTTCATCAACTCACTAATCAACTAGTGTTAGTGAAATTAAAGCTTAATTAAGATTACTATTGGATTGGTTGACCACTTGAATGACTAGGTGATTGACTAGAGTTGGTGAACCACTTTAATATTGTATACAAGTGAAGCAACCAAGCAAAATCAAGCCACCCCCTTGTGGGGACCACTAAATCTCAGTAAAATGGGATTAAATCCCCCATTTTTGCTTTATTTTTATAGCTTAAATATATATATATATATATATTAACCAATTTTGACTATCATTTGGGCTCCACATTGGACTCTAGGATTTAAATATATTAGGCTTTTCCATTTAATTTGGTTGGACTCAATTTAATTATTCTATTGGGTTAACATTAAATACCTTATATTACATTTAATTAAAACAAGCGTTGAGCTTGATTAATTATAACTTTAATCAAGGTTTAATTAATTACATAGACTACTATGTTAATTTATTTAACTTAGTTTAATACATCAATTGGACTTATAATATAATCCAATTAGACTTGCCTTAAATTATTTTACCATATTGGGTTACTCAATTAACCTATCCATAGTTAATTCTCATCATCACATTCATTCACTTAACAGTTAACCAATGTTTTGTTAATGCTCTCTCTTGTCTACCAACTAGGGTTATTCAATTAACCCTACATTAGTTAATTCTCTACACTTAACAATACTTGAAATTATTTTCCCAACACTTTGACCATCATTTGACTTTTAAATGTTTGGGCTACATAGTTTACTTTGCATTGGGCTCTCTTATTTAATTACTTGGGCTACCCAACATAACTCACACGTCTTCCATAACTTGGGCTAGGTAATTTATTTAATTGGACTACCACCACACTATATACAATACTTGCCAACATAATTTAATTGGACTTATCTTAATTACCTCTTGGACTATAACATTTGAGCTTATTATTTAATTACTCACATTCATGCAAGTATTCATATATTGGGCTAACATCTATAATCCTTTTGGGCTATTCCACTAGTAGTAATTAAATTACTTGGACTCTTCATGAGGCTAGATCCATAAATTTATTTGGACCTCTATATAAATTAACAACAAGACTTTTAACCATTCAAATATTGGGCTTACTTTATCCATTAATGGACTTTATATAACAACTTAATAATTAAGTTCATTACTTAATTAATTACTTCACATTATTGTTATCCAAGACAATCATCCTAAATTTTTCACAACTTTAACTCATACTAATATAGTTAATCTAATTAATTATATTTCATGATTTCATATTTAAACTAATTAATTTATTAGTTTAATTAAGTATTAACGTACTCATCCATTGATTTGGCTAATAAGCACGCTTTAGGTATATATATATGTATATCCACCTTCACTTCTCAAATGAATTTATTTCCTTAATAAATTCTCTACATGCATCATTAAAATATTCCCACATTTAATTTCTAACAAATAAATTATGTTAAAAAAAATATTTACCCATTTTCTACACATCTCACTTCGAGAACTCTAGGTTTTAAACCATAACCTTTAATTAATTATTTCAAATCTTATTTATAATTCTTGTAAATATCTGAGATATTACATGAATGTTATCCAAGAACACCCCTCAGCTGCCAAACCCCAATCCCTTAAGCTCTCTTGGTATTTTTCTTTTTTGAACTCATAAGAACACTAAATATTTTCTACTTCTCTCCCTTTTGCTCTCTAGAAACTTACCAAATGAACTAAAGCTCTAGCAAGTGATGGGTGAGGCTTTATGTATAGATATTTGCTAAGCATAATTATGTCTTCTAAATCCACCAGTGTTAGTTGATTAGCGTAATTATTTAACGGGAACTAGATCCACTTTTTGGGGGAATTGATGTGCATTGAGGAGAAATTTGTGGGGATGTTTTCTCTATGCAAACCTTGAGCATTGCACCCCTTTGTGGGCCCCCTCCATAGCTAGCCATTCTCCCATTTTCCCCACCAATTTTGATTTTATTTTAAATGCCAAAATGGTTAGTTTTGTATATATATATATAATGGTCCATCTTTTGGGCTACTAGTTTAATACCTCTTGGGCTCCCAAACTTAATTCATTGGGCCACCTATATGGCTTGCCACATTTACCAATGTTGGGCCAATTTAATTATTTACATGATCTAGTACAAGTCTACAAGCAATTAATTTGGATTGTAGTTGTTTAATAAATCAATTGGACTAGTCCACTATAATTAATTTCCTAATGGGATTGTAAATTATCATTATTAATATTTTATACATTGACATTAATTAATAACCATATTAATTAATTTACATAATCTGATTAGACTTGAAAGTAATCAAGTTAATTGAATTATTACATAACTTATCAATCCTATCAATAATTTGACATTAAATTACATAGGACGGTCTATTAATTTAATTAACCCATTATTGGGACCTTCCTTTAATTATCTCAACACATAATTAAATAAACCAAGCTATCATACAATGATTTAATTTAATCGCACAAAATTTAATTCATCGATAATTAATTTCATTAATATGGTTAAAAATATTCGCGATTATTAAACATCATCTATTTTTCCATTATTTTTCCTCTCAAGTTCTTTTCCATATACTATGGAAAATGGTTTTATTTTGCTAAACCTTGAAAATACTTTCATCTTGCCCTATTTACAGAAAAACTAAGACGAAGGGAAAAATGGTCGTTAACCATTGCTAGTGAGGGAAAATTTGGTTAATTCACCAATATTAGGAAGCTTCCTCAAGGGCATTTTAGTCATTGTCCATTTTCTTTTAGGGGTAGAATAGTCATTTTCCGAATTTTTATTATCTATTGGTTATTAACTATTTCTTATTAGTTATTCCATGTTGGTTATTGTCCATTCTTGGATTACACCTTGGTTATTATTCATTCTTGAATTACACCTTGGTTATTACCCATTCTTGGATTACACTTTAGTCATTAACCATTCTTGGACATTTTAGTCATTTCACACAATTTTTTACATTTAACTCAAGGATGGTTAGTTCATAACCATAGTCATATACTTCTACCATAACATCGAATTATACGTATTCTCATGTTCATTCCTAATTTTCTACAATTAACTCAAGCATGGTTAAATAGTAACCATAGTCATATTAAATTTTGAAAATTAATATTTTTGCAGTTGCGCAATATTTTCTATAATACTTGGATTAATCCACTATTTAATTATTTTGTTTTCATCTCAATGAGACTTAATTCCATAAATAATTTTATTTATTTTTTGGCCTCTCATAAAGTCAAACAAGGTTTACATATCTTTTAGTCATTTCATAACTCAAGCTTCAATTAACTTTTCTTTAATTAGAATAATTATAATCAATCTCTCTCACTAAGTCGCTAATTTAAATTAATTAGCTTAAATTCTTATTTTTGAATAACTCTAAATCTATTTATTGGATTTCCTTTTCTTATTCTCATAATTTTGTTAATTACTTAATTAATTCAAATCTTTAATCTTGTCTCATAATATCAAAATTTCAAGCTTTGTTAATTAATAACATAAGCTCGCCTAATTAATTTCATTAATTAAAATTTCTATTATTTCCAATAAAGGCCAACATTCAAACATTATTAATTTAATAACGTAACTTAAATCATATCTGATATGATCAATTTAAATTAATCACTCTTCTTAACTTCCATTTTCACTTTTTCGTTAATTCAAACTAATTAAATTAATTAGTCCGTTAATGATAATTTTCACATTTTTTACAATAGATAGCTCATCCATATACACTGCATTATCTACGCATAAAATTTTTCAAAGGAAATTTCCCTCATTAATAAAACTTTACCTGATTTTCTTAATCCTTAAATTTTTTTCCTTTTTTTCTGGATTCCTTCCCCTGAATCACTATTACCATAACACTGTAATTCTATTTACTTCCCATTCTCAGATAATCTTCACTTACCAAATAATTTCATCAATTCACTTTACCACAGATGTTATATTCCCACCTTTTTCATTTCTCATCTCCACCCAATTCATGGACAAACATTTGTTATTTGCCCAAGTCCTATCAGACTTGTTCCGGCTCATCATTACCTGTTTATATCATGTACTAATATTATCATCACCACCTCTTGATACATAAACCTTATTTTATAACATATCATATTATCATAAACTCTCATACTTCCATCCGTTCATTCCCATTTCCTGTAATTACTTCTTACCTCCATCAACTTCAGACACAGTATACTAATCATCAAGTAGTCAAAATTCCTAAAAATTAAATACTATAACCTTCTTCTTTTTAGCTATAGAACTTCACACATCACCATCTCATTCTTTCTTCATCATCCTCTCATTTTCTTACCTTTCAACAATCATATTCATTTATATAACTAACTTATAATTTATCTGTCTATCATGTTACAAAAATACCCCATTTCCATGACTGATATACTAATCTCCCTTAATAACATCATTAAAGCATTTTTAACAGAAGTCTATCTATCTCTCTTTCTCTTTCTCTCTCTTCACATATTAAATCATATATATACATTCACATAAATTATATAAGATTTTTAATCAATCTTTTGCGTATTCCTTTCTTCCAAATCTAGGTTTTTGGTATCTCAACCTTGTCTTTAGCTCAATATCACTTCTTAAATTCCCTTATATAAGGATCATTGTACACTGGCGTGATGTCGCAAGCACCCAAAAATAAAATCTTACTTTGAAAAAATAAATATTAATGTAGTAGTGTAAGCAAGAGTCGATCTCACAGAGAATGATTATTTAATTTTATGTTTTTGCAAATAAGAATTGGGGGGGGGGGGGGGGTTTGAATTAAAGAAATAATTTAAATAAAACTAACTAAAATAATTATGCAAGTAATTTAATGAAATAAATGAGAAGAAAAAGCCTTGGTTAAGTCAATATCCACCATCAAGAATTTACAACTGATCATTGATGCAAGAATAAATCAATTCATATTTTAAATATTCAACGTGGAATAATTACTCCCATTCGAATAATTTTCCTATCTCTCCTTAATTTTAGTTAAGCAGAAACAAGCGATCTAAATAACCCTTACTACTAAATAATCTCAGACAAGCGCTAAAGATTTAACCTAGTAGCAGCATAAAGAAATAGAGAGATCGTTGAACTAAACAACATAATCCAAGCGTCTGCATTTAATTTAGATGAATATTTTTCCTAAGATATAACAATATTTTGATAAGTAAAATAATTATTAATCTTAGTTGCTTCGCAAATTAAAGTGACCAAACAATTACGGATTTGGTATTTAATTTAGCAATAGATTTCAACGAATAATAAACTAGTATGCATCCTAGCAATTAAACGAATTAATCATAAAATTAAACACAGAAAAATATTCAATACTCAAAATATAAATTGAACAATTAAAATAAATTAGATCTCACAGTGTATAAATCTTGATGGCTTCAATCACTTAAACCAAGAAAAATAATTTAGCTACTCATAATTGTAGAGAGCATCAAAGAATAGAAGAGATAATTTTTATTCTAATAGAAAAGTTGTGTATTACATTGTGTGTCAAGCCCTCTATTTATAGGCTCCAAAATCCTTCTAACCCTAGTAAGAATTATTATTTCCTCACCCTAATAGGATTTAAAATACAAATAAAAAAATAAAAATAAAATAATTATTATCCTAACCCTAGTTGGAATTAAAATTCAATTTGAAATCAAAAAGTAGCAAAATTCGCGAAATAATCCCGTTTCTGGAATTAACGCGCAAGCCAAACAAAGCCTTCGCTACAGTGCCCGGTAACAGCCTCCCGCGCATTGCGCGTTGCTTTCCAATGCCGAAACGACGTCGTTCTGCTATTCCGCTGTGCCGCTGCTTGGCCGCGCATTGCGCGGACGTTTTTTTCTTTCTGCTAAAACGGCGTCGTTTCTTTTCCTCGCTGCTGTTCCATCCGCATGCAATGCGCGCGCACCGATTTTCCGGAAATTACAGCATTGCCACCTGATATTTGCAGATTTTACAAATATGCCCTCAAACTTTTATTTTCCAACAAAAAATAAATATAAATTAATTAAAAATATTATGAAAATACTAAAAATCCTAAAAACACATAATAATAAATAAAACACCTAAAACACTAAAAATAAATAAAAACACATAAATAAAAAGAAATATAAAATTACTATAAAATTACCTAAATTAACATAAATTAACTAAAATCCTATAAATCCTATTAAAACCAAAATAAGCTAAATAATTAAACATTTAAGCACACAATAAATATAAAAAACTAAGTATTTGGGAATAAAAATATCGTATAATTTAGGCCTATCATACACTACTATAACATTAATCATCTAAAAATTATATTTACTAGTCTCATAAGTATTTGGGGTATCATAGTAAGATACTGTAATAACCACGAGTTCTAAGTTCATTGTAATGATGATTATTTAATAATTATCAATGAATTTAATTTTTTTATATCAATGGATTGGGCATTTACATGATTGGATGAATATATATATATATATATATATATATATATATATATATATATATATATATATGTGTGTGTGTGTGTGTGTGTGTGTGTGTGTGTGTGTGTGTATTTAATTGATCTAATAATGTAGCAAGGTAGTCAAATTAATTAAAGTAAATTTAATTGGATTATATTTTAAGTCCAAATGAATTATTAAACTAGGTTCAATAAAATAAAACTAGTAGTACATCAACATAGTTAATTTATTGATCCATGTTATAATTTATCTAGCCAAATGCTTACTTTAATTAAGTATAGCATATGTTAGTAATTGATAGCCCAATGGAATAAATTAATTGAGCCCAAACAAAGTAAAGAAATGATCCCAATAGAATAAACCAAATTGATCCAAAGTGGAGCCCAACATAAAGTCAAAATTGGTCTATATATATATATATATATATATATGATAAAAAAAAAGAGCAAAAATGGACCATAAAATGGCCACTTTGGCCGGCACATAAGGGCCCCACTTGGGGGTGAAGTGTTGCTCGACATTGCTTCCTTTACACACTTTATTTTACTTGCTCAACAACCCTAGTCAATCAACAAGTCAATCCAATTGTCCATCAATCTAATAGTAATCATAATTAGAAGCTTATATGACTAAGTGTGATGATTAGTGTGCTAATGGCGTAATCCTAGAGTCCTATAAATAGAATGTTTCACCAATTCATTGTGTTGATTAGTCATTTGCTAGAAATACAAAGAGAGAAAGAGATAGCTTTCTAAGAGAGAACTCTTGTGAGATTGAGAGAAATCACAAAGGAGATTGCTAGAGAATATTCAAGGTGGAGTCCTTAGCCAAGTTTATCTCAAGAAGAAGAAGAGGATCCAAATCTAGGAGGTTGAAAAGTGCTCTATATATTCATTATTTTATTTCTATAAACTATATATATTTTAAATGGTCAAAATATATTTTTAGCGGTTCAAAACCTATTTTGATGTTCTATAATGCTAGATCTTGGATATAGATGAAGATAAATGGTTTAGTATATTTAATATGTGTATTATTATGTTTGGTATGGAAATAAGTTGTAGAAATGTGCATATAAAGCTTTACCGGTAAAACCCTAATTAGTTTTGTTCTATATATTGTGGTAGTTTGAAATCTAAAAGTTGGTTATTTGATTTTGTTGGCTTGAAAGTTATATTTATGAGTTATAAAGATAACTCAACTTGAATCTCTCAAAAATATGAAAAAATGAGAAAGTTATGGCTTTTATCGTAAACTATTTCATTTTGAAACCTTAGAGTGATCGATCTCGAATATTATGTCAAAAAAAAAATCGAAAATGAGATCGAACGATGAAATGTTAAAAAATAAGAAGTTAGGAAGATAAGAAAACTGATTTGGTGTATTTTGGACGTGTATGTTTCATTTTATAAAAGATTGAACCAAAAAAATCAAAGTTGAAAAAATTAGGCTTTGAAAAATCAGAACTACCGCCGCAGCGGTGAAACACTATGCGAGTCACCGCCGCAGCGGTGGTCCTCACCACCGCAGCGGTATACCAGACTGTTTGAAAATTTATAGTTTACTAACCGAGTCGAGTTAGGCCAAATAAAACGGGTCGGGTTAGATCAGATCTTTTGGAAATGAAATGGGTCAGAAAATATAATTTTATATAATATTAATAATTATCAAGTTCTAAATGAATAAAATATTATTAAATGATTAATGATATTAAAAAATTAATATAATATTTTAAATGAGTAATAATATTAAGAAATAAATAAAATATTATTAAATGATTAATAATATTATAAAATGAATAAAATATTATTAAATGATTAATACTATTAAGAAATTAATAAAATATTATTAAATGATTAATAATATTATAAATTGAATAAAATATTATTAAATAATTAATAATATTATTAAGTGAATAAAATATTATTAAATGATAAATAATATTTGAGGCTAATAAAATATTATTAGATAGTTAATAATATTAGATAAAAGTTTAAACTATATTTAATAATTAATATAGGTTTTATGAGATTAAAATATTATCAAATAATTATAATATTTCCTTAGTGTTTAATATACTATTAATGATTTAATTATGTGATTAAGCATTAGCAAATTAAGATGTACAAATGTTATTATATAAACGTAGATATGATACTAATTGAAAGATTAACTTGATTAATTGTTAGGTATGTTGAAAGAATATTAAGTTGTATTGGTTAACTGTAATGAACAATCAAGACAAGTTCCTTAACCTTACTTAAATTTCTATTGAGCAAGTTTCATATACCTGAACTTGTATTTATTCTTATAAGAGTTTAAGTGGTTTAATTATTGAAAGTTAATCCACACCCATATTGTTTATGAATTCGCACATAGTGCATTTGAAGCTTTATAGTTCTTTGATTCATGAACTGTTTAGAATGTTTAAGCTAATTGTTCGGCTAGACATTGCATGTATAAATTCAATAACTTAAATACTTTTAAAAGCATATCCAAACCATTGATTAGTGTAGATTCTTATAGTAAGTCTGAGAATGAACAACCCTGAATAAGGAGATTATATTACGGGAAACCGACCTTTGCGCAAGATGTCTAAGTGTTATGCATATACAATGGGTTGAAGAGACTGATCCCCTTGAATACCAAATTACTAAAAGGGTCAGATAAAACTTTGTTTTGCCCTCGCTAGTTCTTGGTCCCTAGTGACAACTAAATAGTAAAGACTCAACTATTTCTTTTCATTTAAATTGATTCACGTTCTTTCACAATTGTTATATATTGTTGAAAACTCTGAAGTAATTCTCAGTCACTCATGATATATCAAATCTTATATTTACTGTTCTTAAACTTGTTGAGCAAGCTAGTTGCTCACACTTGCTATATCATGAACCATTTTTTCAGCTAAGCCTGAATGTTCCAAGAAGGACAAAGCAAAGGAAAAGCCAAAGCTTAGATTAGATTATTGCATGTTAATTAATTATTTAATATGTAATTACAATTTATAAATCTTTTGTAATCCCTTAAGATATATATTGTTTATATTAAGGTTAGAAAACCTTGGGAATATTTTGGAACGTGAGAATCAAACTCGAGGTTATGTAACCCAGATTTTGGGGTCGTCACAAGTTAGTATCAGAGTTGTAGGTTATAGAACTTTAGGTTGCGAAACTTTAGGATATAACCTTAGAAGAGTTAACTCATTTAGACTTATAGGAGATGAATTAAGGAAATTCATCGAGTTGAGTAGTAACACAATTAAATATACTTTTATTTCATCAATGAATATATCTTATTGTGATACTGATGTCGTTTTGTTTGTGTGATTGTAGGATGTCTGAGATTGGTCAGACTAGTTACACAGCTGAGGAGGTATGGATACTCCACAGCCGCTGGTGGCTGAATCGATAAAGGATCCAGAGTTTGATCTAGAGATGGGGGATAAAGAGGAGCCAGTCATAGATGGGGTAATAAGGCACTACTGCGAGGTCGAGTCTGAGGAGTTTGGGAATGAGGAGTCAATCGAGTATGCTGATGGCATGTGCACTACTGCCAGTGACATCATCGAAGGGATGACTACGAGGAAGGATGAGCTGGAGGAAAGAGTCCAGCACGTAGAGAAGGAGAATCTGACCCACCAACATCTAGAGGATCAGTACAAGGTAGCAGCTTATCAGTTCTCTGACGAGAACACGGAGCTGAAAGAGCAAATAACAGGTCTAGAGGAGAAGGTGCAAGGGTATGAGGACTTTATGGAGAACCTTGGGTTACTAACCCATCAGATGGTTGATCAGGACGCCAAGCTACAGGCTATGTTAGCAGCGACTGAGGCTAGATTAATAGAGTCTGAGCTGAAGGTTCAGCAAGTACAGGTAGAGAAAGAGGCCATCAGGGCCCATTGGTAGGAAGCAATAGAGGATAGGATTAAGATGGAGGTCCAGAGAGATGTGGCACATGGGCAAATACTGGAGCTAGAGGACGAGGTATGTGGGAAGAGGGTGAAGATCGATATGCTCAGTTATGTCTATCGTTCTTCATTAAGTAGATTTCAGAGCAGGGTGCACAACTACCCAGCTGAGGAGGGTCAGTCTATGCACACTATTAGTAGGAGTTTGGTGATGGCCATTGGGAATGAGGAGTATGATGATGCGATTTGTCGAGGGATGCACAGTCATTAGTTATTTTATGTCATTGTATGTATGTAGATGCAGTAGAACCCAACTTTTATTTTGACAGAGAGTTGATATATTGTAAATCCCAACTCTAGAAGTTTGTGGGATATGTTTATGTTAGATCCTATCTTTTGTAGCCTTTCAGGGATAGAGGCATTTATAGCAGTATGTTTTTGATGTAATGTGTTATACACTACTATTTTAGCATATGAATATAAATGCAGTTATGTTTTATGATTACGTGTTTTGATGGGTTAAATCTTTACATGTAATAGTTAATGTTTAAAAGATAAAAGAATAAGATTTAGAAATAATAATAACTTAGGAGTTTTCTTGTTTCTTTAATCAGACAATGGCGCCACGTAGACAACCACTAAGAAATTAAGGAGAAAAAAAGTCAGTTAATAACGACGAGGAAAGACAAATTATAGACCCAATGCAGAACTTTGTCAATATGCTAGTAGAGGCAATGCATAATCGACATCCAATAGTAGGAAATCCGCCATCGCTACCAAATCAGTTGGCCAATTTCAAAGACTTCAAAGCAGTCGGACCACCGAAATTTAGGGGGACAACAGACCCGATCGAAGCCCAGTCATGGATAAAAGAGATAGAAAAGGAATTTGTTATTGCGAGAGTGGCGAAGGAGCAAAAGACTATTTTTGCTACCTACATGATGAAGGGGGGAGGACAATTTCTGGTGGGAAGCCAATCAGAATAGGGCTGGAGAAGGTGTGGTGTCATGGGCAAGGTTTAAGGAGATATTTGATGAGAACTACTTTCCAGAAAGTATGAAGAGTATAATGGAGGTTAGATTTCTAGAACTGAAGTAGGAGAATATTTCGGTACCCGAGTATACGGCAAAATTTAATGAGTTGGCCAGGTTCGCTCCACATCAGGTGGACACAGAGGAACGTAAGGCCAGAAGATTTAAGAATGGTTTAAGAACATGGATATTTAACAAGGTGGCAGTGCTACACATTGATTCATTCTCAACTCTACTAGAGAAGTCAATCATAGCTGAAGGGGAAAATGAGGCGTTATCCAACTATAACCAAGAGAGGAACAAAAAGAGAAGCGAACGAGATAATAAGAACAGTAATAGTGGTGGTAACAATAATCGTAAGTGGGACGTCAACAATGATAAAAGCTCGGAAAATCAAACAGAAAATTATCAGAAAAAGAAGGCATGCAGCAAATGTGAGAAGAATCATTCCGGGGAATGCATGAAAGACAAGAATATATGCTATAACTGCGGGGAGGAGGGACACATTTCTACAAAGTGTCCCCACCCAAAGAAAGGAAGATATCACCCAATCAAGTAGCCCAAATGTCTTTTAAATTACAAGTCTAATTGGATTATGTATTAACCCAATATCATTATATGGGTGGCCCAAGTCTTTTTTATTACAAGTCTTGTATAAATTATTAAAGGAGTACAAGTGTGGTAACTTGAATATATTAACTAGTAGCCCAACTTGAATTAATTGTTAAGCCCAAAAAATTTAAATAGAGGAGCCCAAATGAAATTAATTCTAGAGTCCAATGTGAAGCCCAAATGTTGGAATGTATTGGTAATTTATATTTATTTATTGCTATATATATACACACACACACACACACACACACACACACATATATATATATATATATATATATATATATATATATATATATATATGAGGATGTATATGAATATATATGTAATAAAAGAAAAAGGAAAATTAGGTGGTAATTGGGCAAAGTGGTCAAGTATTAAGGGCCCCACTAAAGGTGGCTTGTGAGCTTTTTATTGCTTCTAGTTTGCACTTTGCTTTAGTTGCTCACCTACTCCTACCAAATTTCCATCAACCCTAGTCATTCCAATGTGTCTTTCAAGTAGTCACTCAATGTAATAGTAAGCATGAATTAACATCATAAGTATGTTTAATTAAAGTTACTAGTTGATTAATAGCTTAAGCATGGGGGCCACTTGAGTTCTATAAATAGAATTCACTAACACTTGTGCAAGTGTTGGTTCATTTGTTTCATTAACTAAGTTATAGAGAGAAAGAGTTCTAGAGAGAAGCTAGAGTATTTGTGAGAGTGCTTGAGAGTAAAACACTTAGAGTGTTAGTAATGTGAGCCATTTTTGGGTATAGCAAGAAGAGAAGGTGGAGCGCTTAACTAGATTTCTTTAAAAAATAAGAAGAACATCAAGATCCAAGAGGTTTCAAAGTTTCCTTATCTCAAAACTCTAGTTCATAAGTTGTAGGTTATTGGTTGAAGTATATTTTATACCACGTTGTTGTGGGAGAAATTTGTGAAGAGGAACTATGGTGAGTTTCAAAGATATAAGGGTGGATGTGTAAGGGTGATTATGTGATCTATGTGTGTGATATGTCATGTTAGGTCAAAATAGGTGTATGTGTGCATTTTTTTGAAAACTATGGATGAAAACCTATTTTCTTAAAGCTATGAGCTTGGTATTTACGTATTTATGTAGATCTAAAATTTATGTGGTCATTTGATGTATTATATATCCATGTATGCAAAAATATGTATGAACGTGTATCTATGTATGTTAACTGGTAAAACCTTAGTTTGATATATAGGTTGATGATTTGTTATTTGAGTTATGAAAGTTATTTTTGTGAGCTTTGTGTCTTACATGGTAGATATATAAGTCACAAAGATAACCAAACTTGAATCATTGAAAAATGTGTTAAAATGAACGAATTGTGATTTTTTTACCAAACTATGTCGTTTTTTAAAACCCTAATTGACTTAATAAGTTTGATAATTATTTTGGTGCCCAAAATATTTTTGAAAATATGATCGATTCATAAAATCTTGAAGAACAATAAGTTAGTAAGTCAACAAATTAAATTTGAAGTCATTTGAATGTGTATTGAATGTTTTATAGAAGATTGAATCAAAAGAGCCAAAGTTAAAAATTTAAGAAAAAACTTGAAATATCATTCTACTGGCCGGCGTCGCAGCGCTAGATCTTAGTACAAAGCCGGGTAGGATATTTTGAGTCCAAAATGAGTTAGAAAATGTATAAATTGTTATTATTGAACCTAAATTAAGTAATTAAAATACTATTAAATGTTTAAATAATAATTAAATGGGTAATATTATTAGTAAATAAATAAAATATTATTAAATAATTAATAATATTAATAAATAATTAAAATATTATTAAATGATTAATAATATTAGTTGGTGATTAAAATATTATTAAATGATTAATAATATTAATAATATTAGTAAATGATTAAAATATTATTAAATAATTAATAATATTAGTAAGTGATTAAAATATTATTAAATAACTATTAATATTATAAATAGAGTAAAATATTATTAAATGATTAATAATATTATCAAGAGAGTAAAATATTATTAATAATATTAGTAAAGGATTAAAATATTATTAAATAATTAATAATATTAATAAGTGAGTAAAATATTATTAGATAATTAATAATATTAATGAGTGATTAAAATATTATTAAATAGTTAATAATATTAGTAAGGGGTAAAATTTTATTAAATAGTTAATAATAGTAAGTGATTAAATATTATCAAATGATTAATAATATATGCACGTGTTTGAAATATTAGTAAATGATTAAGATATTATTAAATGGATAATAATATTCGTAAATGATTAAAGTGATATATATGAAGATTATTAATGTAAATTAAACATGTATGCGATATACTGATTAGTAGATTAGCGTTATTAATATTAGGTCATCCAAATAAAGTTAATTTAAGTTGATTAGCAGTAGTCAGTGGAACATGCAAGTTCCTTAACTCTACTCAATTATTATTGTGTAAGTTTCCTAACTTAACTTGTATTTATTTTGCAAGTTCTTTTGAAATCCAAACTCATTTTATTATGCAAGTTTCATAAACCGGACTTTTTTTCATTTTGTATGATGGAATAATTATTGGAAATTATTTTATAACTATATTGTTATTGTTAATTGCACTTATGTGCATTTATATAACTTGTTCTAAAATATGAACTATTTAAGAAGAATGTATATGCCAATTATTTCGGTTAGACATTTGTATATACCAATTCATTAACTTGAATATTTATGAAAAGCTATCCAAATTAGTAGTTGGTGTGGACTCTTATAATAAGACTGAGTATAACAACTCTTATAATGGGGTATTGTTTATTGGAAACATGATCGTTGTGCACACTATGACTGAATGTTATGCATATACATTGGATACGAGAGGCTGATCCCCTCAAGTGTCCTGCTTGAATGTTTACAGTTTTATAATTGTTAAATACTCTGAGGTAGTCAGACTAGCCCTGACAAGTCCTCCTTACTCCCGAGGTACTCAATTATGACCTGGAAAGTCCTCCCGTATGTTCTTAGTTCTCTTTGATTAACTCAACAATAAATATTCTACAAATTCTTTTATTGAATATAGTACGTATGCTGCATGTCTTCACAATTTTTATATATTGTTGAAGTTTCAAAAGTTAATTTTTTTTTCCATTCATGATATATCCTTTATTACTTATTTAAACTTGTTGAGCAAAGTAGTTGCTCACCCTTGCTATATCATGAACATTTTTTAGCTAAGGTCGATGGCTCTAATAAAGACAATGGCAAAGGAAAAGCAAATGAGTAGAACTTTTAGAAGTAGTTATTATTATTATGTTTTGTGAAGTTGTAAACCTTTTGTAATATGAATGGTTATGATGTATTTAAGGTTAGTATAATCTGGGATAGTGGTACGTTTTGTAATGAATCTATATATATTTTTCACTAGTTATTCGAGATTAAGTTTATCAATGTGGTTTAAGTGTTGGATCGTGAGCACAGAATCTGAGGTATAAGGGACCCGAATTTGGGGGCGTCACAGGAAGCATGGCATAAATCAGATTTAAGTTTTTTTGTAATTACTCAGGATCTACCTTATACAAAACTATTAATTGAGCAAGGGTAAAAGTTATATCTTTGTAGACGAATAACTTTTATTAGCTATGAGTTCACTATCTTAAATCCTTCGCGATTCTTTAAAATTCACTAATCAACGCTAACTACCCAAGCGTGTAGCCTATAAAGGTGATCCACAAAGAGTAATGTGGATTCGAAAAGTAATTTAGATTCTACTAGATCTTTGGTGGCTAGCCTTATTTTTTTTTTCCTCTTTCTCTCTAGCTCATTAGATGTAGAGAATTGAAATATTCCATAATAAGGACTTCCATATTTATAGCTTTACTCAACTCTCCTAAACTCTTTAGAAATAGGGTTTTAATTTAATTTTTAATCTAATTTGGAACTAAATTAATTATCATAACAATTACAATTCGTAATCTAATTAGGAACTTAATTATTTATAATAAGAGTACTACTAATTAACTTAATTCCTAAACCTTTTAGAAACATAATAATAAGACTTTCTAAACCATTTAGGAACTATATTATTTTATATAATAATAATAAGACTCCTCTTATTAATTTATAATTAGTATTTCTAAAATACTTAATTATAAATATTAAGATATTTAATTTATCCTACAATAAATTAAATACACTTAATTTATTATTATTAAGCTAATTACTTCTAAAATAAATACTTATTTTTTATAATGTAACTCTTTAAGTTCAATATTATACCGGTTGTAGAATAAATAAATTAGAACCATTCTAATATTATTTATTATGAATTAAACTCCTTTAATTCAAAATAAATAAATATATTTATTCTATAATAAGGAACCCCCTTAGTAATTCACGACTTTATGGATAATATGAATTTTAACATTTGATCATAATGAACCTATTATGCAAATAGTTACCATACAATTCAATCATTCTACCATATAATGTCTCAATCAATTATCAGATTTGAAATTTCTGTCAAGTCTTATTTATTTGATCATATGAATTTTGATTCTCAAATGTACAACTTTAGTTAATGTAAATTAGAAACTTCTTTCTAATCTATATTCCGCCTTGGTTAAAGACTCCTGAATTATCATTTATCGAATCACATAGGACATTATCTCCCTTTACTGAAAGTGGTAGATCATTTGTTAATCATTCACCTACCTCCATATACAACTTACTATACCCGAGTATATCCTTTGTTATACCCAATAGTCTTAAGGAATATGACAAATCATAACTCATCATACACAAGATGCTATGACGATCTCAAGTCCAATGATCACTTGTACTACTATCACATTTGAAACTCCTATTGACATGTATGTAAAACTCAATTAGGTGTTCCTTAAACAAATCACATTTAGTGAACTTATTCTCTGATAAGCACCTACATACTTGCTTTAGTATCTCCACACAAATGATTATGAGATCCGTCATCCTCTTCAACAAAGCAAACATAGTTTATACTAATCTTTCCGGTTCACTAACCCCATATTAGTGATCATTCGATTAGGAATATTTTAGTTTTGAGCTATCTTTAATTTAGATCTCATTAGCATGATCAACATCATGATTTTAAAAGTATTGCTAAAAAACTATGAGTTTATTATCAAAATTCACTAACCCTATATTAGTGATCTTTCGATTAAGAATTTTTTAGTTTTGAGCTATCTTTAAGTTAGATCTTATTAGCATGATCAACATCATGATTTTAAAAGCATTGCTAAAAAACTATGAGTTTATCTCATTAATTAATTCATACAAGTAAACATGGATAAATCCTTTAAATTATTCTTTTATTAATAAATGAATAAGATTACAAAGTACATGCTCTATCACATCAAATGTGATTGGCTTGAGGGCATACTACTTTTACACTTGAGTTGGTTGCATATGATTTAAATAGGGGAATATTTATAAGTGCATTAAATGCATATGCTTTTATGATAACAAAAATATTAGTGTATATTTATAAAACAAGTAATTTTTGTACAGTCCTTATGATTAGTAGAATATGTTAGACAATGACTTAGGGATCAAACTTGTTATGTTGATCCAAATCATAGAGATAAATTTCGTACAACCCTTATAATTAAGAATGTTGTAATCTATTGTAAAAGGACTTAGAGATCAAATTTGTTAGGTTGTTCCGAATCATAAGTGTAATAAACTAGGCACAAATTGCAGAGGTAACATAAAGATCTCTGAGTAAACCGAAGAAATCATATAAGAAAAGGTTTACATTACTCAGAGATCATAAACTATAAAAGAATCGTCGAGTTGACTACAAGAACGTTAAATAAGAAAGAATCATCGAGCTGTACAGATTCGTAGAGCAATATGAGGAAATCTAAATAGTCAAGAATCGAAAAGCAGAATATTATAAGAATTACAGATTCAAGAACATAAATCATGGTCATCATCGAAGATTTAACAAAGATCATCCAAAAGAAAATCATAAAGCTCAATAAAATGGTCAAGCAGAGAAAAAGGTCAAAATCGTAAAGTAAAGTTAAATAGCTCAAGATCGTGGAATAAAATAAAAGAGCTCAAGATTGTGGGGTAAAAGTCAAAAAGCTCAAGGTAAGAGTGGAGCAATGGTAACTTTCTAATGAGAATATTTTCAAAGATGCCTATAAAATGATTGCTTCTCCAGACTTCAAAGATTAATGATTTTCTACAATTCAAAATAGCGATTTAGAAAAGCTCAAGTATTCCTTAAGATCCAAAATTCTTAGGGAGATTATTCCGCTACTAATTCATTCAGAGAGAAATATCTATCACGCCACTTAGCAACACCTCAAACAACAATCATCGTCATCAACAACATTAGCAAAAAGACAAGTCTTGGTGGCTTGCCTTAATTTTTTATGAATCAAGCCTCTCACTGTGAAGGAATCAGTGTCCTCTGAAGAAGGTCTCAGTGACTTGGAAAAGACAAGTCTTGGTGGCTTGCATTAATTCTTGGTGAATCAAACCTCTTAGTGAGAATAGGTCTTAGTGACCTTAGAAGACTGAGTGTCTTCATGTTGTAGCGGTTCAGAAGAACCATTGGTTATTTGTAATCTCATCAATCCTTAGTGAAATATCTCTCCTCAGTGGAGCAGAAGAGAGGACTATGAGTATTTTATTATCCGAACCTCTTAAAAATTCTTATGCCTCTTTACTGCCTTCACTATAACTGGCATAACTACTATAATTATTTTATCTTTTGAAATATCTTTCTATAAGCCCACTGAACTTAGAATTGGGATTCTTCACTTTATCTTAGAAGGGATTTTACTAAACAATTAATCCCGCTATGCATTATTAAACAAATTAATTGATCAAATATTTGGTAAACTTTCACTCAGAAAAGAGAAATAGTTTTAAAGTATCATATTCAACCCCCCCCCCCCCCCCCCCCCCGATTTTCTTTATCCATTTTGTGCCTTTGGAAAATAACATTTAATATCTATATATAAAGATTAGAATAAGTCATAATAAATTAATAAATATTTATTGATAATTCTTAAGGCACATATGATATTATACAACAAAAATAAACATTTTTAATTATATAGTCAAAGTTAACTTGGCTAAGGCATGCCTTAAATTTTATTTTTCCATAATATATATATATATATATATATATATATATATATATATATAATGTAGTAAGAAGTGTGTACAGTTACTTTAAAAAAATTATTTTAATTTTTTTTTTCATAAATTCTACAAAATTTCAAGTAAATATCAGTATTAATAATTAACTCGCACAATAATAAAATATTCTATCCAAAATAGATTAGAAAGTCGTATTGAACAGTTAATGCATGTAATTTACTTATATGTTGAAGTTAATTTGCTTATATTTTTGTATAAATATTATGTATTTCAACATTTGAAATAAAGGAGATGTATAAATAATAATTAATAAAAAAATATTTTGTTATAAGCTATTTAATGTTATCACCATTATTTATTAATAATGATATGTTTTTATAAAAATATATATTAAAACAGCCTGTGTCTTGTACGAAAATTAAGCCAGTTAATTATAATATTAGTGGAGATTCTGAGTGTTAATATGCGAGACAAAACTAAAATCACAGTAACTTCACATTTTCACCCTTTTACCAGCTAAAATTACATATTGTTAAATTCATCGCCAATTTTAATCATTTTATAAGTTGCCAAACGGAGTTTCAAAATGAATTAAAACTAAAAATAAATATTAAAAAGTACGAGTGTGAGAATAGAAAAATACAACCAATCAGAAGTTGACTCATCTCAACCCTAAGGACATGTGGTAACAAAAGATGTATTATCATGCTATAGCCTCAACTAGATGTGTTTCAAGTAGAACAAGACTTCTAGTAGGAAACATATAATGTAATGTGTTTTTGCAAGTGCAAGGTGATGAATGTTTCCTACTGACTTGTTAACCAAGTTCATACAATTACTATCAACACCTAAAAATGAATAATATGATTTATTTTATAGCTCTTATTATTATAAAAAAAAACACTATGCAACTGGAGGGATACTTTGCTCATGTCTAAAAAAATTGTGAGGATCAACCGCAAACTTCACTTTGACCAATCTCTCGAAATTATTTTTGAAATACTTCTTCCCCCATTTACTTGCTTCTGCATAGCTTGTGACACCTTGTTGATTGTTTGAACCCAAATCCAGATCAAGGTAATTCACATACGCAGTTCTTGGATTCTTGGAAACATAAGGACCAACATATCTGTATAAGCTTCTGATCCATTCAATCCCTTTTGCAGTGTCGTCTCGATTGAAATTAAGTCCATAGTTTACCATATACAAGGTTCCAGCTCTATGCGGGAATGGAAGTGCTGACTCTGAAATCTCGGCCATCCTTCCCCCGTAAGGTGTAAACTGTAAGGTTGCTGCTTGTGGAGGAAGCCTGAGCATCCTTTCCCATATCCCTTCCAATATTTTTTCAGAAATTGGTTCTTTAACAAAGTCCGATTTTGCTTTGAATATAGGCCTAGGCAAAGAAGTTCTATTCAACAAAATCTCAGTTGAGGTATTGACTGAAAATGTTGAAAAAAAGGGCGATGACTGGATCCAACTAACTTCTGAACAATCTTCTCGTACTAATCCCAACTCGGGGAATCTTTCTTGCATCAAGGGAAGTAGTCTATCTATTTGACCAAGGAATAAGGCTTGAAATAGTACTATTATCGTTTTTTTATCTTCACGGGTACTTGAATTGGTCACTATACTTTGCACTATGCATCTAATGTCAAGCTCTTTAGGAAGCTTGGCCGCAACATATTGCCACCGATTAAGAATCTTCGTTGCATTTTGTTCCAAAGTTCTACCAATTCTGAAAATAGTCACAATTTTCGGAACAGAAACTAACTTTATATTCCACGAAAGAATGACTCCAAAACTCGAACCACCACCTCCTCTAATAGCCCAAAATAAATCTTCACCCATTGATTTTCTATTGAGAATTCTTCCGTTTACATCAATCAAACGAGCATCAAGCACGTTATCAGCAGCAAGGCCATATTTTCGTCTCAGCATGCCATACCCTCCTCCACTAATGAATCCACCAACACCTACTGTTGACCAAAGACCAGCAGGAAATCCAAGAGTACTACTTTTCTCACCTATTCGATAATAAAGCTCACCAAGAGTAGCACCAGATTCAACCCATGCAGTCCTAGTCCTAGTGTCAACATCAACTGATCGTAAATTAATCATATCAAGTAACACATATGGGACTTGTGACACGTAAGATTGGCCCTCGAAATCATGACCTCCACTTCGAATTCGAATTTGCATGCCATTTCTTTTGGAACAATAAATAACTGTTTGGATTTGGGATTCATCAATTGGTGTAACAATGACTAGGGGTTTAGGAGTGGAAGGGAATCCGAACCGCATGTTTTGTATCGAGGATTGTAAGACTGTTGTGTAGGAAGAGTTTTTTGGGGTGTAAATAACATTTGAAAATATTGAGGCAGAGTTTTGAGAATGTTTGGTAAGGCATTGAATGAAGTCTTCAGATGCCGAAGCTGAAACCAGTGATATAGTTGAGGACAAAAGTATCGACATAGTTGAGGACAAAAGGATAAAAAGAAAGGAAAGAAGAGGAAATGAAGTTTGATTAAAATTCATTTTTGTTTGATTACTCGTAGTGTTAAGACTGGAATGGAAATGTAGTATTTATAGTTCCCATTTGGTCCAGTTTTGTGCTTGTTTTTTCAAACTGGAGTATCATGGTTTTACCCGTCTGCTTCAGTCATACATAAACAAAAGAGGCTGCTCTGCATTAAATTTCTTAACTTTAGCTATTAAATTAATGGATGAGAAACTGAGAAAGAATAGTATTCATATTTAGTGCGCTACAATGCTAAGGTTCCAGAAACGTGATGCTGAATTTGGATACTAAATTCCAAAATTAAGGAGAATATCTCAAATATAACTTTAGTATTAGTTGAAATTTCACATGTAGTATTTTGATATTAAAAGTGATAATAAAAATACAATAACAAATTAAAAATATTATATCACTTTATAATTTAAAAATAAAAATGTATCCCTAATTTTAAAACGAACTCAAAAAAAAAATTTATATCTAATTTTGAAATAGAAGATATATGAATGATTGATACTTCACTGTTTGTATTTGGACTCGATATTAATTATAACCAACTATAGTTAGAGTTTTAAACACATCATTTTGGTATCAGTCTTAGGAGTATTCTTGTAGATGCAAAATATTTGTATAAAAAATAACTCCTAAAATGATGTATCAAAATGTATTAGCTGATGATTCATTGTATATTGGTTGCCTAATGATTATAGTCGATCGAAAACATATACTTCCCTTCGTCTTCCCTTCTCAATTTTCACTTTGATCCACCAAAAATTCAACCCAACCCATTTTTAAGGGTAAATTAAAAAGTATATAGGGAAAATTTTAGTTTGGTTTAGTAATAATCCTTACCGTTTTATTTTAATTTGATATAAGGTTTGAAAATTTTCGACTTTCATTATATAATAATAATAATTATTATTATTATAATAATTAAATTTCATAATTAAAAATAATAATCAATTTCTAAAATTAAAAATATCAAAATTAAAAAATAATAATTTATTTTTAAAATTAAAAATAATAATTAGTGTTCAAAACTATTTTTTTTTTATAAAAATAAATGAATTAGATTATTAAAATTTTCTTTTGGTTTTGTAATTAAATAATATATGTAATATATTTGAATATTCGTAAGGATAAGTTTGCCTTTACAAAAATGGGTCGAGTTGAATTTTGAACTGATTTAGGTTAAAATCGGGAAAAAAGAACATAATTAATATTGATTTGTCAATTTAGCGACCCAATTGATGAAAAATAAATTTTAAGGAAGGTTTTGACATTTGGAGGCAACTTAGAAGAATAAAAGTGTCATTCAACTCTCACAAAATTATATAAAATAGCGAGTTTTAATTTCTAATTTTTTATTTTATTGTTTATATATTAATAAATCTCATTAAATGACATATTTATTTTATGTATTTTACAAATGACTAAAGAATTTTATTCCTGCAAACATCCATAACCCAAAAAAGACTTAGATTGTAGACCCAACTGATTGGCAAATACAATATAAAATGATGATTCTGCAATTCTTTTTTCTTTGTTTAGTTGAAATTAAACTATATTGGTGTTGGCAAAATTGAATCCCGACATCTCATAATCATCTTTAAAGTTATTTTACCATCGAACTATACGAGGCTTTGTAACTCCATTCTTTCTCCCAACCTAGCAACTTATTTTGAAAATCATAACACCTAAGTAACTGTGCACGGTATGTAATATAAAAAATATTAAATCTCCTTCTTGCATAGCCCCACAAATTGATATAAAATACCATTACCTGCACCAAGATCTGGAATTCAAACGAGGAAACTGAGCTCACCCTTATTGTCTACTAGTTAGTACCATTCAAACAAACCCCATAGCAACAAAGCCAACTACTACATCGGCTGCTGAAACATAGTCCAAATTAAACCCTGCACGTGCTGTTGAATGACAACCACATACAGTAAGCTTCGATAACAGTTTGAGTTTCAACTGCCCCAGTTAAGAATTACATGTTGCCCAAATTGCTTCTTTGCCAATGCCTTAATTGAAATACTAAAAATTGCACCATGAGTTCTAATTTTACAGATTATATTACCCACCCTTTCCTGTCTCTATCATCAAAATATATGTCTTCGCAGAGAAAATGGCAGTACCACATAAGTGGTGTATTAACCACCAACAACTTGAAAATACATAACCCCACCCAACCATTAACCCACAAACATAAACTGTATCAAATCAATCAAATTCCTCTACACATCCCTCTACCACCGCTTTGAACAAGAAAAAATATAACAAAAGAAACCCCCATGCTTTAATCCTCCTGCACAAAAACTGAAACACAAATTTCCCCTTCAAATCATTTTCACCATAAGATAATGCAGGGTTATCCCCTTGAAATCCAACTTATATTTACTTTTTAATTTATTTACTTATTATCATCTTTTTTCGGACAAAAAAATTATAGCTTAGGCCATTTTTTTGAGAATGTAGGAAATATATCATTTTGGATTCAATTTTATTATCTATTTTTTAGTTACTGAACTATCATTACATTTTTTAATACTCATATTTTAGTTAGCATACCACTATTTTTAATAATCTCTGTGTTGCATAATTAAAGATATATATATTTTTTATTATTCTAAAAAAAGATTCATTTTTATTATAAAAATATAAAATATTATGATATTTTTAATTTTTTATTATTATTTTATTACAAAAAAAAAAAAAAATTTGATACTATTGAACGATTTTATTATTTTTAAAATTCGTTACTTAAAAATATATATATATCTTAAAACTAAAAGAGCAGGTCCAAAAGGGTAAGCGAAATGTGGACAAAGGAGCAGATGAGATATATGATTTGAATTTCTTTCCCCGTAGAATAATATGTTAGTAATAGTCAAAGGAGTACTACTCGTACAGTGAAAGTTACATATTTTATCTTATGTTTATATGTGGCAGGTCAAGTCAAGATCAAACGCGTACTTTTTGGAATCTCAAACTTGGCCAAGCACTTGTAATACTAGTCTCAACTCTCGAGCGCCAGGAGGATGGGCTAGTCAAAAAAATAAAAAATAAAAAAAATACTGGAAATATACTAATTGCACACTCATTCATTTTTCAATTTACTTATCAAGTTGCTATATTTAGATTTTTTATAATTGTACAAAAGTAAGAAAAATACTGAAATTAGTCATTTGTTTAGATTCTAGATACTAATACCTATTCCTCCCAATTTCCTGCGTGATACCAACAATAAACAACACACTCAAGGATCCAAATTTTATTCCATTAACACAATATTCCAACAATAATTAAGAAAATAAATCTACATACTACCTCCATTTCAAAATAAACAACATTTTGTAAAATAAAAACTTAAAAATTAAGCAATTTTTTTAGAAAAGTTAATTATAAATCACTATTAACGCCTGATTTTGTACGTCGTAAAAATCACCGAACCACGATCAACCTGCACAAGAAACAACGCTAAACAATCCCCAAAAATTGCGACAACTTGGGCCATCCGAATATGTTCCGACATGAGAATAAGTACAGATCAAAAAACATAATAGTGGAGAACATAAATTGTTGGAATAAATTGATATTTGATGAAAGGGTGATATAATTGAATGTACCGTAAGTGGGCTTATGATTGTATTTATACATTTGTTATATGTTTTGCTACCCGTGACAAATTAGGATTGAGAATCCATAATTAGAATCCAATTGTGAATATGATTTGACCAGTTAATTCTTATTACCCCTAAGATCCGGAATCATAATCTGATTTAGAATCCTAAGTTATTAGGGACTTTGACCCTCCTTAATTTTATCAAGTCGCCTTAAAGGACACTTGAATGAGTCTTCCCCAATATCAGGTCCATCATAGTGTGCAAAAAATAAACTAACTCCTGCACCAGGCTATGAACAAATTTGGCCCACACCAAATCCGGGGTCCAATTAAATATATCACAACATTGTCCCCCACTCCCCTATTATAAAGAATTTTTAATAGGAAAGTAACACATAAAAATACAATATTAACTAAATAAATGAAAAAGATTTGTATACCCCTTAACTACTAATTGTACATGCCACACATTTTATTCCACATGTGTTTAAGCTCCAAATTTACCGCTTTCGAATCTCGTGCTCTTCATTAAAACCCCCCAAATTTAAAATAAACGTTTCACTTCACCAGTTCCTCTTTTCAGAAAAAATAGCCTACCTCCCAATCTTCTCTCTCTTTTACAAAACTCTATTTCGGCAAGCGTCACTCAGATCAAATCTCCTATAAAAATCATTCCATTTCTCATCACTATTCTCTTATTTCAGTTACGCATAGCCTAAAATTCCCCTTCCTCCATCGTCATAACCTCCAGCAACACATCCATGTCCGTCGCTAAGAAAAACAACATGGAAGTCTGAGCAAAATACTCATCGGTGAAAGATTTTCACTATGCCAACATCCGATCCATCGGCAATGAACAAGCCAACCTCCACATTTGTGAAGAATGTCAAATCCCCCTTGAATACTTCCTCAAGGCACCCGGTCTGCAAGAGAAAATGTACTGGTGCCCAAGTAGCAGTTTGTTCGGATGATCTAAAAAATGAAGTTCGATTTCCCCTTTATATCTCAGAGTTCCTATTATTCATCGATATCGGGTTTGCTCAACTTGTACCGAACTGATATATCCACCTCATATGTTTCATTGCCTTCTACAATGAATTAAAAATCATCCCTCCATAGACTTTTTCTTTTCCATTTTTACTCTCACCAAAACTAGATAACCCGATTTCTGAGCCCTCAATCGTCTACTAGGTCTATAAGCATGGATGCAGCCTCCTTATAACAATAAAGGATGGCATAATTACTGGATTTTTGTCTCAGACCCTGACACAAATTTGATTCCATCTTGGGACGAACTTGACAAAGAAAAATTTGGCTATGAAAATCTGTATGAAGTTAGGAAGAAAGAATTTCAAGCCTTCTACATAATGATGCTGGCCAAGCCCTGGGACCTGGACTTACTCACCAACCATCAACGGCTCTTCGACCACAGATGTAAGTTATTAACCATCTTTTAAATTATGCAAACTCTTTTTCTTCACTACACTTTTTTTTTTCTTCTAACTCCTTCCCCTTCTTTTATTTTTTCTTTTGTTTAGTAGTAATCATCTACAAACCACAACCCCCACCCCAAACTCTGGTTCCAGCCATAGACGATCAATACCAAACATCTGAACCCCTCAACCTCGACAACATAACCTTTGAGGTAGCCCATATCTCTATCAAACCCAACAGAATACACATCGAAGGCACCCGAATAAACACTAAACTCAGTCCAACAATTGCCATACCACCACCATATTCCCTTGAAAAAGATGCTTTCGAACTCACCGATTTAGAAAAACAACAACTTAGAAAGAAAAAATGTTGAAGACTAATCAAAACATCTGAACATTCCTTCTATGTTGAACCCATCTTGTCAGTTCCCCTTCCCCCATCACCTTCATCCTCCAAATCACTCGAACTCCCTTACCAAGACATATATCCATCCCCACCTCCTCAATCAACACCACCTCGATCTCCATAACCTATATAAATCTATTCTGAACCTCCCCCAAGACAACCTGAAATTCATACTTCTCTTATTCATTTTATCTCCCAACCGTCACCTTCCTCCATCAACCTTCAACCCTCTTCTTTAAATCTCAATATTTCCAAACTAACCTTCTAGCCAACCAACCAAGAAGAGAGCATCCGTGTTGAACTCTTCGGGTTCTTTAACCTCTCTTCTGACGACATCCACTTTAAACTTTCTGACCTCAATAATGGGTCGGGTAATAACTCTATCCTCCGCAATTATTTATTTTCTCTTTTCCTATAAATTACTAACTCCATTCGTCTTAACAAACCCCGGGAGCTTTCAACAGACTCCCGTTGCTCGCTGTTCAAAAAAATATATGAAGAACAAGTCAAAACCATCACCCAACTATAAGCTGGACTTGCCAAAGCTCAAGAAAATAACACCACGCTCCAGCTCAAAAATGAAGTCAATAAAAACCTTCATGCAAGCCCTTCATAACCAACTAGCTGAGCAAGAGCATCAAACCGAATCACTACAACAAAAACTAGCTGACCTTTATGATCAACGGACAACCCTCCATAGAGGAAGAACATGAACATCGTAACAAAACTGAAGAACTAAAACAACATCATCAATAACTATCCAATCAGATCACACAAAATAACGAAGTCTTCCAGATCAACACCAACACCATCAAACAACTTAAAGAAGAAAATCAAACTCTCAAGACCCAAGCTCAGACAATCATTGAAGATCACCGTCATTCTATCATTAACGATTATAAGAAATCCAAGGAGTTGACTGAAGCAGTGGTGGTAGAATATGACAAGGGTTCCCAATACACTAAGGGAAATATCAACGTTGCTGGTCTCGACCCCTACGCTTTGGGATTCTCTTCGAATGAAGAATATTCCAAGCACGAACCCTCAAACAACTAATTTCCCTATAACTTTTCTTTTTTGATCAATTGTATAAATAAACCTCCACTATTGTATACACTTTAATGATTAATGATCAAAATCTTTGGAATGAATGAACTTCCTTTTATTAATATCTTATATCAAATTACATATAAATGATCATATCCCCTAACAACCTTAATAAAGAACTAACTTGTATAAAGATAATAATTAACTACTGATAATACTTTCTTAACCTCCTTATATGCCAAGTATTTTTCATCTCTGACCCGTCTATACCCCGAAGCCTATAAGTTCATGCCTTTAACACTTCTATGACTTTATAAGGGCCCTTCCAGTTAGGCATCAACCTATCAACTCTTTGAGGAGTTGAAGCCTCTACCTCCCGTAGACCAAATCTCCTATTACAAATTTCCTTGGTTGAACGCTCCTGTTTTAGTGTTTGGCAGTCTTCTGCTGGTAGACAGCCAATCTAAGTACTGAAGTATCCCGAACCTCATCTAACAAATCCAAATTAAGCCAAAGTCATTCTTCATTCTACAACTCTTTAAAATTCACCACCCTGAATGAAGTGGACCCAATCTCAACTGGAATTAATGCTTTGGTACCATATGTCGATCTGAACGGAGAATCACCCATAGTCATCCGAGGCATAGTTCGATATGACCAGAGAACACGCTGAAGTTTCTCAGGCCACCTCCCTTTAACTTCATTTAATTGCCTCTTGATTCCATCAAGCAAAGTTCGCTTAGTCACCTCTACCTGTCCATTAAACTGAGGATGAGCAACAAAAACCCTCCGATGTTGAATCCTCAAGTATGATAAGAATTGCTTGAACTTGGACACCACAAACTATAACTCATTGTCTGTCACTAGTAGCATTGGGATACCAAATCAGAACATTACAACCTCCTTTAAAACTGTAGACAATCTTGTTCGGTGATGTGCCGAAGTGGTTTAGCCTCTACCCACTTAGTCATGTAATCAATGCCCATCACTATATACTGAAGCTGTCCTTTCCCCTTGGGCATGGGCCCCAACAGATCAATCCCCTATACTACAAATAGGATAGAGGACAACACCGAGGAAAACTCTCCGGGTGGTTGATGAGGGATTGGGCTATTTAGCTGACATTTCGAGCACTTCTTCACAATCTCCTTAGCCTCATAGAACATCATTGTCTGATCAGCTTATATGCCAGTGACTTCGCTCCCATATGATCCTTGTAGACCCCTTTATAAACTTCTTGAAACACATATGATGCCTCTAAAGGCACCAGACATTCTAATAATGGAGAAGAGTAAGCTCGCCGATACAGATCCCTGTCAATTAAACATAAGTATTCACTCTGGTACTTGATCCTTTTAGGCATCAATTTCTCTATCGAAAGCCTTCTGTCAACTAAGAAAAGATGAGGAGGAATCATCCCGATCTTTTCGAGTAACCTTATGTTTGTAATTCCGGGGACGGAATTCTTATAAGGGGGGGAGAATGTAATGATCGCAAATATTTTAATATAAATAAATGAAGTTATTAACGGTAATTGTAATTACTATGCGATTAAATTAAATCAGTGTGTGATGGCTTAGTTAATTTAATTATGTGTTGAAATAATTAAAGGATTCATAGGGAGGTTCAATTAATGAGTTGAGTAAATTAATGGACCGACCTAGGTTGTGGAAATTAATTATTGTGGTTAATAATTGATGATAATGGGTATGTATTAATATTTTATAATTCCGCTAGGAAAGTTATTAATAGTGGATTTATATAAATAGGTTTAATTAAAATAAACTCAACTCTTGTGGATTTAAATTTAGACTTATAATTTATTTAATTCGAATCTAAATTGGTAGTCACGAGGGGATATTTTAATGCATAATGAGATATATATAATTTTATATATCTCTTCTGAATTATTTTCTCGAGCCGCGCTGAGAAGTGAAATTAGAATCGGTGATCTTTTCATTTCAGTCGGCAACGCATGAGGGAAGCAAGAGGGTTTCTTTAAATATCATGCTAAGCCTCGGTCTTCATTTCTTCATTTTCTCTCCACGTTCATGTAGCAAACCAGAGAAACAGTTATAAAGGTGGGAGTTAATATTGAGAGGAAGAGGTTGTTGGAGCATTTAAGAGAAGGGAAGAAGCAAAAGGTGAAGATCAGTTAGGCCGGTGAACTTCATTTACTATAGACCAGCTTCAGTTGTTAAGAAGGTATCGAAACCTAGCTTTCATTTTCATTTCTCTGTGTTGCCATGGTTGTGAGTAGTATGTGTAGCTGAAATAAATTGTTATCTGTTTAATTTTCTCGGTGAATCTGTATATGTAAACTGTTTGGGTGTTGGATGATAACAAACCGATCGATTTAAGCTTTAAAATGAGTTTCTGGGTTGGTTTGGTGAAGCAGAGCGCCTAAGCGCGTAAGTGAGCGCTGTGGTGGTCAAGCACCTAAGCGTTGTTCCCCGTTCATTTTGGGGCGCCTAAGCGCTGAGAGGGCCGGGCGCCAAAGCGCGCTATCCTTCACCTTTTTGGGCGCCTAGGCGCGGTGAAGGGGAGGCGCCTAAGCACCGATTCCTTAAGGAATCCGGGTGCCTAGGCGCCAGTGTGTGTGCCAGTGCGGGTCGGTCACGGGTCAAGCTCGGGTCGGGTCGTAGATTTAAATAATAATTTATTATAAGAATAAAATTATTATTTTGGTATTACATTATTATTAAACGATTAATAATAATGGTAGGTAATTAAATTATGATTTAATGAGTTATGGTAATGGTGTTTTGTTAAACTACTATTATACGATTAACAGAAAAGGAAATTCTTAAGCTATTATTGAATATTTAAATAATAACGGTACACGGTACAATTAAAATGTTATTAACGTATTTATAACATTTGCGATTTAGTTAGATGTTATTACATGAATAATAATATCGCTGGGTAGTTAAAATATTATCCACGTAAGATAATGTTGGCAGGTACTCTATGTGTTGAATAATATAGGATTATGTGCTTAAATGGTAGTCTTCTTGATAATATTATCTAGACTTCTATGTACTTTGCTAATTGAAAGGTAAACCTGTTTATTATTAGGTCTTTCAAGGATATTAAATTTAGTCGTGTAAGCTGTAATCAACGACTGAGGCAAGTTCCCTAACCTTACTCAAGTTTTATATTGAGCAAGTTCATTAACCTTACTCAAGTTTTATATTGAGCAAGTTTCTTAACTTTACTCATATTTAATTGAGCAAGTTCCTAACTTCGAACTTTATTTTGTACAAGTTTTCCTGAACTTCATTCACATTGATATTGTGCAAAGTTTCCTAAAACTTAAGCTATTATTTCTGAGCATGTCAATGGTTTAATGTATCGTTAAATTATTCCATGTAAATGCCAGTATTGTTATTCGCACGATTTGTGCCTTTGAAATTATTGCTCTATCATTGAATATGAAGATCAATTCAAGTTCTTTATTTCATGAACTGTTTACGGATGTGGGTCTACGTCATTGGTTCGGCTAGACATATAAAATAAGTCATTTTAAAAGCTATTCCAAAACCGTTGATCGGTACGGAAGTCTTGGACTGAGAGAACAAACCCTAAAAATGGGGGATTATAAGTGTCATTGAGCACGGTCAGAGTTTAATGTTATGCATATACATGTCGTACGAGAGGCTGATTCCCTCGAGTGCACCTGATTTATCAAAGGAAAGATCAGGGAGATTGTTTCCTTGGATATGTTCAGGGTCGATTGGATCACTCAATAATTAATAATCATTTTTCATTTCTTCGATTGAATCTTGATTATTGTATCGGTTATTTCATCAACTTTTATAAATGTTGAGCTATCACTTTATTCGCATTCATTCATGATATGCCTGTATTATTGATTTTAAACTTGCTGAGCATATTCGTTTCTCACTCTTGCTATACATATCATGAACTAATTGCAGTTAGGCCTGAGTACTCCAAGAAGAACAAAGGCAAGGGCAAGCTTAAAGAGTAGTTTAGTATTTCTATTTCTGTTTAGTAAACCATAGAACTCTGTTTGTATTAATAGGTTTACCATGATGTATTTTGAGGTTGAGACCTTGGGACTGTAGTAAACCTTTTGTAATGAACAACGTATGTTTATTATTCCGCATTTTAGTGTTATATGTTGTTTAAGAGGTGTTGTATGTATTTATTCGTGAGCACCAAATCCGAGGTATTGGTACCTGAATTTGGGGGTGTCACAGTTGAACCTGTACATGTGGAAGCTTAGTTATACAAAGGTATAAATCTTTTACCCTTACTCAATTAATAATTATCACATAAGAAATATCCTAGTTATTGGTTTGTAGAAAAAATTTAAAATCTAATTTTGCTTACTTCTGTTACGCTTATATAATTTAATTATATTTATGTCATATTTTTATAAACTAACGGTGCTATCAAGAGCCAAACTTATGCAAATTATTAATTGTTTTGGTTTCATATATGTATGTGTATATGTTTAGAATAATTTATTGGGCATAATTTGTTATATAAAATCATGGGTAATGAAAATCAATTCCAAAAATCGTGTTTTAGAACAAGAAAAAAAAGAAGAAGCAAATATCGCAAAAATTTCAACGCCAAGATTGGTCGTTGGGGAGCACCGGGGCACTGAAGTTGGGCCCCGGGGCACAGGACAAAACTGCAAAGTTTTTAAACTTTTGGGGTTATTTTGTAAATTTTGGATTTCTGGGGGGGGTTTATAATTTTGAGTAGATTTTAAAATTTTCTTAAAGAAAAGGTTTGTTTTTGATATTTTTAAAATAATAAAAATAAATAGATTATTTTTAAATGATTTTATAGTTAAAATAAAAGGTTTATTTTAAACTTAAAATTTGATTTCATTCAACTTTAATTGTCCATTAAATAATACTGATATATATAAGGAATGATTTATTTAATTCATGAGATGAATATTATTTATTAATATATATTGATTTATATGATAATAAATGAGATTGATTATGGACTATTGACCAATATGATTGGATTTAATTTATGTGGATGCATTGAATGAATAATTTTTTTAATAAATGGGGTCTGCGTACCTCGTCTTTTCTAATTTTTCTGATGTAAATTCTATCTCATTCATATGTACTTCTCATTGACTGCTGATCAAGATTTTTTTTTTATGAAAATAGTTTGTAATATAACTAATTATATTTATTTGAAAAATTAGAGCCGAGGAGCAAGGAACGCATGAAGACTCGTTTGCATTAGAATCCGAGTTAAATGTAATAGTTACATTTATGTAGTTATTCTTGCACTCTAGGTTTGATCTTTTGGTTTATTTAGTGGCTCGAATAAACCAAACTAGAATAAAGTCCATAATCAATCCAAGTAAAATATAGTATTCTATATGTGCATTCTTATATATATATATATATATATATATATATATATATATATATATATATATATATATATATATATGTGTGTGTGTGTGTGTGTGTGTGTGTGTGTGTGTGTGTGTGTGTGCGTGCTAAACAAGATGAGACAATTAATATTAACAAATCTCACATGATATAGAATAAATATTATTTATAAAATGAATTAAAAGATTTAATTCATGAATTAAAGGAAGTTAATTCAATTAAATAAAATTAGAATGATTCTAAGTTATTTATTCTACTACTCATAATATTAAGTTGTAACTATCAATAATATTTGAAATATTGAACGTCGTCTTCTAGCATGATAAAACGATAGAGCATCAAATAGTCAATATACGTTTGTTGTGCATACATAAGGCTTATAGCAATTATTTGAGATGTTTTATCACATTGGATGCTTATAAAGGAATTGAACATTATTGTTTTGTTGTGCACACAAAGGTCAGTCTTTTTCTCTTTACTTATATGGAAGTACTAGGTCGGACTTAACTTAGATAATTTTGATTCGGATGTGCACACACTTGATCATTATAATCTTAGAGAAAAAATAAAAAGGAGTTACATGTTGATGTAATTGACAATGAGTTGTCTACCTATTAAATAAACAATAGTTTGTTGTGCACAAACAAAGCTATACTTATATAGATAGGATTCTTTTTCTCACTAACAAATCTTTAACTAGATTTGTCAAACTATATAAGTGGAGGGTAATATAGCTTTATGAATATAGTGGGAGACACTATTTTAAATAAAGGCCTAATTAACTTGTTGATTAATAAAATGAATGCATGTTAATATTATTATTAATTCACTTAAAGAATATTGTTATGTTTAATTCATTAACACTGCATAGCATAATATTGGATGCTAACAATTAATCGAATCGAATTGTTCAGATCGATTAAAAAAAAATTGAGAATAGTTCTCAATGAAAAACAAAAAACTAGCAAATGTTCTTAATTTGCTTATCCTTGTAAACGTTGCAGACTAAGCCTCTGAGGAAGAGATTGCTATTTTAAGAAATGGCAAGATGATGCAAAGGTGGTTCAATGCATCATGCTCAAATTTATAAGTATCGAGTTACAGCGTCAATACAAGAAAATGGATGCACCTACTATATTACTGCACATTTAATTATTATATGGAGAGCAAAATAGGTCAACTAGATATAAGATATGTAAAGAGCTCTTCCGATCTATAATAACTAATAGCATTGTAGTACAGACACATGTCCTAAAGATGATCAATTGGATTGATCAATTGGGACAACTGGGTTTCGTTAAGGATGGAAAGTTGAGTTAAGATTCGATCTTGCAGTCACTCACTGACTCCTATTCACAATTAGTTATGAACTTCTTCATTAATAAGCTAGACATCAATTTAACCGATTTGCTTTATATGTTGAAGACTGTTGAGAGTCACTTTCATTCCAAGAAAAATTAAGTCTTACTCGTAGATGAATCTTCTAAGCGGAAGAAGATGACCAAAGGTGTTTCTGAGAAGTCAAAAAGGATTAAAGGCAAACAAAAGACACTAATTAAAGAACATAAAAAAAAGTGATCTCAAAGGCAAAGGAGTTTTCTTTCATTATGATAAGTTAGGACACTGAAATAACAACTGTAAGAGAGTTGCAGTACCTAAGTAGAAGAAGCTTGGATAAGCTTCTACTGCATATATATATTTATTCATAGTGAAATAGAACTTTCTATAAGTCAAGTTCTACTTGGGTATTAGATACCGCCTGGTGGTCTCACATATGCAAGTCGTTACATAGACTAGGCAGAAGTCGAAGACTGAACTAAAGATAAGTAATCATGTGCGTGAGAAATGGAGCAAAGGTTGCTGCATTAGCCATAGGAACATACAGTTTAGCATTGCCTACGGGCAAGTCTATTAAGTTAGTAAGTTGTTATTATGTTGATTACTTGATGGACATTGTATACTTGACTTACATGAAAAATATTTTCAAATTGAACAAACTAAAGACAAAGAGATGATAAGAATCATACCTTCATATTGCACTGTAAACTCGATCATATTAATGAAATAAGAAGTAACAAATTGTATAAAGCAAATAGGCTTTTAGAGCTTCATAATTATGAATTAAATACAACTTGTGATTCTTGTATCATGGATAATATGACTAAATCTTTATTTAGAAGATATGGAGAGAGAGTTGTAGAGTTGTATAGTTGGTACACACAGTTGTGTGTGGGACTTATGACAACAAATGCAAGAAGAGGGTATTCATTCATTACTCCCACTAATGATTCTAGATTTTGATATATGTATTTGATGAAATATAAATCCAAATCGTTTGAAACATTCAAAGAATTCAAAAGTGAAGTACAAAAATAAACAACCAAAAGTATTACAGTTTTTCGATTAGATCGAGAAGGGAATACTTAAGCAATAAGTTTTTAGATTGTCTCAAAGGAAAATGGTATTCTCTCACAATATACATGATGATGATCCATGATAAGTTTTACCAATCTTTCATTATCTTTCTATGGTTATGCCCTAAAATCGTCTGCATATCTACTAAATAAAGTGTCTTCAAATTTCGTCCCTTAGACTCCATATGAGTTATGGATAGGAAAAAAACTAAGTCATAAGTATGTTAAGATTTGGATTATCCATCTTATGTTAAAAGATTTGACAATGACAAACTTGGGATAAGATTTGATATGTGTAAACTTATAGGATATCGTAAAGAAAATTTAGGGTACTACTTCTTTAATCCGACTAATTAAAAGGTGTTTGATGAAACACGATGCCTTATAGGAGAAATGAGTTTATCCTTGAAGGGGTTAGTGAGAGTAAGATAGATCTTGAAGAAGTTCAAAAATCATAAAACACTACAGATCAACTGAAAGAATCTGTATAAGTAGATAAATCTATTATACCATAACCAAGTAATAAATTTGGTTTAGTACTGAAGATACATAAGAGGTATGGATTCATCATAAATGATGATGATGAGGTACGCATTATAGTGAATGATGATCTAGTTATATACGATGACGTATGAGTAGTAGAGACTCAAAAGAAATGGTTGTTGGCCATGAAATCTGAAATGGATCTTTTAGAAAGATAACATATGGCAAGGTGGAGACCTATAAAACTTGGGTAGTGGCAAAAAGATTTTATACAAGGTCAATGAGATGACTATGATGAAACTTTTCACTAGTAAAAATGCATATATCCATTCAGATTCCACTTGTAGTTACAGCTTAATATACTAAAATAGGGATGTATGTATGATACAACTAAGGGGATTTATCTCTATACAGATGGAATAAATCAAGTATGTAAGTTACAACGATCTAATTATGGATTGAAGCAAGATTCTCAAATGTGGAACATCTGTTTTGATGAGACAATCAAAAGAGTTTGATTTTAACAAAAACGAGAATAAACCAAGTGTATACAAAATATTAGTGGGAGTACTATGACATTCCTAGTACTATACGATGATATAATATCGATAAGAAATGACATGTTGATGCTACAATCAGTAAAGATATAGTTGTCTAAACACTTCTCCATTAAGGACTTGGGAGAAGCATCCTAATATTGGAGATAAATATCTATAAAGATAGATCGCAAAGGATGCTCGGCTTAACCTAAGGAATGTACAATGATTCAATGATATGTACAAGAGCTGATGTTGTATATGTATAATAAGCAGACATCAGTTCATTCCTGAAGAAGAATATTAGAAAAGAATTTTTAATAATGGGTCTAATTTAAAACTAGAAGGATTAACAGACTCAAGTTTTTTCAGACTAACCAATATAACACCATATCCATTTCAGGTTATATGATTACCATGAATGGTAGTACAGTGAGTTGAAAAAGTTTCAAACAACAAAGAGTTGTTGATTTAGTGACAAAGACATAGTAAATAACTATAAGTGAAGTTGTAAAGGTAATTGTTTGGTTCAACAAGTTTATTACAGAACTTGGAATGATTTTTAGCATTAAAGGGGTTTAATTCGCCAATGAACCTAGGTCTGATCTGAAATCAAAACATGTATTGTGCACTTCCGTATAATTAGAGGAATCATTAAAAAGGAGTCGACACCATAGAGATGGTAGACTCTTTATACAATATTACAGATCCATTAACTAAAGCATTTACTAAGCAATTCATACACCACTTCAAAAAGAATGGTATGGGGATACCAAAGGACGATTGACTTTAGTGCAAGTGGGAGATTAAAAATAGTATACACTCAAGTCAATCACATTTGATGTGATATACATATACTTTGTAATCTTATTCGATTTATTAATAAAAATATTAAGGCATTTCTTTATTCATGATTAATTGAGTTGAATTAATTATATGAATCAAATAATAGTTTTGAGCAATACTTTTAGAATCATAATATTGACTATGGTAATGAAATCTAAATTCAATATACCTCAAAACTAAAATGTTTCTAATCGTAGAATCACTAAAATAGGGAGTAGTGAATCCGGATATATTAGTACATATTATGCTTGCTCTTATGAAGAGAATGATTGATCTCATAATCATTTGAGTAGAGACACTAAAACAAATACATAGGTGATTATTAGAGAATAAGTTCATTGAACATAACTCATTCAAGTAACATCTAATGGAGTTTTACTTGTCTGTCAATAGAAGTTCCTTGTGTGATAGTAGTACAAGTGATTATTAGACGTAAGATAATCATAATACATTGTGTATGAGAAGTTATACTTTGACATATTCCTTAAGACTTTTAGGGTGTATCAAATGGTATGATCGAGTATAATAAGTTGTACATGAAGGTAGGTGAATGGTAAACAAATGATCTACCACTTCTAGTAAAGGAAGAGAATGTCCTATGTAATTCGATAAATGACAACTCAGAAATCTTTGGCCAAGGTGGAATGAAAATTAGAAAATAGTTTCTAATTTACATTAGAGTTGTACATTTGAAAATTGAAATGCATATGATCAAATAAGACATTACAGAAATTTCATGTCATATATTTGATTGGGATATTGTGTAGTAGAATAATTGAATTGTATGAAAATATTCGTGGAATAGGTTCTTTTCTGATTAAAAGTTAAAATCTATATTATCTGAAAAGTCGTTGATCGCTAAAGGAGTTTACCCTTATCGTAAGAATAAATATTATTTATTAATAAATTAAATGATTTAATTTATTTATATAAATAATATTAGAATGGTTTTAATTTGTTTATTCTATAACCGGTTTAATATTGAAAACCTAAAGTGTCACACCGTAAAAGAGTAATATTTATTTTAGAGGTGGGATGGCATAATCGTAATAATAAATTTTGTATATTTAATTTATACTATGGTGATATAATAAATTAAATAGATTAATATTTATAATTTAGTATTTTATAAATACTAATTAAAAATTAATAAGATGAGTCTTATTATTATTATTACTATTATTTACTTCCTAAATGGTTTAGGAACTAATTAATAAATAGTAGTATTATTATAAATAATTAAGTTCCTAAATGGTTTAAGAATTGCAATTATTATAATAGTTAATTTAGTTCCTAAATAATTTAGGAATTAATTAATAAGAAGTACTCTCATATTAAATAATTAAGTTCCTAAATGGTTTAAAAATTGTAATTAATTAATTTAGTTCCTAATTAGATTAAAAATTAAATTAAAACCCTAATCTTAAATAGTTTAGGAAGGTTGTCTATATTTATAAATAAGGAGATTTTTATTATGGATTAAGGTTACACACTCTTTCACAAGAACTGAGAGAACCTCATAATTCTCTACATCTAAGGAGTTAAAGAGAGAGAGAGAAAGAGAGAATTAGGGCTAGCTATATAAGGTTTGGAGAAACCAAAATTCACTTTTTCAATTCATATATCTCTTGGCGGATCACCTCTAGAGGCTTTCACACTTGGGGAGCAAATATTTGATTTGTGAAATCTAATCGGTGAATTTGAAGAAGAACACGAAGGATTAAAGGGAGTTGAGCTTGTACTTGTGAAAACTTGGTTCTACAAAGGTATAAATCTTTTATCCTTCATCAATTAATAATTATAGTATAAGAAAGATTTAGGTTATTGATTTGTAGAAAAAAATTTAAATATGATTTTTCTTGCTTATGTTGCGCTTATATAATTTGATTATATGTATACCATATTTTTGCAAACCAATAGGGTCGGGCCAAGTTGGATCTGATCCGGGTCAGGTCGGGTTAATTTTTCTTGGAAAAATAAGTTAAAATTTTGTATAAATGAGTACTTAGTGTATTAAATCAATGTGAATGGTCCATTAATGACTAATTATATTTGTTGATCAAACAAGGAATGAAATGTTTGAGTAATCGGTAGAATCAAATTAGGCAAGTTTTTCAGAACTTGTTCTTATATGTTAACTTGTTACCTATTATGTGTTAGTTCCTGTGTTATGAAAGTGTTTGTGAACTTGTTTTCATGTGTACTTGATGCAATAATGTGTTGATATAAGTAGCATATATCAAACGCAATGTTTGATTAACATTTATCAAATCAGATGTATGATACCTATGTAAAATGCACGACATAAGTAGTATGATGCATATATAAAATGCACAGCATGAGAGGTATGATGCATATATAAAATGCAAAGCATAAAATGTGTTATGTGTTCACTGTTAAACTTATTGAGCTATCGTGCTCACCCTTGCTTTAAAACTAAAATTTTCAGCAGAGACTGAGCGATGCAAAGTCCCGGTAAGGACAAAGGAATTGAAAATGGGTAGTGAATGGAAGTGTTTAATGCTTAAGTTCTGAAATTAAATGTTGTCGTCATAAATGATTATTATTTTGTTGTAAATTTTTTTAGATAGCTATACTTTGTAATGATAAAAGTTAATTTTTTCTTAATGTTAGTATAACTTTTGACTAAGGTTAAACAAGTGTTGTTGTTGACAAACTCGAATAAAAGAAAGAGAGATATGTATAGTCAGGAAAACATATTGTTGAAGTGTGAGTGATGTATACTCACAATCATTGCAATAGACTAGGTCATGATATATAAATGATCTGAGTTTTTGTAAGATCAATGTAAAGATTACAATTCCGAGACAAATGATCAAAGGAATATTATAAAAATTTTAAATAAATGAGTTTTAGCAATTATTATTGTAGTATATTGTGGTTGTTAAGATTGAGGTTGTGACGCCCCCAAATCTGGGCCCACACAGCCCAAACTTGAGTCGTTAAAAGACTACAACAAAATTATTACAACAAAGCACAACGTACTACAATACAGTGTATAATAATACACAACTAAGTCTTCACTATTATTGCCACACTATTTTACAAAACGTGAAGACTATGATAACTATTCCTCGGACCCTCACTCCATTCCCCGACTAGACCCTGTTATGTTTTCATCTCCTGTTGAAAAACAATGGAACAAAAGAAAGGGTGAGCTCAAATAGCCCAGTAAGAAATATCATGACTAAGATAATGACGAATAAATTATCATTAGCCTTCAACAGTTGAGTTCTTGATAGAATACAATAGAATACAAGGTTTATATCAAAAACTGCAGTTAAATTCTTAAACAATGTTCAGATCAATAATAGCAGCGGAATGAGCAATCTATTAGAAGAATAATGCAGACTATAATGTCCACTCGCTTCTCTTTTTCGTAAAAACATCATCAACTTTTATCATCTGAAATACCATTAGTCATGATAATATAAATTCACAGTTTCTGATCATAATCATGCACATCAACAGTTCATCTTTGCACTACGGGCCAAAGATATTCAATATAGCACCAACGGTCATGATTATACCAGATTCAGCCTTTGGTCATAATCATACCAATCAACAGTTCATCTTTGCACTACAGGCCAAAGAGAACATTCACCACGTGCCATAAAAGACACCGAACAGATGTATCGCCTTTAACCTATTATATCGCCTTTAACCTATCATCTGTTCAACAAATATATCACATCTGTGCCCCCGGCCACAGATGTTCACAACAGCTTGATTCTTGAAGATTAGTTCAAATGATAGTGAGACAATTGATGAACAGAAGAAATAGGATGAACAATAAATATCGAAAGTTTACTTTGTGCAGATTCAAATAATATCCAAATTGTCAACATGATGTGGAGTAAAATTTAAAAATGATATTCAAGATCCACAGTTCAGAATAACGGATACAGTTCAATAGAAAGGTTCAGAAAATAGGAAGGTTCAGTTGAAATAATGAAGTTCAACTATTATGGAACATATAATATTTTCAGGAATTATAGAAGCAATAGTTCCATAATAAATTTCGATTTAGGAGTATGAAAGAAAATAATATCCCTTACCGTAGCAGGTTTGATTAACAAAAGGTGAAGGAAATTAATACAAAGGGTTATTCACCAACAGGCGGCAATCCGCTCCGTAAGGTTATTCCCACAATTTAATAGAATTTGAGTACAAAGAGTTATTCACCAAACAGGCGGCAATCCGCTCTGTAAGGTTATTCTCAGAGATTAATAATGAATGAATACGAAAGGTTATTCACCAACAGGCGGCAATCCGCTCCGTAAGGTTATTCCCACAATTTAATACATGGAAATAAATACGAAAGGTTATTCACCAACAGGCGATAATCCGCGCCGTAAGGTTATTCCCACAATTTAATACATGGAAATAAATGGCACATCTTATGAGTAAGGAAGAAACAATATTATTATCGAGAATCAAATAATGATAATCTCTTACCATAGTATGTTTGAATAATGGAAGATGAAAAAGATGGTATCCCTTACCTCAACACGTGACTGGATATTGATTTAAATGAGGTTGATTAACTTGAACAGTACACATATACTTATAGATCTTCACAAATACTCAAGATGACTTAAGCACACTTAGAGAGAACTTTCACAAGAAGTATTTAGAGAGAGAAAGAAAGAACAAGTAAGGAAGTTTATGAAAAATCCTTAAGTTAAGGCTTCTATTTATAGCCAAAAATCTTATCATTCATTTAATCTAAACCATTCATTTAAAGATCATCTTTTAATCTACACCATCCATTTCAAATATTATATTATCTTTAATCTACACCATTCATTTCATATCACCTAATAATCACCTAACTTTATATTATAAACAAATCAATTTAATTATTCAACAATAATTCACACTTTAATCTACACCATTCATTTCATATCACCTAATAATCACCTAACTTTATATTATAAACAAATCAATTCAATTATTCAACAATAATTCACACTTTAATCTACACCATTCATTTCATATCACCTAACTTTATATTATAAACAAATAACTTTATCAATTCAATTATTATGACTAATTGTTATAAATACAGTATAGTTAGCTCTTAGATATCAAGTCAATAAATTAATGAAATACAACTGTTTAAATAACATCATAATAGAGATAACAATAATGTAAAATAAAGCATACGTTACTGTGTAATGACAATTATTGATTCAATAATGTGAATTACTGTGCATATGTTACTGTGACAATTATTAGGTTCAATAATTTTAAAAACAGTGCAACAACAATTATTGACTCAATGATATAAAATACAGTGTAATGACAATTATTAAATCAATAATGCAAAATACTGTGTAACAACAATTATTGAATTGATAATATAAAATATTATGCAGTGACAATTATCGATGAAATGATGCGTAACAGTTACGGTGTCAATTATCAGACCAATAATATGAGACACTATGCAATACCGTGTGTTACTGTAGAGTACCGTGTGCTACAGAAAATACCATAAACTACCGTATGCTACTATTCTTTTATCACCGGTATTTTAACAGTTCCGTTGACTATTTTTATTTAAAAAGGTTACTTATGTCGTTTTCTATATCCGACAAATATTCCGTTGTGGGGTCCACCAATAATTTGTTATTTTGGCGCCGTCGTACGACACGAATATTCCCCGACCAAACGAATATTTCCCGACAAAGCGAATATTGTCCGACAAAATAAAATTTGCAGATAACATCCTTAACTTTTAACTTGATCGATTTAACCACTTACTGTTTCAAAAAAATATATATGAAGAAAAATTAAATTTTGTATTTCATAAAATTCGGGGTCTTACAACCTCCCCTCCTTATGAAATTTTGTCCCCGAAATTGACGTACCAGACATTTCATAGTTATTCTCCTGATTTTCAGATGCCATACTAAACTGTGGTCACAAAATAATTGTTAGTTCAAACAAATTGACTCATCTCTTCATGTTCCTACACTCAAATCGATTCATTAGATAATAAAATCTATTTTAGGTAGGACACACTAGTGACTGATTCTATTCGTCTCTCCCCTCCTAGTTCTACCCCAGATCTCCATTAAAGACCATATCCCTAAGCTCTGATGCCAACTGTGACGCCCCCAAATCTGGGCCCACACAGCCCAAACTTGAGTCGTTAAAAGACTACAACAAAATTATTACAACAAAGCACAACGTACTACAATACAGTGTATAATAATACACAACTAAGTCTTCACTATTATTGTCACACTATTTTACAAAACGTGAAGACTATGATAACTATTCCTCGGACCCTCACTCCATTCCCCGGCTAGACCCTGTTATGTTTTCATCTCCTGTTGAAAAACAATGGAACAAAAGAAAGGGTGAGCTCAAATAGCCCAGTAAGAAATATCATGACTAAGATAATGACGAATAAATTATCATTAGCCTTCAACAGTTGAGTTCTTGATAGAATACAATAGAATACAAGGTTTATATCAAAAACTGCAGTTAAATTCTTAAACAATGTTCAGATCAATAATAGCAGCGGAATGAGCAATCTATTAGAAGAATAATGCAGACTATAATGTCCACTCGCTTCTCTTTTTCGTAAAAACATCATCAACTTTTATCATCTGAAATACCATTAGTCATGATAATATAAATTCACAGTTTCTGATCATAATCATGCACATCAACAGTTCATCTTTGCACTACGGGCCAAAGATATTCAATATAGCACCAACGGTCATGATTATACCAGATTCAGCCTTTGGTCATAATCATACCAATCAACAGTTCATCTTTGCACTACAGGCCAAAGAGAACATTCACCACGTGCCATAAAAGACACCGAACAGATGTATCGCCTTTAACCTATTATATCGCCTTTAACCTATCATCTGTTCAACAAATATATCACATCTGTGCCCCCGGCCACAGATGTTCACAACAGCTTGATTCTTGAAGATTAGTTCAAATGATAGTGAGACAATTGATGAACAGAAGAAATAGGATGAACAATAAATATCGAAAGTTTACTTTGTGCAGATTCAAATAATATCCAAATTGTCAACATGATGTGGAGTAAAATTTAAAAATGATATTCAAGATCCACAGTTCAGAATAACGGATACAGTTCAATAGAAAGGTTCAGAAAATAGGAAGGTTCAGTTGAAATAATGAAGTTCAACTATTATGGAACATATAATATTTTCAGGAATTATAGAAGCAATAGTTCCATAATAAATTTCGATTTAGGAGTATGAAAGAAAATAATATCCCTTACCGTAGCAGGTTTGATTAACAAAAGGTGAAGGAAATTAATACAAAGGGTTATTCACCAACAGGCGGCAATCCGCTCCGTAAGGTTATTCCCACAATTTAATAGAATTTGAGTACAAAGAGTTATTCACCAAACAGGCGGCAATCCGCTCCGTAAGGTTATTCTCAGAGATTAATAATGAATGAATACGAAAGGTTATTCACCAACAGGCGGCAATCCGCTCCGTAAGGTTATTCCCACAATTTAATACATGGAAATAAATACGAAAGGTTATTCACCAACAGGCGATAATCCGCGCCGTAAGGTTATTCCCACAATTTAATACATGGAAATAAATGGCACATCTTATGAGTAAGGAAGAAACAATATTATTATCGAGAATCAAATAATGATAATCTCTTACCATAGTATGTTTGAATAATGGAAGATGAAAAAGATGGTATCCCTTACCTCAACACGTGACTGGATATTGATTTAAATGAGGTTGATTAACTTGAACAGTACACATATACTTATAGATCTTCACAAATACTCAAGATGACTTAAGCACACTTAGAGAGAACTTTCACAAGAAGTATTTAGAGAGAGAAAGAAAGAACAAGTAAGGAAGTTTATGAAAAATCCTTAAGTTAAGGCTTCTATTTATAGCCAAAAATCTTATCATTCATTTAATCTAAACCATTCATTTAAAGATCATCTTTTAATCTACACCATCCATTTCAAATATTATATTATCTTTAATCTACACCATTCATTTCATATCACCTAATAATCACCTAACTTTATATTATAAACAAATCAATTTAATTATTCAACAATAATTCACACTTTAATCTACACCATTCATTTCATATCACCTAATAATCACCTAACTTTATATTATAAACAAATCAATTCAATTATTCAACAATAATTCACACTTTAATCTACACCATTCATTTCATATCACCTAACTTTATATTATAAACAAATAACTTTATCAATTCAATTATTATGACTAATTGTTATAAATACAGTATAGTTAGCTCTTAGATATCAAGTCAATAAATTAATGAAATACAACTGTTTAAATAACATCATAATAGAGATAACAATAATGTAAAATAAAGCATACGTTACTGTGTAATGACAATTATTGATTCAATAATGTGAATTACTGTGCATATGTTACTGTGACAATTATTAGGTTCAATAATTTTAAAAACAGTGCAACAACAATTATTGACTCAATGATATAAAATACAGTGTAATGACAATTATTAAATCAATAATGCAAAATACTGTGTAACAACAATTATTGAATTGATAATATAAAATATTATGCAGTGACAATTATCGATGAAATGATGCGTAACAGTTACGGTGTCAATTATCAGACCAATAATATGAGACACTATGCAATACCGTGTGTTACTGTAGAGTACCGTGTGCTACAGAAAATACCATAAACTACCGTATGCTACTATTCTTTTATCACCGGTATTTTAACAGTTCTGTTGACTATTTTTATTTAAAAAGGTTACTTCTGTCGTTTTCTATATCCGACAAATATTCCGTTGTGGGGTCCACCAATAATTTGTTATTTCGGCGCCGTCGTACGACACGAATATTCCCCGACCAAACGAATATTCCCCGACAAAGCGAATATTGTCCGACAAAATAAAATTTGCAGATAACATCCTTAACTTTTAACTTGATCGATTTAACCACTTACTGTTTCAAAAAAATATATATGAAGAAAAATTAAATTTTGTATTTCATAAAATTCGGGGTCTTACAGAGGTTGTACTACTCATGCACGAGGTCTCCTGTAGCAAGTAAAGGGATTTTTGGAGCGTGACAATTTATGTCCCGTTCTATACCGTGACGTGAATAAGAATCAAACCTCTATAATAACATCTTTATCTCGGACAAATATTTTATCATCCTTGACCCGCGAGCCTCATACTCTCCATGTATCTTTTTAACGACCAACTACGAGTCACTAAAGACAAGGTTATTTTGAACCTCCAGGCTTCAAGCCAACCTTAACCCCACTAGAATTACCTCATACTCAGCTTCATTATTTGTAGCTCTAAAGAGGAACCTAATTGCATGTTGAACCTTAAATCCTTACAGACTAGTCAAGATGACCCCAGCCCCACTAGCATTTGCATTAGATGATCCATCTACCTATAAAGTCCATGCTGAAGATGGAGCCTGCTTCCCCTCAATGTTGACTCCAAAAACTGTAGTTGACTCATCCATCGAACCTCCATCAAGAAAGGTACACTCAACCATGAAATCTACCAGAGCTTGTCCCCTGATAGCCATTCAAGGCTAATAATCCAGAACATACTGACTGAGCTCAACTGCCCATGCAACCATCTTTTCTGAAGAATTCGATTTATGAAGCACCTTCTTCAATGGCTAATAAGTAAATATAATGATAAGCATACCTTGAAAATAGTGGCAAAGCTTTCTACTAGCTATCACCAAAGCTTACACACACTTTTTTAAGTTCGGGTATCACATCTCTGTATCTCTCAAAGGCTGGCTGACATAGTAGATTGTACAACCAATGAACTTATCGCCAGGTACTGATAGAGAGGTTCCTTTTTAGTTAAGGCTTTTGTAGTAATGGAGCTGAAGAAAAATACCTTTTGATCCCCTAAAAAGCATCTTCGCACTCCGACGTCTACTAGAAAGTCTTCTCATTTTTTGGACCCTTCAATATATCAAATAATGGAAGACATCGTTCTGAAAATCTTAACATAAAGCGCCAAAGAGCCGCCACACGACCCGCCAACCTTTGCACATTGTAGCCATTCTTCGTGTACGATTTTTCCGTTCTTCGTATGTTCTTGAGCAAATAATATAAATTGTTATAATCAATTATACAAGTCGTTATAATGACCAAATTTTGTCAATTATAAAGTGTCATAATCACTTATGTAAGCAGTTATAATGCTCAAATTATTTCAAGTACGAAAATCAAAGCTCAAGAACATAAGTCGTTACCATGTACGGTTTTTTCGTTCTTCGTGTTCTTCGTGTGTTCTTGAGCAAAAGTCATGAATCTTTCTATGAGAAGGTTTATGATTTATTATTTTTATGTTATAAAGTGTTATTCAGTCTTATAACATGATTTCTTAATGATTTAAAGCAAGCGGTATCATGTTCCACATGGTTAACCCTAAGAATATTGGTCAAAACATGCTTACTGTCTGTTTTTGCCTTTTTTCAAAAACTAAAATTCCAAATCTCTACCTTAGCAATATAAATGAAAGTTGTGGATCATGAAATTCTAAGCAATTTAGACTCAAGAATCACTTCAAAATATTTTCATATGACAAAGTTATGGCAGTTACCGTAAATGACGTCAAAGTTGCGAAAAATAAGGGAACTCTCGGATTTTGGCACCAAAATTTAAGGTTTTGAGTTAGCTAAGCCACCTAAACATTCCACCAATGAAAATAGTCTAGTTTAGCTATAAAAATAGTTTTAGAATAAGAAAATTTGATGAACTAACATTCGGGTACGTGAAACCCTTTATATAGGCACTTTAAGCGATTATCGAGAAACCCTAATTGTGCTTTAAGGCAAGTTTTCTATCCTTAACCTTTGTTTACTTGCTTTTTATGTGATTTATACATTTTTTACCTGCAACGTGTTAAAAATATTTGATACAAGAGTTATTGCTTCTTGTTTCGGCATAACTTGCAAAATGAAATGCTTATTCGTGATATATTTCAAATTATGCTTTATTATATCAAACCAAGTTGTCTTGGGGCGATCCTGACATGTGAAGTAAACTGAGATGAACGAATATGTATCACTGTTCCTAATCTGTTCAATGTAGGGTATGTTAGACATAACATAGAATGTCGTTAGGTTGATCCCTTTTCTATATCCACTGTAAATGGTTCTAAGTCGAAAGACAAATAACAGTTCAAGGTCTAATCACCACTCAGTCTTGCTATGTTAAAAATATTTGTGATATCAATTGTTGTGTCATGAATCCTTACAATCCATATCGGTGTGAGTTCACTTATATGCTATGTGTTTAAGACTTGCTGAGCATCTTTAGCTCACTCTTGCAAATAAACCTAACTTGCAGACAAACCCGAGAGCTCCGGCTCAAAGAAGAAAGGAAAGAAAAAATCCGTAGACTAGTTTACTGCTTTCCTTAACTGTTCTTAACTCTAGTCATAATGACATTTTGTAATAAGAACAAGTTCCACACATGTAACCGAATATTATATAAATATTATCAAGTTTTATCACATTCTCTTGTTACGTCTTTACTTTGATTAAACCTAAAATTGTTAAAACTTAACATAGTATTAATAATGATCTATTTATCTGGATGAAGATCGGTAAATAACTTGTAAGTGTTGTACATCCGAGATAGGACTAAGCGATGTTGACTGGTCAAATCCATCGTTAAGGTTCTTTGGACCCAAATATAACTCGTTATTACTATTCTGAATGTCGGATAAGTATGATTATTAATATGAAGAGATATCACTATAAACAAATATGTTTCGAATGAGGGTTTTAACTAGTTGGTTATGTTCTGTACGGAAAAAGAATTTTGCACCGGACAAAGATACAACCATTTGTCACGGATAAAGATGCAAACATTTGTCACGGGTGAAGATGCAAACATCCACCGCGAGATTCTCTGTTCCCAAGAGTCGTTCTAATGATTTAATGTCGTGGATGTTGGAACATGTAAAGTTATAGAATATCTAAATATTAAGGATAAAATGTTATAATTGAGTATCAAGCCCCTTGCATCGATTACAAGGACTTGGTATGAAATAATGAAAGATCTTTGGAAATTAAGATGAGAACTTTGTTTATGAATAAAGGAAATCATCTATAAACCTAATGATTTAACATTTATAGTGAGCACCAAGTAAGTTATAGTAAGTATAGTGATTTGGGGGCGTCACATAAGTGACCCAACAAGTATGCTATAAATAAAAAAAGTCCCCTAAAGGTAAGATTCGAGATCTAATTCCCACATTTCTCTTTTTAAAACCTCTTTAATCATGTTGCATATTTTCAATCATCTTCCAACTTATTTCAATACTTACTCTTATACCGGAGGTATCCCTCGATGACTCCGACGTTAAGGATATTTTTGGTTTCTTCATTTTGTAGGTCCGATCGACTCATCCTCAGCCCGTGATCAAAACCATATAATTCTTGTCATTAACATAATAGTGCTAGAAGGAGGACAAGACACTTCAATTCTAAAGTAAAGGGCAGAGAATTCCAAATCGATGACCTCGTGTTAAGGGAAGTTGAAGCCTCTAATCCCCAACACAAGGCAAGTTAATGCCTAATTGAGAAGGACCTTACAAGGTCATAGGCACACCCAAATCAGGAACCTTTAGTTAGCCACCATGAGTGGCGAAGAGATAAAGAACACTTAGCATGTTGTAAATTTGAAAAAATATTACTAATAGTGTTGCAATTCTCTCTGCAAAATTGTCTCCTGGCCATGATGAATGAAAAACTTGTCTCCGAGCCTTACTCTACCCTTCTCCATCAATTTTTGTTTAAACTCGTGCTTACTTATTCTTAAATTTCCAGCACATTAAAAAGAAGTAAAACAAATAAAATAAAATAAAAAGATAACATGGTAAACTTCTAAAGATCTACAAAATAAAAGAACAAAAGTGTAGAAGTTATCCATCCAACCATAATGAGAAATTATCTAAAAGCCCACCAGGGCAACCATTGTTCAACATTACAAGCATCATTTTTTAAAGATCAGTAACATCATTTTTCTCGTCTTGATCTTCATCTTACATATCTTCATCTTGAGTAAGATCTTCCACCTCAACACATGCCTCCTTCGTAGCATTATTTTCCTTCGTCGCACTTGCAGAAGTGTAATCAGCCAGTTAGAAAAATGATGCGTCAATCCCTTTTTCTTTGGCAAAAAAGGTACAATCTTTATAACCATTTGTAAACTTCTCCATAGACATCTCCTCCAACGCAACCTAAAATTCTCCTCCTTGTTTAAATTTGTTAATAACATCAGTCGTTGCCCTCCCTAGATTATCCTCCATTTCCCTCGAATGCTTTTCCAAAAATGTATTCTCATTCTTCAATTTATTTATCTTGCTTTCGTAAGAGTCATACTTCTTCTTGAGAGCATCACGTTGATCTAAAACCTCCTGACAACCTTATTGGACTTCTCAGCAGCTCCTCTAACTTTCGATAGTTAGCTACCAACTCACCAACCTCATTCGTCCCTGAAGCCATAAAGGTCAACCCCTGCACAAAAAACTAAAGCACGTGAAGTTGAAGGTAATGTTAAGAAAACAGGACGGAAGAAAATACAACGATCATACCCAGACATATGGCCCATCGTGCAGCACCAAAAGCTTCCTCCACATTAGCTTTCTCTAAAAAATCTTAATCCCGAGGAAGGAAAAAGGTCCTAAAAACACTTATACTAATAAATCGACCTTCTTAATTAGCACGAAAGTGGGAGTCTCCCTTTCAAACATTCCTCAAATGATACCAAATATCTGTTGAAGACGACTCTGTACAAGCCTTTTTTGGTGAACGCTTCGTTAGATTCACCTTAGCTTTCCTTTTTTCCCGATCAATTGTAGGTTGGGCAATGGTTTGTTGAGATAACACAAGCAGCAATTGGCTCACAATTTACCAAATTCCCAGAAGGTCGGGAATTAAAGGGCACAACACTAACTCCCTCAATTGAAACTTTCTTCTTTTTAGCTTGTTGCCAGTCGTTTTCGCCAAAAAAAAACAGCATCGACCCGTTTTCCCACTAAAAAATCACAGAAAGAAAAATTATCAAAACAAACGCATAAAAACACAAAACAATAAAAATAGAGAAAAGATGAAGGAGACAAATAGTTGTCATGCCTTGGAAGCTATGAATGACAACAAACATCAGCCATCTTCCACTGCTTTTCATTTCTGGAAAGCCGAGAAAAGGCATTGCAAGTTACTAGAGTCACCCCTTTAAAATCTGAAGTTTCCTCCACATAATCCATACACAACGGTCCCCACTGAGGCAGCTTGATCAAACTAGGGCCACCCACAAATAACCATTCTTTACTCCAATCCATGTTATTCAAATTATAAGATATCCACTTTGGCCTACTGACTTTTTGGCTAAAAGTAATAAAAACCCTTCTCCTTCGAATAGGCAACATTAAAAGTACGCCAGAAATAATCCTTTCGGAGCTCGATTATAATAACCATGAATATTATACACATTGTAAATAGAATTAAGAACTATTTATCAATAAAGTGAATCTTTGTGTGAATTAGTTATACACTCATATGATTGAAATGATTGTGTATGTGTGTGTGTGTATTTATGCATCTAGTAAATATGGCAAAGTAGAATAATTAATGGATTAATTAAGGAGGAGTCTAAGTGATTGAATTAATCACTTGTGGACTAACCCAATGCAATTATATGTGTAGCCCAAATGGTTAAGTAATTAAATTAGGAGACAACTAGTAGCCTAGCCTAATTGATTAGTTTAGTTGTAGTCCATTAATTGAAATAAACTAGCCCAACACTTGTTTTAATTACAAGTCTTGCAAGTTAGTATGATAAGCCCAATAATTTATTTGTTAGGAACCTAAATGAATTAAACTAGTAGCCCAATCTTTGATCCAATATGGAATTTAAGTATTGGTCAACAAGATAGTCAATATATGTATATATATATATATATTAATGTTATATATATTTATATTAGGGTATATATATATATACACTAGTCATTTTACTAGTCAATCAACTTGTCATTCCACTGGTCAATCACCAAAATAGTAAGCATGATTAAACTCCTAAATTTACCAATGTTGGGTGATTAAGAGTACTAATGAAGTACTTCTAGAGTACTATAAATAAGAGACACCACCAGGCCTAGTAGAAGTTTGCTTATTTGAAAAAACACCAACTGTTGTAGAGAGAAAAGAAGTGAGGGCACTTGAGATAAGGTTTGAGAGTTAGATAGTTTGTGGGATAAAATACTAGAGAGAATATAGAGAGAGGTTTTAGGGGGAAGCTAAGGAATCAAGGTGGAGAGTCTAGCTCATTTCCTTTCAAGAAGAAAGAGAGCTTCAAAATCTAAGAGGTTGAAAAGTGTTCTCTAAACTCTTTGTTTTATTCATATAGTTAATGTTTATAGTATAAGTTTTTACCATGTTGTTGTGGGAGTATTTGTTGTGAAGAGAAATCATGGTGGATTTCAAAGATATAAGAATGGTCATGTGTTGGAGAGTATGTGTATATATGTGATCTATATGGGTGCTTTAACATGATAGGTCAAATGATGCGTATAGAGTATTTGATTTTGAAAACTTATGTATAAACATATTTTCTAAGCTATATAATCTATATGTATGAGTTATTTGTGAAGATCTAGAGCTTATATAGTCATTTGTGGTATAATGTGTCTTTGTATGTCAAAAAGTGGAAGGATATGAGTATGTGTATGAACATTGGTAAAAATCCTAATTCAAAGTATGTTTTAAGTCATGTAATTCTAAGTATGTAGGTCATTTGTATGATCTATGTATCATATGTGTTAAATGGATGTGTTATGTGAATAACCTAAGAAGAATGAGCTAAATATGTAGTAAGATGAATGAGAAATGTTTTCATAAAAAGTTATGTTAAGATGGAAAACCTATGGATTTGAGCTCACTTTCGATCATGGTTTTGGTGTTTAAAACATATTTGAAAAAGTTACGATTCATTGTATTTTGTAAAATGATGAACTAGAGAGGTCATGATTTGATTTTGAACTCAATCCAATGTGTTTTAAATGATTTATGAATGTTTGAGTAAAATGAACAAAAGTTGAAAATTCTGAAATATAGGGTTTAAAAAAAATCTGGTTATGTGGCGTACCCCACGTCGTCCAACAACAAATTTCGACGTGCCCCGCGCCGTTGCACAAATTTGATTTTCTGGATGGTTGGCGCGGCCTGCGCCATATACAGTGTAAAGACGGTGTGCCCCGCGTCAGTCTGCCAAAAAATGTTTTAAGTTGAACCAAGTCGAGTTAGAATGGATCGAGTTTTCCCAAATTGAATACCATTCACGTGGGACCTAAATATGATGTTTAAACATTATTAAATGTAGATAATTAAGTGAAGTATAGGAAGGTTATTGAAATAAAGTGAACCATTATATGAAATACTAATTGTTAGATCAAATTATTAATTATATATGTCGTTCAAAGGACGATAACTAAGAGTAGACTGTAGTCAACGAAAAAGAAAAGTTTCCTAAACTTAAACTTGTATTTATTTTGCAAGTACTTTAAGTGGGATAATTATTAAAAATTAGTCTACATTGATATTGATTATCGTTACTCGCACTTGTGTGCATTTGAAAATTTATTCTATTATTGAACTGAAAAACTTTAAAGTTCTTTTATTCATAAACTATTTAAGAAGTAGTATATGCTAATTGTTTCAGCTAGAAATTATATGTATAAATTCATTGACTTGAATATTATTGAAAGCTTATCCAAACCAAATAGTTAGTGCAAACTCTTATGATAAGACTAAATAGAACAACCCTTAGAAAGGGATATTTATGCCGAAAAATCGATCTTGCGCACGAAGAACTAAATGTTATGCATATATATAAGGTACGAGAGGTTAATCCCCTCAAGTACCAAACTTTGAGTTTTTACACTCCAAATGTTCAGTTGAATGTCTGTTATACCTTAGTAAAAATTCACGGTTTATAGTGACCACTCTACAGTAAAGAATCAAAAATTCTTTTATTGAAAATTGTTTCTCATGTTTCATTCTTTCACAATTATTGTATATTATTGAAGTCTCAGAAAGTTAATCTTTTTCATTCATGATATATCATCCTTTATATTCATTACTTGTTTAAACTTTCTAAGCAAAGTAGTTGCTCACCCTTGCTATATCAAGAATATTTTTCAATTAAGACCAAGTGCTCTAAGAAGGACAAAGGCAAAGGAAAAGCAAAAGAGTAGAACTCTTAGAAGCAATTATGCATGATTAATTTTATGAATGTTTAATATTATGCTTTATTATGTAAACATTTTGGATTATTAAGGTACTTGTTTTGTATTAAGTTAAGGTTAGAAAACTTTAGAATTTGTAGTATCTTTTGTAATGAATAATTATATGTTATTTTCGCTAGTTAATGAAGATTAAGTATTTGGATGTTGATTAAGTATTAAATCGTGAGCACCGAATTCGAGGTTCAAGGACCCGGATTTGGGAGCTTTACAAATTGGTATCAGAGTTGTAGGTTATAAAACGTTAGGTCCGTAAAACCTTAGGATATAACCTTAGAAAAATATACTCATATCGAGTTTTAGGAGATAGATTGTGAAAATTCATCAAATCGAGTTTGTAACAACATCCATCATCGAGTTTTTAAAAAATGATTGATACATAATTAAAAGATTATTATTCGAGCTTACTCGAGCCCAAGTGATCAAACAAAATTAGCCTATTTTATTGATTGGTCACATTTTTGCAATAGAAACAAATATTTTTTTTATTAAGAAGTTGTTTCAAAAGAGTCAAACAATCAATTTTTATGAAATTCTTTTTTTCATAAATGAATTTTTTTTTAAATAAAAAGAGGATCAAAGAAATTTTTTAATCTATATAACATAATAAAAAAAAATGGTCTGCGAGCCAACTCAACTTGGACCATGGATGTCTTATTTTCAATCCAAAAAAATTAGATCATTTAATTTGACCTAATTTACCTATTACTCGACTCGATTCGTTTGGACTGACCCGGCCTGTGTGCCAAATTTACTCAACTCTATGAAAATTACAATTAAGGACGAAAACATTAGTGGAGGCGCAGGTTTCACATCTTCAACCAACTTAAAGCATGGCTCCACCACATGAATTTTTCAAATTTTTAACAGATTCTGTTGGCAGTTGGCACCTTTCTTTGTCACAAAGGATCAAGAGATTCATTGCATGAAATTCAAACATTATATATTACTTTCTCCATACATCAAAAACCGACTTAGTTTGGTTTAATTTAATTTTTTGGTTAAATTAATCAATTTTAAAACTAAAATTTAAATATATTTGTTTATACTTTCAAACCTATGAAAATTGGAGACGATAATTAACTGGACATAATTTCTTATACTAATTCTCCACCTTTATTCACAAGAAAATAGTATAAATTTTAATTGTAAAAATGGTTAAACTGAAAAAATCAAACTAGGCCGGTTGTTACGGAGTATGATTAACCATCCTTGATTAAGGTTCATGCATTAGCAATATATGCAGTAGACTTGTAGAGGCCATAAGCTAAACCCCAATACGTAAATATCAATATAATTTACAGATGAGACCCTAAAAAGAACATTTCTTCCAACTAGTCTCTAATAAGGTAAAAACCGTAATTAATATGCTATTAACACAGAAATACTACAGAAGTTCCTACACTATGTCACAAAAACAGTTGCTTCGCGTCATCTAATACTCTTTTATCTTTGCTTCAGCTAAACATTTGGTAGTGCCATCAGAATCTGCTCCTCCATTGTTATTGTGTCAAAGGCTTGCTGTGGTATTGCGAGGATGAACTGGAGCTTGGTGATGACTCGGGGCTCTCAGAGACCTCCATTTGAGTGGATAAACGATCAGGAAAATTTCCTTGTCTAGGTTTCTGATCAGAAGGATCGGGTGAATCTGTGGATAAAAGACTGACTTTAGGGATCTGAGAAAACGGATACTAAAAATTTTCTACGAAACGACAAGGGATTTATGTTTTAGGAGAGATTACCGAACAATGATCTTATAGATGGTCTCTTTGTCTTATTTGTCTTTTTCCTCACCTCAGCTATACAAAAGGAAGAAGTAATCGTTAGTGCAAAGTTTGAATTGCAAAATCTGCAAGTTTAGTAAAAATATGCCCTCAAGAATTTGAATATTGAGTTATTCAAGTTGAGTTAAACTATATTTACATAATTTGTACATCAAAAATGTTTGCTATGGCAATATTTGGGCAACTGGCAACCTATCTCTAGTTGCCCGTAGGAGAAACGGACGGGTCAAAATTTTATTTTATATTAAAAAAGTGTTATCCGCTACTAATAACATTAATAGGGGAAGGGTTAAAAAATTTAAATCTTGGCTGTTGTTTCTCCGCTAGAGATGAGTTTGTCCAAATAGTGATATAGTAAACACTTGTTATGGATCACTCTTATATATATATATATATATATATATATAATTCTCTTGGAAATATATGATAAGAAGCATTGTATTGTAGATTTATGTAGGTTGATATTGATTACTGACCGATGCCTGGCAAGAGATGCTCTTTCACAATTTCAAAGTTCTTGTATGTATAGCCAACAAAATTGGCATCTTGGGATGGAATCATCTGCAAGAAATAAAGAACAAAATAATGTCTTTAACTTGGCAATAATAGAACCCGCGGGAGCACTGACCTTGTTGGACAAAAGCCAATTCCAAGATGTTAGACATTTTATTACCATCCATCCATTTTCTGGTATCATTTTATTTGCAAATTTTTTCATTCAAAAGTTTATTGAAAAGGTAAGTTTGTTTCTTAGTTGAGAGAGTGGAAGTTTTTATTTGGACAGGAGTCTCAAAAACATTTAAGACCTATCTGCTAGTGAGTTGGGAAGAGAGAGAAAGGGGCACCGGCAGGGAGGGAGAAGAACATTTAATTTCTCAATCTAAAAGAGACGCAAATGATAGTTAACTTCTAAGCGCCCCGGGGGGTTGTGAATGCAGAATTAATGCAAAGACCAACACTTTACCTTCCTCCATGGACCCGATTTCGACGAAGTTTGAAGTGGAGATGCCAACTGTAAACAAGTAGGAATAAACATATTGATCATTTTCTTTTAAATATATAAACAATAAAAGTATCATAATAAATACTAAAAGTAAACATGAATTCTAAAAGCTAGAAATATTGATTTTTTTCCCCATACCGATATGAGCTAAGAAGCACCATATCCATATTCTATAAACCCAGCGAAACAAGATGGAATGCACCATGTACCAAACAGTGGCATTAGTACTATTAATGATAATATCTTTGAAGACTGTTTGGATAGAGCTACATATGACTGACCATCTATTTAGACCTACAACAAGATTCTCTTAATTAAAGAAGAAGTGATTAAAGAAGAAAAAAATTATTTCACACATAACAGGCACCAATTCAGCCTTGTGAATGAATGATTAGTTTTCTTTTGCAGCCAAATACTGCCTCCATCTGTAAATGTGAGCCCCATTCAACTTGTTTACTTTTGTTGCACATATTAAGGTTTATCTAGACTCACATACTTAGAATTAATATATTTTACGATTTTTTCAAGATTAAATTAGAATAAAATTGTCACAGAGAAAATATTATTGAAAAAATATATATATTTAACCACGTCCTGGGCAAATCTTAATTTGCATTAAAAAAAAAAAAGAGTCATATAGGACTCTTATTTTCAGACAAAATGAGTAAAATGATCAGGTAAGTCAAAATCAACTAAGAGGATGATGCAAGCATATATAAAAGTTTAAAGAACACATCTGAAGCTAAAATTACCAAAAATAAAATAAAATAAAAGAAGATCACCTTACACTGGTGCTTGGCATGCCAAAGGCCCAAAATTGACAAGTTCTAATTAATTATCTCCTTGCTACATCAAAATTTTCCAAAACCCTTTTCTACTCACGGATGCATGTCGATCTAAACAATTAGAACTATAAGCCATGGCTTCTTACCTCTTCAAACTTCTCAAAGTTCTGAGTATCTAGTTCGCCATTAACCTCTGGTAGAAATGCAGCTTCTATCTGATATAACTCATCCCAATTTGTGCCTCTAAACCATGGGTGTGCCTGATATATGAAATTAAAGTCAACCATTAGAATGAACAACACAAATTAACCGTATATCTGCTTAACTGTCCTTATTTTTATTCCATATATTGCAGCTTAATAATCCTTACTTTTATTTCATGTGCCCCTCTAGTCCCAAGCCTCTTCTCAACATTACACAGGAGTTTCATAATGAGATCTTTAGCCTCAACAGACAGCTTTGCTTCGTTAGGGAATTTCAAGTGAGTTCTCCAATTTACAATCTTCAAGGCAAAAACTGACCAACTATATGAGAAAAATCTAGCAATTAAATTTTAGCTGCATATATTTCCATCTACCAACATTAGAAAAAGGAAAATAGTTCCATTACAAACAGAAATTCACTAAAGAATACATCGAAGGAGACTCTGATGTCAAATACAGAAATAAAGAAAAAGAAGAAGACAAATCTTTGCAGTGTCATAGAAGTTAGAACTATCAAAATTTACACAGAAAGTAAGAGGAATTTGGAAACCAATTAATCTAATTATATGTATAATGGTATCACCTTTTGCTATCTAACACTATTAAAGCCAATAAAACAAAAGGCAAACTGGTGTTCTAATATATTCTAGACTTCTAGTAGATTCATAATGAGTCAAAAAATTGATCCTATTTGTTAAATGTTCAAAAAATATATTTCTGCAGCACATTTTTTATAATCTTAAATCACGTGCTGCATTATAATGTCGTCCCAGTTGCATAAAACTTTTACCATGCATTGGCATTATCAAAAACAACTTCGGCAATTCCATTTCTCTAAGTTTCAGATTTTAGAGTACTTCAAGTCCTAAAGTCTTCCTCAATTTAATAGATATCAGTTCAGAGAAACTTTCATAGCTTTTGAATCCCTATTTGAATGTGTACTTCAAAGCAACATTAAGTGTGATTCATATCGCAGTCAAAGGTGTGTACAGTGCCTTCTTCCTTTCCTTTTGTTTTATGTGTCTTTAAACTACTATAGATCTGAAATCACTTGTGTTTCCAAATTTAGAAAGGTACTGCAGAATACAGCTCCAATCATTACCTTCAACAAAGCCCTCCAATCAAAAAAGGGCTCACAGATACCAAATTGTCTCTATTTTTACTTGATGAAAAGTTCAAACATTAACCCTTTCCCATACCTCAGACAAATCTTAAACCACAATCTTCCAGGACTACTTTTAGCCACAAAACTTTATCATAACAACCCATGGAACCCATCTCATGATGCCAAAATCAATTTGGTCGTATTCTTAGGGGAGTGTCCCAACTATCGCCATACTTAAACAAAACCTAGATCCTCTACATTAACAATAATGATTAACTAAGAAGTACTTTGCATTCACCTTTCGGCACGTAGACATTGGTTCTTCAGAATAAAAAGGTGGATATCCCACAAGCATCTCAAACATAATTGCCCCAAGAGACCACCTATAAAAAAATTAGTTTATTAATTGAGTACGCATGGTAATACAACAATGCTATAGCTGAAAAAGATTAACCAACCAGTCGCATTCCATTCCATATCCTTTCTTCAGCAGCACTTCTGGGGCAATGTAGTCGGGAGTTCCAACTGTTGAATAAGCCTGAATGGCATATGACAGTCAAAATACAATAAAACAAGAAACTATTAACACTACAGAATCCTTGAAAACAATGAAGTAACAAAGGCATTTAATATTCTTAATGTAGGAGTGGAATCAGTGATTGCAAAGCGGATACTAAATTAACAGGTGCACAGGTTCAATACTTTGATTGCGTGTTATAATTTCTTTAATTTTATGTTTTTGTTTGTAAAGATCATGTAAGACGATTTTTGCCTGCTTTTCCGCACATAGTGTACTAGCATACGAAGAAATAAAAAATTCTTGGTTAGCGTAGTGTTTCTAAACACATACAATAAATTCTTTGCTAAAGGGACTAATCTAACTGGCACACGTGAGGTGATTATATCACTTCATTAAAAAATTAAGTAGCTAAAGTCAAAAGGGCAAACTAAATGAACCTTACATGAAATGTGACGTCAAGTTGTGTGCAACAAATTGACAAATTTAGCAAACAGTTGTCTAATCATACTACTGTAAAATAAACCTTTACAAGCAAAAGACACAAGTTTGAGAGAATGCTACTAACAAACGGAAAGAATTTTCAAACTTCAAAACAACAGGGAAGAAGATAGCTATCCCACGATAAACCATTAAAAAATTGGCATGAGTATGACAAGAGTAAAAGAAACCGCAAATTCTGCCAGTCTAAGACCAGTAACCTACAGCTGGTTCATTGTTTTCTTCAAAGCATGCCCTTCAGCAGCATTCAGATGCCAAAATGAAAAGCTTAAATATTACAATTTAGATACTCAGTGGTGTTTCTTGCAACTAATTCTGCCTGACAGAAAGGTATTTATGTAACCAAAGAGAACGTACCAGCATTCTTCTGTTCTTTTGCCAGTGTAACAACTGTTCCTGCTGTGTCCTCTTTGGTGTAGTAGCATTGTTATAATACTTACCACCCTCTGAAGAAGGTTTAGAATTCCTTCCATCTCCATAATCATTCTCGTAAAGATCTGGAAAATTACTACAGTCCAAGGGTTTACATAACCCAAAATCTGAAAGCTTCATATGACCATAACGATCAAGCAGCAGGTTGTCAGGCTTGATATCCCTAGTGAAAATATAAAATTAGTATATGATGAATATATCTAGGAAAGAATGATGATGAAGATACTTTGACCAATCTAACATGCACAGGACAAGAGAACTCAGAAGATTTTTATGTATTTATTTATTTTTATAGGAAAATTTGGCCCCCAAGTATGGGAAATGAAACCACCGACCTTTATCAGGTCATTCCTCAAGGTCTCTGCCATTTTCTCCCACCCCTAGGTGCTGGAAAGAATATAATATGAGAACAGTTAGCAGACTATACCTACCTACAAGGAAGCCTAAGAGATTTGATGTCAAATTTTATACAGTTTACATGCAGAAGGCTAGGGTTGTCCCATGGTCAGCCAAGCTACTCAAACAAGCTCAAGCTTGGCTCCAAAGACTGACTAAGGTGGGTCATCATTTTAATCAACACAAGCATTAGTTGTATTTTACTCTTACCTACAAGGAAGCCTAAGAGATTTGATGTCAAATTTTATACAGTTTACATGCAGAAGGCTAGGGTTGTCCCATGGCCAGCCAAGCTACTCAAACAAGCTCAAGCTTGGCTCCAAAGACTGGCTAAGGTGGGTCATCATTTTAATCAACACAAGCATACGTTGTATTTTAAGCTTGCCATCAATCAATTAGAATTTAGAAACATTCTTAAGCTGTATCAAACAATAAATATTTTATCACAATATACAAATTGAACCAAGCTTGAGTAGGCCTCTAGCCAAACTGTATCTGAGAAGATGTCAAATGTAATGTGATTATTGCAATTTTAAAACATTATTATACCATGAAAGGCCTGAAATGACTTACAGATGGTTAGTAACAGCACAAATGTAAAGTGTACATTGGAAAGGATTTGGCTTAACTCTACACGCCAGATGAGAATGATGAGGTGATTGTTACAATCTTATTTTTCTTTATTCATTTTCTGACAAGGATATTATTCCATATTTATCTAACAAAGATTGAATCCAGAAAGACTAGTTCATCAAATAAGCTGGATACCACATGGATGTAAAATAAATGGTAAATATACCAAGGAAATTTTTAAAAAAATTCTGAACAAAACAAATGCCAAGAACTAAAGGGTCTAAATAGGTAACTCAATCAGAGAGCCACAGAATGATTAATTAAAAATAAAGATAAAAATGTATGGTAAACCTGTGGATATAGTTATGCTTGTGAATTGACTCAATAGCAAGGACTGCCTGCCCAACATAAAACCTAGCTTCATCCTCCGTCAAGGTATCTTTTCGCATCAGTAATGTCATCATGTCACCCCCAGGAAGATATTCCATTATAAGATACAAAAACTCTTCATCTTGAAAAGAGCAGTATAGCTGAACAATGCAGCCACTATCAACCTCAGCCAGGAGATTTCTTTCAGCTTTAACATGTTCAACCTGCATTATAATTATATTATTAATTATTATCATTAGATTTAGCATTAAATAGTTATTTCTAGCAACTACTAATTTATTATTTTCATATTGGTTAGTGATGACCATTAGAGAGAAATACGCTGAAGGGCTATGACAGCATAAATATAAGTAATTTTTAATAGACAGCTATAATGCTCCATAAAAACGAGGAACTACTTCATTATTACTAAGCTGATAAGATTTTTTCACCAAGTGTTTCTTTTGGTAACAGTGTTAAGTAGATTTTAATCGAGTCGTTATGCATCACATATCTGCCAGTATATTCAAGAAAAGGAAGAGAAAAGGGAATTATACCTGGCCTCTACGTAGCATTTCAGATTTTTTGAGCTTCTTCATGGCATATACATGCCCAGTCGTCTTTTCTCTGCAAATTCTAACCTGCATGATAACAGAAATTATTATCATTTTATAGTCTCCAAACCCATAAGCCATGAAGAAGTGAAAGAGGAAAATTACAGGGAAATGATATTACCGCAAGTAAATTTTGATATTTCCACAAGATCTCTCTCACATGAATGTGAGATGCATTTACTATTCATGTGAGAGGGGCCTTGTAGAACTATCACTTTTTACTTCTGAAAATATCAATTCCCAAATTATAAATCAAATTGATGTAACTTGTAAGTAATCAAATTTTATGTTCTCTCATCTTCTCAATCGGCGCTACCCGATTTTTCTTTCAAATCTTTTCATTTCTGACCCTATTCATATGACCACACATCCTTTCTAAACGAAACTGGTAGATTTAAAAACAACAAAAAATAAAATAAAAACACTTTTAAGAATTTCATGCTGCTCAAAGAAGCATACAGGATATATGCAAGCTATGTAAACCATAAGAATATGGTCCAGTGGACTGGCGTCACCGGCCTCCACTTAGCCCAAAAAAAAGGAGGAAAAGAAAAAAAAAAGACAAAAAAAGAAAAATAGTTATGCAAGATTACGTAAACCATAAGAACATGGTCCAGTGGACTGGCATCACTGGCCTCTACTTAGCCAAAAAAAAAAAGGAGGAAAATAAAAAAAGACAAAAAAGATAAATAGTACAAGAGAATTATAAAATAATTACCTCCCCAAATGCACCCCTTCCTATTATTGTTAGAAGTTCAAAATCATCGACACCCATCTTATGTCTTTGAATACGCATATATTCCGTCTCCTTTCTCTCTAAAAATTTCAGAAGATTAATTTGTTCTTCCTCGGGAACATCACCATCAGCAAGCTTCCTCTCCAAGACCCAGCGCCTGAATTTAGTAATGACCAAATGAAATCTGATTCAGTTAAAAATTACAGAAAATGCTCACTTATTGTAGAAGTCACAAAAAATATCCACGTGTAAAGATACCACTATAAGAGACTTAATGCAAGAATCACTGACTTGCTAGGACATCTACCATACCATCATAAAGCATGGTAATCCAAATTGGTTCCAATCCCATCTACAACCACCATGCATTAGGCTGTTCTAGACATTTTCAGAGCATAAAAAGACAAATCCAATTTATTAGAAGACATTTACTTTTTACAAGTATAGATAGTTAGCCAAGAATCTTGATGAACATAAAAGCAGATCTATGTCTATGTTTAGCAATAGTTCAACACACAAATAATGTGCAAGTAATGTCCAAATCGAAGTAAAAGAGCTAAGGTCGATGGCATAACTGAGCTATGGACACACAAAAATTACCTATTATTTAAAATCTGCTCCAAGTATTTAAAAAATTAATGGCTGCACTAATGACTATGGACCCCAATAAGTACCTAATCTCTAGTCTTTGAAATAAAATTTCTACATATGACAAAGAGTTCTAGTAATAGGACCTATGATTCATACACACACTTCTTCTAAAGTATAAAGATCAACCAACTTCATGATCATTAGTTATCCCAAAGTGTTGGCCTTCCAAAAAATATATTCTATGTAGGCCACACTAATGCATCATTGATATATCTTACTCTCAAAAAAGTGAGCACTGTTCCATTCAATGAAAAGTTACAATGAGACTCTTATCTTGAGAGGAGTCCGGACACCCTAGCTTATCATCAAGTATTTTCCCTTATGTTGGTCATATGCATTATAGATACAACATATCTTAATTTATTCATTTCAAGTGGGAAACTGTTAAATGTAATGCTGTTTTCAGTGCTGCAACCAGATGGACACAGATCTTGTTAAGTTGCACACATAGCAAGAGGAACATGAAAACCAAAAGGCATTCCAACTTATGCTAGCAAATGAAAATCAATCACAAAATATTGAAGTCCAACAAAATCCCAAAGTAGCTGCACCAAGAAGCACATCGAAATCTCAAATCTAGCCCAATAACTTCCAAACAAAGAGACGGAAAAAGAGAATAGTTTAGTAAGGTGACCTCTCCTTTCTATCTTGCAAACACTTCATTTGAGCTTTGTAATGATTCTCTATATACTCCTTTGCAGCAGCAACTTTCTGTTGTGTGACACTGGAAGGTGCCTCTTCCTCCATTGAGGACTTTGTTGCACTTTCTGTTTCTTCCTTTTTGTTGGGCCCAGATTTCAGCTTGTTACCTTTATGCCGAAATATTGGAAACCAACTTTTGGTGGAGCTCATGGATGCTAGTTTTCCAAATTTGTCAAAATATCATGCTTCCATCACAACTAAGCGTTTGTTCAGTACAATTCTGTAACAAAACAGTAACATTATATGATTTGCTTAATCCATTCATCTACTCTAAATCAAAAAAATAAACATACCATGAGTTAAGTAACAATAGACTGCCAGGGGGGATCAGAATATCGTAAGAAATATCGATATCTCTATATATATTCACAGATATATGTTACATATCTATGCTATACAGTGCATGTTGTGCCTTAAAATGAATGACAAGTGCAGCGTGGTGTGAACTTTTAGACTTCAAAACCTTACCAACACTTGGCAATGTTTTTAGATTCTTCAATTCACAAAAAATTATGTCGCCCCCATTTTGTAATTTAATCTATTAGCTAAAAGCCATTGTGTCCAGGTGGATTTATGTTAAAATAAAGACACATCAGGCATTGAGAGGCAATTCTTCTTCTGTGGTCTCTCTGCAAGGAGTGATGCTTTATGAGCTATTAAATTCTACCTTTTGATGTTTAACCACTTATTTTTATGCCTTAATGAAGTGTTACTACTTACTAGGATCTTTCTTCCATTAATATACTTTTGGGAGAAGTTGCACAAGGGTAGGAAGTGTTATCTTTGTTATCTTGAGCTATCTAATTCAATGTTGGGTATGTTGCCTTAATGCATTTTAGGGTTTCACTTGTTCTGTACACATTGTAACTAGTACATGTGTACCACAGGCGCCCCCCCCCCCCCCCCCTCCAGTCCTATAACATACACCACTCATAACACACACACACATATATATATAAACATGTATTGCAAATTGAACATTCAATTAATCCACGGTTTCAATTCGACTAGGTTTAGACCTTAAATCAAAAAGAAGAAAATTCAAGAACAGTGAAAGCTTAATCCTTTATAACATTCTTGTGCTCAGTTAACAAGAGTAATACCCTAGAAATTTCAAAAAATCATTCAGCTTGTTGAATGAAAATTTTCTCCAGAAAATCATAGTATCCATCAAAGCAAACAAACTGCAAGGAAAATAAACCAGAACAATAAAAAAAAATGTAAGAAACTGACACCAAGAAGTCATATAAATTTTTTTGATATAAACAACAAAACAAAACATAGAAAAACCAAGAACTCGAAACAACAATTGACAATTACTTAATCAAACTTCTATCAATTCAAGCTCAAAATCTGCCCCAAAAAAAAATACTATACTCCACCAAATCATGCAGGAGCAATTATTAATTTGATTCATATACACACAAAGCATAATAGATGGTAAAGAAGAAAAAAAAACATATAGAAATCAAAGAATAGATTATAAAGATACCCAATTGCAAAAAATGAATGAAAATTACCTGAAAACATCCCGATTACGATTGCGGGCATTAGTTGATCCGATACTTTCAAGAGTTTTTGACTTCTTTCTTCCACTGTCAACCAATTGCTTTCATCACTATCCCTCAGAACACAAAATATTACTCCGTATTAAAGGAAATAAAAAAGGAAAGTACTAAAATACCCTGTGATTTTGGGTCGATTTGAGCCGTCTACTTCTCGGGTACCAAGTTGAGAGCCTTGTCGATATTGGTTGACCCATGTAGAACCTAATGGAACAAATCCAAAAAATATTTATATGTTTGAATTTCATTTTTATTACAAAAGAAAAAACATTGGTAATTTTACAATTACTTGTTAAGAAAGAAACATTAAAATGTAGAAATATTTCTTCTATTTAAAATATAGGATTACTTTTTAAAATCATAAAAAAAAATTAATTGATATAAATTTATTTAGTCGTAGACAATATATTTATTATAATTATAAATTATTTAAAAAATACTAATAACTATGAGATATATTGTTTTCAAAAGTTAGAATTGATATTAGTTTAAAATCTAAAAATATCTCAAATTATTTATAAAAAGTTAAATTTAACCTTTTATCTTATTATTTAAAACAAAACAAAAAAGTATAAAAATGATAGACCATCTATGTATCATTAAGAATTCATATCTTAAAATTGTAAACAAGAAATGTATTATTTCAATTGTTTGAAATTTTTTGTATACTAATCAATAATAGCATTAGAGTAATTCTGCATATGACGACAATTGTTTATCAAATTTTAATTTGCAACCAATGTGCATGCATAAAATAAATATGAATAAGAAGAGGAAGAAGAATGACTCGCAACATAATTATTTAATTAAAAATAAATATAAAATTTATCAATAATAAAATGCCCGTGAATAACAATTCAAGTAGTATTTTTGGTAATATTAATACAACTACAACTTGCTTATATAGCTGATCCAAACATCTAAACAACCACCATATTTACTTTTTTGATATATCTATTTTTTATAATGAATATAAAGAGAACCTTGTGAATAAAATGGGCAACTCCCCATAACTCCATTCCATAATCTATAATAGCATCCGGGGTGTAGCAGGTCGGGTCAAAGAGGATACTAGGAGAGGGTAGTACAGTCATTGTGTCGAATAATAAAATGCCGCGTAAGAATGGATACATCAACGCGGGAACTGGCGACGGGTTATTGTTGTTTCCCGCTACCCACTGATAAAACCTGACCATTTCGTGGCGCCTTTATTCCCCATAACTCAATTCCTTTACCGCCACGTGCCAGTTCATATACAATTAGTTGCCGGGCAAGACCGGCAACTGAGAGCACCATTAATCTATTGCTACTCATCTGTTTAAAAATAGAAGTCATGGATTTTCCAGCGCCATTTAATTTGAAATAAGTGTAGAATTACAGATGTTTGCAAATCTTTTCTTATCTATTATCTATCTATTACTCTATTAATACTATATATATATATATATATATATATATATATATATATATATATATATATATGGGAAATGATCCATAGCAAACGTTTGCTATGGACACTATTCCAGCAAATGCATCTTGAACCGTTGAAATAATAATATTAATTGATGAAATGAATGTCACCCGCTATCTAAGTTAGCGGGTGGAAAAAAAAAATCTCAGTCAACCCGCTATCTTAGATGATGGGTGGAGTGATAATTTTTTTTTTTTTTAAAAAAAACTTAGTTTAAGCAACAAAAAAAATCCTCCACCCGCTACCTACGTTGCCGGGTGGAAAGGAATTTTATTTTTTTTTAAACTAAGTTTTTTTAAAAAAAAAAAAAAAATTCCTCCACCCGCTACCTATGTTGATGGGTGGAGAGGAATTTATTTTTTTTTTAAACTAAGTTTTTTAAAAAAAAAAAAAAATTCCTCCACCCGTCATCTAAAATAGCGGGTGGAGGAATTTTTTTATTTTTTTTTAAAAAAACTTAGTTTAAACAAAACAAAAAAAAATTCATCTCCACCCGTCAACATAGATAGCGGGTGGAGGAATTTTTTATTTATTAAAAACCAAGTTTTAAAATAATAATAATAATAATTTTTCACTTCACCCGTCATCTAAGATAGCGGGTGACATTCATCTCATCCATTAATATCATTATTTCAACGGTTCAAGATACATTTGCTGGAATAGTGTCCATAGTTTGCTTGCTATGGATCATTCCCCTATATATAGTGAATGATTCATGACAAATATTTGCTATGAATCAAAAATAAGCAAATATAATCTATATCATTAAAAAAAAAAAAAAAAAGTAACGGCTTTAGGGTTAAGGGTTTAGTTTTTAGAGTTTATGGTTTAATTTTTAAAGTTTAGGGTCATCTGAGTTTTCTGATCTAATATTTAGGGTTTGACTTTTTAATAGATGTCCGCTACTATTAATAACGGATAATTAAAAAAAATAAACGTTTGTGCTAATAATAGTGGACGCCGATTTTTAAATTCTAATCCTGACCGTTCTTTCTTATTTTCAATTGTATAGATAGTGTATGTCCTATAACGATTCATAACAAATACATGTTATATATCATGTCTCAATATATATATAACAAGAAAAATAGAGATTTTATTTTGAGTATACTAATAAATTGATTGAATCATTTTAATTGATCACAATCCAATTACATACTTGTATATAAAAAATACTAGACTGATAATCTAGCACGAGCTACTATCATAATCCTACCATAATCTATTATATTTGGTATTATAATTATATTTGAGTATAAATAATATAACATGTTGTAGTAATATATTGAACATAAAATTGAAGAGTTATTTGTATATCAAATTATTATTATTATTATTATTATTATTATTATTATTATTATTATTATTATTATTATTTATTTTAATAAATGCATGTATATCATTTGAATAATATAACAAATGATACCAAATTTCAATAGAGGTGATAAACTTGACACTAACTTGCAAATTAACTCATTTAATTTGCTGACCAACCAAATTAACTCATTCAATTTGGATTAAATCTTCATTTATCTTGTTATATATAGTAATAGGTATATAATATTTTGATCTACATGTAATTCTTCAATTTTATGTCCAATATATTGCTACCATTCATTTACATAACGGAATATGGTTAGATTATAAAACTCAACACAAACGTGATATGAAGGTTAACGTACCAACACAAACGAAATAAAACTTTTGAATTCACAAAAAAACAATAAATTTACAGAGATAACAAAGATAATAATCTCAATTAATAAATAAAACATAATTGTTCAAAACCCCAAATAAGCATATTTATAATCTTAAACTACTTCGCAACATTGCTGCTTATGGAATCATGGTTGCCCGAAGGACGCTCATGCTCTCTTTCAGAAGAGGGGTTTCAGCCGTACAATGTCACTTTTCTTGCCATAATATCTGTTTGTGGCCATGTTGAAGAAGGAAATCACTACTTCCAAGTGCATGACTGAAAAGATTACAAACTTGCAGCTCGGATGGAGCATTATGCATGTATGATTGATTTATTTGGACGGGCTGGTCGTTTAGAAGACGCATTTAAATTCATAAAGAGCATGCCTTTTGATCCGGATGCAGGCGTTTGGGGAACGTTACTTGGGGCTTGCTGAGTCCTTGGCAATGTCGATCTTGATGAACTAGCTGCAAGTCATCTGTTGAACTTGGAGCCACAAAATTTTGGTTACTATGTACTATTAGCAAATACACAGGCTGATGCAGAAAATGGGAGAGGCTTCTAAGAACACGAAGCATGATGAAAGAAATAGGAGTGCAGAAAGTACCAGGCTACAGCTGGATTGAGGTAAACAATACCAACCATATGTTTGTTGCGGCAGATACAAGCCATCCTTATACTGCTCATAGCTATTTGGTACTTGATAATCTTCTTCTAGAACTGAGAAAAGAGGGATATGCTCCTCAAACTTACCTTCCAACGCACCCAGAATCCAAATCACTTACTAAAGTTTACCAATACTGATATCCTAGAATTGAACATTAGCTAGCTAGGAGGGTAATTAGTGATGCGTAAACTGTAGTAATTGAGGTATCTGATATATTTTATTTTCTAATGGAGATTGCATTATGTTCAACATGAGTGTCCTTTAGTTTTTAGATCCCTATAGTTTGGGTTTCTTGATGGATTCTTAGTTATATCGCAGCGATAAGTACTACCATTACAAAAATACGATGCTCATTTTTTTATATTTTTCATATAGATTCTTTAGTAGTTATCTTGAGGAAAGAGGACTCAGAATTGAGTCTGACAATTTGACATATAAATGTATCTCAGTTTTGCTGTATGCCTGTAACAGTAAACAAGTCATATATTATGAAAATGCTCTCAGACAGCTCTATTGAAGTTATGCAAGTATGCATGTAGTTTAGATATTTAAGTTATATGCAACTTTTTGATTGAATTGCAAAATTAACCCTGCGGTCTGTATATTTTTTACGCATCCCTTCCCTCAACCTCTAATTTATTTTTTTTTATGGCAAAACTCACTCTCAAACTCATATTAATGTTTAAAAAGAGACCATGTTGACTTTTCTACTAAAAAACAGTGACAGGCGTTATTATGTTTGGACGGAAATCTTCCATTGCCATGTAACAAGATTACAATAAGGGCAATAGAGTCTTTAGACTAAAAAAAAAAAAATTAATTAAACCGTCCTTGCCATCATCTGCTTTCCAAAAATTATCATTTTTCATCCCATAACCCGATCAACAACAGGCCACCGTAATTCACCCTTATTGCCGCATTGTAGCATCATTATACAAATAATAATGAGAAACCCTAGTTGCCTTTCTACAACAGTAAATCCCTATAGATGAAAACCACAATTTAACTCACCCATGTGCAACAACTCAAACAAAATAATCACCAATCGAACCTCAATCACTATTAAATCGACCACTTCTGCCACATGCCATCATTTGTTCAATTCTTCATTGACAAATTTGGGGGGAACCTTTAAGGGTTTGGAAACTGAATTCCAAATTACTGTTAGGTAACTCCTCGAATCCTGTTATGAGAAGTGGTGAGAATATAATTTCATTAGAAGAATTATCCTCAGGTGGATATACATACGTAGGTCAAGGAGATTCCTGCAAAGTGTTCAAGGCAGACAAATTAATTCTTCAAGATCGGAAGAATGAAAATTTTAATTTGTGTCTTGGATGTACAGTCTCTGTGTGAAAAGAAAACCAAGAAGAGCAATCATCGAGTGAAGTTCAAAGATGAAGTTGAAATATTTGGGGATTTGAGTCGAGGGAGGAATTGTTAAGTAACTCCTCGAAGAATCCTATTATGAGAATAAATCTTATTCATGGTAGGAAATTATTTTGGTAGTAATCCTATTTGTAGTAGATATATTTATTGTATGATTGTATCCTAATTAAATTAGGAAAAAAAGTTGTGTACTCTATAAATAAAGTCTTGCGTTTAGAAAGGGGTAACACAACCAAGAGGTAGTAACGTCGTAGAGAGTTGAGAGATGGTACGGTGTAATTGGATCTTGGGTTACTATGCGAGGGAAGGTTTTTCAGCTTTTATTCCGTGGAAGGTTTTTCAACTTTTATTCCGTGCAAAAAGTTGTACTGTGAAAATTAATACATCCAAGTTAGTTTTGTGAATTAGATCATTGAGGACCAAACTACATTAAATATTGTATTAATTATTTATTTTGTGTAATTTAATTCTCAACAATTATAGCTCTAAAAAATTTGGGTAAAAATAGGGTTTTGAAAAAAAAAATACACAGAAAAAAAAATTGTTGCTGTGATTGGAACACATCTAAGCGGAAGCATGCAATGGTAGCACTCAACGAAAAAGAAGGAGAAGATGAATTGTCTGTAGATTTAGCTAAGGATTGAAGTTCGAAATATACCATTTGTCTTTTGATGATATTGTAGACTTCATTATTGGAAAGGAACGAAGTGGGTTTAAATCAATTAGAAGGAAGGTACGGCTCTGTCTTGATTTACCAAGATCAAGTTCCTTGATTTTCTTGAATCTTTACCTCTTTTCTTAGTAGCTTCAACCTGTTAACTGGTTTATGAGTTTACTACTCACTAAATGCCAAGGGCTATGAAGAAATTAAAGGGAAAAAAACACATATATATGTATACTCTTAAAATAAGTTTTTATGTATATCTATAATACAGGTATATGTGTTAACATATTTTGGTTACTTTTTTGTTTTTTACTTTTTATACAAGTTATATTTTATATTTTATATTTTATATTTTATATTTGTATTTTTTTTAAAACTTCCTATTATATCTCAACTCTGTTATTCACGCCCCTTTTTAAATAAAAAAGTCAATAGTCTTCTTCTTTTTTTTAAGAAAAGTATAAGTTAACAAAAATTAATGACAGAATAAAACGCAAAATACATATCAACCATTAAAAAATAGGATCCCGTAAAATTTGTGTCATACTTTATTTTTTAATAGTTAAAATAGATGTAGTGCTTAATTTTTGTGTATGTAATAGTATATTTTTTTAGTACTATTGTAGATTTTAGGATGAGTTTTACCAAAAAACAAAGTTGAGAAAAGGAGTTCGTAAAAAATATACAAACTGGGGGTCAATTCTGCATTTCAATCCAATTAATCACTAATATATTATGGCAAAAACACGACAAATTCATGCAAAGGAAGGTAATAAAGTATCTTTTAAATTTCTTCATTATCCATCCAGGCATTAATTAACAAAACCCAGAAGAAAGAAATAAGGATCAAGAAGAATTATTATAAATCCTACAAGCTTCATACTACCATATAGCAGCACTAGTTCATAATTGACATAGGAATCATCGAGCTCATTGAATAAAATGAACCCACCATGGTTAAACCTTCAAAACTCTCTTCACAAAAGTGACCATTAAAACTATCAAATCCTTCTTGACCAATCAACTCATTAGAATTAGAATTTGACTGTTGATCATGTGGTTGCTGTGGCTTTTTATTCCTTTTCTTCTGCTCATAAGCTATCCCTCTAGCCTTGGCCTGAGGATCCCGCACCTCCCTCAAGTACAACCTAACGGCGCGTGCGCCGACGAATTAGTCTCGGGGGACCCATCGTGCTCTTCGAATGCCCCACAGAGGCGGCCAACAAGTGCGTTGAGGCTACCCCAGGCTTGTGTGAGTAGGCAAGAGCACCGTGCTGGCGAGGGCAGCCAAAGAAGGGACAGCTATTGGTGTGGACTTTGGTTTTGCCAAACTGGTCAAGGTACCGGAGAAACTCTAGCATGTGGGCTCCACTGCACCGGGAAAGAGTGAGTGGAGGGCCAGGGGCGGAGCCACGATGACAACTCAGGGACTGCCATGACCCATAGTATAACTTTGGTATAAGAAATATATTAACATGTCAAAAAAAAGATCTAAAAAAAAATATCATATTAGTGCAATTGGTGGTATGTTCCATTTGTAGTAGTATCATGTTGCATTTCAACTTAATTTGACAATTTTTTCTGTTCTATGTGAATTTAACTCAACTTAACATACCAAAGGCTTGTCACAATTACTTGGTGTCTACTGTAAGATTCTTGCCTAGGTGTTCTACCTAGTTGGTGTAAAATACTTGTTCCACAATTATTTGAGTGACTTGTTTCACCTTTTGACTTTTTCGATATAGGCAGATCCAAGTCAGTTTTGCATAATTTATAGTTTCTATTGGTGGGTATTTCATATTGGTGTCTTGGCAAGATTTTTTTTTTTTTTTTGAGTTAGCTGATGGAAGAAGACGATGAAATATGAGACTTTTTTTGTAACAACTTGACTTGAAACACAAGGATAATATAGAAATTAATGGTCTTTAGTCTGGCTGTTTATAGCTGGAATAGCAATAATGTTCAGTCTTGGGTTTTCATATATTTGTACCGGAATTATTACTCATAATTGTTGGTTTGTAATATTCATAGACGCAATCAAATTGCATAAAATAGCGGAAACATGGTAAAATCAAATTTAAATTTTACAAACCATAATCCAGGATCGACCTTTATGCGCAATTATTAATTAATAAAGAAGAAGTTAGAGATATACCCTTGTAGAACTCAAAACTTCAACGGGTACAAGTTCACCTCCAAATCCTTCACGATCTCCTTGAATTTCACCGATTGGATTCCAACGATCAATGTTAGCCACCCAAGTGTTTGGCCTCTAGAGGTGATCCACCAAGGAATAACAATAATTCAAGAAGTGGGTGATAACAAACCCTAGTTTTCTCTCTCTAGAGAATATGTGAGTACTCTCCCAAAAACTTATGGAAGTATATGTGTGTAACCCTAATTCATAATAAGACTTCTCTTATTTATAGATTTAGTAAACCCTTCTAACACCTTTAGGAATAGGGTTTTTAATTAAACTCCTAATCTAATTAGGAACTTAATTAATTTAATATAATAATTATAATTCTTAAACTATTTAGGAACTTAATTATTAATTATGAGAGTACTCTTATTAATTAATTCCTAAACCATTTAGGAACTAAATAATAATGATAATAGTAATAATAATAATAAGACTCCTCTTATTAATTTATAATTAGTATTTCCAAAATACTAAATAATAAATATTAAGCTATTTAATTTATTCTATCCACATAGTATAAATTAAATATACTTAATTTATTATTATAATTATGTCATTTACTTCTTAAATAATTATTTTTCTTTTGCGGTGTGACCTTTTAGGTTCTCCATATTAAACCGGTTATAGAATAAATTAATTAGAACTATTCTAATCTTATTTATATAAATAAATTAAACTATTTAATTCATTTAAATAAATAATATTTATTCCATAATAAGGGTAAGCCCCCTTAGCGATCAACGACTTTCCAGATAATATAGATTTCAACATTTAATCACAAAAGAACCTATTCAGCGAATAGTTACCGTACAATTCAATCCTTCTACCTCACAACGTCCCAATCAAATATAAGACATGGTATTACTGTCAAGTCTTATTTTATTTGATTATATGCATTTCGATCCTTAAATGAATAACTCTAATTAATGTAAATTAGAAACTACTTTCTAATTTCCATTCTGCCTTGGCCAAGGACTACTGAGTTGTCATTTATCGAATCGCATAGGACATTTCCTTCTTTTACTAGAAGTGGTAGATTCTTTGTTGATCACTCACCTATCTCCATGTATGACTTATTATATCCGATCATACCCTTTGATACACCCTAAGAGTTTTAAGGAATATGTCAAAATATAATTCATCATACACAAGATACTATGATGATCTCAAGTCCAAGGATCACTTGTACTACTATCACAAAAGGAACTCCTATTGACAGGCAAGTAAGACTCCATTAGGTGTTCCTTGAGCGAGTCACGTTCAGTGAACTTATTCTCTAATAAGCACCTACATACTTGTTTTAGTGTCTCTACACAAATGATTATGAGATCAATCATCCTCTTCATAAGAGCAAGCATAGTATGTACCAATCTATCCGGATCTACTAATCCACTTTTAGTGATCCAACGATTAGGAACAATTTTAGTTTTGAACTATCATGAATTTAGATCTCATTAGCATGATCCTCATCATGGTTCTAAAAGCATTGCTCGAAAACTATGAGTTTATCCATTTGATTAATTCAAGTAATTAATCATGAATAAAGAAATGCCTTGATTCTTTTATTAATAAACGAACAAGATTATAAAGTATATGCTTATCACATCAAATGTGATTGGCTTGAGGGCATACTACTTTCAATAATCACATATAACATTATCATCATCATTAGTGATATCAACAATTCAGTATGAGTAGCATCTTCAACATGTTTAGTATAATGTTATGCTGAAACTATGATTGCTATCGTTATATTTTTCATTCTGCTAACTGTGTACTGTGTATTTGCTCTTTATTTACAGATCCTATCTTTTTTAATTTAAAGAATTATATTTAAATTGGAAATTTAGTTACCCGAAGAAAAAATCTGGAAAGAAAGTAGGTTAGCATTGATTTTTAAGCTACCAATTGATCAAATAGTTTAAGCTATTGCAGCATGTCAAACATTGCTAATCATATTTTAACACTCCCCGTTGCTTGCAACCCTGCTTGGTCTTCAAAAGATAAAGCAAGGGGCATCATAACTCACATACGGAACAGACCACCAATTGCACTAACATAAATGGGCACTAGCATGTAATTTTGCCAATCTTAAAAATCCAGGGGTGCCATGGCACCCCCAACACAGCACGTGGCTCTGCCCCTATGGAGGGCGGTGGTGATGAGACTTGGGGGCTAGGAATGTAGGTGTTGTAGGTGGCTTCAGAGTTAGTGGTGGTGGTGATGGGGTTGCATCTGTTAATATGGGCTACTGCAGCTGATGACATGATTTTTTTATTTTTTGCTGTGTTTTGTTTTGCTGAATTGAGTGACATATGAGTTTAAAGGCGTTCGTAACTATTTTGTGAATATATATATATATTGAGGTAGTTTAATACAGAATGAGAGAATTAATTGGTTGTGTTTTGGCAGTGCAAGTTTTGAAGGTGGAGTGAGAAGTTATAGACAGGGAAGGAGTGCCGGGAGTTACAGGGGACATGGAGTGTTGAAGGGCGTAGGGAAATTGGGATCCGATTAGTATGGAGTTAAGTTTATGATAAATTTAATAATAGATTAATATAGTATTAACACGCAGGTCAGGTGTGTTCTTTCTCTGTGTATGTCAATATTGTATTGATCTATTATTTAATTTATTATAAAATTAACTTTATGTTAATCGGATCTAAAAATTGAATGAGATTGTGAGAAAAGAACTTTGTATCTTTTGTTGAATGAGATTGTGAGAAAAGAACTTTGTATCTTTTTATCACACTTAGTTGTTTTATATTCTCTCTCGTCTTTTTATTGCTTCACAAAATTAATTATCAACAAATATGATACTATATTTATTATAGTTTTATTTATATATATATTAACAATAATACAACGAATGAGACAGAAAATTGAGATTCGAAGAAAAATAGAGTTGGAAAATGAAGGAGAATTAAAGGAAGGGTGCCAAGGAGGGTCCCATGCACCTAAAGCAAAAGTGGGTGATGACAGATTGAATATGACTTCCAACTTGTCTTAATTTTCCACCCATTTCTCTTCCTTTCCTTTTACATTTCAAAAGCTATTCTCTATCTGAGGTTGAATCTTGATTGATATGCTTTTCACGGATTTGATTATTACGAAGTAAATTTTATAATAAATTTATTTTTAAATTAATAAAGTATTGATAGGTAAGTTGAGGAGTATTTTTTTTTATCTATGTATCAGTACTTAATACTCTTCAACTTGCGTGTCAGCACTTTATTGATCTAAAAATAAACTTATTATAAAATTCATTTCATAATAATTAAGTCTGTTTTTCATTGGTTTTGTCCATTCTCTTGAGTACGTATATAAAATTACTGGACTGTATATAAAATTACTGGACTGATTGACTTTTTTAGATTCGGTTACGGTGAAATTGAAAATTAATTTTAATATTATAAATTATAAAAAAATTTATTATATTATTATCAATATATATTTAATGTGATAAAAAAAAACTTTATTGGGCAAAGTTCCATAACCAAATCCGACCCTTTCATATACAAGTACTAGGACTAGTAAGTAATAATAATTGTGCATGGAATGTTACTTGTACCATGCAGTACGCATTGTATTCTGTTCTATTCTTCTTATTAATTAATTATTACAACTCTTGCTGCTACGTGTAGTAAATCTGGCCCTATGATTCCATCAATCTTTTACTACTCCCTCTTATCCCTTTATTAAAAAAAATCACAATTTTTTTTATTGATAGTATAAAATAATATAATATTTTAAAATTTTTATTATAATTTTATTATCAAGTTATAATTTTTTAAATAATTAATTATTATTTTTAAAATTAAATATAAAAAAAATATTTTTAATATTTACAAATGTAACTTTTTTTCTGAAAAGAATAAAATGTTACAACGGACTACTAGGATAGACTTGAAACAAGGAATTGACATTTCTTTTGTGTCCACTAGTTAGCGATTTTTGCCTTGTTTGGTACAGTTTTTGTTTAAAATAGCTTCATATGGGGATGGACGGTTATGTTTAACAAATAACTTAAAAGTTTATACTCGGAATGTTCAATAAGCTATATTACTTAAAAAATTAATATGAACTTCTTCAGTCTTTAAAAAATTGACTTAATTTAATTTTTATAGTCAAATTAATTAATTTTAGAATTAAAAATTAAGTATACTTTCATATTACTTCTCTACCTATGCATATAAAATATATATATATATATATATATATATATTTTAATTATAAAAATAATTAATTTAATTAAAAAAATAAAATTAAGCCTTCTTTTTGAAACACAAAAAGAATAAATATTAGATTTTTCTTCTATGCATTAAAGGTGTTATACTCAACTTTATTTTATATAAATTTGAACAAGCACTACTTTTAACATATATTTTAAAATGCTAATATATAATTAAACTACTACAAATAAGTTGCGACAAACATGACCTCAACAAATCACAAAAGGAGCCATATAAATCTTAGCATGCGAAGCCCTCTTCTTCTTCTTTTTCCATTTATTTTTTTTATTCATTTACTTTTAGATTTTTTTTTTTCAAATAAATATAAATTCATCCATATGGAGTTTGCTAATTTTATTCATTGTTAACTCATTTATTTTTTATTTATTTATTTTTGCTAAATAACTCATTTGTTTTATGTTCGAAAAACACCAAACCTAGCTCTTAAAATAATCATGGAAATTAGATAATCTTATTCTAGTCACGGGTTGGCATGCATGTGTATTATTTCAGAACACCTTAGGGTTAGCGATGTTACAGTGCGATATATATAAGCAGCTTTTTTAATAATTGGAGAAAAAAAGTGCTTAGGCTTTTTCATTTTTAAAGCTTTCTTTTGGAAATGGAGAATAATGACAAATGAATAATAGAAATAGAAATAGAACGTTAGGTGTATAAAAGAGTTCTATTACATATACTACAATCGAACATTAAATAGATTTCAATTATTAAAATGTAAAATCTGACACAAATTTTTGTATTAAATCCCATATTTTAATAATTAAAATTTATATAACCCCCGTATCTAAACACGTGAGTTTATAAGGCTTAACTCCGCTACAAATTAAATAATATAAAGAAGTTGAGTTTAATTTTTTATCTTTCGAGTTTTATGCTTTCTTTATTTTTCTTTCTCCGACAACTTTCTTGAATTTCTTCTTAAATTTTATTGTATAGCTTAATTACAAACAAGGCATGAGACGAAAATTAATATTTAGCTGGCTAATTAATGTAAAAATTTGTGTGCAAAAAGATTTTGGAAAGAAAATTGATATTTCTACAAAAGAATTTGTTGTCACATGAATAGTAAATGAGATTTATATTCGTGTGAGTGGGACCTTATGAAAATGACAATTTTTACTTGAAAAAATAACAATTTCTTTTGAAAAAAATTATACATTAATTAATTTTATGTCAAACGTGAATTGTGATATTAATGCTTAATTTTGCGAGCCTGTTGAAAATCACCAAAAGCACGAACACCTGCACTCAGGAAGAACTGTTAGCTACTCCTAAAACTAGTAACGACTTGGACCATCTGGAGATACTCCGATGTGAGAGTAAGTACAAGTCAAAAACGTAAATAATCTAGAGAATTAAATTGCTGAAAAATATTAAAATTATGTTTATCAAAAAGTGTGTACCTTGATCCATACTTACGGCTATATTTATAGATGTTATGTTCACCCGAGACCAATTAGGAGTGGGAGTCCTTTTCAGAATTCCTTTAGGATCGCAATTAATTATTGATATAGTTCTTCCCAAATTAGATCTCCTTATCTCTCTCAAATAAGGAAATAGAATTTTACTTTAATGAGAACTCTCCCACTTCACTTCAAGTTAAGTCGTTTAGTTAGATTCCAAGCCAACACTAGATCCAGGCAATTAAATAAATTGGGCTACACCTTGACTAGACCCAAATAATTACATCCCAACATTGCCCTCGCACTCTCTTATTATAAAGAATTTATAACAAGAGAACAACACCATAAACATAATGATATCTGAATAAAATTGCTGATACTACTGACCTCTAAAAAGGCTTCATGTACAGCTCCCGATCTCTGGGGAAGCTTTGAAGTGGAGATTCTGAAGAATCGTTTAAAGCGAATAGCCGTCGGGACACGAGGCCACCGAGGTTGTCATATCCCAGATATTTCCAAGATTTTAAATAATATCTTAATTGATTTTATTAAAGGTTAAGGTTTAAACCTAGAAGGTGAGAAGGAAGATGTGTAGAAAATGGGTAAACATTTTTTTTTAACATAAATTATTTGTTAGAAATTAAATGTGAGAATATTTTAATGATGCATGTAGATAATTTATTTAAGAAAGAAATTCAATTGAAAAGTGAAGGTGAATATATTAATATTTATATATATACACCTATAGTTGAGTTTGTTAGTCAAACAAGATGATGTGTGAAGTAAATTAAATATTTAATAAAACTAATAAATTAATTAGTTTTAGTATGGATTAAAAAGAAAAGTCATGTAATATAATTAATTGAATTAATTATATAAGTTATGAATTAAGGTTATGAGTAACAAGTAGGGAAGTGAAATATTGCCTTGAAGGACAATATTAAGAAGTTAATTAATTAAGTAATTTACTTAATTAATAAGTTGTTATAGATGTAAGCCCAATATGGAGATATTTGCATGAAATGGGTAATTAAATAAGAGAGCCAATAAAAAGTAAGTTATGTAGCCCAAACCATTAAAAGTCAAATGATGGTCAATGGTTGGGAGAAGCATTTCAAGTATTGATTGAGTGTAGAGAATTAACTAGTATCTAGTTAATTGAATAACCCTAGTTGGTTGACAAGAGAGATAACATTAACCAATCATTGGTTAATTGCTAGATAAATAAATGTGGGGTTAAGAATTAACCGTGGATGGGTTAATTAAGTAACCCAATGTGGTAGAATTAATTATAGCAAATCTAATTGGATTATATTATAAGTCCAATTGAGGTATTAAACTAGGTCAAATTAATTTAACCTAGTAGTCCATATAATTTAATTTGAACATGGATTTATGTAATAATTAACCAAGCCCAATGCTTGTTTAATTAAATGTAACATAGGGTATTTAATATTAGCCCAATGTAGTAATTAAATTGAGCCCAAACAAATTTAATTGACGAGCCCAATAGAAATATTAAATTGATCCAATGTGGAGCCAAATGATAGTCAAAGTTGTGGTCAATATATATACATTGGTGTATATATATATGGATACTTATATAATGATATAGGATATAAAAATAAAGCCAAATTGGTGTAATATTAGAGCAAATCCCGAATTTTGGGGCCCACTTGGTGAAAAGAGTGTAGATTTTGCTTGCTTGTTGCTTTATTTACACTCAAAAGGAAGCCTAGACTCAAGCTTGATAGATGTCACATTTTAGTCAATCAACCAAGTCCATTCCCTTAAATCAAGCCAAGTTTTTATGGTTGCAAGTAATGTTAGTCAAAGTGTATAGATATATAATATATATGTATAATGTAGAGATTTAACCATATGTTGGTTAAGTGATGGGAAAAGGTGTGGTCAAAGCTAATGTTAAATGAGATAAGAACTAACCTAAGGTTAGTTGCTAGCAAAATTAAACCACATTGGGTTAAGTCTCTACAATAGATAGAGAGAGTGAGAGTGAAGGAGACTTAGATCATTTCATTTGTTTCTTTTCTTCTTCATTTCTCCAAGTAGAAGAGAGGAGAGCTAGAGAGAAAAGAGAGAAGCCATGGAAGAGAAACAAGATTCTTGATGCTTGGATGATTGGATGAAGAAGAAGCAAGGTTTAAAGATGGAGGTCTCATCAAGAGGAATCTATCTATGTAAGAAGATTGATCATCCAAGTCTTTTCAAAGTTCTAACAAAGAGGATAATCAACAAAAGGTATAAAACATTCTAGCTTGGTATTGTTCTTTGGGTACTATGTAATTTCTTTGGTAGAAAACTAATTTTCAAAATCTAAAAAGGTAGAAACATGCTAGATTGATATATCTAGGGTTACATGGGTTTAATATGAATTTTTGGGTGTATTTATGTGGAAAGATTTCATCAAAATCATCAAATAAGTTTTTACCGACGAAAACCAAGTAACCAAAATCATGGCAGCCACTCCCGAAATTTCTGGGCATGATCCGTAAGTCGGATTCATGATCCGTAAATTTCTGGTGTTAGATGTGTGGGATATGAAGATCCTCCAAGTGGAATCACTTCGATCCGATTTAAAATGAGCAAGTTATGATTTTTCAACCAAAACACACCCACTGTTTTAGGGCTGTGCACAACAGTCCGGTTTAGAGCCAATTTCTGTGACCAAAACAAATCCAAATTTAATGTTTGATAACAGAAAAATGTAGTTCGGGAAGTTACGAATCCATCGATACCAAATAGGCCTCAATCGGACTTGTGGATTTCATTTTATTCAAGTTCCCGTCGAAGACCCCAAGTCTGAAAAAGCATAAAAGTAATCTGCCTATTTTTTTAAAAAAACCGGCCGGTTCGGTTTTTTTCGGTTTTTCATGATTTCTAGGTAGGGCCGGTTCGGGCATTTTTAGGCCGGTTCTTGGGTTGGTTCCAAAAGAGAAAATGCTTATAATTTTATAAAGAAAATTATCAAAATTTAAAATCCGAATTTGTTTGTAATTTGGTATTTATTAGAATTAATGGTGGATTAAAGCTTACTAAATTGCTAATAATTATGGGAAAATTATTTTTAATTTCCGAAAAATAATATTTGACCTATTGGCATGCTAGTTAAGTGTTATAAAGTAAAATTTGAAATTATTGGAGTGATTCACTATATATTAGCTATTTATTAGTGTATAAATAGGCTAATAATCTAATTAAATATTATTTAATAAATATTAAATAATATATGAAGTTATGTAATTAATTAATTATGATTTAATGAATATTAAATAATAATTAAAGGATGTTAAGATGAATAAGTTAGTTATTTATTATTTAATTGCACTTAAATAATAAGTAAAGTTAAATAAATAATTAATTATTATTTAAATTAATATTAAATAATAATTAAAGAATATTAAAGTTAGAAAGCTAATTATTTATTATTTAATTAATATTAAATAATAAGTAAGGTTAATTAAGTAATTAATTATTATTTAATTAATATTAAATAATAATTAAAGGATAATTAAGGTTAATAAACTAATTATTTATTATTTAATTAATATTAAATAATAAGTAATGTTAATTAATTAATTAATTATTATTTAATTAATATTAAATAATGAGTTCGGATAATTAGTTAATTAATTATTATTTAATTCATATTAAATAATAATTAAATGGTAATTAAGTGGAATAAATTATTACTTAATCGAAAGAAGAATTATTAAGTAATTAAAATATATTGATAATATTATTGACTAACTATTAAATGATAATAGTTAAGAATTAAATCATTATTCAATAATTAATAATGATATGTAATTAATTTAAAATATTATTAAAGGATTAATAATATTATTTAGCATTTAATTAACTATTAAATACTAATAGTTAAGAGTTAAATCATTATTAAATAAATAATAATGATAAATAAAGATTTAGAATATTATTAAAGAATTAATAATATTGTTTAACAAGTAATTAACTATTGGGTAATAATAGTTAAGGGTTGAATCGTTATTAAATAATTACTAATGATACGTGAGGATTTCAAATATTATTAAATGATTGATAATATTGATGAACAATTAAATTATTATTAAAATGATTGATAATAATGAGAAGTCAATTAAAATATTATTAAAGGGTAATAATATTAGCAAGCAATTAAATTATTATTAAAAGATTAATAATAATGATTAAGGTAAACTATTATTAAAAATAAATTAATAATAGTAATGATTATTTAAAGTGTTATTTAACAATTAAATAACATTATAAGTTATTACTAATTGATAGTAAAATTTAAAATATTATCCAAGGTGGATAATATTATGATAGGTATCGAGATAAATGATGTGATTAAGTTAAACCAAGGGTATGGTCCATTAGTGATTAATTGGTGGATCGACCTAAATAAATATAGGGTCCAAGTTTTAATGCAGTGACATTAATAAATGTCAGAATTGCATAGTTTCGAACAAAAGATTTATGGTGTTGAATATGAAACACTGAGTCAAGTCAAAGAGAGACTAAAATATGAAATTAACCTTATTAAATAAAGGGGATGATAAGAAGAAATAAATATCTTTAAAATAAGATTTAGTATTGAGTCAAACTTTGACTGATATTGTGTACCGTTGATCTCACATACCGTGTAGGTGGTGCAAGGAACGTGAAAGATTAACGTAAGCCGGTTATACAAGTCCATGCAAGTTTTTCAGAACGTGTTGTATTATGTGCATGAATTATAAGTTTGTTATTAAACTGAGATGTGCTCATACGTGGTTATGTGCAAAGATATTTTAATGTGCCTTTGTGCAATAAGTTGATTTGAACTGTTGATATGCGGTAGTTGATTTAAGACAATTGTTCTGCATTGAACTATATGTCATGATAGAGGTTAGACATGAAGCATAGATTAAATGCGAGGCATGATATGCATGAGCAGTATGTCATAAACTGAAATGCATGAAAAACATGATGTTAGTATAAATTGTAAATTTTATGTGAAGCATGTAATGTGTTATGTGTAGCTGTTGAACTTGCTGAGCCGTCGTGCTCACTCTTGCCTAAACCAACAATTTCAGATAAGGCTAGTTACCTGAAGTTCTCGATAAAGAACAAGGAACAGGAAAATATATTACTTCCATTGAAGATCTAAATATCTATTGTAGATATCAGTCCGAATTGGACAGGTAAATGATTGTGTATCATAAAACTTAGTTGGTATGTTATATGAGTGTTAAATACATAAGTTGATTGTAATAGAATATCGTATCATGTATGATATTAAGACATACTAAGAATGTATAAAGATTTCGATTCTGGAATAGAAAGAGATGCTGTAAAATTGTAAATAAATGGTTATTTACCAATTATAATAGTGTTGTAATTCATGAACAATAAGGAAAATGTTGTACTCGTGTTGAACCGAATCCGAGGTTCAAGGAACTCGGATTTGGGGTCGTCACAAGTTGGTATCAGAGCTGATAGGTTATAAACCTTAGGTAAGAGTACCTTAGGCTATAACCGTGTAAAAGATAAGTAAAATGATAAATGAATAAACTCCGGAAGAGTTTAAGTAATAAAAGGTGAATTTGAAAAATTCATATATAGAAGATTATCCAAAGATGGATTTGAGAAGCTATAAGAGAAATGAAAAAGGTCACGTTGTACCTAATTTGAAGAAATGATAGAAAAATATTTTATGATAAGATTTTGAGAAGCATAAAGAAAATGCTAATAAGGTCATGAAATGATCTAGAGAGATGAACTCGTAATGAGGCAAATGTGCTAAAATATGAATGGATAGAATTCGTATTCAGTTAAGAAAAATTAGAGGTTTGGGGGTTTTTAATTGAGGACTCATATTAGTGGTTGAGCTGTACGATTCCTTGTATGGATTTGTGCTTGGTTTTAGAACCGCTTAGCTTCCTATATTAATATAGTGGTTGAGTTGAACGAACCCTTGTATGGGCGGGGGCTATGATATGTCAGCGAACCAATTTGGGAGATGCTGCTGCGAAACTTGGCACGATCAGTGTGTATCGTATAATAAACGTATGCACTGATGGCAGGTGTTCCTTACAGTGTTGAAGAGTTGGGAAACTGATGTATTTGTTCTTGGTTTAACGACCGCTTAACTTTCTATATTGATTAGTGGCCGAGTTGACCAATTTCTTGTATGGGCGGGAGATTGTGTTTGGTTTGACGACCACTTAGCTTCCTATAGTGATAATCGATTGAAATCTGGTGTCGCGCTATTTGTTATATGAATGTTGAAAAGGTGATTCTTTTCTCATGTATAATGAATAGGTAGAGGATGTTAAGTTAAGTTCGTGTTCTGAGAACCGACACGCATGGAAAGTTCGTGACTCATAGTTATGTGGTGGAACCCCTCAGCGAATGGGCGACTTTGGCCTGACTAGGACAAGTTCCTCAAACCATATGATTGTGGTAAGTTCCTGAACCCAAATACGTGGTGAGTTTGATGAACAGTGAGTATGGATAGAGTTAAGTAGTCAGGTTAAGGCTATACTAGATATAGTTATTAAGCTGGAAAAGAATGTGGAGGAAAAATTTGAGGTGTTTTGAGGTTTTAGGATATTCCAAATCTTCTAGCTATGCTAGACTTTGAAATTCTTAAAATCGTGCTAAATTCGCACTTTTGTGCTTTTGAAAATGTCAAAGTGTGTTTTCATAATCATTAATGCATTTAGTGCAGAGATGATAAACGATGGAGTCATCAATGCAGAGTAACCTAGTGTTGGATGTATTTTTAAGCCCACTATGGTACGATGTAATATGACAAAATCAAAATGATTTTCAGTATTTTGAAACGTGTAAAGAAGAGTCTATGCTAATTGTTTCGGCTAGACAAATTGATTTAAAAATATCAAAATGTATTTATAAAATCATCACACGCCATTAAAGCCATGGTGCAGAGATGAAAAAGACGGAATCCTCAACGCGCTGTTGCAACGGTGCGGTATCATGAAGTCCTAAAAATGTATTTCAGTTGTTTTAATCTGAAATGATTTTCAGTTCGTAATATATGAACAGTCTAATGATGTGAGTCTATGTCATTTATTTTGACTGGACACTTTTGGTCAGAAATGACTCAAGTTTTATTTTCCAATCCAACGTATGCTGGAGCGGAATTTTGTAGTAAGTCTGAGGTGAACAACCCCATAATGGGGGATATGTCAGAGCCATGAATAAAGAACTCGCGAGGGGGCGCCCAACAGTGGTGGCATGCTGATATGGGTTGGTAAATCCAAAGAGTTCGACCCCAACAGAAGTCGTTGTGCACAGCGCTAGAGTACGATAGGCTGATCACCTAGCGTACGAAACCATTGTGGTATGTTTTCAGTCATTGTGATTGATAAACATTCTCGCAGTATGTTCATAGTCTTTATGACTCCTCAGAATAGTATGAAAGTTTTAATGAATATTTTGATTTTCAATTTATTCTTTTGTAAGATATTGATTTTCAATTTATTCTTCTGCAAGATATTCCATTGTTCTGGAATTGTGAAAAGTATGAACTTCCTAGAAAAGGGTGGTCATAGAATTCGATGAGTAAAGAGATATTCTCAGTGATGAAAAACTGGTAGAAATGAGTATAATGAAATTTCGGGGACGAAATTCTTATAAGAAGGGGTGAATGTAATATCCCAGATATTTTCAAGATTTTAAATAATATCTTAATTGATTTTATTAAAGGTTAAGGTTTAAACCTAGAAGGTGAGAAGGAAGATGTGTAGAAAATGGGTAAACATTTTTTTTTTAACATAAATTATTTGTTAGAAATTAAATGTGAGAATATTTTAATGATGCATGTAGATAATTTATTTAAGAAAGAAATTCAATTGAAAAGTGAAGGTGAATATATTAATATTTATATATATACACCTATAGTTGAGTTTGTTAGTCAAACAAGATGATGTGTGAAGTAAATTAAATATTTAATAAAACTAATAAATTAATTAGTTTTAGTATGGATTAAAAAGAAAAGTCATGTAATATAATTAATTGAATTAATTATATAAGTTATGAATTAAGGTTATGAGTAACAAGTAGGGAAGTGAAATATTGCCTTGAAGGACAATATTAAGAAGTTAATTAATTAAGTAATTTACTTAATTAATAAGTTGTTATAGATGTAAGCCCAATATGGAGATATTTGCATGAAATGGGTAATTAAATAAGAGAGCCAATAAAAAGTAAGTTATGTAGCCCAAACCATTAAAAGTCAAATGATGGTCAATGGTTGGGAGAAGCATTTCAAGTATTGATTGAGTGTAGAGAATTAACTAGTGTCTAGTTAATTGAATAACCCTAGTTGGTTGACAAGAGAGATAACATTAACCAATCATTGGTTAATTGCTAGATAAATAAATGTGGGGTTAAGAATTAACCGTGGATGGGTTAATTAAGTAACCCAATGTGGTAGAATTAATTATAGCAAATCTAATTGGATTATATTATAAGTCCAATTGAGGTATTAAACTAGGTCAAATTAATTTAACCTAGTAGTCCATATAATTTAATTTGAACATGGATTTATGTAATAATTAACCAAGCCCAATGCTTGTTTAATTAAATGTAACATAGGGTATTTAATATTAGCCCAATGTAGTAATTAAATTGAGCCCAAACAAATTTAATTGACGAGCCCAATAGAAATATTAAATTGATCCAATGTGGAGCCAAATGATAGTCAAAGTTGTGGTCAATATATATACATTGGTGTATATATATATGGATACTTATATAATGATATAGGATATAAAAATAAAGCCAAATTGGTGTAATATTAGAGCAAATCCCGAATTTTGGGGCCCACTTGGTGAAAAGAGTGTAGATTTTGCTTGCTTGTTGCTTTATTTACACTCAAAAGGAAGCCTAGACTCAAGCTTGATAGATGTCACATTTTAGTCAATCAACCAAGTCCATTCCCTTAAATCAAGCCAAGTTTTTATGGTTGCAAGTAATGTTAGTCAAAGTGTATAGATATATAATATATATGTATAATGTAGAGATTTAACCATATGTTGGTTAAGTGATGGGAAAAGGTGTGGTCAAAGCTAATGTTAAATGAGATAAGAACTAACCTAAGGTTAGTTGCTAGCAAAATTAAACCACATTGGGTTAAGTCTCTACAATAGATAGAGAGAGTGAGAGTGAAGGAGACTTAGATCATTTCATTTGTTTCTTTTCTTCTTCATTTCTCCAAGTAGAAGAGAGGAGAGCTAGAGAGAAAAGAGAGAAGCCATGGAAGAGAAACAAAATTCTTGATGCTTGGATGATTGGATGAAGAAGAAGCAAGGTTTAAAGATGGAGGTCTCATCAAGAGGAATCTATCTATGTAAGAAGATTGATCATCCAAGTCTTTTCAAAGTTCTAACAAAGAGGATAATCAACAAAAGGTATAAAACATTCTAGCTTGGTATTGTTCTTTGGGTACTATGTAATTTCTTTGGTAGAAAACTAATTTTCAAAATCTAAAAAGGTAGAAACATGCTAGATTGATATATCTAGGGTTACATGGGTTTAATATGAATTTTTGGGTGTATTTATGTGGAAAGATTTCATCAAAATCATCAAATAAGTTTTTACCGACGAAAACCAAGTAACCAAAATCATGGCAGCCACTCCCGAAATTTCTGGGCATGATCCGTAAGTCGGATTCATGATCCGTAAATTTCTGGTGTTAGATGTGTGGGATATGAAGATCCTCCAAGTGGAATCACTTCGATCCGATTTAAAATGAGCAAGTTATGATTTTTCAACCAAAACACACCCACTGTTTTAGGGCTGTGCACAACAGTCCGGTTTAGAGCCAATTTCTGTGACCAAAACAAATCCAAATTTGATGTTTGATAACAGAAAAATGTAGTTCGGGAAGTTACGAATCCATCGATACCAAATAGGCCTCAATCGGACTTGTGGATTTCATTTTATTCAAGTTCCCGTCGAAGACCCCAAGTCTGAAAAAGCATAAAAGTAATCTGCCTATTTTTTTAAAAAAACCGGCCGGTTCGGTTTTTTTCGGTTTTTCATGATTTCTAGGTAGGGCCGGTTCGGGCATTTTTAGGCCGGTTCTTGGGTTGGTTCCAAAAGAGAAAATGCTTATAATTTTATAAAGAAAATTATCAAAATTTAAAATCCGAATTTGTTTGTAATTTGGTATTTATTAGAATTAATGGTGGATTAAAGCTTACTAAATTGCTAATAATTATGGGAAAATTATTTTTAATTTCCGAAAAATAATATTTGACCTATTGGCATGCTAGTTAAGTGTTATAAAGTAAAATTTGAAATTATTGGAGTGATTCACTATATATTAGCTATTTATTAGTGTATAAATAGGTTAATAATCTAATTAAATATTATTTAATAAATATTAAATAATATATGAAGTTATGTAATTAATTAATTATGATTTAATGAATATTAAATAATAATTAAAGGATGTTAAGATGAATAAGTTAGTTATTTATTATTTAATTGCACTTAAATAATAAGTAAAGTTAAATAAATAATTAATTATTATTTAAATTAATATTAAATAATAATTAAAGAATATTAAAGTTAGAAAGCTAATTATTTATTATTTAATTAATATTAAATAATAAGTAAGGTTAATTAAGTAATTAATTATTATTTAATTAATATTAAATAATAATTAAAGGATAATTAAGGTTAATAAACTAATTATTTATTATTTAATTAATATTAAATAATAAGTAATGTTAATTAATTAATTAATTATTATTTAATTAATATTAAATAATGAGTTCGGATAATTAGTTAATTAATTATTATTTAATTCATATTAAATAATAATTAAATGGTAATTAAGTGGAATAAATTATTACTTAATCGAAAGAAGAATTATTAAGTAATTAAAATATATTGATAATATTATTGACTAACTATTAAATGATAATAGTTAAGAATTAAATCATTATTCAATAATTAATAATGATATGTAATTAATTTAAAATATTATTAAAGGATTAATAATATTATTTAGCATTTAATTAACTATTAAATACTAATAGTTAAGAGTTAAATCATTATTAAATAAATAATAATGATAAATAAAGATTTAGAATATTATTAAAGAATTAATAATATTGTTTAACAAGTAATTAACTATTGGGTAATAATAGTTAAGGGTTGAATCGTTATTAAATAATTACTAATGATACGTGAGGATTTCAAATATTATTAAATGATTGATAATATTGATGAACAATTAAATTATTATTAAAATGATTGATAATAATGAGAAGTCAATTAAAATATTATTAAAGGGTAATAATATTAGCAAGCAATTAAATTATTATTAAAAGATTAATAATAATGATTAAGGTAAACTATTATTAAAAATAAATTAATAATAGTAATGATTATTTAAAGTGTTATTTAACAATTAAATAACATTATAAGTTATTACTAATTGATAGTAAAATTTAAAATATTATCCAAGGTGGATAATATTATGATAGGTATCGAGATAAATGATGTGATTAAGTTAAACCAAGGGTATGGTCCATTAGTGATTAATTGGTGGATCGACCTAAATAAATATAGGGTCCAAGTTTTAATGCAGTGACATTAATAAATGTCAGAATTGCATAGTTTCGAACAAAAGATTTATGGTGTTGAATATGAAACACTGAGTCAAGTCAAAGAGAGACTAAAATATGAAATTAACCTTATTAAATAAAGGGGATGATAAGAAGAAATAAATATCTTTAAAATAAGATTTAGTATTGAGTCAAACTTTGACTGATATTGTGTACCGTTGATCTCACATACCGTGTAGGTGGTGCAAGGAACGTGAAAGATTAACGTAAGCCGGTTATACAAGTCCAGGCAAGTTTTTCAGAACGTGTTGTATTATGTGCATGAATTATAAGTTTGTTATTAAACTGAGATGTGCTCATACGTGGTTATGTGCAAAGATATTTTAATGTGCCTTTGTGCAATAAGTTGATTTGAACTGTTGATATGCGGTAGTTGATTTAAGACAATTGTTCTGCATTGAACTATATGTCATGATAGAGGTTAGACATGAAGCATAGATTAAATGCGAGGCATGATATGCATGAGCAGTATGTCATAAACTGAAATGCATGAAAAACATGATGTTAGTATAAATTGTAAATTTTATGTGAAGCATGTAATGTGTTATGTGTAGCTGTTGAACTTGCTGAGCCGTCGTGCTCACTCTTGCCTAAACCAACAATTTCAGATAAGGCTAGTTACCTGAAGTTCTCGATAAAGAACAAGGAACAGGAAAATATATTACTTCCATTGAAGATCTAAATATCTATTGTAGATATCAGTCCGAATTGGACAGGTAAATGATTGTGTATCATAAAACTTAGTTGGTATGTTATATGAGTGTTAAATACATAAGTTGATTGTAATAGAATGTCGTATCATGTATGATATTAAGACATACTAGGAATGTATAAAGATTTCGATTCTGGAATAGAAAGAGATGCTGTAAAATTGTAAATAAATGGTTATTTACCAATTATAATAGTGTTGTAATTCATGAACAATAAGGAAAATGTTGTACTCGTGTTGAACCGAATCCGAGGTTCAAGGAACTCGGATTTGGGGTCGTCACAGAGGTGATGCGACGTTGGGACACGAGGCCACCGAGGCGATGAGCCGATTGGACACGAGGTCGTCGAGGCGAAGGTTTGGAGATCTCGAAGACAAACTTGGTAATTAAACATATTTGACTTTTTCTTCCATGACAGTTGTAATGTGAGAATTTTTATTAATAATATTTCGTTCTCAATACAAATGAATCTATAGTGATGCTGAAGTATCATACTTTCCAAAATGCAAAGTCCAAAATTATAATGATTATAACTTATGCCCCTAACTGTCAAATTAACTCCAAATCCTGATATTTTCTACATTTAATCAATAACTTAACGTAGTCGACCCCCGCGATTATCATCCCGACACACTCCCTTTATCTGATATGGGGGTACTACCTCCTAACCTGCCACATACTGTACCAGCTCGTTGTTCTGGACCTTTTTCTCGATCAAATCTTTTAAGTCCCGACAAGTTTTAGTTGAGTGCCCCGCTGTTTGATGATAGTTGCATAAAACATTCCTTTGGTTGTGGTGGTTCAAAGAATGGCTTTCCCTTCATCTCTTCCAAAATTTACACTCTACTAGTATTTAGTGGAGTACAAGTCTTCCCATCTTTCTTCGACTAAGAGAACGCCTTGTTTACCTAAGGATTTGTCTTCAGACCGACCCGATCCCACACCTCTGGTTTGGTTTCACTGTTTCTGGATCGGTCGACTGTCTTCTAATTCTGGCTCAAATTTGTTAGAACCTCCTCTATTGCAATGAATTTCTTTACCCGGTCATATGTCCAATAAGTCCTTTAAGGGCTTGAACATAATATCCTTCATTATTTTGCGAGACTTCTCAACATCCAAGCTCAAAGTAAATAAACCTAACGTCTAAGTCATGTTAAGATCGGTGATTATCCCGACGGCTTCCCTAAACCTTTACACATATTGACTTCGTGTCTCGGTAGGCTTCTGTTTGATCTACATGAGTGACACCTTAAGCTTCCTCCTCCTTTTGTTACTCCTGAATTGCTCATGAAGTTTGTTGCATAGCTCATGCCAAAACTCAATGCAATTCGGTGGTAGAGACAAGAACCATTGCTTCGCCGACTTCTTTAAAGTGGTGACAATCATTTTACACATCTCGACCTCTGAATGGTTGTAGTAATCCATGACGCTTTGATATGAATGAGTGTGATCATATGGATCACCAGTTCCATCGTACGACTATAATGGTGGCAACTTCTTGGTTGGGTCCGCCCTTTCTTGACAATGGTCGGGGAAAAGGGGGACTTCAGATCAATGGTGTTTGGAACTGGGTTCTTCCCTGGCATCCTTTTCTCAAGTTCATCTATTCTCCTCAAAACTAGGTCAAGGAAATATAGCACTCGATCACGTCTGTCTCCTCTTCTAGTGTCATCGTCTGCCTTATTAGAAAGCAAGGACCTGGTTCTCGTCCGATCATCGTTCACCCTATTGGCAGACGGGGACCTGGTTCTCCTACGACCACGAGAAGCCCGACTTATATTCCTTTGTTCATATTCTACACGATGGCCTCTTGAAATTTCCTTGGGTTGGGACACTAGGGGGTCATTCACATAGCCGCGATGAACTCAACATTATGGCGTTGGTTCCCTAGACCCCCTGACAGTAGTTTGGGGCTCGTTATCCTCCTGTAGTTCCTTTAGAAGCCCTACCCATTCCTCTTATTGTCGGCGTAGAGCCTCCAATGCATTTTCAGCCCTCTGAATGGTGTTCCTCCGTATCTTCTTCCTCGGGTTCTGTCCAGCCGACTCTCTATTCCGATCCTGTCTTCTTGTTCCCCGGGTCTAATCCTGTCTGACTGTTCCTCTAGTCCGATCCTGGCGAATCGGGGATTGATTATGTGTTAGCCTCGTACACAGATCCTGAACCGGTAAATTGAGATGAGAAAACAACCGACTTCTAAGAGGCGATGATTGGGTCCCGCCGGGCAGACGCCTGTTAGCTGACGGACCCAATCTGTTTAATACTAAACCATAAGGATTAGACAGGTCTGCCGATGAAACTGCCTCCTCTACAATTCCTTCAACTAGTCTCGCCATGAATTTTGATGCAAACTCCAATTAAAACATCGAACGATTAGTGATTTTTCGAATAGAATTTTACTGGCTCTCCTTCTAGTGAATGTTAACGTCTAATTTTATGAGCCCGTTGAACACCACCAAAAGTACGAACACCTACACTCAGTAAAAATCGTTAGTCATCCCCAAAACTAGCGACGACTTAAACTGTCCGGGGATGCTTCGATGTAAGAGTAAGTATAAGCCAAAAGCATAAACAGTAAAGGGAATTAAATTACTAGAAAATAGTAAAATTCTATATATCAAAAAGTGTATACCTTGATCCCTAGTTATGACTATATTTATAGATGCAATGTTCATTCAAGACTAATTAGGAGTGAGAGTCCTTTTCAGAATCCCTTTAGTATCGCAATTAATTATTAATAAATTTCTTCCCAAATTAGATCTCCTTATTTCTACCAAATAAGAAAATAGAATTTTACTTTAATGAAGACTCTCTCCCACTTCAAGTCAAGTCGTTTAGATAGATTTGGGCCAACACCGGATTCGGGCAATTAAATAAATTGGACTATACCTTAACCAGACCCAAATAAATATATCCGAACATGCGATTAGTGTAAAACTACAAGCCTTAAAATAAAATAATATTTTATATATGACTCCCTTCTTTAATTAGTCCCTCCTATTCCATGCGGATAATATGGATATAAATTTATATCAAACATAAGAATTTGTAACATACTATATGAAGTTGAGATGGAGGAGACCCGGTGATTCCTTCTCCCCCGTTCGAATACGTTACATATTTGATGTATTCTAAGAAATGAGTTGATATCAAATTAATTCACCCTTGTTTTTAAATGTTTTCCAAACAATAATTGCACATTGTTGTTAGATGTTTTTCAAAATAAAAACATTACAAATAATGTGATATATCTAAAAGAAGGGAGCTTAAAAACAGGGGCCTTCTAATGAAATACTCGTGAGATTTCTCTTAATGAAAAATTAATTTACATAAAATTTCTCAATAGACATTATTTACATAATCTTAATGAAATAATTAATTTACATTAATACTGCAAAGTTGATAAATATTGCGAGATGGGGATTAAGGCTGCATGTGCCTTTTTGTCACTGAATTAAAAGTGAAAGCTAATATTGGTAATTTCATATAATTTTATTTATTTATTTTTGACAAATAAATATTAATATTTATCTAGAAAATATGTAAATATAATACTACTATATCAAATGAATTTAAAAATAAATCTTCACAAGGGGTATTACTTATGTAGCTAAAATAGAAAATTTACAGAAGTTTATCAAATCTTATAATAATTAAATTATCACACGATTATTTGATTCCTTATTTGAGAAAGCATCATACATTATGTTAAATTCAAACGTGAATGTCATTCATAGTTTGACACATACCACATTTGATATGCATAATTATTATTATTAGTGAAAAGATTATATATATGGTTTTGAATGATTTTCTACTGGTTTATTAGTCCTTATGAAGCTCAAATATTATTTTTTTATAAATATTTTTGAAAAATTCAAAATCTTTTGTATAATAATTGTGGAATCACCATGCATGGATTGATACCCAATTCAACCACATTTATAGTCCTTAATTATTATTATTCCAAGCTTCTTCTTCACTTAAAAAGTGTTGGTGCAATCCTTACCTTCTCCGATATATCACAGTCCACAACATTAATTCTGCTTGATTTAACTTTATCTCCTTAATTATCCGATAAGTTTACATGCACAATAATTACATATTACGTTAAATATTATATTTATTTATATCATTAAAAAATAAAATATGACACATATTTTAATGATATGTCCTATTTTTTAATAGTATAATATTTAATATAGTAATTAACTGTTATGTGTTTATACTTATTCTTAATTACCACTTAACTTGGCAGGAACCCATAGAATTATTAGTCGATAATATACGAATTATTCCATAATAGACTAGAAAAATGTATTCTCTCATTTATATAGTTAGACATATGTTTTTAAGTCAAATTTAAAAAATTGATGCGACAATTAAGTTGAGTATTACAATAATTTGTGTAGAAAATCATAGAAGTTCATATTAAATATAATTATGATTAGATGAATGAATGAAATTTGAAAAACGAATAAACATGAGTATCTTACTGATGCTAAAATTTTTGCACCTATAATCAATAGTTAAAAAATTAATCCAACTAATAATTACTGAATAACTCGGTTGGATAATATGAATCACTATCGAATTAACTTAATTAATTTTTTAATTAATTAAAAATTAAACTTAAAACGACCTTTTAAATATAGGTATTGACTCTATTGACAAAGTGAGTATTTCATCGCTATACATAGATAATTTCTATCCGTAACTTTTGAGAATTAATAATAGTACAGTTCATTTTTTTTAAAACTAAATTTTATATTAATAACTTAACATATTTCAAATACTTCAATAAGATAATAAAATTATGGGATGATACAATCCATCCCTATCAACCTACGGGGTAGGTCAAAGATGATGGAATAGTTGTAAAAAAAATAATTTATTTTTTGAGAGAGGGTATAGAATGATCTCATTCAAGTTAAAATAGAATGAATAATTATATTCTCTATTCTATTTTTTTTTTCAATTCAAACGTATAATAAGTGTTATAAATTGAAGGTAAATTTTTGTCAAATTTCTCCTAATTCCCTTGTTGACCTATTTTATTAGATTTTTCTTAGACCATTTTAAAAATAAAAAACTCAATATTTTAAAAAAAAAATTATCATGCCAAACATAATTATTAATTTTTTTATATAATTTTTTATTATATTAACTAAAAATTAAAAAATAAATCAATTTTAATTATAAAAATATATTAAATTAATTTTTAAAAAATCAACAATTATCCTATATTTTAAAACGGAGGACAGTACTACATCTGTCGAAAAATTTAACTAAATTTTGAGTCGACTAGTTATAGTGCCATGTTTATAAATATATTACGATTTAGGGGGTAATTTGTGTGTATACAAAAGCTAACCATTTCTTCAACAAATTTATCACTTTTTTGGACAGGTAAAAATAATTTTAAATATGTCAAAACATCAAATTAACATAGAGATTCAAAGTTTAGGGGCAATTGGTTATGTATATGTATTCGATAAATATATCATTTCTTTTCAAAATTATATATTTATCGAATAAAATAGATATAATCACGAAATTGCCCTTGCACTTTTGTGTAGTACACATGGACAAAGTGTGACAAAATTATTTTATAATATTAATAGAGCCTGAAGTATAAACATAATTTAGCACATAATTTCATTATAATATTGGAAAATCAATTTTTAAAAGCTGATTTTTTTTGGTTTTCTAGTATTAAGATTGTGTTCGTGTTACTAAACCGGTTCAAACTTTATGAAATCTCTTATTTTTTCCCGGTTCATTTTATGATTTTATCCATATAGTTAATTGTTTTAATTTGATCATAAATATAATAATTTATTCGATTTAAGCACGTAAATAGCGTGCTAAGTCATGTATATCACATTTCTATATATAAATACAAATAAATGAAATCCTTTTTTAAAGCCCTAATTTTGAAAGTAGATCCTATTATTATACTTTTTTCTCATTTTTTTTTAACTGTATGATACAAAATTACTTTTATTAGGGGACATTTGTTATAAGTCATCAAAAGTAATCATCTTAAATACTTGATAATGTGAGTTAGTTATCTTTATAAATGTCTGTTACATTGGTAATTTTACATTCTCGATAATCAGATATCCGGTAAAGTGTAAGATTCCTTGTAATCAGATGCCAAAAAAATAGATGGTAACCTGATATTACCACATAGTGGTCATCTTAAAATTTTTATTTAGACAAAAATATTTTTATATTTAATAATTAGAATATAAATATCCTTATTAGTCACACAGTTTATATTTACTAGTGTATTAGCCCATGCGAGGCATAAATTTTTTGTTTTGTTTTTATTTTATAATTTAATCATTTATATGTATATTTAGTAGTTGAAATTTTGTAATCAAATATGTAATAAATAATAGTATAACAACTTGTAGATTTCAAAATAATCTAGAAAAAAATAATAATAATTGTTCAAATATATAATAATAGTAAATTTTATTTTGTATTGAGTGTAAGTTTGTTATATATTATAAAATTTATGATTAAATGTAATTATGATTATATACGTTAATGAAACTCGAAAAATGAACAAACATAAATATTTTAACATTGCATCTATCATTAATAATTAAAAATTTTATTTTATTAAATATTTAATAGTACCAAATTAATTTAGTTGGACAATATAAATTACAAAATCGAGTTACCTCGATTGGTCCTTCAATTAATTAGAAAGTTGATCCCAAGTCTTATTTTTAAATATAGGTATTAATTTTTTAATTATTTTGATTAATCGTTTTGTTTGTCGATATGTTTAGACGTTGAACTAAAATAACTCATTGTCCATACAAAATATGTGGTGTGGTTTGCTATTATAAGTTTAGTTATTATTAACGACATATTTAAAATTTTTGTACTTCATAGTTAAATAAATCTTGAATTATTATTTTATAAACATATTAAATTTTTTAATATGATTTACTAGTAATACAAAATTAATTAGTTCGATACTATTTTAATGATTGTTGATTTCATTTGATAATAATCATATAGGTGAACATTCATCTAAAGTTAGTACAAAAATATTTTAGTAAGATTAATATTATAAAAAATATATCCAGTAATTTTGAATTCATAACAAATACTCATAAGAACAATTATTGGTAATCACATTTTTTCTCCAAACAGAAATAATATGATATGATTATTTTCTATTATCAATAATCGGATATCCAATAATCTGTGTTTAGGCATGAATATTTATCGTGACTTATAATAAACACTTTTTTATAACAATGGTATCAGAGACGCAAATATTTATTATAAATATTATGGATACGGTTATGGGGAAGTTAACTTCACCAGAAGTTAGTTTAGAGATCAATAAAGTGTACGGTGAAGTTAACTTCATTATAACCGAATTTAAATATTATTATATCACAAAATATTATAATTTTCTTAATAAATCTAGATGAAGAGAAATTGAATGAAAAGTGTAAAGATAATTCTCTTTCCAAATTTTGGAAAAACTTAATAAATTAGGCACAAAGAGAAAAAAAAAATGAAAATTGAAAAGTATTTTACTGAGGTATCTCTCCAGCAATCGTTCACGCTTTAAATAACATGGCAGCGGAAAAATGTCGGCAACTACAACTTTCTCTATTCAATTCAAAACGTACACACGCATAGGAGCAGTATGTAGAGAAGGACCTGGTCCAATACACCCAGTATACTCTCTTTCTCTCTTTAAATAATCTGCTTCGTGGGTTCTACTCAAAATTTAGTCTTCGATTCTTCGATCAATACAGTGTATTGAACTCGCCGTCTTGATTTTTTATTCGAAGCCAACTTTGCGTGCCCCTTTGCTTTTCATAGATCTTGTATCGTCGTTGGGAGCGTTTATATAAGCTTTATATATTGGTTTGGTGATTTTCTATCTACCCTTTAACTGAAATTTATCATTATTGATTTCAACTGTCTTGGTATGATATTGTTTTCAGGTACCCTTTTCTGCAAATTCTTAGCATTTTGATTCCGTTTCCTTCATCTTGAGGAGCTCATTCTCTATTTATTCTGTGTTTTTCAAGTATTTTTGAGGAAAAAGTAAAAAATCTTAGTATGTGGGGTTTTATAGTTAATGGTTCATTTTTTATATTCTTAAATTGAAAATTTTGATTGGTAAGTGTAAATGGGTCTTATGTTAGATTTTGGAAATTAATATTTTTTATTTACTCGATTGGGTTTGTCAAAATTAATTTTCAGTTCGTTGTTTTATATGTTTGAATTCTTGATTATATTGTTATTATGGTGTTTGTCACTTTTCACTTCTCCTTGTTCAAGGCGCGTTTCTCCCAATTCTTTTGGTTTGAATGCTTTTATAAATCAGCTTTGATTGCTGGTTTTTGGGTGTTGAATTGGTTTTTGTGGTTATTTATTTTATGTGATTTTTGTTTGGAATTTTAGGATTTCAATATTTTTACCTCCCACTTGCTATAGGGCCCATTTTTGGTTTGTTTCTTGTTCCTTGTACAATTTTGCTTTTTCTTCCAGACTCATTTTCTTCATTTTCTTTTTGGCGTTTACTAATAATTGGTTTATGCTTTTATTGCAGAAGATTACATCAAATTTACAGCCAAGAAGGGATTTTATCGATCATTGATCTGAAAGAGGGAATTTGTTACCTATTTTGTTTGACATTTATTCTGCAAATGCTAAATTTAAATATGTCAAGAACTCAGTCAAGGACTAACCGAGCTATGTCTTTAGGAGGTAAGTTATCATTGCATTTGGTTTCGACAGCTGGGTTTGTGCTGCTTTAATCTTTAACGGGGTCACATTCAAGGCTGCCATGTTGTTGTGCTCCCCTTGGTCTTAATTTGAATTTGTTTATTGAATTGGTTATAGCATGGAAATTGATTGTTTATTCCCTTATTTTTCTTGATTGGTGCCTATCCTCACAAAATATTTGCATCTACAACAACAATATATTTGGCTGAGCTGCTATGTCTTTAGCTTTAGCAAGTCCGTTGAAGGAACAGCTGCAGCTAGTGATCATATTGTTCCTAACTACGCGATTGAGCTCTTTGTTCTTAATTTTTTTTTGGTTGGAAATGTCAGGAATTACTTCATTTTAATATTTTTAGATATACAAAATTGTGAACTCTTTTGATAATGGTTTGTACCTTTTTGCATGCAGGCATGGACTACGTTGATCCAAATAAGAAGAGCAATATTTTAGGAAAGATTCTTTTGGCTGCTGTCTTAACAGCATTATGCATTCTCATGCTTAAACAATCTCCAAGTTTCAACGCCCCAAGTGCAGTAACTCCCTGATCCCTTTATTCCTTTAGTACCCTGCTATAGATATCTCAAGTAAAGAAAATACATTCAAAATACCATGATTTGCAATCAATATCATTTACACCTATTAAAAGAAACATAATCTATTTTATTTCTATGCAAACACAACATTGCAATTGAATGCATTTTGTTGCTTTTGTAAATTTCATTATGGGTGCTTTATATGTTTTGTTCCCTGTGTAGAAATATTGAAGTCTGTAGATTTCTCACTTTCCCCCCTTTCTTCCGTTCTTGCCTTTTGGGGTTTCCTTCAGTTTCTTAGTAATAATGGGGTATTTCAAAGCATCAAATTTCACTTGCCTAATGTGCCAATGGGTTAAATTACAGTGTTATCTTCCCTAAGCTGAGTATGAACTCAGCAAATAGATTTTAGACATAGCCAAGCAGTTGAAAATTGAGTGGGAACTCTTTGCATTTCTATGTCATGGATGCTCCACAATCCACATGTCTTCACATGTAATGTAGGTCTAGATTTTGGAAGTTTGAATCTCATAATGTTGTGTCAAAATTCGGTGCAAAATCACCGATGTTTAAACCATGGAGTGTGATAAAACAATGTGTGATATCCATGTTAGTTTCTCATAATTAATTGGTTGTGCATGCCTACATAAGAGAGGAGGGTGTGTCATATTGGCTTATGCTATAATATGGTAGAATATTTTTAAATTACCAAGTCTTGTAGTGATGTTGATGCAGGACGAAGAAGAAGAGCCTGTGAAAATTGGTTGGGTTTGCGATTTTTTGTGGCAACAGCGTGGGTTTCTGAGTTTAGTCTTTGCTACAGAGATAATTAAGGTTAGGATTAGGGTTTAATGGCGGCAGAGTGGGATGTTAGGGCTTGGGTAGCGGCAACAGTGCTAAGGTTTTGGGAATATTGGGGTTTTGGCTGTTTGGGGTGGCAGCAGAAAGTTTATGGTTTGGTTTTGGGCTAGGGTGTGGCTTTGGGTAGGGTTTGTGTTGGCGGTAAAAGTGGTCTAAGGCTAGGGTACCAGGTTTAGCTCTGATACCAAAATGGTGGAGAACCGTCTCACGAAGAGATATCTGTCTCAAGAAGAGATATCTGTCTCAAGAAGAGATATTATCACACAGAAAATTATACAAATCATTCAATTCAATAAATCACTCTATATAAAATACTAAGTTTACAACCATATTTATAGTACTCCTAAACAACTATCCTAGCCTAATTTGGACTCTATAAAATAAATACAAAATAAATAAGATAATTACAAATTATGGAGACTCACTTAAAAATACAAATTCTTATTAAAATAATTCCTAATTAAAATATAACTCTAATTTATGGGTTAGGCTTCCAAAATCTTTTATATTGGCCCAACCAATTCTCACGAGCTCTTCTTCTTCTTCTTCGTCCTGCATCATTAAATATAACTCTAATTTATGGGTTGGGCTTCCAAAGTCTTTTATATTGGCCCAACCAATTCTCACGAGCTCTTCTTCTTCTTTGTCCTGCATCAGATGTTTATTACTCCATCTTATTTTCTGTGGCTATTTCAAACTGGCACTTAGTTCAAGGATAAAAAGTGTGAACATTTATCCCACAATTGCCCCTCCCTTTAATATATGTTGATGGGTTCCAGAAGTTTTTCTTTCGGATTTACTATAAGGTTTATATAGTCTAGTGACTCTAGGCCAATCAAAGTACATTGGTTTTCTAAATGTGAAACATTTTGTGATGTTCCTAATTGGAAAGGGAGCCACATAAAAATGACGCGGAGGGAGTGTGAATTACGAAAATTGGCAAATGTATACAATAAATTTGGTTTCAATTTGTAGCTTAAGGAAGAAAAGGACAACAAATTGGTGTTAATTAATAATTATTTCTAGATTAATAAAGTATTGATGCAAATAGTTTTCTGCATGTTGGCCACACTTGTACAGTATTTGTTGAAAAACGATTGGGATAAACTCTGTTGTACAAGCAACAGTTCTTGGATTCCACCCACCCCCTATTTTCCTCTTAGTTTTTTTGATGTAAAAGGGGGCATTTTTTATATACTATCAACGGGGACATTTAAAGCGCCAAAATTGTTCTTTATTTATGTTCTCATCCGTTCACTTGCCATGACACACATTGTTCATGGTTTGTATTGATGTGTTTTTGTTCCTTGTTTACTTATGTTGCTGTTTAGTAGCCAAGAAGATTTAGGAAACACAAATATAAACTTGAATTTTGTGATTAGGTATTTGTGTTGGAATAGATATTATCTTATGCTATGTTTTCTTCTCATTTTTGATGGCTTTTTAACAACTATATCTGACACGCCTTCACATCCTATTCTGATTTCGCTTTCTCCTATCTTTTTTTTTTCTCCCAAGTTCTCTCTTCATGAAGCAGGGATTACACATGTTCTAGTAACAGGAGGTGCTGGCTATATTGGTTCTCATGCTGCACTACGACTTTTGAAGGATTCATACCGTGTAACTATAGTGGTATGTTTCTTTCTGAGCAGCACTAATAATTTGCATTGCATACCTATGATTTGTAAGAGATCATAAAAGAAATTATTCCTCTTTTTCAACAGGATAATCTCTCTCGAGGAAACCTGGGTGCCATCAAAGTTCTACAAGAACTATTTCCAGAACCTGGGAGACTTCAGTTTATATATGCCGACTTGGGAGATGCTAAAGCTGTATCCTGAGCATAATTTACTGTTACTGTGGACAACATATTAATTGGTGTCTAAAATGGTCTTGCACTATATACATCTTGTTTCCTTGATCAATATTTTAGGTGAACAAAATATTTTCAGAAAATGCGTTTGATGCTGTGATGCATTTTGCGGCTGTAGCATATGTTGGCGAGAGCACCCTTTATCCGCTTAAGTAATTATTAAAACCTTAACAAAAGTCCTTTAAAAACTGTAAACGCAAATATATGTTGCTGATCCCGTATGAGTTGTTAAACTTATTTAGTTGGGAATTCTGATGTGTATAAAATAAATATTACATGAAAATGAGTTGCCAATATCTTAATGCCTCTACCCTTCAATGTTGATGAAGATCAAGCTCTACTTTTCTCTGCGAGTAAAGCTCTTTATGTCTCGATTTTAATTCTTTTTAGGTAATTTTGGAGAGATTCCTAAGTCTTCCTTTCTATCAAATTACTTACCTGAAGATAAGTAACAGGAATAATAAATACGTTCAAGAAGTGTTCTTTATAGGTCAAAGTAAGCACCTCATGTATGATATTTTACTGTAAATGGTACATACATTATCCTAATCTTAATCTATTTCACAAAATTCCTTCCCTTCCCAGGTGAGAATTTCAAAGATTTTCTGTTGGGATTTCAGGCAGCAACTTTGGAATTATTAGCAACCTATTAAATTTCAACCAAGCCAGTTCTGTTTCTGGTCCATTCATGATGCATAATAAATATATTCCACATTTTATAGTGCACGTGTGTCTGTGTGTGATTCTTTATTTGGAAAATATATTGATTTTGTTTAGGACAGGTATATAAACTATTTGAACTTATCAATATATAAACAAATAAAACTATTTGGAAAACCGAGGCAATCTTCTTATAAAATTTTAGTCCGTCTTTTGTAATCATAGTGTTTCACTCTTATCTTTTGTTTCTTCTGACCATTTGGACTTGGAGTTGTAGAATTGCGATCTATATGTGTTTATTAACTTTATTTACTCGACAATACAGGTATTATCATAATATTACATCAAATACCCTGGTGGTGTTAGAGGCTATGGCAGCACATGGCGTGACGACTCTGATATATTCAAGTACGTGTGCAACATATGGGGAGCCTGAAAAGATGCCAATTACAGAAGAAACTCCTCAGGTGAGTTTTAATACCCTTTTCTGCTCATGGAGATTCAATACTACTGTATGAGAAAACAGCTCATTCTTCTGTTGCATGTGCAGCTTCCAATTAACCCGTATGGAAAAGCCAAGAAGATGGCAGAAGATATCATCTTGGATTTTCATAAGAACTCGAACATGGCTGTCATGATCTTAAGGTCGATATATAAATGCGTTATTGTTATCTTCATGACCCATTGGTTATTTTATCATTTCCAGTTTTAATTATTGATAAGACTGCAAAAAGCCAAAATCTAAAGAAGGCTCCTTCATATAAATAGCAAGCCTTATCTGAAGGCCACCACTATTGATGTTCCGAGCCTGGTTATAGTCTATAAGCTCATGGTCAATAGTTTTAGTTATTTTATAGTATTATGTGTTATTTGTTAATACTTGATGTAATTATATTGCCAGCCTTTGCAGTTTTACTAGGCTAACAAAAGTACTTGCACATATTTGCCTGTTCAGAGTTGTATATATTACAGGAATCTTAATCGCTTCATTTTTCAACTTTTGAAAAGCTATCTCTACCTTAAATTTTCTATGCCCAAGGATTTTATCTGCTAATTTCATTGTCCAAGTGAGATCTTCTGCTGCTGCTTCTTTGCTAATCCCTAAGTTTATCAAGTTCATAAATTCTGGTTCTTGTCTGTGTCCTCAAAGAAGGGCTTATTTCATGAAATTGAGAAGCAAGCCAAGTAATGTATATAATTTCTTAAGGTTATACATGTTTCAAAAGTGGATGTATCTATATTCTTCATTGAGTAACTGTAGGCTGTAGTAGCTACACTCATTATATGAATATAAGTAAAATGTTTACACAAATGACAAAACTAATAAATTTTGAGACCTGCACAAATCTCTTTCTCAGAAACTTATAGTGAGGAATGGATTTCTGGCAACAAATGCTTCTAGGTAGCCACTTTATTAATTTTTTAATAAGAAACATAATTACCAAAGAATTGACGAAATTTTATTTTTCCTTGCATTTCAGATACTTTAATGTAATTGGATCGGATCCAGAGGGAAGACTTGGAGAAGCTCCCAGACCAGAATTACGTGAGCATGGACGGATATCAGGTGCTTGCTTTGATGCAGCTCGTGAAATTATTCCTGGACTACAGGTATTTTTTTTTAATTTTTTTTTTGTTTTGTATTTTGTTTTGGATTTCTAGGTTCCCCTTTTTCTTTTTTCTTTTTTCTCCCTCCGTTTTATGTGGTCTCTTTGAATTGGTACACAGTGCTTCATAATTAAATTACTTGAAATTCAAATAAACTGATTTGCCTTGCTAGAAAATCAGATGGAAACCCCACCAGCTATCTTCTTATGTTGTTACAAAAAGATCAACCAAGGAAATTTAGTTCTAGAAAACTAGTCTCAGACTGCTGTGACGCTCAAATGTAAGTATGATATATGGATTTATCTTGTTAAGCTAATTGATTTCCATCTCCACACAGGTTAGAGGAACAGACTATAAAACTGCAGATGGCACTTGCATTCGGGACTACATTGACGTTACTGATCTTGTTGATGCTCACGTGAAAGCCCTTGAAAAGGCAGAGCCTGGAAAGGTTGGAATCTATAATGTTGGAACAGGAAGAGGTATAGATTTGAATACTGTCTATTATCTTGATCGCGAGATTCAATTCCCCAATATATACACCTAAGTTCTCTACATTCTTGTTTTGGGTATCCTTTATATCAGGTAGATCAGTAAAGGAGTTTGTGGAGGCTTGTAAGAAGGCAACTGGAGTATCTATCAAAGTTGACTTCCTCACCCGGCGGCCTGGCGACTATGCCGAAGTGTTAGCGGACCCCACAAAGATCTTCCGGGAGCTAAATTGGACCGCGCAATACACTGATCTTCAAGAAAGTTTGCAGGTGGCTTGGAGATGGCAAAAATCCCATCTTAACGGTTACGGTCTGGCTAGTTTGGTAACATCTTCATAATACAGTTTAGTGGAATACTAGGTTTGACCCCAAATGCAGAGCCAGATTTTGCCTCAGTTCTATTACTAATATCCTATAATAAGGGTTTTAAAGGCAGGGGTTTTGATATAGTTCTCACATAATATTTATTAAATTATTAATATTATTGCTATTATACGGGCTAGAGGTTTAGGGGAACCATTTATTCCACCTTATGTAATTCAGACAGGTAATTTGTTTAATAATAATAATAATACCAATCAGGTATAGCTTTGCAATTCCCTCTTCTTTCTTTTTCTATATGACCTTCTGTGGGAGCAGGACTGCCAGTTCTTGGTTCTGTAATGCTTTTTGATTCATTTATTTTTCCTTTATACTGGCTTTATTAAGGTACTTGCTATTTAGTTGGCATCCGGATTTGGTAAAGTTGAGATTTTGAGAAGTCAAAACGTTTAATATAGAAAAAGTTAGTATTTGTATATTCAGATTTGAATTGCAACTTAGTGTTATTTATTACTTTTCAAATTATAAGATCACGACTTTTGAAAAGTCAATTTAAAATATTTTTAAATTCAAAATTGACACGATTTATATAAGTTTTTAAAATAATAAAATTTATAATTGGTAGTATTTTTTAGGTAGTTAATAATTATATTATTATAAACTAACATAATTTATGATAATTTTGAATTTAAAAATATTTTAATTTGACTTTTTAAGAATCAATATTGATGGAAGGGAAGAAATACTAGTACTAAAGTTGTCATGTGTTACAATAAATGTACATGGGTTGAGGTGCATTTACAAAAACATAATAAAAATAAAAGAGAAGAAATAATCCAACATATTAACTCAGTTTCATGCAAAACTCAGGCGGTATATTAGATACTTTGATCAACCAAGAAGAACACTAATTCAAAGGCAAATACATTAAAAGAACATCATCAATAATCAGCAACAAATGTCCATATTCAATTTTCAAACAACCCAAAAAGGAGCAGGATCAAACTTCTTCAATTCCCCTGGAAAAATTTGCTTGATACTTCCATCCTTCAAATCAAAAACACCCATATCATGACCACCATACATATCATGCTCGTTCAGATTCATTCGATCCCAATAATCATCCGTAAAATAAATCGAATTCCCTTTAATTTCTTGAAAATCCAAAGCTGAAACAGATTTAGACTGATTTCCACCCAAGAACAAAGCTTCATCATCTACTAAGGATTCAATTTTTCCCCATATTTTCCCGCCAAAATCAAGTTTGTAAACATTGAATTTCTTAGTCATGTAGGGACAAACCAAGTGTGAGTAAACTTCATCATCAAGAAGCCCTCCTTCATTCACAACTTCACCATCCTCCCTAACAAATTCTCCAATAATTCTCTTAACAAGAAGAAGAACGCCTCGCGATTCGACTAAATACAACTTACTAGTATAAAGATCTTTAAAAAACTCTCCAAATTCCACCAATTTATCACTCAAAGAAGCTTCTATCTTCCCCTTCTTCACAGGGATTAATCCTCTAAAATCCCAAATTTCAACAGAACCAACATCAGATAATGCAAATAAATAATTTTCTTTGCATATTATATCGGCATATGATCCATTTGAACCTTCAAGATCTGTCCACTCAGTGTCACCATACATTAAAAATACAATCTTGGAGCAAATACCATATATGACCACAACTCCAAACTTTTGGCAAGAACGAATAGGATCCGAAATTAGAATAGCTTTGGTAATCCTATCAAAGAATGGAATATTAATCTTTCGAGCTTCGATTTGAAAGGGATTGAAGATAAATAACTCCCTTGTGTTTTTGTCCAAAATTATCAAACACCCGTGTGAAGATCCAATGCAATTATGACTCTGTTTATCATAACCCCACAAGTTCTTGAACTCAAAATGGCCTAATTTCTCTTCAAGATTAATAAAAAAACACCCATTATTGTTATTTTGACCATTTTCATCATCATAATCTTCTTGGTGATCTGTAGGAACCATTAATAATGGTGGTAGAAGCGTTGGAGGGTGTAAAAAAGAAGAGACGAGACAAAATTTTGAAACAGAGGATTCCCAAGAACGGCATACATGTTTGAGATGGAACATATCAAGATAGGACAATCTTTTTAGGACGGATTCTAAAAGATCATTGGGAAGTTTGGACCAATTTGATGAAGGTGAAGAAAGCAGTCTTCTTTTTTTGGTTGACATTTTATGAAAAGGAAAGGGTTTAAGGGGGTTTAATTCAATGGTTTTTTTTTATTAATTTTTTTTTATGGAAAGAAGAGTATTTAAGGGTGATAATTAAGCGAGAACCTTGATACGTGGTGAATTTTGAATTGAATGGAACCTTGACCCGTTGTCTGTATTGACACAATAACCTTAGTATAGGTAGAAGACACCACACCCAATTATGAATAGTTGAATGATAAGTTTGAATCTCAAAGAAAACTAAGAACAACTTATAAATTCTTAAAGAACCAAAAGAAGAGAAATATAATGTCAATATTGAATGAATTGTAATATAATACATCAGCTTTAACGCAATTTATACTAATTATAATAACCCCAATCCAAATAGCAAAATAAACATAACAATCAAATTTAAACTAGGAATTGAAACCCTAACTAATCAAATTCCTAATTACATTAGAATTTAGGCTTTCTAGAAATTTAATTTCCAGCACTTTAAAACTTAAATTCCAGCTGCAATTAAGCCTTAAATAACTTGAATTCTGTTCCTTAAAAAAAATTAAAAGTCTTGAGAATTGCCGTGCTTTGTAGGAATTGGACTTTGCCAATTAGGAATTTATAACCTGCCGCCGAGGTTTGCTAAATGACTTAGCCGAACTCCTATTGGAATTGGAACAAGCAATCTGCCGAGATTTAGAAACCAAACTTCTTAAGATTTGCCCAAGTCTTTTCCTCGCCGCGTGATGCTTCATCTTTTACCGCGTTAACCTGCCTGCCCAATCCTTGCTGCTGTTGGAAACTAACTTATCTGACCTCATTGAAGAGAAGGTTCTTGGTCACCCTCCAAACTACGCCAGCCCCACAATCTGCAGCAGAGTTGACAAACAGTAAAACTTTCCAATCAACAGATCAATTTGTTAATTTTTCTATACCATCCCTATAAAAATAACAAAACCTTAATCTCAAAATTAGGAGTATAAGAATTGGATGACAGAACTTAAAATTTTTTGTTACCTAACTTGTACATAGGATTATGAGGCAAAAGCTAAGTACTCAGCAAGTTTAATATCCATAGGATTATCAGGCAAAAGCTAACTACTCAGCAAGTCTCCAATTAAGATTTGGATTGCTGCAAATTTAGCTCCCTTGAATCATTTGAATTTTGCTTGCGACTTGAATTTTAGCTCCACTTTAAGCATCCTTGAATAAACTCCAGCCCGATTAATTAGAATCAACCCAATAAAACATGACGATCATAAGACTCGGCCTCGTTTGATGTATTATTAGTGTACACTGAAACCCTTTTAGTTAAAGTTATTATTGAGAAGCCTAGCTAATAGCTACCCTTAAGCAGCATGCCCCTTACTTTGTTGGAATTTCATTCCATATAGTTAGTGATTAAGGGTTCTTGCAGTTTTAACTGAAACACTGATAATCCAAATAAAAGAATTAGGCCATTGTTATGAACCAAGTTCAAAATAGAAACCAAAACAACACAAAAAGTGAAAAAACTCTACGTGAATGGAGCCAACTAAATACAGGGCTCCCAAGAAAATGGCTTTAAAATCAAGAAAATTGCTCCTGAGAAATATTTGGACTGCCACAGTTGAAGCCTTGATCAATTTTATAGCCTCTGATATATTTTCTAATTGGAGCAACACACAGTTAGTATCTATTCCCTTGAACCTGCAGTCAGAAAAATGCAACAATAGTACAATCAATAATTTGTAGACAAAATATGTTTTCATTTCATTTGTATTCAATTTCTGCAATTCATGTTCTATAAAAGAAGCATAGCTATTTCCGACGGAAATAATTCCCTCGAAAATAGTATATTTCCCACGGATAATTAGGTTCGATAATAATTCTGTCGAAAATATATTAATTCCGACGGAAATAAGCAGGACCCCTTGGCACCAGATTTCCCGCCAGAGCCAAAGTCAATTTCAACGGAAAGACATAAGTCCGACGGAATTTTCGTCGGAATTAGCTATTTCCAAGGGACGTAATTTCGATGGAAGTTCCGTCAAAAATAAGACTGCATAAAAATCTGATCGCTTTCTCAACGCCGCACAGAACACGGAAGCCAAAAAAAATTCTCTGCTGCTCTCTCTCTCACCGGTAACCTCACATCACCCCCAACAAGTTTTGATCCCGCCGGTTCCCTCCATCCCGCCGGTAATGCCTTAAATCCTAAAAAAAAATTCCCTCTCCCTTCTCTTTCTCTTTCCCCAACCCAAGCTAGCCTTAATTCGTCCAAAATTGTTATAGTTTCCTCATAGGTGGCGGGCGAACCCCTCCTTCCTTCGTAGCCGGATCCTCCAACCAGTGGTGGCAGCTTGACCGGCGTTTCTTGGTGGCAGCTTTACCGGCGCGCGTGGTGGCAGCTTTGCATTGTTTAGTGGCAGAGCCAAGAAATTTAATTGAAGCAAATGGATATTATAATGTCTAAATTTAAAATTATAATTTTTTAAAATAATTTTTTTTAGGACCATGCTATAGCATGCAGAACTGACATTTGGCTCCATCCTGTACAGTGGCTCCTCCAATTGAATCAAGGTAAGGTTTTATTATGATTTAATTTGAGAATGTTGATTGTGGAAGAAAAAGTATTCATATATCATTTTGGGTGCTTATTTTTGGTACTGGAATACATGATCTAATTTGGGAACATATCGTGAATCTTATCATTTTGTGAATCTTATCATTTCGGTGACATTTTGTGAATCCGATTTTGGTATCTATCTATGTTAGGTATTGCATTGCTTAATTTAAGTTGCAATTATATACCTTGTTCAGATATATCTTGTATAATAAATCAAGTTGCATTTGCTTAGTTTTTTACTACTAAAATCAATTAATTAAGTTGTTTTGTGACTTAATTAGCTTTTTAGTTTTAAATAAAAGAAATAATATAATATAATATATAATAAATTATCAAAAAAATAGTAATATAATATTATATAATAATTTAAAATAAAATAAAATAAAATATTAAAATAAAATAAAATAATATAAAATAAATAGTTTAAATTTAATAGTATAATATAATATAGTAATTTAAAATACAATAAAATAAAATATAATAATAACTTAAATCAAATAAAATAAAAAATTAAATTAAAATAATATAATATTAAATAAATTTAAAAAATTTAATTTATTAATTTTATATAATAATTTAAAATAAAATATTACATTAACAAAAAATAAAATAATATTAAATAAATAAATATAATAATAATATAATATTAAATAAAAATTTAAAATAAAATAAAATAAAATTATAAGGTAAATCAAAATAAAATAAAATAAAATACTAAAATAAAATATAATATAATATAATAAAATAACATTGGTATAATATACTAAAATAAAGTAACAAAGTAGTGATTGCTTAGTATTTCATAACTAAAATAAAGTGAATACTTGTGCATGTAGTATACATAAGAGCTTAGAAACCCGTTCAACATTCACTCATTAGGAGTGAATGTCGATTCTAGGACTGTTCCTAGATGTTATATCTCTCACTTAGGTTCATGCCAACAACTTAAGTACGTTTTTTTTGGAGGACTTTTTGGCTGATATCTCTGCATGCTTTCCAAGTGCATATATACTTGAACTAAGTTGACATGATCTATTTTGTGTACTTGGAGACCATGGGGAGATGCTGTCAATTTTTTTTTAAAACAGAAAAAACATGCTCGAAGTGTAGGCACTAGTGAGCAGATGCATCTAGAAATGAGATAAAAGTCTAACCCCCTTTAGATCAGAGATGACTTTTTGTAGGATTCATGCATGGAGTGCATTCAATAACCCTAGTCTGATAGTGTCTTTTGTTCAATTAAAGATGTTAGACGACTAGAGTAGGATTTACCATAGGATACCGCTTGATGGGAGGGGATTACTGCTTGAATACCGTGATGGAGTTTGTAAATTTTTGAATTTTGCAAATGAACATGTTGATGATTTGAACAGAAAGATGTGCCCATGTGTCAAGTGAGTATGGATTCATCATGGGGAATTAACTGATTTGGAAGAAACTCGACGACATTAAATTTGACTTGTTTTCACTTGGGTTTATCAATGAGTATTCCGTATGGATTCATCATGGGGAATTAGCTGAGTTGAGGGAAATGACCGACAATATAGAGCAACCAATTCACGGGGATTCATATTGCAATAACTATGATGCCGTGGAGATGTTGGTCGATGCTTATGGCCCTAACAATATTGATTGGGTGTAAACGAGCATTCATCAAATAGTGCCCAGCAAGAGCCAAATGACATAACAGCTGTCTTTTACAAGATGCTATCTTAATTGGGGGTCCTATTGTATGATGGAAATGATAAACACACCAGGCTCTCTACAGTGATGAAGCTTTTACACTTTAAGAATGAGCATAACTGCAGTGAGAGAGGTTTCAATGATTTGCTTGCTTTTATTAGCGAGTTCGTACCTTAGGATTACACTCTACCATTAAATTACTATGAAGTGAATAATATGGTAAATTGGTTGAATTTGGGGTATAAGAAGATTGAAGCTTGCGAGAAAGATTGCATGTTATACTATGGGGAGGACAAAGCTAAGGTGCAGTGTGATAACTACAATTTGCCTCGGTACATGACGATAAAACGTGGGGGAAGGAGAAACATGTGGCTAAGAAGATCTTACGGTACTTTCCTCTTGCGCTGAGGCTTCAGCGTCTATTCATGTCGTCGTACACTGTTGAGCATATGAGTTGGCATAGAACAAGGGACGTCTTGCCTGGTTAGTTAACTTACCTTGCAAATGGAGATGAATGGAAGAAGTTTGTTGAAAATTTTCTACAATTTGCTGAAAAAGTTAGGAATGTCAGGCTTGGCGTGGCTATAGATAACTTTTGCCCATTTAATAGTTTTAGCTAGCCATACTCTGTTTGGCTAGTAATCATGGTAGCTTGCAATCTTTCATCGTCATGTGCATGAGGGATCCATATTTGTTTTTAACTTTACTCATATCGGGGGATAAAATTCCTACGAAAGACATAAATGTGTACCTCAGGCCGTTAATCGATGAACTTAAGAAGTTGTGAAAGACGGGGGTCCAAACTTATTATAAATCGGTCAAGGAAAATTTTGTGATGAAGGTAGCGTTGTTGTGGACTATCATTGACTTTTCGGCACTTGGGATGATCAGTGGATGGTCGATTCACGGGAAACTATTTGTCCAGTCTGTATGGGAGATGTTCAAGGCACACAGCTGAAGCATGGGCGAAAAACTAATTTCTTTGGAACTGCTCGTAGATTCTTTCCTGTTGATCACAGTTACAGAAAGATCTCTGCACAGTTTAATAGAAAGATATAGAATAAGGGGCTGTTGGTCAATTGTCGGCAGTGAGGTCTTGGGTTGGCTGAACGATTTGACATTTCCACCGTCAGGGAAGAAGCACAGTAAGTTGAGAGCAATAGGTTACGGGAAGACTTATAACTGAACACACTCGCCCAGGTGGTTTGAGTTGCCATATTGGGTCACGCTTTCAGTTCGTCATTGTATAGTTATTATGCATACCGAAAATAATGTATTGGAGAACTTGTTTTACACCGTGCTAGATGTGAATGGTAAAACAAAAGACAATGACAATGCACAAAAAGATTTGGAGGCATTGAACATAAGGCGGGAATTGTGGCTCCGATCTAACATTTCAAAACCTAAAGCTCCATTTTATTTTACCAAGCAACATGTTGAAGACATTTGCAAGTGAGTAAGTACGTTGAAGCTCCTAGATGAATATGATTTTAACATATCTTGTTGCAGTAAGGTTGAGCAGTTGAAAATTAATGGGTTCAAAAGTCATGATTATTTTGAATTCAAGAAGAAGTTGATGCCAATTGCATTCTGTGAGATGATACTTAGAAAAGTTGTAGACGGCTTGATCGAATTTTCAAATTTCTTTTGAGATCTATGTTAAATGGTTATAAGGTACAGTGATATGGAGTAGATGGAGAAAAATATAGTGCTGACAATGTGCAAGCTCGAAATGATCTTCCCTCCAGGGTTCTTTGACTCGATGAAGCATTTGCCTATTCATTTAGCATATGAACGTAAGCTTGGGGGACTGGTGCAATATCGGTGGATGTATCATTTTGAGAGGTAATATATATCATCTGTATATTCATTTTGATGATATTTATAACTCATATTCTCAATTAATTCCGTTCAATCATCATATTTCAGGTAAATGCGTCGATTAAAGCAGAAAGTAAAAAATAAAGCTCGTGTAGAGGGTTCTATTGCTGAATGTTATACGGAGGAAGAACTTGTTAACTTTTGCTCCTTATACTCTGAGGATGTTGTCTCAACGAAGCACAACTGTTTAGGTCGAAATGAGGTCGTTGGACTCCAATCTCGTGGTGACGAGTTAGATGTATTCACCTATCCTGCTAAATTATTTGGCCATGAGACGATGACTTACTTATGCGACAAAGATTTAAAGATTGTATTTACATAAATGCTTCTAAATATGTTCGAAGTATCGTCATACATAAAGTATATATTGTTATTTATAAAAATTTAATATTTAAAAGCGTAACCAACAATTAAACTGTGTTATTAATATTTCAGTGCATTCGAAGATGAAGTATATGTTTTTAACTCAGGGTTAAATATAGCATAGTTGGAAGCATTCACTACTGGAAATTTTTAACAGTGGTTTAAGAGAAGAGTTGAAGAAGATAACGCATTTTGAACGTTCTAGAGATGTCATCCAAGGACTTTATAAAGTTATTAGTTCATTTTTCGGCTGCATCGTAAATGGGTATAGGTTCAAGGTAGATGACATGAATGAACTGAGATCAGTCAATTCTGGCGTTGTCATGTTAAGAAACTGTTACCAAAATTTCACGTCCAATTACTATGGACGTTTAGAGAAAGTGCTTGTGGTCAATTATCCCGATAGTAAAAAGCTAGTTACATTTAAGTGTCACTAGTTTGATATTGAAAATGGTGTTAAAGTTGATTGCAATAAGATCGTCATAGTAGATATAAAGTCAAAACTATAGTCTGATGACATATTCGTGTTAGCCAGTCAAGCGACTCAACTGTACTATGCGCCTAATGTTAACAATTGTAGAAGCCCTTGGTATATAGTTGTCACAACGAAGAATCAGGCATTTGATGGTGCTAATCTGTCTGGGACGGATGAACGGTTGCAAGAAAATGTTAGCAATCCCTGCTAGGTATTGCTAAATGATGACGATGTGCTACTAAATGATGTTGTTGTCGTACCCAATGATGAAGTCGATGAAAATGTGGTCGCCAATGACTATGTCAATGTTGAAGATGATAACGACAAAGAAACTAACAATGAAAAGGAAGAGATAGAATCCGAGGATGACAATGATGTTGATTCAAATGGATTTGATGACGTACTAAGTACAAACTTATTTACGTTTCGTAAATAATTCACTATTAATAACGATTATTTAATTAAATTAGCTGCAAATTAATTACGTTATTTTGGTTATTTCAATAGTATATTTATGGCTAGACATAACGGTGGTGGTCCATACGGTAGTCAGTGTAATATCCCAAACATTTTAAATATGATCTAACAAGATATAATAAAGGTTGCCAATTCAAAAGCTAAAGAACGATTGCTTAAGTATACATTGAACTATCTGAAAGGCAAAATGCGACTTGAAACTACGATCGTACACGACTAAGAGGTTAAAAATCTTTAACCTAATCTATGTGTTATATGAATAATAAAGATTTAAATATGTGATTTATGTGGATGATTAAATATGTATATATTTAAATGTGGAAATATATACATTAATAAAATTTAATAGGTAGTTAAATATTAAATTAAAAGACTTGAATTCACTAAGAAATGAATTGTGGAACCGAAGAAAATTTATTTATTAATATTAATTAATTGAGCTTAAAAATGAAATAGTATAATTTAAATAATAAGCCTTGAACGACAATGAATTTATTATTAATTAAATTTCATAAATAAGATAATTAATTAGCTTAAATAAAATAGTGAATTAAGGTAGGTATTTTTATTTAATAAAAATGAGGGAGTTAATTAAACTCATTATTTTAAAATATATTACATATGAATGTAATATATTTATGTAATGGCTTATGCTAAACGAGTATAAACTAAATAAAAATGAGGGAAATTAATTTGCTAAATTGTTATTAGTAGATGAATATGTTGACTTTAATTAATTAAATAAAAAGAATTATTTAGTTAATGATAAATAATAATTGTATTATGTTACAGTCATTAAAATGTAATATGTATAATGACCTAATACATGATATTAGGACAAATGAATGTAAATTAAGTTTGAAATGAGGTCTAATATATATAATACATATATTGGTACTAAATTAGTATAACTGATTAAATTAAGGCTAAATTAAATGAATTTGTAACGAACCGATTCGGTTAGAAATGAACTAAATACTAACTAAATTAGTTAGTCCATATAAATACGTTAATTATACAAAAATTATACGAGAATCATATAAAAATTATACGGAGAAAAATACGGATGATGTAAACATGATATCATCAAAGATAATGATGTAAGCATGATGTATGGATGATGTCAGCCCTAGGAAGCATGTGAAATGACCAAAACACCTCTCAAATCTCAACCACTTTGTAGCAAGAGAAATTAAATGGAAATTCTCTTCCTTTAATCAAAAGTAGGCCAAATATTGTCCATCCATTTTTGGGAGATGATGATTCACCACACATGATGATAACTAACATCAATTGAACATTAATGAGGCACATGGGTTGGCTATAACAGTTGGGGTTGAATGATGATCATGGTTTGGATATGTTAGGTCCAAATGACTTTAAAACCTAACCCTAGCACTCATATAAATAGCAAGCACTCCCATAGTTGAAACCCACGAAATTGAGAGCTAAAATAAGTCTTAAGTTGATTCATATATCAATCATAATATGCTAGGATCAGATCAATGAGCAGAAATTGCAAAATTGCTCTAAGAGATAAAGTTCTAATTTATTCTTGTAGTTCTTTAATCATTTGGTAGAAATTATGTTTTAATGTTTAGAAAGAACTGAACTGATGTTAATTAGTGTTTTGTGTGGTTAAATTATGGTTCCATAACATCTAATTGCATGAAATGATGAGATTTAACTCTCTATCCATGAACCTTAAAAAGTGGTATGACAGGTTACTTTGTCAGACCATTATATCCGATCATGTTGCTAGTTTAGCATTTTTTTTATGTTTTTAGTTGTAGTATGACATGAGGTGAAAGACAATGAAACTAGAATCACCTCAATCGGATCAATACATAGAAAGTTATGTTAGATGAAAAGTGTCTGGTCAGACATGAAATTCTGGAAATCTATAATTTCTGGGTAACCCAGAATGAAAGAACAGCCTGACATGGCTGTTTGACCGGATTCTAACTTTCCATTTTAATGTATTTTGGGTAGATTATTGGTATCTAGTTGTACCTTCTCATGTCTAGTATAACTAGGTTTGAGTAGTTTGTCCAAACTATTAATGATATGGAAGATAATTAAGGTCAAAAGTCCCTACTTGATCATGACCGGCTGATTTCTGGACATCCCAGATTTTTTAAGAATAGCCTGACAAGGCTGTTTGACCATTAAATAACATCCAACTTTAATGTTATTAATGTCCAAATTTGGTATCTCGTTGTATTATTATATAAGTAATACACCTATAATTCATTAACATGCCAAATAAGACCATGACACAGAATTAATTTGAGGTCAAAACCCCCTTCCAGACCATGACTAGTTTCTAGGTTTGAATGAAGAACACCTATAGCGACAAACACTGTCCGTCGCTATAGATACTTTAGCCACAGTTTGCTTCTGCGCGGAAGAACAACTATAGCGACGGCCTGACTGTCTCTGTATCCTTTAGTGACAGTTTAGTTTAAAAATTATTTAAAATTTAATTTTTAATACTTTTAGCGACAACTATAACGACAAAATTTTAAATTAAGTTTAAATTCAATTTAAAAACACTTTTAGTGACGAATTTGATATGTGACAATATATATACATGACTAAATTAAATTAAACTTTAATAAAACTAATTTAAATATCTTTAGTGATGGATTTAATTAAAAATTTATCGAGGTAACTTCTAAATTAGTTTTTAGCGACAGATTGAGTCTAAATTAGTTAAATTAACATATTAAATTATGATTAATGAAGGATTAAGCTATGAATATAATTACTTAACGTAATTAATTATACAATGAAGTGATTTAAGTGACAAATGTGAATAATTAACTTAGTTAATTATTAAATCGACGATTAAAATTACGAATTGACAGTAAACCTTAAACGTACATTTTTAATTAAATTAGATACATATTCCTATGTATACTAATGAATATTATTGCTATGTTAAACATATTTGGACTACAAATTGAGTTCAAATCAACATGAACTAAATCGTACACCGTACATGTAAGTCTTTTAACTATTTTATGATATGTTTAGACATTATAAAATAAATTGTAAGCTTTATGTGACAACGTGATATGAATTATCAACATGAAAGTTATGTGTGATATTAAATTGATATTTATGATATGTTAAAAGCATGTTAAGGTATTTATGAAAGCATAAATTGTGTATATGTTATATGTTAGACTTGCTGAGCCGACGTACTCATTCTTGCGAATAAAACTTAATTTACAGTTAATAAAGAACGTTAAGAAGATCATGAACATAAAGATGAAGCGTATATTAGGTTTTCATGCTTTATTACAATTCTGAATGTCAGATAAGTAGGATTATTGATATTAAGAGATATCACTATAACCAAATGTGTTTCGAGTGAGGGTTTTAACTAGTTGGGTATGTTCTGTACGGAAAGAAAATTTTGCACCGGACAAAGATACAAACATTTATCACGGATAAAGATGCAAACATTTATCACGAATGAAGATACAAATATTTATCGCGAGATTCTCTGCTCCTAAGAACTATCCTAATGATTTAATGTCGTGAATATTGGAATATGTGAAGTTATAGAATATTTAAATTTTAAGGTTAAAATTGGACCATTATATATGGTGTTATCCATTTATACGGATGATCTACAAGTTGATACTTGTATAAATAATGAGATTGAGATTAAGTTAAGATCCAGGGACTAAGTAAGATTTTTTTTTAATGTATAGTGTTGTGCTTAAATTTTAGTTAGCAATTTATACGCAAGTGTACGCAATCAACAAATAATACAGTGATAAAATAAAGTGTTGAAGCCACAGGGAATTAAAATAATTATTAACCAATTACTAAATTTATATCGCCTTGATCTTATTTAAACAAATGATTTCAAATTTGTGAAATAAACTAATTAAAATTAATAAAGAAATTACTTAATAATAAAATACTAGGGTGACAGAATCATATATTTAATATCATTTTCTCAATTTTCATGCCCAAAAACCCTGCTTTTTATCTCACACTAATTTGGTCTCTCGACTCTATTAGATGCGAAAAATAAAATCAATTAAGCCCAATTAAGTTTTAAATCAAATTTTTAATTCTTTTATGCCAAACAAATGTATAAAATCAAAACACTCATTATATCTATCGAAACACAATTTATATCCGCTTTTAACAAATTATAAACTGAATCCAACAAATCATAATGAGAATCCAATTTTATAATTGAGCGATAAAAATAGGCATTCAATAAAAAGAATTATTATTTATGTTAAAGTACTAAATCTGTAAAATTGATTGACATGAATTTGTGCAATGGAATCAATCAAATATAATCATCATTAACCCTAGAAATTAATCTAACCTAGCATACTTAAAATTAAAACACAAAACATAATTAAATAATGCATAAATAAAATAATCCACAAATAATTCAACGTATCAAAATTACAACAATAAAAGAAAAAGAAAAGAAATCAAATCTGTGTTTGACATCCGTCTATCACTCAGATCACAGTCTTCAACTCCCAAGCTCCGCCTTCAATTGTTGAATCCTTCGCGTTGAATATTTGTTCCAAATAAAATAAAAATCTACTCCTAAACTACTCTAATAATCTGCTATTCTATGTTAATATATTCTGATCTATGTTAAAGTACTGAATATAAGAGCTACATAATTTATTTATAGGAGTATAATAAGAATCCTAAGCTAATGTGGAAAAGAAATCCAATTGGGAATCAAATTAATGCTAAAATCCGCGAATAATCTCGTTCCCAGTATTTCTGCGTCGGCCAAACACGGTGTTGACCAAGTCAACGCTCGCTAAAATCATCCGCGCGCATTGCGCGAGCATTCCTGTCGGTAACTGAAACGACGCCGCCCCATGCGCGCGATTCTCCTTACAACAGTCCGCGCATTGCACGGTCCCTAATCCTTCCCGGCACAGCGAAAACGGTGGCGTATTAATCCGTGTCCGCTGCCTTCTGTCCCATGCGCGCATGGCGCGCCTAGCAGCTTTTTCGGTTTATTTACGTTTTTGCCCTCCAACTTTGCAGAAATTACACTTTTGCCATCAATGATTATTTTCCTACAAAATAAAATAAAAAATAATTAAAAATAATTAAAAATAATATAAAAATACTAAAAATAATAAAACACATAAAATTAAATAAATTACCTAAAATCAATTAAAATACCTAATAACTCGCAATTAATTAAGCCTAAAAATATATAATCAATATGAATAAAATTCAACTTAACAAATACTCCCAAACTTAACTCTTTGCTTGCCCTCAAGCAAAACAAAAATAAAACAAAGACTATACTAACTCTACTAACTACATCAAAATTACTCGAGCAATGAATCAACATGAATTTTAACTCTAGCCTCAAAGATTTTTTAAATAATAACTCAAAGGAAATTTTAAAATTATGCAAAACTCAAAATTTTAACATATTTATTAGTATTACACTACTCAAGATCCTTCGTGTGTGTGTGAATCCAAATGTATCAAACTAATTAAACTCAAATAAATTTATGCAATTAAATATCTCATAACTCTATAAACTCACTTTTTCACATCTTTCAACTGATAGAAAGGCAAAATATAACTAGAAGATCAAAAGGTATCAATGCATTAAATACACTAGGATTATTATTTACATTAACCACATAATCTCTCAAATATCTAACTAAAATAGGTGACCTTCCTTTTCTAGTTTTCTTTTCATTCTCTTTCTTTTCTTTCATAGGTGAGTGCATTTTATGCTCCATCTCACTTTTTTTTCCCTCAATACGAGTGCATTTTACGCTCCTTCTCGCTTTTGCATGTGTTTATGAGTAAGTGCGTTTTACGCTCCATCTCAACTCACCACATTTTTTTCTTTAATTTAACTTGAGAAATTCAATATTAAATAATCCTAGAAAAATCACCTAAATCATCTCCTTCAAATCTTATTCCGCCTAATATTTTGTTTTAAGTTATGATCAAATAAGATATAAAGTTCATAAATATCTATCATAAGCATTCAATTAGATAAACTTTCTCTAAGCTAAAACTAACTCAACACAAATGGATATGTGCTTAAAAATTTAAAGGATCTTAAATAAAATAATAACTTACAAATAGCCAAAATTTAAACTAACAAAAATTAATCCATTTTCCAAAAATTATTAAATAAAAACCAATTTTTTTTATCATCGACCAAAAATTTAATTCAAATAATTCATTGCCCAAGTGTCTCAACTTAAAAACTAAGTTACCCCATTTTCGTAGGAAAACACGATTGCACTTAGCATGTGCAACAAGCCTTTAAACCCTAAGGAGTACAATAATAATCCTAAGCTAATGTGGAAAAGAAATCCAATTGGATTCAAATTAATGCTAAAATCCGCGAATAATCCCGTTCCCAGTATTTCCGCGTCGGCCAAACACGGTGTTGACCAAGTCAACGCTCGCTAAAATCATCCGCGCGCATTGCGTGAGCATTCCTGTCGGTAACTGAAACGACGCCGTCCCATGCGCGCGATTCTCCTTACAACAGTCCGTGCATTGTGCGGTCCCTAATCCTTCCCAGCACAGCGAAAACGGTGGCGTATTGATCCGTGTCCGCTGCCTTCTGTACCATGCGCGCATGGCGCGCTTAACAACTTTTTCAATTTATTTACGTTTTTGCCCTCCAGCTTTGCAGAAATTACACTTTTGCCATCAATGATTATTTTCCTACAAAATAAAATAAAAAATAATTAAAAATAATATAAAAATACTAAAAATAATAAAATACATAAAATTAAATAAATTACCTAAAATCAATTAAAATACCTAAGAACTCGCAATTAATTAAGCCTAAAAATATATAATCAATATGAATAAAATTCAACTTAACATATAGTCTAAAATAAGACTAATTCAACCAATATGATTATGAGATCATTGGTTAAGTAGATAGATGTATGGAGTTTAACGCATAAGGTATACCGTAGCGAGTGCGAGAATTTTTGGGGGCGTTACAGTCAGGGCAGATCATCTTCATTAGCTAGTAAGTTTTCATTGTGATGAATTAACATTCATTTTATTTACTTTTTTATAATTTATGAAAATATTATATTTATACAAGGTCATCAGTTATACTCACAGGTGGAGGTCGTTCACGTCATTGAGGGACTAACTTCGATTTATTTGGCCGTCCGTTGGCAGTTCCACACACAGTCCGTGTAGATGTCGACTCTGCGCAATAAGTGTTAGAGAATGTATATCATGTTTAATTAAAATATTTTTTTTGATGGAACAGTTAAAATAGCATAGTATTGTTTTATGACACTGTGGCTAAGTCGACTTTACATGTCATATGCTTGACATACCTCCCGACTGGATGTATGCGCTTTAGCAAGTACACGCAGTACGAAGCCTCATTTATGGAGATTGTGTTACGCGATTTTCACTTAAGTTAATTTGCATAAATCAAACTGCATACGAAATTATTAGTTACACAATGTTCTACTTTTTTTGATAATTTATCATTTTGTATATGTTTATTTTAGATATGAGGAAGGCATATCTCAGCCAGTTGGCTACTCTGTTATTATTGCACATGTCGCGAAGAACTATGCCGGCTGGTTGTACGAGATTAGGTCGCCCGAGCTGTTGTAGACCAGCCCGGGACTACAATATGAGATCATCAGCCACATATTATCTTAGATGCAGTATGATAGGCCATGTATATGTACTAGGATGCCGATGACCTCAAGAAGAAGTCCGAGCAGATGAAGAAAAATCGTGGCCAGCTTTGAGTAGTACATACTACTGCTTACAGTCATTTGAGGATTTGAAGTCGGTATGTATGCGTATTTAGTTGTTTAGTTTAATATTATCATAAACATACTAATAAATGCTTTATTACTGTATTTACTAGGCTATGCAGACGAGTTTGGGTCGACCTCTTAGGAGTGTGCAACCGGTAAATATCGGTCCGAACTGAACTGGTACCAAAAGTGGCAAAATTTTGGTACCAGTACCGGTTGGATTGGTATACCAAACCGGTCGGTTCGGTACCGATTTTTATCGGATAAAAATCGAAATTAATATAATTAATATTTTTATTTTTATTATTATTTTTTTATTAATATTTTTTTATTATAATTTTTTTTATTATTAATTTTATTATTATTATTATTATTAATTTTTATTATTATTAATAATTTTACTATTATTATTAGTATTTTTTATTTATTAATTATTTAATAGTAATAATAATTAAAAAAAAAAAAATTAGAAATTCGATATTACCAGTCCGATTCGGTAAATACCGAACCATAAAAATGTGGTACCGGAACCGGTATCAAAAAATCGGTATATACCGAATTGAATGCACAGGCCTACAATCTCCTACCATGGTCGAGTTTTGGGATAAAGCCTACACACCGAAGGACTCTACTATGTCTCCCACAGTATTAACTATATGGGTAACTGTTGTCATAATTTTTAGTAATTATTAATATTAGGTACTTAATAAAATAATTTATTTAACTCACATATACATAATAAATTACAGGACCGATTTCAGAAACTTCGGGACTAGTGTGTAGTTAAGTTGTAGGCTGCTAAGGGGAGATTTTGAGTTGTCAGATTCCACTAGCCATCCGCCTGAGAGTAGCTTATCTCGGGATAAAGAGATGACTCTTTGGGTTGCGTCTCAAGATCTCCCCAGTAACAATAACAACAGATACTAAGTGTTGGGCTTGCCGAGGGTACCAACTTATACACTACTTGGAGGTATTCATTTTAGTATGTTTCTCGTTATTTCATAATTTATATTGTTTCATCAATTGTTAGTAATGTTATAATTATTTCTGCAGGCTCTAGTCTGTGCTAGTGTCCGAGAGCACATATTGATCCATCTCACACGGGCGTTAGGTTGGACGACCAACTGTTCCACAGGGTTATGTTGGGGGTATCAGAGATGTTTGGTACATATTAGATTTTCCATTGTCAGGACCTACTTAGTAGTGCTTGCTTTCAATAACTTGCTCAGGACATTGCAACAAGGGACAACGTCGAAAGTACGGGTATCCCTCTGGAGCAGTTCACCACGATACATAACGAGGTGGTCCAGATGATGGTTACCCTATTGTTGGAGACTTTTGGTCCGATGCTGAGTCAGTACTCGACAACTTAGATATTTTATTCATTTTAATTCATATATTCTACATGTTATTTATTTATCATTTAGTTGTTTATTTAACTATCAATTAAAAACTAATAAGTTATATTTGTAATTGTATCAACAAGGTGGCGAGGCTAAACATGATGGTGATGCCGAGCGGGGGGATGGTAGCGATGATTTTTAGACACCAGAGCAGCACCGTTGACCCCCACCCGATGATCCTTTTCACACCAGTGGTAGTACTAGCTTGATTTAGTCTTGTAGATCACTGTACATAATTTATTTCCGTTTACTTTAGTTTAGCTTATTTTTTGTAAATCATTGTAGTTTAGTTAATCATTGTACATTTAAAGAATTTTTTGTATAACTTATCTTAAATTAGTTTATATTTGTTATTGTTGTTGAGGTAAATCATATATGTTGTTGTTGTTATAGTTATGTTGCATGTGAACATAAGATATAGAATAATGTATGTATTGTTGGGATAAAATAAATTTATAGGTACAAAAATGTGGTCTAAAAACCTCAAAATTGCCACAAAAAAAAACTATTTCCAACGGAATAAGCCAATTTCGATGGAAATTTCGTCATAATTAAAGGTTTCCATTTTTAGCAGGAGTGCGCCACGTGGCACCGTATTTTTCGATGTATGTTTCTATCGGAATTTAATTTCATCGGAATTACCTCATCGCCGATGAAAGTTCTATCGTATCGGAGCTAATTTTGTCGACTGTAAATAGTTCCAACCGAATTTTTGACGAAAGTAGTCCCGACAATGTTATATCCGATCGAAATTCCAACAAAATATTCTGTCGAAAATAACTTTATTTTGACGGAATAAGGATAATTCTGATGGAATATTCCATTGGAAATATATTTTTTTTTTCTAGTAGTAAAGGGGTTCAATCAGAATCAAGAATTTCTGAAGATGATATTAAAGGGGGACCTATAGCCTATAGTATTACACACACACACACACACACACACACACACACACACACACACACACACACACATATAGGGGTGTAAATGGATATAAACGAATTCGAATACAGTAGTATCCGTATCCAAAAAATCAATTCGTAATCTATATTCGTATTCGGTATTTGACGGATTTTAAAAATGCTATCCGTATCCGGTATTCGAAATAATATCCGAATATGGATAATATTCGTTTTCGTTTATTTTATTCGAATAAACCGTTTTCGTTTATTTTATTCGAATAAACAGATTATTCGAATATTCGGGTATCCAAATTCGTTTATCAGTCACCTAATATAAAATTCATTCAAATTATTTATAAATAATAAAGATTTTTTTTGAATAATTACTCATAACCAATCACAATTTAAAGTTTAAACCATACATATTAATGAATGAATATTAATTTATTTATTTTTAATAAATACAATAATCAATGCTCTAAATTACAATTCAAATAAGTTTTCATTATTTTTAAAATCCTAAATTGAAAATGAATGCTCTACTTATTACCGTTTAGATGTCCACTAGTAAGTAGATGTTCATTTTATGTGTTAATTTGGAGTAATACTATAGTGCGTATGAATATTTATAATCTATAATTATAACATTTAAATAATATTTATAATATTTATAACACTTGTTAAATGATACATTTTAGATATATTGTAACACTATATATAACTAGAATAAGGGAAAAAATTAATGAGTTTTAAAGTATAGTTCATTAATGAATGAATTTTTATTTATTTATTTTTAATAAATATAATAATTAATGCTCTAAATTACAATTCAAATAAGTTTTCATTATTTTTGAAATCCTAAATTCAAAATAAATGCTCTACTTATTAATATTTAGATGTCCACTAATAAGTATATGTTCATTTTATGTGTTAATTTGGAGTAATACTGTAGTCTGTATGAATATTTATAATCTATAATTATAATATTTAAATAATATTTATAACATTTATAACACTTGTTAAATGATACATTTTAGATATATTATAACACTATATATAACTAGAATAAGGAAAAAAAATAATGAGTTTTAAAGTATAGTTCATTAAGTAATGAATGTTAATTTATTTATTTTTAATAAATACAATAATCAATGCTCTAAATTACAATTCAAATAGGTTTTTATTATTTTTGAAATTCTAAATTCAAAATGAATGCTCTACTTATTAATGTTTAGATATCCATTAATAAGTAGATGTCTATTTTATGTGTTAATTTGGGGTAATAATGTAGTCTGTATGAATATTTATAATCTATAATTATAACATTTAAATGATATTTATAACACTTGTTAAATGATGCATTTTAGATATATTATAACACTATATATAAATATGAAAAAAAATAATGAGTTTTAAAGTATAGCTCCTTAATAAATGAATGTTAATTTATTTATTTTTAATAAATATAATAATTAATGCTCTAAATTACAATCCAAATAAGTTTTTACTATTTTTGAAATCCTAAATTTCAAAATAAACGCTCTATTTATTAAAGTTTAGATATCCATTAATAAGTTGATGTACATTTTATGTGTTTGGAGTAATTCTGTAGTGTGTATGAATTTTTATAATCTATAATTATAATATTTAAATGATATTTATAGCATTTATAACACTTGTTAAATGATCCAAAAGTTATAATGAACACTTGCTAAGTGATATTTATAACATTCATAACACTTGTTAAATGATGCATTTAGATATTTTAACTTTATAATAGTAAAAATTCATTAACTATACTTAAATCAATTTATTTCAGTTTATTAATATTGTAGTAAAAGTGTTATTTCCTACTTTTTAGATGTGAAATGTCATATTTTAAAAATAATTTTCGTATGATAGTGAAAATTAATTATTATATAAGGAAGACCACTTAAAAAAAAATATTTTCCTTATATATATATATATATATATATATATATATATATATATATATATATATATATCGGATATGAATTTCGGATATAGATCCAAATTCGAATATCGGACTCCAGATATCCGCTATCTACCAGAGATATCTACGGTCGGATGTTAAACAAATACGAATATGCCTATATCCGTTTATTTGCGGATACCTTTAAACGGAATACGGATATATTCATTTTTTTTCGAATGTGAATAATATCTGTTTTTTTTCGAATACGGATGCGGATGAATATAAATTTTTCGATTATCATTTATAGCCCCATATGTATGTATGGTGGCGATTTGGGTATATAGTCCTAGTTTGAACAGGACTAGGAAATTACCTATAACTTGAAAAGGAGATTAACTTATCTCCAACTAGGGACACGTATGCGTTGGGTGAATGTCGTTAGGATCATTTCTATCTTAGGTTGTATTGGTGACACTATGCATGAGGTGAATGTCGTTCAAATTGTTTCTAGCTTAGGTTGTATTGGTGACACTGCGACCTGTTGCTTGTAAGAAGAAAGAACCTTAGTATATTTGAAATTGAAATCGATGTTGAATAGAATCTTGATCCGTTACTTATATAAAAGTAAGAACCTCAGTAGAAGTAGAAGACGTCACAATCAATTATGAGCTATTGATTGGTAAGACAAACTGAACGCACAAAATGACTCTGTTAAGTTCATCAGTCCTTCAAATAACCAAAAGAGAAATTTCTCACAAGAATAACTTTATTAATGAATTGTATTAATGAAATACAATAGTTATGCCCTCAGATCTTAATTCTAAAAACAAAAGAAAAAATAATTACATACCCAATCAGACTAAACTTTGAAATTGAAATCCTAACTAAACAATTCCTCGTTACAATCTATTTTCAGCTTCCTAATTGCAAAAAAATTGAAGTTCCAGAATATTTAATCAGTTAGTCTTAGTGTTGCCGCATCTAGCCTTCTAAAAACCCAACTTGTTGCGTTTTTCTAAGTAATCTAAAATACTTGAATTGCCGAGTCCATGCTTGATTAGGACACTTGGTTGCCTAAACCTTCATGGAAATCCTGCCCAACTCCTTCCGTGGGGACCTATAGGTATATATATATATATATATATATATAGAGGGAGAGAGTGTCGATTAGGGTATATGGTCTGATGAACATGTTATTTATATATTTATTTCCCCTTAAAAATATATTTATTAGTCTAATTTTATATTAATTTAATTTTAATTGCATTTATTTTTGGTAAGCAGGTATGCATTTATTTAAAGATTAAAAAGCCCAAATGATGAATGCAATAGTATACCCAAGTATTGGTTTTAATCCATACGCTGCTGCCTGTACATATATAGCAAGGAAGGAAAGCAATGCAATTTCATAAGGGTTCTGCTTAGCAGATCTCAAAATCAGTTACGGCAGAAGGAACAAGAATAGAAAAGGTAGTAGCCATAGCAGATCTCAAAATCAGTAACTGCGGAAGGAACAAGAATAGAAAAATAGTTCAGCAGCTGCGCATAGTGATCATGTTGGGTTATTAATTCCTTAATATTTATACTTTATAGAACTATGTATTGCTAATTTAAATTATGAGGGTAGGATGAAACGATATTAATTATGTATGGCTGAAATTTATTATTAATTTTTAATCGGCTTTAATGGTTAATAATTCTTATTTATCTGATTGAGTTTAAATTAAATTATTTCATTCATAATTTCATGTATTTTGAATAGTTTTAATTAATTTAATTTAATCCGGGTTATGATTTAAAGTCTAAATTAAGATATGAGATTATTTGTTTTTCAAATAGTGGATACATATAATGTTTTGGTCTTATACATTAAACCTTGAAAACAAAAATTTACATAAGAAATATTTTTATGAGCGTAAATGAAAAATCTTGAGAAAACATTGAATTGATTTTCAAATTGCTACTCCGAATTGATAATGAATAGTAAGATATATATAATAAATATTATGGATTCCGAGTCTCAAAACTTTCTTTCAATGATTAAAAGTTAGTTTAATTAGTAGTCTTGATTTTCATTATATTTAGTTTTTAGTTTTAATTAATTTAAAAATTATATTTTATTAACTAGATTAGAATTGAGTATAATTTAGATTTAATGAATAATTCAATAATCCTCGACGAATCGACTTTGTACTTTGTATAAAATTATTTTATAATAAATTTACGTGCTTACGAATATTTTATAAAATTTAAACACAAGATGTTTCGAACAGGTGTAGGAAGGTATATGATGGTCCTAGTTCGAACAGGAATAGGAAATTACCTTGAACTTGAAAAGAAGATTAATTTATCTCCAAGCAGGGGAGAATCTAGTTGACAGCCATATATGAGATGTATCTCATACAGCCTAAATAGTTGACAGCCATATATGAGATGTATCTCATACAGCCTAAATAAGAAGCCATATATGAGATCTATCTCATACAGCCTAAATAAGGAGAATTATCTTAAAAATTAAAAATAAAGCTATCGAATCAATAATAATTATTCACCAATATTAATAGCCAATATAATAAATGATTATTCAGTTTCCTCCAACATCTCATATTATAAAATTGCATAAATGAAAAAGGTTAAAATAATTGTAATCCCTTTCATACTTGAAGGATTTTTTTTTTGAAAAATCGTTATCAAGTGTGTAAAATTACCAAGCAATAATAGTAATAATAGTATAGTAGTGCTAATGTTATTCCATTATAAATGTTTATATAGAATAAGATGTTCAACAAGAAATTTTCAAATGATTTACAACTTGATTCATATGAAATATATGAAGATTTTATGGTCATGGAAATTTTATTTTGATTCATCCATCTACATTTGCTTCATGAAAATTAGAAGGACTTGAATATTATGTTATAACTGATTTAGAATGTTCAATTTCAAAAGCTAATTTTGTTATCCATTCATTAGCTACATAATACAGGGCTCAGAAGAGTTTAATTACTGAATTATTTTAGATAATCGATATCACTTTTATTTTAGAGAAACATGTATACATATAATTTTTTAAAAATAAATAAATTGAATTTCTTGTCAATATTGAAAAGTAGGATTTACTAGTTAAACTAAAGTATAAATAATAATAATAATAATAATAATAATAATAATAATCATCATCATCAAGTTGTTAACTGTTTAAAACGTCAAAATTAATCTTACAGTTCTACTCGGAGAAGCATTCATCGGTCAGTAGGTGTCAAAATTAATCTTACAGTTCTGCTCGGAGGAACATTCAACCTACCAAAAAAAAAAAAAAAAAAATTATGAAAACATAATATATATATATATATATATATATATATAAAATATAATTTTGAGAAGGCATAATTCAAAAATCACTTTAAAGTATACTCCTCGTGTTCACAAAAAAGATTTTAATTTTAAAACTTGTACGTGAATGTTAAGGATATGATTTTGTTACGCGTATGCCCTTGACCAAGAATAATAAATTAATAAATTAAAAGTATAATATGAGACCAAAATTTTGATGAATATGTAAAGATTTTGCATCATTTTAAAGTGAATTCTTTGCGAGGAAAAAAATAACAAATGGGACGATAGAAATTCTCATAGGAAAAATAAAAATAAAGAAAGGTTCCTTCAGTTGAGATACACAACGGGGTAACCCTCCCATGAGATTACGTTGATAATAAACTTAACAAACTCATCTGCAGTGAGAGAAAAAACTCACATATAGTAGAGACGAGAAATATCTCAAGTTTATGTTAACTCACTCGACATTTATAAATAATTTATTTTAAATACAATTTATTTAGTTAACAAACATAATATATACTTGGAGCGTTAGTATTTAGTGTATCTGGTAACCGAATAAAAAATAGGGCGTTGCGTTGAACTCCAAACAATATATTTATGAATTAAATAAGTTTTGTTTAAAATGAGTTGTTTGTAGACAAATAATTTCTTAAGTATGTTTGGAACTCTGAACACAATAATACTAAATAGGAATGTACTTTGTTTAATCACAATAAAAATCTTTTATCACAACAAATATTTTTGGATATGTTAAGAAGGGACCCCTTCAAAATTAAATAATAGGCTAATTTAGTTTTGACGTTTTTAAAACTTAGTGTAAGATGTCCCCTTAAATACAAAATTTTCACTACATTTTCCCTAATTTTAGATTTAGTAAAAATTATAGATTTCAAAATCAATTTTTCTTAAAAAAACTATGATTAATATGCTCCAAACTAGTCTTATATATGCATAAAAAGTAAGTATTAAAAAATAAAAGAAAATGAATTTTGTTAGACGGAATGAATGAATTATTGAGAGGAGAAATGAAAAATAATATATACCGTCCATAAATTTGTGTCAATACAATAAATAATTTCACTTGAAGTCATAACAAAAGCTAATACAAACGGTATTTATATAAAGCAAAACTCAATAATATATGGTCGATAAATTTGTGTTGATACAATAAATAATTGCACTTGAAGTTATGATTATTTACTTCTTTGTGTCCTAAGAAAAGCTAATGCAAATTGTCCTTGTAGAGAGCAAAACTCAATAAAATTGGCACATGCGTTGCATCGTAGCGCTTAAATTTTTCTTAGGTTCCTCGTAATTCTTCTCACGGCACCTTAGATTCTCTCTATGCCCTATAGGATTGTAACGTAATGATATAAATTATTAAAACATAAAAAGGAAAGAAAGAAAAAATAAGCAAAACCTAATAAAGAGTACTTTATCATTAAACAAATAAAGTTGTATTCCTTCAAAAACTTGAACATTAAGCTAGCTGCTGGCCTAACATTAGATTACTTTAAAAAAAAAAAAACTATTCTTTTATATGTTTCTCCAATCCCCATCACAGAATCTTAAAAATATAAATACAAGAAAAATATAAAAAAAGTATTAAAAAAAGGCAAGAGTAACTTAGAGCTCCTATATATATTCTCTCCTTTTTGTGCCACACTCAATTACACAGCTACATTGTTCCTCTTTTTGTCTGTAAGAAGAATGGGTATGGTTGTGGTGATCTCCCTGCCATTGATTCTGCTTTCTTTAATTGTTGGATTTGGATGTTACTTCCTGGGAAGAGCTAAAGGCCGGCAAGAAGGCAGCACGAATGCTCAAGTTTTTGGAGTGCCAACACCACCACCCGGAAGCGCTGCTCCTGCTACTGCTGCTGCTGTTTCTTCTCCACCTTCACTACTTCCTTCCCATTCCAAACCTGCCAACGATTTGGCAAATGAATGATTATAAGGCGGCTGCTTCTATATTATTATGTCTTGTTGTTCTGTTATGTATATTGGGTGTGAATTGGTGATATTGTGAATTGAACAATGATGAATTTATAGAGAGCTTAATCTTCTTCTTTATCATTCTCCTCATATAAAGTTTTAGATATGGTTAAAGTTGATGTTTCTTATACATAAAAGAGGAAAGGAAATGAATATATTTAGAAGTACTATAATCATTTTCTAAATCAAAGACAAAGTTGACAAAATCATGATTTTGTAACAAAATCTTGACTTTTAACTAGGCTGTTGAAACTGAGGAATCAACTCGCAAACAATTCTGAAAGTGGGAAAAATTGAGGACCAGAACCTTAATTTAGCTCCAAGAATCATACACCACTTGATCAGGGCCTCGGCTAATTGTCACTGTTAATCAGCTCAAAGGAACAAATATCTCCGGCTTGAAGAGAGTTGATCAACTCTAGCAAATTAATGCAGTCCAACAACCTCTAGAGAGCTTAGCGGCATTTTTGTTTGTGATGGATCATATTCACAGTCCATGATATGTTTAACATTTGAAGCATAATGTCTTGCCGGCCCTCCCTCTTCTTGAGGGAGCTCAGTGGTATATTCTGCATTAAAAACAGAAAATTAATTTATACATGACTTGTAGAATAATTGATAAACTACGTGATGACACCCAACAAAATTTTCTTTGCTAGCTAGTACTACTACAATGTCATTGGTTACTCTGCTATCAGTTAAAACAAACACGCTATCCCCTAAATTTCTGTCTTAAACACTAAAATTGAACCTTAAACCGTACAAATTTAACCAACGTACCTAGAACACTGAAAATTGAACCTTATGTCATGAAGATTGAACCTCAATTTTAAATATTTATATCCTAAACACCAAAAGTGAACCATCCACCCTAAAATTTAAAAATAAACCAAAAATTAAACCAAAGTTGAACCCTAAAACTTGAAAATTGAACCCAAAATTCTAAAATTTAAACCTTAAACACTAAACAATTGAATGCTAAGCCTAAACCCTTGCCACTGCCCTCATCCCTGTTCCCTCCGCTCTTTGTCATCTGTGACGCCCCTAAATTACTATACTTCCTATAGCTAATTTGACGCTTACTATAAATGTTAAATTGTTAAGTTTATAGATGTTTCCCTTATTCGTAAACCTTATCAAACTGAATTTCAAAGTATCAACCATAACATGAACAATCCATATTATCAATACCATCATTCAATTCAACAGTTTCATAAACAAAGTTATCATCTTAATTCTCAAAGATCTTTCATCATTTCATACTAAGTCATTGTAATCAATGTAAGTGCAGTTTATACCATTTTAACCTTAAGATTTATATATTCTATAACTTTATGCATACAAGATTCATAGTATTAATAACAAAGATTATTCTTGGCAACCAAGGGGCGCATTCCGATAATTTTGGTATCTTACCGACGTTTATTAATGGAACCTCAGTGCTTACAGAACTCTCAATATCATTTAATACCCTTACTTAGACATATAACTTTATAAAGATATCTCTTCATATTGACATTTTCTTTCTATATGAAGTTCACAATATTAATAACACACTTGTACTTGGAACAGAGGAACCTTGCGATGAATTTGGTTTCTTCATCGGTTCTAGATCTCTATTCTTACAGTACTCACAATGTTATTCAATATCCTCATTCAGATACACAATTCATTATCAATACTATGTTAATGTTTAACAATTTTAAGTCTCAATCAAAGTAAAGACATAACAAGAGTATATAATGAAACTTGATATATATTAATATAGATTCGGTTACATGGTTTGCTTGTTCATATTACATTATTCATAAAGACTTTAAACCAAAAGACAAACAATTAATAAAGAATGTAAACTAATCTACGCATTTCTTCTTACATTTTTTCTTAGAGTCAGAGCTTTCGGGTTTGTCTGCAAATAAATTTTATTCGCAAATGTGAGTATACAAAAGCTCAACAAATCTAAACACATACCATATAAGTGAACTCAGACCGATATGAGATTTAAGAAGTTCATAGCTCAACAAAGGATATTTCAATTGTTTTAACATAACAAAACTGAGTGGTAATTAAATGAAGAACTATTGTTCGTCTGTCTCTCGACTCCGAAACTATCAAATGATATATATAGGGGATCAACCTAACGACATCCTATGTTATGCATAACTTACATTACACTGGACTAATCATGAACATTGTTTAAAATTTTGTTCATCACAGTTTACTTTACATGCAGAGGTTGCACCAAGACAACTCAGTTTGACTAAAGAATTATAACAATTCAATACTTCACGAATAATTTGTTCATTTATCAAGTTATGCCGAAATAAATAGCAATAATTTTTATGTCAAAGATTTATAACACGTTGTCGCACAAAGTGTATAAATCACATAAAAAACTTGTAAACATCGAGTTAGGGTAAAAGACTTGCCTTGATTTAATTGAAGTCTAGCCGAAAAGCTTTAAACTCCCTTTAAAACCTTACATAACTGGTTAAGTATATCAGAGGTTTAGTTTAGCGTATATTACTTCTTAATAAGTGTTTTTATAACTTGTTTAGAATATTTTCATATGTGCATTTATTTGAATAACTTTCTAACTCAAAATCTCATTTTTGAGTACAAAATCCAAAATAGGCAGCAAGGTTTCTGTCCAGACCGGTCACACTGTCAAGGTCATAACTTCCTCATAAATAAATATTTTGGAATGATTATTGAGTCCATTCTCATCATAATTTCACCCTCTACAACGTTCATGAAGGTGGCCAAGACAGATTCCTAACCGATTTGCACATAATTCACTTATAAGTGGATTGCTCAAAAATTGTTTCATATTTATTTGACCTAATTGGTAAAACATGATATCTCAAGTATTAATTTGCTAGGATAACATGTTCTAACACTCAATAACATTTAATAATATAAAAATAACAAAATTATAAACCTATTTATATAGAGATTTATGATTTTGTTTAAGAACACGAAGAACGTGAAAAACATTTTAAAATTTTTGAACATGGTTACGGCTAGGGTTTTGATGATTATGACTCTATACTTGAAATAATTTGAGCATTATAACTACTTGTAAAAGTGATTTCTTTTACTATATATGAAAAAATTTGAGCATTATAACTGCTTGTAAAAGTAATTTCTTCTACTATAGATGAAAAAATTTGAGCATGACAACTGCTTGTAAAAGTATATTTCTACTTTATACTTGAAGAAATTTAAACATTATAACTACTTATAATTTGCTTGAATTAACTAATTATGAATTGAAAAGAAACAAAATAATAACTAGAGATGTACCTATTTGAAGTGCTAACTTTTATACAATGATGCAAGGCTTCATCACTTGAAATTTAATACAAGCTCACAAAAATCTCAAAATATATATCTATAGCTTTCTTTGCTTTTGAAATTTGCTTTGTTAAATGATGAAAATAATGAATGACGGAGGCTTGTATTTACAGGCTTTTCAAACCTAGTGTATTTTGGACTTTAAGACCTAACTTAGCTTCTTTTGTAAGCTTAACAAAGCTTCTCTTGTACACCTCTTTTGAGCTTGCAAAGCAAGATCAATTTGCTTTCATATGGTCGAATATTTTGGGTCAAGAATGGGTCATTTCCACTTTTGTTTCAAGGTTAGTTTAGTCATTACGTAGTCTAGTTTGGTTACTAATTTAGTTAGGTTAGTTTGTAACTTAATTTGATCACATTAACTTAGTTACATCTAACCTAATTTGATTACAACTAAATACCAATCAACTTAGTTCATTTTCAAGTATTTTGGTTAGTTAATTTTTACTATTCATGGTTGACTTTTCGTACTTACATCGTTTAATTTTCGTAAATTTTTTGTATTTATACACGTATTTATAAATAGTACTTTTTTAGGGTTTATGATTTGAACCTTAGGATTTTTAAGATTAGGGTTTAGGTTATAATGTTTTTTCTTATTTAGGTTTTTTTGCCTTAAAATGACTTCTTGATTTTTTTAATAAGTGCTAAAGTTGAATACTAGAACCAAAACACTAAATCAAATACATAGAAAAATCACATAATACTTTATGAACATCAATTAATCTTTATTTATTCATGTAAAGTTGGATTACAATATTATTCGAAATTCGGAACGTTACATTTACCACTCCTTAAAAGAATTTCGTCCTCGAAATTACAATACAAAATTAAGAAAATAAATGTAGATAATATATCTTTATTTTATCTTCTAGCTGTAACGCCCCAAAAATTCCCGTACTTGCTTCAGGCGACCTCATGCGTTAATGTACAACCTTCTTTATCATCAATAACTTATAACAATATTATAGTTATTAAAACACAATTATATAAAACTTTACAGTGCTCTTCTATTCCAAAATCGAGATCTTTACAAATCTCTATTACATCTCAATATCATATACGATACGAGTTCAGTCTATTACACTGATTATGAGTATCTAAATGCACACCAACTATCTCTTTAATACGCAATTACCTTTACTTGTCCAATCCGAACTCATAATTATAACAATCGTTTAGACTAGCTAAATGATTTACTAACTTATTAACTTTAAGCTTCATTACAAAACAGAAACAATCCTGTCAAATTCCTTATGCATTTCTTGGTCTCTACCGATAGCCTGGAATGTCTCGTACTTATCTGAAAAGATTTAATTATAGTAAAAGTGAGCACGACGGTTCAACAAGTCTAACAGTTATCACATAACATGTAGTTCACATTTAAATCATGCTCCATGCTTCGCATTTTATATATGCAACATGCTTCTCATGCTTTGTATTTATCTAATTACTTCATGAATACAATGCATCTCAATCTTTCCAAGTTATACAATTCATATAATACCTTGAAACTCATAGCAACCATTGTATATTAACTATTCATATCATATGACTGTACAAAGGAATATTTAAAATCAATTCGCACATACAATAAGTGCACACATAAAAATTTATACATGTAACAACAAGTTTACAAGATCATCACATAATACTAAAAAACTTACCTAGTTCGCTTATACCGTTTATGCTTATTTTGCGTCTTTCGTTCAACCTACAATCATATATGAAATTGACATAACTATTACAATGACTATTACATAGTCTCTATATAAGACTCTAACTTTAATTTATTAACTTTTAAGATGTTCGATAAACGAACCCTTAAATTTTGAACAAAACCCTAGCCAAATTCTAGCTTGGACATGCCAGGTACATTTGCCCAACTTAAAACAATACTTTACGTTCTTTGTAAGACCTTCTTTTTAACATATTATTCTACCAATTAGTCCATAATGGACCCTCTGCATTGGTTTAATGAACGTATGTATTCATTTTTATACAAAATGTAACTTATTTTTGCAAGAAAAATCGACCTGGATCCAACCCAACTTGAACCGACCTGATTCGGACAAAATCTGCTCCCAAAAATAGCAGGTTCCAGGGCCTAGGCGCTAGTTAGGCGCTTGACCAAAATTTTGGAAGCCAACTTTTTAGACTGCTCGACCTTCAATCACTTTGACAGCCATAACTTTCTCATTCTCAACCTTTTTGAGTGATTCAAGCATTCATGCATTCGTAACTTCCCCCTCTAAAACTTATCTTTAGATCACAGAGCCAAATTCCAACCCTAAGTAGACTCAAAATTGCTTACAAGGGCAGACTAACAACTAATTTCATAGTTTTGCTTGCTTAAAAGTTTACCACTTGTTCATTTCTTATCGGATTGAGGTCAAATTTGAACCATGGCTTTGTGGACTCATAAATTTATTGAAACCAAAGAGTTTTCATATCAACAATCATTTCTCATACTCCACAACCATGATCGAACATGACCAAAATCCGTAAGGTTTAGTTTAAAATCATTCATGACCATATAAGTCTTTATAAAATCATACCTACACATTATTCATCTGTTCTTCTTAGGTTATTCTTATAACTCTTATACGCACAACATATAACCAAGTTCTTCACCAATATATTGACATTATATCACTATACTTAGCTCTTTAAGCCAAAATAAATACATAAACACATTTGTCACCAAAATGACACTTAACCGCCATTCATAAAACTAGCTTTTGGTTCCTTTTCAAAAACACGTTCTACTTAAGCTTTTCATGGTTTTAAAACCTATATAGCTTCATTTACACACCGCTCATGGATTTCACCATTATCTAGACACTTTGGATAACAAAGTTTAAAAAAACATTCTCTTAGGCATTTTAACAAACAACTAGTGTGCATATAACCAAAATCATCATTTTAGTAGCATTTCTTCCAACTAGGTCCCATTTTCTTGACTTCTTAGATCTTTAAGTATGAAAACCACAATTTATCACACACCATCACCATCCTTGTTCCTCCGGATCCTTCATGATCACCATACAACCACATAACTCCCATAATAAAACAAAGAAAAAAGATTAAAAGGTTATTTAAGAGTTTTAAGATTTCTTTCTTCCATTTCTTTACTTCTTTTCTCAAACACTTTTATTTGATTCTTGATAATCTATATTTAAGCCATCATATATAAGTTTAATCATAAACTTCTTCCATCAATTTCATACAACATAATATCTACACCAAAATACCCAAAGTATTAAACAATGGTTTAGTTATACCTTCAAAAGCTAGCTTCCTCCTTATTGGCTTAAGCTTCCTTCTTCTTCTCCTTGCTTCTAAGCTTTCATGGCTGAAACCTCCAACCCTCTCTCTTTCCTTTTCAACCGTGGGGTAGGGTGAAATGGTTAGCTAACTTGCTTGGTTTTTCAAGAGGAAAGAAAAATGGAATGGGTTAGATAACATTTCTTCTTCTTCCCTTCTTCCTCTCTTTCACGTGACTGAGCTTCAGCTCTTTTTCCCCTCCAATCTGAAAATGACGTTCTCTTTACAAAAAGGAAAGGAATAACAAGGCTTAAGGAAAATTAGTGGATATAAAAAGAAAACTAAAAAGAATTCTCCTCCTCTAATTTCTTATCCAATGTCATTTTAAAAATGCTGGAAACTTAGCTGGCAACTTCCAAAAATCTGGAGATTTATTTTCTTATTTGGGTCCCACTTTTAATTATTTGACCTGCTCTTTGACTTTTTGACCTAAAAATCAATTACAATCATTTCTTACTAATTTTGACGTCCCTAACATCATGGTAATGTCTGTTTCTTCAAATTTACTTCTGAACTTCAAGTTTGACCTTTCATTATAAAAAGTTAAATGGTCAACTTTGACCAAAAAAACAATCGGAACACATATTATGTTTATAGTCATTACTAACTAAATTCGACGTTCCCGTCGCAATGGTGAAGTCCGTTTTTCTAAATTCATCTTCAACCTCAAAATTTGACTTTTCCCATTTATAAGTCAAACAGTTGACTTTGACTAAAAAGTCAACCCCGATTCAAATTTGCGTTTACCACCTATTCTTGCTAAATTTGACGTTTTGGACTCAACGGTGCAGTCCGCATCTCCAAATTCTCTTTCGAACTCCAGATTGAGTTTGTTGACTTTCTTTTCTTTCATTTAGGAATGCTTTCACTATTTAGGCATTTTTGTCTTTTCTTGACATTTTGATTTGTTAACTTGCCTTCTTCTATGCAAGTATTCTCTTGTTATCAGGTATACATTTACCTTATTCTCTTCATACCGCTATTACACATAATCACAACCACACATGGTTCATCCTTAATTTTAGACTACCACATTAATAACTTGACCATACATATAAGTCTTACAATTATTAAATGTTTAAGCGTATTCACTATATTCATATGACTTGTCATATATATTAATTTAACTTGCCATAATCTTAATCCATTTTGGAATATTATTTAATTTTTAACACTTGGCTACTAGGTTGAGTTTACGTTTAATTGTCATCATAATACATAGCTTATCTCTTCCCAATTTATTAATTTGGGTTGTCTTAATTTATCATTCAATGTTTAACTTTCATAAGATTGTTTAATTAATACATTAAGTTTTACAGTGTTACTGATGATTAATTCAGTTAATCATTTATCACGTTTGGCTAAAATATAATTAACAGACCCCCAAGTATATACGTATCTATACATATACACTTTCACGTTAACTTAAAAATGTCTCTCCAATTAAAATTTATTTTTTGAATAAATTTTTCACATACATCATATTAAAAATTTCTTACATAATCTCTTTTAGTCAAATAAATTTATTAAACCTTAAAGATATTATATTACATTGTTATTAATATACCTCAAAGTATACATAATAATAAAATTTTAGGTTTTGAATTTTCATAACCCATATTTATTCACATTTAAATCAAAACGCAAAGATTAGGGTAAAAATAAATATTTACTCATTTTCTACACCATTTAATTCTCCAAATCTATGTTTTAAACTTCAACCTTTATTTCATCATCTAAGATCTTATTTAAAAGTCTTGTCAAATATCTGGGATATTACACTAGCTCCCATGTAGCCTTTTTCATGGGTTGATTGCTCCATATTACATTCACTGAAGGTATTACTTTATTCTTTAATACTTGCTCTTTTTTATTAATGATTTGGATAAGAATCTCCTCATAACTTAGATCCTTATCGATCTGGATTGGTTCGTAACTAATAACGTGTTTGTAGTTGGGTTTATATGAATGCAATACTAAAATATGAAATATATTATGTATGTGTTCCAGTTCTGGAGTCAAGGTTACTTCATAAAGATACCTCGCCTATTCTTCTTAATATCTTGAATAGTCCTATAAACCTTGGACTTAATTTTTCTTTCTTCCCAAAAATGAATCTTCCCTTTCTAGGGAGACACTTTTAAGAAGACATGACTTTCGACTTCAAAGTCTCTTTTTTGTCTATGCAAGTCTGCATATCTCTTTTGTCGCTCTTAAGCAGCTCGTAATCTTCCTTGAATGACTCGAACTACTTCTAAAGTTTGTTAAACGAACTCGGGCCTAGCATTTGTCGTTTGCCGATTTCGTCCCAACACATAGGTGTTCTAAACTTCTTCCCATATAAGGCTTCGTAAGGTGGTATTCCAATACTAACGTGACAACTATTGTTATATGCGAATTCCACCAGAGGTAAGTGGTCTTCCCAACTTCATTCAAAATCCATCATACATGCTCTTAGCATATCTTCTAACTTCTGAATTGTCCTCTCGCTTTGTCCATCGATTTGTGGAAGATAAGATGTATTCAATTTCAAATATGTCCTGAGATGTTCTTAAAGATTTTTTCAGAAGTTTGATGTGAACCATGGATGTCGATCAGACACAATTGAAATTAGAACCCCATGCCTATATATAACTTTCTTAATATATAATTTGGCTAATCTATCCAGGGTGAACTTTACTTTGATATGTAGAAAGTGAGCAGACTTGCTTAGTCGATCCACTATTACCCATATTGCATCATGACCCTTTTGTGTTGTTGGAAGTTTTACTACAAAATCCATTGTAATATGCTCCCACTTTCACTTTGGAATTTCTAATGGTTGTAACAACCTGTTTGGTTTTTGATGCTCTGCCTTAACCCGTTGGCATGTCAAACACCTACTAATGAATTCAGCCACCTCTCTCTTTATGTTTGACCACTAGAAATGTTGACTCATGTCTTCGTACATTTTGGTGCTACTAGGGTGTACTAAAAACTTAGTACTATGTGCTTCTGACATTATCACCTCTTTCAACTCTTGTATCGAAGGTACCTATATCCTTTGATAGAATCTTATGATTCCCTCCTAGTCCATTTTGAACTTGCCGTCCACATTCTCAGTTATCTTATTCATTTTCTCATACTCCTAATTCTTTTCTTGTATTTCCTTGATTTTTCCCAATAAAGTTGAGTGATCCTCCATTACAAAACAATTTTCACGTTGAGATGGAAGGAACCCTCACTTCAATGTCGAGTCTAGCAAATTTCTTAAGCAGCTCATTCTAAGTTGTTAATACCATTAGTTTCTCTTGATTCTTTCTACTTAGTGCGTCGGTAACTATGTTGGCTTTCCCTGGATGATATAGGATCTTACAGTCATAATCCTTTATCAATTTTAGCCACCGTCTTTGCGTCATATTCAACTCTCGTTGTGTGAAAATATACTTCAAACTCTTGTGATCGATATAAATTTCACACTTCTCTCAATATAAGTAATGCCTCCATATTTTCAAAGCAAACATTATCGCTACTAGTTCCAGATCATGAATATGATACCTTATCTTATAATCTTTCAATTTTTGTGAAGCATAAGCAATGACCTTTCCATATTGCATCAAAACCCAACCTAATCCTTTATGTGAGACATCACTATAGACTACAAGACATCTACTATTATCTGGTAAAGATAATACTGGCGCCTTACTTAGTCTCTTCTTTAGCTCTTGAAAGCTTTTTTCACATTTGTCAGTCCAGACATACTTCACAGTCTTCCTGGTTAAGTTAGTTAACGAGGTTGCTATTTTTGAAAAGTCTTTGATAAATCTCCTATAATACCCCGCTAAACCTAATAAACTTCTTACTTCGGTGGGTGTCTTTGGTTGCTCCTAATTTACCACCGCTTCAATCTTTGATAGATCTACTGCTATTCCGTTCTTGTCAATTACATGACCCAATAACTAAATATTTTCTAGCTATAACTCACATTATGAAATTTTGGCATAGAGTTGTTCCTTTCGCAGGGTTTCTAGTACACTTATCAAGTGTTCAACATTTTCTTCCAGTATTTTTGAGTATATCAAGATATCATCAATGAACACCATTACATATTTGTCTAGACTTGGCCTAAAAACTCTATTCATCAAGTCCATGAATGCTGCCAGTGCATTCGTTAATCCAAAGGATATTACCTAGAACTCGTAATGTTCATAACGTGTTCAAAATGTTGTTTTCAGCACATCTTCGCTTTTAACCTTCAGTTGATGATACTTGTTGTGCTTAAATTTTGTAAAATACTTGCAAGTGCACGAATCTATTGTAAAATAGCTTTATGCAAAATACGAGGTTGATCCCACGGGGATTATTAAATAATTAATTAAATTTAAATTATATTCAATTTTAATATAGTTAACAAAAAGTGATTTTTGAAATAATTAAAACTAAAAACTAAATATAATGAAAATCAAAACTAATAAAATAACTAAACTTTTAATCAATGGAAGAAAATTTTGAAGTTCGGAATCCACAATATTAATTATGTATATCTTACTATTCATTATTAATTCGGAGTAGTAATTTGAAAATCAATTCAACGCTTTCTCAAGATTTTTCATTTAAGTATTTCTTTTGTAAATTCTTATTTTCAAGATTCAATGTATAAGACCAAAGCATTATATGTATCCATTATTTGAAAAACAAATAATCTTAGTTCTTAATTAAAATATTTAAATCACAACCCGGAGTAAATTAAATTAATTGAAACTATTCAAAATACATGATATTATGAATGAAACAATTTAATTTAATTCAACCAAATAAATAAGAATTATTAACATTAACACCAATTTGAGAATTTAATAAATTTCGGAACATTACATAATTAATAATGTTTCATCCTACACCTCAGAAATAATTTTAGCAACACATAATAAAACCAAAAACAAAAACATAGTAATAAATCGTCATACTGAGACTTATTGCAGCTGATTTAATTCCGCTTCTACAGCTACTGCTTTGATCCTTGTTTGATACGCAATTGCTTAGTTTATTACTTCTTTGGTGATGTATGATGTTGGCTCCACGTTGGCTTATATATTAAGGCTACTACTTTAGTGATATTTGGTTGCAACGTGATGATGATGGATGATGATGCAAGCAGCTTCTTTGATTTCTTTTTTATTTCTTTTGTCTTGTTTTGCTGCTCCGTTTTTCCGTTGCTTCAGTGTTGCGTTCTTCCTTTTATAATATGTTGATGAAGTTTCGTGCTATATAAAATGCTAATTCTCACTTATCTTGTAAAAGTCCAGCAACTTTATCTTTCTTAGCCTTTATCTCCATAAAAAGATAATCCATATAGAATCCCAACTCTTTTGCAATCCTGAAACTTAAGTGGGACTAATACTTGTGACTCTTTTTATTTCCTTGGCTTTGAATTTAGATCCATCGTTTGGGCTTTTAGTTTTTCACAAAGCCTGTTCAACAAAATAAGTTTAATAAAATTGGGCTATTAAATCTATTAATTGAAGGAAATAAATGTATTCAAAACATGCTCATCAATACTAACCATAAATCAATCTTAGAGAAGTGTTCGGCTCCCTTCAATTGATCAAACAAGTTGTCTATCCTAGGTAATGAATACTTATTCTTTATGATCAATGGTGTGATGTCGTAAGCACCCAAAAATAAAATCTTACTTTGAAAAAATATTAATGTAGTAGTGCAAGTAAGAGTCGATCCTACAGAGAATGATTAATTTAATTTTATGTTTTCGTAAACCAAAATTGGGGGATTTTTAATCAAAGAAATAATTTAAATAAAATTAACTGAAATAAATATGCAAGAAATTTAATGAAAGAAATAAGAAGAAGAAAAATCTTGGTTTAAGTTAACATCCACTATCAAGAATTTACAACTGATCATTAATGCAAGAATAACTCAATTCATATTTTAAATATTCAATATGGAATAATTACTCCAATTTGAATAATTTTTCTATTTTTCCTTAATTTTAGTTAAGTAGAAACAAGCGATCTAAATAACCCTTACTACTAAATAACCTAAAACAAACGCTAAAGATTTAACTTAATAGAAGCTTTAAGAATTAGAGAGATCGTTGAACTAAACAACACAATCCAAGCGTCTGCATTTAATTTAGATGAATATTCTTCCTAAGATATAACAATCTTTTGATTTGCAAAATAATTATTAATCTTAGTTGCTTCGCAAATTAAAGTGACCAGATAATTACGGATTTGATATTTAATTTAGCAGTAGATTTCAACGAATAATAAACTAGTATGCATCATAGCAATCAAACGAATTAATTAGAAAATTAAATACAGAAAAATATCCAATACTCAAAATATAAATTGAACAATTAAAATAAATTAGATCTCACAGTGTATAAATCTTGATGGCATCAATCAATTAAACAAAGAAAAATAATTTAGCTACACATAGCCATAAAAAAAATACTAAAGAATAAAAGAGAGAATTTTTCTAATAAAAAGTTATATCTTACATTGTGTCTCAAGCCCTCTATTTATAGGCTACATATTCCTCCTAACTCTGATAGGATTTATAATTTTCAAACCCGAATATGATTTAAAATACAAAATAAAATAAATATAAAATTCCCTATTTATCTTTCCTTTTCCAAATTGCAATTGGAATTTATTTAATTAATTTATTTGCTTGATGACAAAACCACTCAGAAAGGAAAAAAAACACAGCCAAACACGATTGGGACCCACGCGAAAAAACAAGTAGGAGAATAAACATGGTCGACCGTGCATTGCGCGGTCGCATTTTTTTTTTACTTTTCTGGTCCTCCGCGCATTGCATAGTTACTGTTGATTGCCTTATTGCCCCGCGCATTGCGCGGGATCCTTCAGCTCACTCTTCAAGCCGCAAACGGTATCGTTGCCCGGCTGAAAAATAATTCCTCCGCTCATGGCGCGCTATCTTGCATGTTTCAGCTTATTTATGATTATGCCACCAGCTCTAATTTTCCTACAAAAATAAATAAAAATTAAATAAAAATAATATAAAAATACATAAAAATAATAAAAAAAACGAAAACACTGTCGGAGAATATTTGTTTTGTTGGGAATTTTCATTCTGTCAGGGAATATTCGATTCGTACGACGACGCCGAAATAACGAAATATTGATAGACCCCACAACGAAATATTGTCGGATATAGAAAATAACATAAGTAACCTTTTTAAATAAAAATGATCAACGGTACTATCACTTTTAACTGTTAAAATTCCCGGTGATAAATGAATAGTAGAAGATGGTATTACACAGTAACATACGGTATTGTACAGTAGCACACGGTATTGCACAGTGTTTTATATTATTAAACTGATAAAGTTTCTATTGTACAATATTGACTTTATTGAATCAATAATTATCACATGCACAATAATTCATATTATTGAATTGATAATTGCCACAGTAGTATATGCATATTAATTTACATTACTGAATCAATAATTGTCATTACACAGTAACTTGCTTTTTCTTTTATTTATTTTCTGCATTACTGTTATCACTATTATGATGTTGATTTATCTGTTGTATTCTATTATTAGTTGGTATTTTTGCTTGTATTGTGAGTATCTAACTCAAAAAGCCAACTACACTGTATTTATAATAATTTGTTATAATAATGAATAATTGGTGAATTATTGTTGAATAGTTGAATTTATAAAGTTATTTATTTTATATACTTTAAATAAAGTTAATTATTTTATATATAAAGTTAATTAATTTATATATAAAGTTAATTGATTTATATAAAGTTAATTATTTTATATAAAAAGTTAATTATTTTATATATAAAGTTAATTGATTTATATAAAGTTAATTATTTTATATATAAAGTTAATTGTTTTATATATAAAGTTAATTGATTTATATAAAGTTAATTATTTTATATATAAAATGAGTTGTTTTATATATAAAGTTAGTTGTTTTATAAATAAATTTAGTTATTTTATTAAGATATTAAATGAACGATATAGATTAAAAGAAATTTGAATGAATGATTTAGATTAAATCTTAAAAGATGAAATATGTGGTACAGATTAAACATTATCTTGAAATGAGCGGTTCAGATTAATTTAAGAAATCTTGATTTATGATAAGATTTTTGGGCTATAAATTGAGGCTTTAACTTAAGAAATTTTCATAACTTCTTTGCTTATTATTTCTTTCACTCATTAAAATATTACTTTGTATAATTTTTTCTCTGAGTGTGCTTAAGCTATCGTGTGTATTTGTGAAAATCAGTAAGAGTACAAGTATTGTTAAAGTAAGTCTTTTCATAATAGTTAGTCAAGTAACCACACACATCACATGGTCTTTATAAATCTTTCTTTAGAAGACTATTTCTTTAGAAGATTCATTTTGAAAAACTTTCTCTTGAAGATTGTTTTGAAATAATATTTTTTAAAACTATTTTGAAATTTATTATTCTTTATTCTGTACACTACACAAATTTTTACTATCAAATCACTTTTGATGATTTCATATGAATTGGTATACACCATTAAATTTATATATGGTAGTGACTAATTAAATTATAAATATATAGGTTGATCAACTTTATTTAAATCAATATCCAGTCACGTGTTAAGGTAAGGGATATCATTTTCTTTCATACTCTTAAACTTACTATCGTAAGTATTATTCGGTAAAATTCCTGAAATGATTATATGTTACTTAATAGTTTGCGCTTCATTTAATATCATTTCATATGAACCTTCCTATTTACTTGAACATTTCTATTGAATTTCAACCATTATTTTGAGTTATAGATCTTGAATATCATTCTTGAATTTGAGTTTGTCCATGATATGAATTTTTCCATATTATGTTGATAATTTATACATTATTTGACTTTGGACAAAGTAAAATTGTAAACTTTCGATATCTTTCGTTTATCCTGTTATACTATTTCTTCTGTTCATCATTTATATCTGTGTTGTTATTCTAATCATCAAGAATTAAGTTGTTGTGAATATCTTTGACCTAGGGCATAGATGATAGGATAAAGGTGATATAATGGTGGTGTGTCTTTTAGGGCACGTGGTGAATGTTCTCTTTGGCCTGAGGTAAAGAAGAACTGTTATTTGACATAATCATGACCAATAGTGTTTCAGATGATAAAAGTTGATGATATTTTTTTTCTAAAAAAAAGAAGTTAGTTTATATCATAGTTTACATGATTCTTTTAATGGATTGCTCATTCCGCTGCTATTATTGATCTAAAATTTAGTGTTTATTATATTCTATCAAGAATTCAACTGTTGAAGGCTAATGATAATTTAGTCATTGTTATCTTAGTTATGATATTTCTTTACGGGTCTATTTAAGCTCACTTTTCATTTGTTTAATTGTTCTTCAAGAAATGAGAGAGTAGTTGGGTCTAGTCGGGGGATGGAGTGAAGGTTCGAGTTGTAACGCCCCCAAAATCCCAGCACTTGCTGCGGCGGACGTTGTGCGTTAACTCCATATATTCTTCAAAACTTAACCAATGATCCCATAATCATATTGGTTGAATTAGTCTATTTTAGACTATATATTAAAATTTTATCTTACTTATTCCCTGGATCTTAACTTGATCTCGATCTCAATATTTATACAAGTATCAACTTGTAGTTCATTCGTATAAATGGATAATACCATATACAACGGTCCAATTTTAACCTTAAGATTTAAATATTATATAACTTTACATATCCAAGATTCACGGTATTAAATCATTAGGATGGTTCTTGAGAATAGAGAATCTCGCAATGAATGTTTGTGTCTTCATCCGTGATAAATGTTTGTATATTTATCCGTGACAAATGTTTGTATTTTTGTCCAAGACAAAATTCTCTTTCCGTATAGAACATACCAAACTAGTTAAAATTCTCACTTGAAACACATTTGGTTATAGTGATATCTCTTTATATCAATATTCTTACTTATCTGGCATTCATAATAGTAATAACAAACATGTACTTGGGTTCGAGAAACCTAATGATGAATTTGACCATTTCACATCGATTAGTTCTATCTCGGATGCTTACAGTACTCACAAATATTATTTACCATCATTATTCTGATAAGTAGTTCATTAGCAATATTGTATTAACGTTTTACTATCTATCTGAAGTTCAGAGTATTGGCATAACATGATCAGTCCATATTAGCAATACCCTCACTCAGATTTATAGTAATTTAACAATTCTAAGTTATATCAAAATAAAGACATAACAACATTTGATGATAAGTAAATAAAACATGAAACCTAATCTAAGCTTCTTCTTTACATTCACAATCTTATTATCATTCTTTTTAATCTACAAATAAGTTTTATTCGCAAGAATGAGCACGACGGCTCAGCAAGTATAACATATTATCGCATACACAGTTTATGCTTTCATATAAACTTTAACATGCTTTGACTGAACATACATCTTAGTTAATAATCATATTATTTTATGCTTAACAATAAACATATTTTGTGCATACTCATATGCATCATCAAATATCAATTAACATTTAACAGTTAATCAAAAACTAACACTTAATCATTTAATCACATAAGACCTTAATTCACGTATTTTCACATATCAACTATTACATAATAACATGAACAATCTTAGAACATGCTAATAACACATAAAGGTTTATAACTTGTCTTGAATCAAAACTAGGGTTTCCCGGCGGAGCGTTAAAATCCCACAAAATGGGTTACGTGTACCCGAATGTTAGTTTATCGAATTTTACTTCTTGATAAGTGTTTTTATAACCTAATGAGAATATTTCCATTGATAGAATATTTAGGAAAAGTGCCTAACTCAAAATCTCATTTTCAAGCATAGAAATCCGAGAGCCCCTTTAATTTTTTAACTTCGACCTCTTTTTCGATAAAAACCATAAATTTGTCATATAAAAACCCTTTAGAGTGATTCTTGATTCTAAATTTATTAGAATTTCATTATCTAAAACTTTTCTTTAGGTTTATAAGGCAGATTCTGATTTTAAGTTTTTGAAAATTTACAAAAAGAGTCAGTGAACATACTTTGATCAATATTTTTAGGGTTGACCATGTGAAACATGGTACCACTAGTTTTAATTACTTAAGATATCATGCTATAAGACTCAATATCACTTCATAACAAAAGAATAATAAAATCATAAACCTACTTATGTACGATTTATGAACTTTACTCAATAACACAAAAAACAAATCGAAGAACACGAATAACTAAGTTTCATCGTTCTTGGTTTAGCTTGTTAAAATATGATGCCATAAGCATAAATTTGCTAGGTCATCACGTTTCACAACTCTATAACACTAAATTAAAAAATCATAAATCTACTTATGTAGAAAATTATGACTTTTGCTCAAGAACACACGAAGAATGAAAAATCGTACATGGTAACAACTTATGTTCTTGAGCTTTTGGATTTCATACTTGAAATAATTTAAGCATTATAGCAGCTTACATATGTGATTATGACACTTTATATTTGACAAAATTTGGTCATTACAATGGCTTGTATAATTGATTATAATAATTTATAATTATTGCTCAAGAACATATGAAGAACACGGAGAACGACAATCGTACATGGCTACGACGTACGTTCTTGAGCTTTTAAACTATGAATTGAAATTCGACATTATAGCTACTATAAAATGAAGAAATGCTCAAGAACACATAAAGAACACGGAGAACGATAATCGTACATGGTTACGACTTGCGTTCTTGAGCTTTATTAACACTAAAGATGAAAGAAAACCGAACATTATAACGACTAGAGATTGTATCTTTTGAAATTACAAGCTTTAACTATATCTTTACAATTTTCTTTATAACAACTCACCATAACTCTTTCTTAATATATGTATAGAGTGTTTTTGCTTTGAATTAATGAAGAAAATGAAGTGGGGAGCTTGGTATTTATAGAAAACCAAGTTTCGTTAATTACATGTTAGGTGCCTGGAATATTATGCTTTAGTACCTAGACAAATTACACTTTGGTACCTCAGCATATTCGTGGAATATTCTTTACGACTTGTATCATCATTGTATCACCTTTCTTTTGATTGGTTGATTCATCTTTACTTGGATTTAGTTCTAAACAAATCGTGTTAGTTTTTTTCCCAGTTAGTGTAATCGTGCTAGTTTTCCATAGTTTGGTTACACTAACTTAGTTATACATAACTTAGTTTGATTTCAACTAATTATCTTCAACTTAGTTCATTCTTAATTCTTTTGGTTTAATTGACCTTTATTGATTAAAAGTATGATATTATTGAGTTTTGTTCCGTATAAACACTATTATGTGAAGTGAAAAGTCCAAAAGATTTGACACATTTTTTAGTGAATAGTATTTTGACGACCATATCTAAAAAAATGGTTAGACGATAAAAAAAGTCAAAAAAATTATTTTTTGTCTTATCCCTATTTTGTCCTATTATCAGTACACTTTTCGAGAAAATCTTTTATTGATAATTACGCATCCATGCTTTATACAAACACTATATCATTTGACGGAACGTTCGAAAATGGAAAGCATTTCTGTTTGAAGAACGTTTTACGTTTTATTTTTTAAAAAATATCAATGATTCATTGGTATGTATTCCCTGTATAGATACTATATCGTGAAATGTAAAAAGTCAAAAAGAACAGTCAAAAGAATGACAAACGTTTTGTCCTCAATCGTGTCATTTTCGTCTTTTTTCTTGAAAATTTTTATTAGTTCCCTGACATCTAAACCTCATATTAACACTATGTTGTGAAATGTAGGAAGTCCTACAAATGAAAGAAACAGTCAAATGAATGAAAAACTTTTCCTCGTGAATAGTATTTTTACACGTTTTTTTAGAAAAAATATTTATTAACTATTACATATTTTTAAAACGTGGGAAGGATAAATCTTGAAACAGAATGTCAATTTGATGTACACATTTCTCTCGAGAGCATAAGTTATTTCTTAGGGTTTAGGTTTTAACTCTTTTTTGAATTTAGGTTTTTGTCCAATGGACTTCTTGATTTTATTAAGTATTAAGGTTAACTACGTGAATAATTGTACAAAATTCTATATATAGAATTATCACATAACACATTTAAAAGCTCAATTCAAGCTTTATTAATCACATAACACATAGTTTAGGTTAAAAATTTTAACCTGTAATCGTATACCATCGCATTTTTGAGTCGTTTATATTCTTTAAGATAACTCAAGGTATACTCGAGCAATCGTTTTTAGATTTTGAATTAACAACTTTTATCAGATCTTGTCAGATCTTATGTGTAATATTTGGGATATTACACAAGTGATAGCTGTAGTAGTCTTCACATTTTGTAAAATAGTGTGACAATAATAGTGAAGACTTAGTTGTGTATTATTGAGCTCCGTATTTTTATACTATGTACTATTTTATAATAGTTATTGTGTATTTTTTGCGTCTTAAATTGGGTTGTGTAGGCCTACATTTGAGGGCGTCACATCAATTCTCATTAATGGAACCTCAGTGCTTATAGAACTTCCAATATCATTCAATACCTTCACTCAGACATATAACTTTATAAAGGTATCTCTTCATATTGACATTTTATATTTATCTGAAGTTCACAATATTAATAACACACTTATACTTGGAACAGAGGAATCTTGAGATGAATTTGGTTTCTTCGTCGGTACTAGATCTTTGTTCTTATAGTACTTACAATGTTATTCAATATCCTCATTCAGATACACAGTTCATTATCAATACTATGTTAATGTTTAACAACTCTAAGTCTTAATCAAAATAAAGCCATAACTAGAGTATATGATGAAACTTGATAAATATTAATATAGATTCGGTTATATGGTTTGCTCGTTCATATTACATAAGTCATCAAGACTTTAAATTAAAAGATAAGCAATTAATAAAGCATGTAAACTAATTTACGCATTTCTTCTTACTTTTCTTCTTAAAACCGGAGCTCTCGGGTTTATTTGCAAATAAGTTTTATTCACAAAGGTGAACATACAAAAGCTCAACAAGTCTAAACACATAGCGTATAAGTGAACTCACACCGATATGAGATTTAAGAAGTTTATAGCTCAACAAAGGATATTTCAATTGTTTTAACATAGCAAAATTGAGTGGTAATTAAAGCAAGAACTATTGTTCGTTTGTCTTTGTAATATCCCAAACATTTTAAAACTAATAAATGTGATCTGAAAAGATCTATATAAAGATTGTTAATTCAAAACCTAAGAATGATTGCTTGAGTATATGTTGAGCTATCTGAAAGAGTAAATATGACTCGAAACTACGATTCGAGGTTAAACTTTTAAACTAAACTATGTGTTATGTTATTAGTAAAGCTTGAATTGAGCTTCAAATGTGTTATGTGATTTATCCATGCTTAGAATTTTATGTTTTGGTTTAAGTAATTAACCATGACACTTATTAAAATCAAGAAATTATTTTGAGGTTAATACCTAAAATGGAAAAAGTTATAACGTAAACCCTAAACTAGGGTTAAAACTTAATCTATGGTTAAACCGTAGGGATATAACTTAGGTTCCCTAGAGAAACGTGTACGTCTTTTTGACATTCAATTTCAAGATATGACGTTCTTACGAAGTAAAAACACGTAATAATGAATAAAAGTTTTTCCGCAGAAAAACGCGAAAAATACTATTCACACAAGGAAGCGTGAAAAAGTTTTTTTGAATTTTTGCATGTTTAACCATCTTTTAAGAAATTATCGTCAAAAACACTACTTATAGGAAAATGCTTTTCATTTTTTTTACTTCCCGTTTTACAAAATAGTGTTTATACAGAGAAAAAATGAATAATATCTATTCAGAAATGTTAGAATCCAAAATGGATTAAAACCTAATTAATTGGTGGAAATAATGATTAAGAAAAGAAAACTTAAGTATTATACAAAGTCTAATACGAGGATTATACAAAAATACCAAAAAACTAAGTGTAGAGAATGTGAGGATAGAGAAGGTCTTTTGTTAAGGAAGATGAAGGGCACTAGGGTCTTAGAAGTTTAAGGCTTGAAGCCAAAATTATAGCCAAGCCAAATTTGGAGCCAAAGTGAAAGCCAAACTTGGAGCTAAAGTGAAAGCTAAACTTGGAGATAAAGTTGAAGCCAAGCCAAAGTTGAAGCCAGAGTTGGAGCCAAAAAGCCAAAGTTGGAGCCAAAGTTACGGACAAACTTAGAGCCAAAGTTTTGTTGTTATTTTTTACCATACTACCCTAACTTTGAAAGTCCTATCAATAAGAGCCTTAAGCTTCATTAGTTTTCACCAATTCACCAAGTAATCTTGAGCTTGAGAAGCTAGTATAATAATGTAGAAAGTGTTAGTTAGGAACTTGAAGTATGAAGAGTAATAAAGCTTGCACTTCAAGAGGTAATCAAAATTATGCTTTTGTTTGTGCTCTTCGTGTTCTTGAGTAAAAGTCATAATTCTCTACATAAGTAGGTTTATGATTTTGTAATTTAGTGTTATGAAGTCCTAAAATATAATGTCCTAGCCTGATACGCTAGTGATATCAAGTTGTAGTAAAGGAATGTCGAAACTTGGTTCTTCGTGTTCTTCGTGTTCTTAAGTAAAAGTCATGAAATCTTACATAAGTAGGTTTATGATTTTGTTATTTTTATGTTATTAAGTGTTATTGAGTATTAGAACATGTTATCTTAGCAAATTAATGATTGAGGTATTATGTTTTACCAATTGGATCAAAGAAAGTTGAAACAGTTTTGAAGCAGCCCTCTTTTTTGCAATTCTTGTGCAAATAGGTCAGGAATATGTCTTATCCACCTTCATGAAAGTTGTATATCATGAAATTTTGATGAATTTAGACTCAAGAGTCACTTTAAAATATTTTGTTATGAGGAAGTTATGGCTGTTTAAGCGAGTCGAGGTCCGACAGTCCAATAATCTGCCTAAATCTGATTTTTTTGGCTTAAAATTGAGTTTTTGAATTGTACAATTTTCCAAATAAAATTACCTATGGAAATAGTTAGAATGAGTTATAGTTAGAATGAGTTATAAAAACACATATTAAGATTTAAAATATGTTAAACTAACTCTCGTATGCACGTAACCAATTATGTAGGGTTTACAAAGCGAAAATCAGCTTAGTGTTTAATTTATTAAATACATTGAGGCAAGTCTCCTAACTCTTATGTGTTATGTTTACAAATTATATACATGATTTATACCCTTTGTGTGACAACGTATTATAAATTTTTGAAATAAAAGTTATTTGTGATATTAAATTGAGAGATATGTTAAGTCAAAATATGTTAAAGTTTATAAGAAAGCATAAATTGTGTATGTATTATTTGTTAGACTTACTGAGTCGTAGTGCTCATTCTTATGAATAAAACTTATTTGCAGTTAAGAAGAATGATAAGAAGATCATGGACGTAAAGAAGAATGTGTAGACTATATTATTTACTTGTATGTTGTTTGTAGTCATAAAGCTTTATGTTTTATGAACAAGCAAAAACATGTAACCTAATATTATTTAATAATATTATCATATTATCATCAAAGAGTGTTATATATTTAAACTTGATATAACATAAAATTGTTAAACATTAACATAATGTTGATAAATAACTATATATCTGAATGAGGATATTGAATAATATTGTGAGTGATGTAAGAACAGAGATCTAGCACCGATGAAGAAACCAAATTCATCGTAAAATTCCTCTGTTCCAAGTACAAGTATGTTATTAATATTGTGAATTTCAGATAAATAGAAAATATCGATATGAATAGATATCTCTATAAAGATATATATCTAAGTGAGAGTATTGAATAATATGGGGAGTTCTGTAAGAAAAGGAATCTTGCCACAGATAAAGATACAAATATTTATTACAAGATTCTTCGGTTCCAAGAACAATCCTATTGTTAATGATGTGAACCTTAGCTATATTGAAGTATAGAATGTCTAAATCATAAGGTTAAAATTTGACCGGTTATATATGGTGTTATTTATATATATGGACGAACTACAAGTTGATACTTGTAGAAAGGATGAGATCGAGATCAAGTCACGATCCAGGGACTAAGGAAAAGAATTTTTTAAAGAATTGTCTATAATAGACTAGTACAACCAATATGATTATATGATCATTGGTTAAGTTGTTAGATGTCATGGAAGTTTAACGCACAAAGTTCGTTGTAGCGATTACGGGAATTTTGGAGACGTTATAGTCTTTCACCTCTAAAACTATCAAGTGATATCTATAAGGGATAAACCTAACGACATCCTATGTTATGCATAACATACATTACACTTGACTAATCATGAATAGTGTCTAATACATTACACTTGAGTAATCATAAATGGTGTTTAAAGTTTTGTTCAACTCAGATTACTTCACATGCAAAGGCCGCACCTGTAATAACCACGAGTTCTAAGTCCATTGTAATTATGATTGTTAGATAATTAACAATGAATTAAAATTTTTGTACCAATTAATTGTGCATTTGAATGATTGAATGAATATATATATATATATATATATATATATATATATATATATATGTATGTGTATATTTAATTAATCAAATAATATAGCAAGGTAGTAGAATTAATTACAACAAATCTAATTAGATTATATTTTAGGTCCAAACGAATTATTAAACTAGGTTCAATAAAATAAACCTAGTAGTTCATGAACATAACTTATTTAATGGTCCATGAACTAGCCCAATGCTTATTTTAATTAAATGTAGCATGTGTTAGTAATGTTAGCCCAATGGAAGGAATTAATTAAGCCCAAACAAGTTAAATGAATGAGTTCAATAGAATTATTAAATTGATCCAAAGTGGAGCCCAAACTAAGTCAAAGTTTTGGTTAATGATTATATATATATATATATATATATATATATATATATATGAGCATTAAAAAAACCAAAATGACTTATTAAAGGCCATTTGGTCGGCACTTTGGGGGCCCCACATGGGGGTGGCTTGTTGCTCAAAGTTACTTCAATTGCCCACAAAGCTTTAGTTGCTCAACCACCCTAGTCAATTAACATGTTAATTCTTATCTCAATCAATCCAATAGTAAACATAGACTAGCTTCTAATTTCACCAATGTTAGTTAATTAATAAGTTAATGAAGGTTTACCAAGGTGATATAAATAGAGTGTTTCACCAATGGTTTATGTTGTTTGTCATTTTGCTTGAACACCAAGAGATAAAAGAGAGAGCTTGCTAGAGAGAAAATGAGAGAACTCTTGTGAGTAAGAGAAATCACCAAGGAGATTACTAGAGATTGATCAAGATGGAGTCTCTAGCTAGATTCGTTTCAAGAAGGAGAAGAACATCCAAATCTAGAAAGTTTAAAAGTGTTTTATACCTTCTTTAGTTCATTTCTATGGTCTATATATATTCTTAATGGTTAAAATATGTTTTTAACGATTTAAAACCTATTTTGATGTTCTGTAATGCTAGATCTTGGATATATATGAAGATTCATGGTTTAGTATGTTTAATGTGTGTATTTATATGCTTAGTATAAAAATAAGTTGTACAAATGTGCATTTAAAGGTTTATCGGTAAAACCCTAACTAGCTATATGCTATAAATAGATGTAGTTTGAAAAAAAATGAGTAAGTTATGACTTTTACCGCAAATTAAGTCGTTTTAAAACCCTAGAATGATTGATCCCGCATATTATGTCAAAAAAAATTTCGAAAACGAGATCAAACCATGAAATGTTGAAAAACAAGAAGTTAGAAACATAATAAAATTGATTTGATGTATTTTTGACATGTATATCTCATTTTATAAAAGATTGAACCAAAGAAATCAAAGTTGAAAATTTAAGGTTTTGAAAATAAGAGCTATTGCCGCAGTGATGAAACACTCTAAAAATTAAAAATTTGAACTATCGCCGTAGCGGTAGGTCTCATCGCTGCAGCAGTGAAACACCCTAAAATTTAAAAATTTAAACTACCACCGTAGCGGTGGAACTGTGATGACCCCAAATTCGGGTTCCATAACCTCGAGTTTGGTTCTCACTATTTAACACATTACCAACAATTAAATACATACATTGCATTTAAATATCGCGGAATAATACATATTGGTTCCCTTCAAAAGGTTACAATACCAGGGTCTATCAACCTTAACATAAAAACAGTTCCTATCATAAGGAATTACAAAAGGTTCTTCAACAGTAAATACACATTTAAATAGCTAGTTAGCATGCATAAGCTAACTTAATCTTTGGCTTTTCCTTTTCCCTTATCCTTCTTTGTGCAATCAGGTTTATCTGAAAAATGGTTCATGATATAGCAAGAATGAGCAACTAGTTTGCTCAGCAAGTTTAGAACAATCATAGAGATTTAATATATCATGAATGAATGAGAAATATCATCAATGATTCCACAATAGATATAACAATTGTGAATGAAACATGATTCAAATTTTTAATAAACAGAAAATTTGAATCTTAAAATGCTGAGCGGTCACTAAGGACCCTGAACTAACGAGGGTATAATAGAGTTTCCTCTGACCCTTTGAGTTGTTTCGTTTTCAAGGGGATCAGCCTATTCAACCCGCTGTATATGCATTGCATTTAGTCACCGACGCCAAAGTCGGTTTCCCGACACAAAATCCCCTAATTTAGGGTTGTTCAATTCTCAGACTTAATATAAGAAATCTGCACCCAACAATGGTTTGGATAAGCTTTTAAAAGTATTCATGTTATTAAATTTATAAACGCAATGTCTAGCTGAACTATTAGCTTTAGACATTTTTAATACAGTTCATGAATCAAGAACTAATAAGCTTCAAATGCACCAAGTGCGATTTTATAAACAATAAGGATGTGGGATAATTTTAAATAATTAAACCACTTCAAGCTCTGACAATAAATACAAGTATAGAAACTTGTTCAATAATAATTGAGTAGGGTTAGAAAACTTGCTTGTCTGTTCAGCAACAATAAATGTCTAGCTTTAACTAACTTGCTTTGAAAGACCTAACATTAATAAAGTTGGTCTAATAATTAGTACGGCGTATTTGCATAACTATACGCTCACTAATGAACTTATTTACCACACATAAGTACTAACACATAATTTTCATTAGTCGAAATAATATTATTAATCTTATAGACCCTCAATCAAATTAGGTTAATAATTTAATAAGTTAGAAAAATATTTTTCTTAAGCGTTGGACACTTATTAAACCCTTAAACAACTTATTACAATTTTTTAATTAAATCATAATTAAATTCAATTTATTTTATTAACTCAATCTCTATTTAATTACTATTTAATCTTGATTAAATAGAAATTAATTAATTAACTTTAGTTATTATAAATAATAACTAATTGCACATACACATTATTTAATAATAATTAAATAATAAATAATTATTGACTTAATTTTATCCTTCTTTAATTTAATATTGATCAACTAATAATTAACTAAGTAATTAACATTTCCTATTTATTTAATTTAAGGAAATTAAATAATAGTTTACTAACTTTAATCCTCTTTAATTATTATTTAATGTCAATTAAATAATAATTAATTATTTAATTAATTTTAATTATTATTTAAGGTTAAATAATAATCAATTCATCCTTATTTATTATTTAAATTAAATAATAAATTATTAATCTAATAACTTAATTTCCATTAATCGTTATTTAATGCTAATTAAATAATAATTAATTACTTAATTATCTTTATTTATTATTTAATAATATTTAAATAATAAATAATTAATTTATAAATTTTTATCTCGCTTTAATTATTATTTAATAAGAATTAAATAATAATTGTTAATTTATCACCTTTATTTATCATTAACATTTTAAATAATAAATAACTAATAAATTTATTTAACTTAACCATGATTTAACTAACTAGATTAATATTTAAAATATTAAACTTAATGAAAAATATCCTCCCCAATATGATTTTTGTATTATTATTATTTTTGTTAAAATTTTAAATTAGTTTTTAAATATTTAAATTATTTAAATTTAACCCGGATGGCATTTCTGTAAATAAGTTGAAAATTGAACCGAGGGAAAAATAGTAACTTCGCAAAAATAAACACGGAGGGGCATTTTTATAATTTTGCCGGGAAATATACTGCCTTACAGAATTTACTGCCCAAAACGGTGCCGTTTTGAGAAGCCAGAAACGGCTTCCGCGCATTGCGCGGAGTAAATTCTTACAGACGCCAAACGACGTCGTTTGGCTCCGCGTCCTTTAGCCAAATAACCTTCCGTGCATTGCGCGGAAAACCCCTTTTTTTTTCTTCCGGCAGAATGTGAACAGTACCCATTTTAATTAAAAATATACCATCAAGTAAGCTTTAAATCCTCAATAAAAATCCAAAAAAATTACCAATCACTTAATATCAATTTATAACATGAAAATTTAATTTTTCATGATTTAATATCATTCTTTTTTTTATAAAAAGTTTTACATCACATAAACTAGCATAAATCATAACTTTTTGTATATAACTTCATTTTGAGTGATTCAAACTTTGTTTTTCTCATGATTTAATGTTCTATAATATTAGAACATTAAACCTAAGGTTTATAAAAATATTTTTGGTCATAAATTCCAAGATTTGTTTATACACTTCTAAACACATATTTTAGCATATAAAATATACCAAAATACAAACAAAGCATATTAAACTCAAGCATGACATAAATATTACTACTACACATTATTAACTATATTAACATATTTGTACTAACATGATAATTTATTTAATTTAAAAACAAAAATTAGATTTAGAATAACCATTACCTTGATTTAATGGTTATTCTCCTTTTTCTTCCAAAATAGGTGGTGAATCTTGAAGACATAAACCAAGAACTCCTTCTCCTCTCTTAGTATTTTGCTCTCAATATTTTCTCACACTCTCAAATGCTCTCTAGCTTTCTCTTTTGGACATGGAGAAAATAATGAAATAAAATCTACCAATTTCAAGTATACTTGCAAAATTATTAGATATACATAATATATCTAATAAGCTAGACCATGCCCCTAGATGACAAACTTACACAAGGAATGGCTAAATGACACATTAGGTGAAAAGAGGGATGGTCCAACTACTTGAAAAATCAAACAAGCAATCCATTAATTAAATAAATGAAAAATAAACTAAAATAAAACAAAATCAATTTTTTTCTCTCTCTCCTCCCAACATGGTCGGCTGATGGACATCTTCTTTGTCCCAAAATCATGGTCACAAGTCACTTTTTAATAATTAATAGTTTAAATTAAGTATTTTTCAAGTGGGCAAATTATTGGGCTTTATTTAAAATACCAATTGGGCTTCTATTAAATTGTTTGGGCTACTAATTTGTCAAATTTTATTATTCTCCACTTGGGCTACTAATTGACCCATGTTGGGCTAATTTAATAATTTACACATTAATTATTCAATCCATGATTAAATAAATAATTAGATTGAATAAATAATTAAATATTCTAATCCATAAGTATTAAATTACTAAATGGACTAATAAATATTATTATTAATATTTCACATTATTTACATTAATTAATAATCATATTAATTAATTTATTATATTTAATTAACTCATTATATTCAATTTAATTAAATATTTAATTAATAGGAAACTTATCAATTATTTTGATATTAAAACTTTAGGGTTTGTTTACTAATTTAATAACATATTAGTAACCCTGTAAGACCCCGAATTTTATGAAATATAAAAGTTAATTTTTCTTCATATATATTTTTCATGAAACAGTAAGTGGTTAAATTGACAAAATTGAAAGTTAAAGATGTTATGTGCAAATTTTATTTTATCGGACAATATTCACTTTGTCGGGGAATATTCGTTTGGTCGGGGAATATTCGTGCCGTACGACGGCGCCGAAATAACAAATTATTGGTGGACCCCACAACGGAATATTTGTCGGATATAGAAAACGACAGAAATAACCTTTTTAAATAAAAATAGTCAACAGAACTGTTAAAATACCGGTGATAAAAGAATAGTAGCATACGGTAAATTATGGTATTTTCTGTAGCACACGGTACTCTACAGTAGCACACGGTATTGCACAGTGTCTCATATTATTGGTCTGATAATTGACACCGTAACTGTTGTGTATCATTTCATCAATAATTGTCACTGCATAATATTTTATGTTATCAATTCAATAATTGTTGTTACACAGTATTTTGCATTATTGATTCAATAATTATCATTACACTGTATTTTATATCATTGAGTCAATAATTGTTGCTGCACTATTTTTAAAATTATTGAACCTAATAATTGTCACAGTAGCAAATATACTGTAATTTATATTATTAAATTAATAATAATCTGTAACGTGTTTATTACATTATTGTTGAATTATTGTTGTACGTTGTATTTCATTGTAATAATTTTGTTGTAGTCTTTTGACGACTCAAGTTTGGGCTGTGTGGGCTCAGATTTGGGGGCGTCACAGTTGGTATCAGAGCTTAGGGATATGGTCTTTAATGGAGATCTGGGGTTAGAACTAGGAGGGGAGAGACGAATAGAATCAGTCACTAGTATGTCCTACCTAAATTAGATTTTATTATCTAATGAGTTGATTTGAATATAGGGACATGAAGTGATGAGTCAGTTTATTTGAACTAACATTTATTTTGTGACCACAGTTTAGTATGGCATCTGGAAATCAAGAGGTTAACTATGAAATACCCGAAGCGAATGTAGCCGAAAATCAAGAAGCCACAAACAATCCTCCTGCCAACTCAGGAAATAATATTCCTGATAACATGATGAATGATGGATTCTTTAGGAATTTCATGCAGTTCATGCAGAATCAGGCAAGAGGAAATCCAGTTAACAATAACGGTAGAAATGCTGGTAATTTGAGGATGGTCACTGTCAAGCAATTTAAAGAATTGGGACCACCTGAATTCCACGGGAAGCCTGACCCACTCAAAGCGGAGGCATGGCTGAAGCAGACGACAAAAATACTTGATGTCCTACAATGCGCTGATGATCAGAAGGTGCCCTTTGCTACTTTTATGTTTCGAGGTGAGGCGGATCACTGGTGGGAAGCGGTAAAACGTATCCACCCTTCAGCACTTGAAATGTCTTGGACAGAATTCCAAGAGCTATTTAATGAAAAGTACTTCCCAGAAAGCATCCGCCATATGAAGGAAGTGGAATTCATTAAGCTGGAGCAGGGAAACATGACAGTTTCTCAATATGAAGCTAAGTTTGCTGAACTGTCTCGTTTTGCGACTCATCTAGTAGATGACGAAGCACGGATGAGTCGGATGTTCTTACGTGGTCTAAGATTCGAAATCCGTCAACAACTTAGCTCTCATAAATTTAGTTTGTATTCAGATGTTGTTGATAGGGCTCAAAGGGTGGAGCAAACAAATGAAAAATTACAGCCAAGAGTCAATGATCAGAGAAATGATAACAACCACAGGAACGAGAACCATCGAGGAGGTAACCAACACTTCGGTGGTAATTCCACATCAAATAACAGAAGAGGAGAATCCAGTGGGAACAATTTCAAAAGAAAGAGATTCCATAATAATTATGGAAGGGCACCAGTACCAGCACCAGCACCGACCCCAGTTTCAAGGGGAGAAGATCGACCACTAGTGAGATGCTATAGGTGTGGTCAGGAAGGTCACATCAGCCCAAACTGTACACTGCAGTCCAAAAAGTGCTACAGTTGTGGGAAAGAGGGTCATCTTGCGCGGTTTTGTCCTGCCACAAAATCAAGTCCAGCTGCAGTGATGATACCAAAAGCTAGCGCGGATAAGGGAAAATCTGTAGTTCAAGGGAGAGCTTTTGTTGTGACATCCCAAATGGCACGAAACTCGAACGAGGTGATAACCGGTAAGCTATTCATAAATTCTCGTGAAGTCTACGCTTTGTTAGATACTGGCTCTACCCATTCTTTTATCTCACCTGCATGTGCTCAGCGTTTAAACTTAACTCCTGAAAATTTGGACTTTGACTTATCAGTTGAAACCCCATTAGGAGAAATGACCATTACATCTACTGTCTATAAATCTTGCCTAGTTCAAATCAACAACCTCACATTACCTGTTGACCTTATTTCTTTGGAGATGCATGAATTTGATGTGATTTTAGGAATTGATTGGTTGACTACCCATCATGCTAAAATTGATTGTTTTCATAAGATTATTAGTTTTCATATTCCTAATCAACCTGTCATGCAAATTCAAGCAACTAAACCATTGAAATCTATAACTGTTATTTCTAGCCATAAAGCCATTCGTTTATTGAAAAACGGATGTCAAGCATTTTTAGCTCATGTCACTGATTTGAACAAAAATACGTCAAACTTGAATGATATTCCCATTGTTAATGAGTTTCCTGACGTTTTTCCGGAGGAACTTTCTGGCTTACCCCCAAACCGAGAAATTGAATTCTGTATCGATCTTGAACCCGATACTAAGCCCATTTCCAAAACTCCATACCGAATGGCTCCCATTGAACTTCAAGAGTTAAAAGTCCAACTACAGGAATTGTTGGATACTGGTTTCATTCGTCCGAGTGCATCACCTTGGGGTGCTCCTGTTCTATTTGTGAAGAAGAAAGACGGGAGTATGAGATTGTGCATTGACTACCGAGAATTGAACCATGTCACCATCAAAAACAGGTATCCGTTACCTCGAATTGATGACATGTTTGATCAATTACAAGGTGCTCAACATTTCTCAAAGATTGATCTCCATTCTGGATATCATCAGTTAAAGGTTAAAGCTGAGGACATTCCAAAGACTGCTTTCAGAACTCGTTATGGGCATTATGAGTTTTTAGTCATGCCTTTTGGACTAACCAATGCTCCTGCAGCTTTCATGGACATGATGAACCGAATATTCAAAGAATATTTGGATCATTTTGTGGTTGTCTTTATTGATGACATCCTCATATACTCCAAAAGTCGTGGGGATCATGAACAACACCTGAGATTGATACTCCAGAAGCTCCGTGAGAACAAATTATATGCCAAGTTGAAGAAATGTGAGTTCTGGCTTGAGGAGGTCACGTTTCTTGGGCATGTGATTTCTAGTCAAGGAATATCAGTCGATCCTGCGAAGATTGAAACGGTACTAAATTGGGAACAACCCAAGACAGTAACCGAAGTCCGAAGTTTTCTGGGCCTAGCTGGTTATTATCGGAGATTCGTAGAAGGATTTTCTCGAATCGCCACTCCATTAACTCAGCTTACTCGGATAAGCACAAAATTCATATGGAGCGAGCAATGCGAGAAAAGTTTTCAAGAGCTTAAGAGGAGACTTGTTTCAGCTCCTGTTCTGACCATTCCATCAGGATCGGGAGAATTTGTCATATACAGCGATGCTTCAGGCAAAGGTCTAGGCTGTGTCCTTATGCAACATGGAAAGGTTATAGCCTATGCCTCTCGACAACTCAAAGATTATGAGAAAAATTACCCTACTCATGATCTAGAGTTGGCAGCAGTCGTTTTCGCGTTGAAGATCTGGAGACACTACTTGTACGGAGAGAAAGTGGATATCTATACGGATCATAAAAGTCTCAAGTATTTCTTCACCCAGAAGGAACTGAACATGCGACAACGACGTTGGCTTGAGCTGTTGAAGGATTATGATCACACAATCCAGTATCACCCGGGAAAGGCGAACGTTGTAGCTGACGCTTTGAGCAGAAAATCTTATGCGAGTACAAGTGCACTGCTGACAACACAAAAGCGTATTTTGTACGACTTGCAAAAGATGGAGATAGAGCTAAAGACACCAGGGACCCACTCGAAGATTGCTCACGTGCGAGTAGAACCAGCTTTAATCGATAAAATTAAAGCTGCTCAATCTACCGATCCGGAACTGATAAACATGATAAAAAAAGTACAAGAAGGTACCATTCCCGAAGCAAGAATCGACGAGAAAGGAATACTTCGAGTCAACTCTCGACTCTGTGTTCCTAACGATCCTGAATTAAAGCATAAAATCATGATGGAGGCACACAACACGCCGTTTGCAATCCACCCAGGAGGTACCAAGATGTATCGAGATCTTCGACATACATTTTGGTGGAACAATATGAAAAGGGAGATTGCAGAGTTTATCTCAAGGTGCCTAACTTGTCAACGTGTCAAGGCAGAGCATCAAGTACCTAAGGGTCCATTACAACCACTTGAGGTTCCCGAATGGAAGTGGGAACACATCAATATGGATTTCGTGACGGGTCTTCCCAAAGTTTCTCAAGGCTTAGATGCAATTTGGGTCATCGTAGATAGATTGACCAAATCCGCTCATTTCTTGCCTATACGAGAAAACTTTTCACTTGAACGTCTTGCCGGTATGTACATAAATGAAATCGTGAGACTGCATGGCATGCCAGTTTCCATAGTTTCTGATCGAGATCCTAGATTCACTTCACGCTTTTGGATCAGTCTACAAAAAGCTATGGGCACTGAACTACGTTTTAGTTCTGCATACCATCCTCAAACGGACGGACAATCGGAAAGGACGATCCAGACCCTCGAAGATCTTTTGAGACTTTGCGTACTAGATTTCAAAGGAAGTTGGGATAAGTACTTGCCATTGGTGGAATTTTCCTACAACAACAGTTACCAAGCAAGTATAGGTATGGCTCCATTCGAGGCTTTATATGGACGCAAGTGTCGCTCTCCAGTATGTTGGAATGAGGTAGGAGAAGCAAAACTGTTGGGACCCGAGTTGGTACGCTTGACGACCGAAAAGATCCAAATGATCCGACAACGAATACAGACAGCACAAGAACGACAAAAGAGTTATGCCGATCTTCATCGGAGAGATGAGAGATTCAACGTCGGAGATCATGTATTCTTACATGTTTCTCCATGGAAAGGAGTTACGAGATTCGGAAAGAGAGGAAAGCTCAACCCTCGATTTATTGGCCCATTTGAAATTCTCGATCGAGTAGGAACCGTAGCCTACAGACTAGCCCTACCACCAAGTATGTCTCGCATCCATAACGTTTTTCACATATCTATGTTACGTAAATATGTGAAGGACCCAAACCACGTCATTGAATTAGAACCGGACGTTATAGCAGAGGATTTAACATACGAGGAGGTACCTGTTAAGATTCTAGATAAAAAGGAGCAGATTCTACGCTCAAAAGTTATACCTCAAGTTAAGGTTTTATGGAGGAACCAAGATATTGAAGAAATGACCTGGGAGCTAGAATCTGAGATGAAATCTAAGTATCTTTACCTCTTCAAAATGTCAGGTACGTCAATTTCGGGGACAAAATTTCATAAGGAGGGGAGATTGTAAGACCCCGAATTTTATGAAATATAAAAGTTAATTTTTCTTCATATATATTTTTCATGAAACAGTAAGTGGTTAAATTGACAAAATTGAAAGTTAAAGATGTTATGTGCAAATTTTATTTTATCGGACAATATTCACTTTGTCGGGGAATATTCGTTTGGTCGGGGAATATTCGTGCCGTACGACGGCGCCGAAATAACAAATTATTGGTGGACCCCACAACGGAATATTTGTCGGATATAGAAAACGACAGAAATAACCTTTTTAAATAAAAATAGTCAACAGAACTGTTAAAATACCGGTGATAAAAGAATAGTAGCATACGGTAAATTATGGTATTTTCTGTAGCACACGGTACTCTACAGTAGCACACGGTATTGCACAGTGTCTCATATTATTGGTCTGATAATTGACACCGTAACTGTTGTGCATCATTTCATCAATAATTGTCACTGCATAATATTTTATGTTATCAATTCAATAATTGTTGTTATACAGTATTTTGCATTATTGATTCAATAATTATCATTACACTGTATTTTATATCATTGAGTCAATAATTGTTGCTGCACTATTTTTAAAATTATTGAACCTAATAATTGTCACAGTAGCAAATATACTGTAATTTATATTATTAAATTAATAATAATCTGTAACGTGTTTATTACATTATTGTTGAATTATTGTTGTACTTTGTATTTCATTGTAATAATTTTGTTGTAGTCTTTTGACGACTCAAGTTTGGGCTGTGTGAGCTCAGATTTGGGGGCGTCACAAACCCCCTTTAATTAATTCTAGTAATTAATTACATAATCATTTAATTACGTAATTAATTAATCACATAAAAAGATTTAAATAATCTCGTAAAACTAACTCGTTAGAAATTAAATTAATAATTTAATTAATAAAGACGTGGAAATTCTAGGACAGTACAGGAACAGCCTATTGAAAATTTATAGTGTAATTAACCGGGTCGGGTCGGGCAAAATTAAATTGGATCGATTCGGATCTTTTGGAAATAAAATGGGTCAAAAATGTAATTTTTTATAGCATTAATATTTGACAAGTTTCAATGGAATAAAATATTATTAAAGGATTAATAATATTAAAAAATAAATAAAATATTATTAAATAATTAATAATATTATAAAATGAATTAAATATTATTAAATGATTAATAATATTATGAAGTTAATAAAATATTATTAAATGGTTAATAATATTAGATAGAAGTTTTAAACTATATTAATGATTATATAAATTTTATGTGATGAAAATATTATCAAATAACGATAATATTTTTTAAGTGTTTGATATACCCTTAATTATTAAATTATATGATTAATAGTTAGTAAATTAAGATGTACAAGGGTTATTATATGAACCTAGATATGATACTAATTGAAAGATCAATTGATTAAATTGTTAGGTCTTTTTAAAGGATATTAAGTTGTATTGGTTAGCAGTAATCAATAATCGAGGCAAGTTTCTTTAACCTTACTCAACTTTATATTGAGCAAGTTTTCTATACCTGAATTTGTATTTATTTTGCAAGAGCTTAAGTGGTTTAATTATTGAAAATTAATCCATATCCATATTGTTTATGAATTCGCACATAGTGCATTTGAAGCTTTATAGTTCTTTATTCATGAACTGTATTAAGAATGTCTATGATAATTGTTCCGCTAGACACTACATGTATAAATTCAATAACTTGAATACTTTTAAAAGCTTATCCAAACCATTGGTTGGTGCGAATTCTTATAGTATGTCTGAGAATTGAACAACCCTAGATAAAGGGATTATATGTCAAAAAAATTGACTTTTGCGCAAGATGACTTAATGTAATGCATATACAGCGGGTTAAATAGGTTAATCCCCTTAAAAACCAAATTATTGAAAGGATAAGAGGAAACTCTGTTTTTCCCTTGTTAGTTCAAAGTCCTTGGTGACTACTCAACAGTAAAGATTCAATTATTTCTGTTCATTTGAAATTTGATTCTTGTTCTTTCACAATTGTTATACATTGTTGAAAACCCTGAAGTTATTCTCATTCACTCATGATATATCAAACCTTATATTTACTGTTCTTAAACTTGCTGAGCAAGCAACTTGCTCACCCTTGCTATATCATGAACCATTTTTAGCTAAGCCCGAATGCTCCAAGAAGGATAAGGGCAAAGGAAAAGACAGAGCTTAGATTAGATCATGGCATGTTAATTTATTGTTTAAATACATAATTACAGTTTGTAAATCTTTTATAATCCCTTAAGATATGAACTGTTTATATTAAGGTTTGTAGACCTTGGGATTGTAGTCTTTTTATAAGGAACCTTTATGTATTATTCCACGAAGTTTAAATGAAGATTATGTATTTATGTGTTATTATATTTTGGATAGTGAGAACTAAACCCGAGGTTATGGAACCCGGATTTGGGGTCGTCATAGGTTGGTATCAGAGCTGTAGGTTATCGAACTTTAGGTTGCAAAACTTTAAGATATATCCTTAGAAGAGTTAACTCATTTAGAGTTATAGGAGATGAATTGAGGAAATTCATCGAGTTGAGGAGTAACATAATTAAATATACTTTTATTTCATCAATTAATATATTTTATTGCGATACTGATGTCGTGTTATTTGTGTGATTGTAGGATGTCTAAGATTGGACAGACTAGTTACATAGCTGAGGAGGATTACATTGATATTCACATGGATACAACACAGCCGCTGGTGGTTGAACCGATAGAGGATCCAGAGTCTGATCCGGAGATAAGAGATAGAGATGAGTCAGTCAGATGTGGAGTGAGGAGGCCCTACAATGAGGATGAGGCCGAGTCAGAGGAGGAGGATGAAGAGTTAGCCAAGTATGTTGATGGCATGGACACTATTGCCAGTGACATTATCAAGGGGCTAACTACGAGGAACGAGGAGCTGGAAGAAAGAGTCCAGCACTTAGAGCAGAAGAATATGACCCATCAGCATTTGGAGGATTAGTGTAAGGCAACAGCTTATCAGTTCTCTGGCGAGAACATGGAGCTAAAGGAGCAGACAGCAGGATTGGAGGAGCAAGTGCAAGGTTATGAGGACTTTGTGGAGCACATTGGGTTGCTAACCCATCAGATGGTTGATCAGGACGCTGAGTTACAGGATAAGTTGGCAGCAACTTAGGCTAGGTTAGTAGAGGTTGAGCTGAAGGTTCAACAAGTACAGGCAAAGAAAGACGCCATCAGGGTCCATTGGCAGGAGGCGATAGAGGATAAGATAGAGATGGAGACCTAGAGAGATGCAGCACACGGGCAGATACTGGAGCTGGAGTACAAGGTTCGCCAAAAGAGGGTGATGATTGATAGGCTCAGTTATGTCTATCGCTCTTTATTCGGTAGATTTCAGAACATGTGCATTACTACCCAGCTGAGGAAGGCCAATCCATGCACACTATCAGTAGGAGCTTGGTGATGGCCATAGGGGATGAGGAGTATGATGATGCAATTCGTCGGGGGATGTGCAATCATTAGTTATAGATGCAGTAGAACCAAAAAAAAAATTGACAGAGGGTTAGTATATTGTAAATCCCAACTCTAGGAAGTTGTGGGATATGTTTATGATTAGATCCCATCTTTTGTAGCCTTTAAGGGATAGAGGGATTTATAACAATATGCTTGTGATGTAAGGTGCTATGCACTACTATTTTAGCATATGAATATAAATGTAGTTATGTTTTATAATTATATATTTTGATTGGTTGATCTTTACATATAATAATTAATGTTAGAAGATAAAAGAATAAGATTTAGAAATAATAATTTAGAAGTTTTCTTATTTCTTTAATCAGACAATGGCACCACGTAAACAACCACCAAGAAACCAAGGAGTAGAAGAGTCAGTTAACAATGACGAGGGATGACACAACATAGACCCAATACAGAACTTTGTCGATATGCTAGCAAAGGCAATGCAGAATCGACATCCCGTGGTAGAAAATTCGCCACCGCTGCCAAGTCAGTTGACCAATTTCAAAGACTTTAAAGCAGTCGGACCGTTGGAGTTTAGGGGGATGGCAAACCCGATTGAGGCCCAAACATGGATAAAGGAGATAGAGAAGGCATTTGTTATTGTGAGAGTAGAGGAGGAGCAAAAGACTATTTTTGCTACCTACATGATGAAGGGGGAAGCCAATTTCTGGTGGGAAGCTAATCAGAATAGGGCTGGAGAAGGTGTGGTGTCATGGACAAGATTTAAATAAATATTCGATGAGAACTAATTTCCAAAGAGTATGAAGAGTGAAATAGAGGTTAAATTTCTAGAACTGAAGTAGGAGAATATGTCGGTACCTGAGTACACGGCAAAATTTAATGAGTTGGCCAGGTTCGTTCCACATCAGGTGGACACTGAGGAACGCAAGGCCAGAAGGTTTGAGAATGGTTTAAGACCATAGGTATTCAACAAGGTGGCAGTGCTACAAATTGATTCATTCTCAACTGTGCTGAAGAAGTCAATCATAGCTGAAGGAGGAAGCGAGGCGTTAACCAGGTATAACCAAGAGATGAATAAAAAGAGAAGTGAAGGAGAAAATAAGAACAGCAACAGTGGTGGCAACAACAACAAGCGTAAATGGGACAACAACAACAATAAGAGCTCAAAAAATCAACAAGAAAATTTTCAGAAAAAGAAGGCATGCAGCAAATGTGGAAAGAATCATTCAGGGAAATGTATGAAAGGTAAGAATACATGCTACAACTACGGACAGAAAGGGCATATTTCTCCAAATTGTCCCCTCCTAAAGAAAGAAAAATGCTACTCCTGCAGAGCTAGTAATCATATGATAAAGGATTGTCCAAACAAGAAAAATGATGGAAGAATCGGCTACCTGTTCATTTGTGTCTGATAATTTCGCTAGATGGTTATAATTGCCTAAAGAAAAGTTAGAAAACCCTATAAATATAGAAGTTACAAATAAAGAAGTGATCCATGTAGAGTATATACATAGAAATTATTGTGCTGAAATCAGGGGTCAGAAGTTGGTTGTGAACTTAATTCTGATACATTTGGGAGAGTTCAATGTTATACTTGGGATGGATTGGTTGTTTAACCACGGAGCGGTAATTGACTGTCAGAAGAAGTGTATACACCTTAAGACACCAAATAATTCTAAGGTCGTATTTTATGGTAACAAGTCGTCAAGACAATCTTGTTGTCTGACGATGATGCAGACCAAGGAACTGTTAAAGAAACGATGTGTAGGATATCTGGCACATGTAGTGGATACACTTATGGTGAATACTAAGATGGAACAAATACCAATAATTAAGGAGTTCATGGACGTTTTTTCAGACGAACTATCCGGTCTTTCGCCAGATAGAGAGATAAAATTCGTGATTGATTTAGTACCGGGGACAGCACGGCTATCAAATGTACCATATAGGATGACTCTAGTATAGATGAGGGAGTTGATGGTTCAATTACAAGAATTGTTAGATAGGAAGTACATTCAGGCAAATGTTTCTCCATGAGGAGCACCTGCGTTGTTTGTAAAGAAAAATGAAGGCTCGATGAGACTTTATATGGACTATAGAGAGTTAAACAAAGTAACGATTAAGAACAAGTACCCGTTGCCAAGAATCAACAATTTGTTTAATCAACTAAAAAGGGGGAATTACTTTTTAAAGATTGACTTAAGGACCGGTTATCATCAGTTAAAAGTAAGGAAAGAAGATATACCCAAAACGGCATTCAGAAGTCGTTACGGCTATTATGAGTTTCTGGTGATGTCGTTTAGACTAACAAATGCGCCATCCGCAATTATGGACATGATGAACAGAATATTCAAGCAGTATTTAGATAAATTTGTAGTTGTGTTCATTGACAATATTTTGGTTTATTCCAAAACGAAAGAGGAGCATGCCGAATATTTAAGATTGGTATTGGAGATATTAAGGAAGAAGAAGTTATATGCCAAATTTTTGAAGTGTGAATTCTAGTTAGAGATAATTTAATTTTTAGGTCATATTATCGACAATGAGGGAGTTTCAGTAGATCCTGCCAAGGTGGAAGCGATGATTAATTGGGAACAGCCAAGAACACTGACAAAGATTAGAAGTTTCTTAGGGTTAATTATCGGAGATTTATCAAGGACTTTTCGAAGATAACGACGCCATTAACCAATTTGACAAGGAAGACAGTGAAATATGTATGGACAGAGAAGTGCGAGGACAGTTTTTAAGAGTTAAAGAAGAGACTTAACGAAGCACCTATGTTGACCTTACTAGACGATAGGGAAGGTTTTACGGTTTATAGTGATACATCACACAAGGTACTAGACTGTGTGCTTATGCAGAACGGCAAGGTCATTGTGTATGCGTCAAGGCAGTTAAAGGATTATGAGAAGAGATACCCTACCCACGATTTGAAGTTAGTAGTGGTAATGTTTGCCCTTGAAATTTGGAGGCATTATTTATATGGAGAAAAATGTGAGATTTACAGATCATAAAAGTCTAAAGTATATCTTCACACAAAATGAGTTGAACATGAGGTAGAGGAGATGGATAGAATTGATCAAAGATTATGATTGTGAGATTTTATATTATCCCGGCAAAGCCAACGTGGTAGCAGATGCTTTAAGTAGAAAAATCAGAGAGAAATTATTTGTATTGACAGACCAGGAAGAACTGGTAAAAGAAATGACTCGAATGGAGTTGGAGGTGAAAAATCCAAATGAGTCAATAGGGATAGAAGCGAGCCCAACCTTATTGGATAAGGTGAAAGACGGTCAAGATAAAAATGAAGAATGTGATAGAATAATGAAGAGAATGATCGATGAAGAAGAGGTTAAGTTCAAAGTAGATAGCAAAGGATTGCTAAGATTTGAAAATCGTGTTTGGGTACCGTTGGTGCCTGAATTATGAGAGGAGATTTTGCAAGAGACAAACAGTACGAGATACTCGATACATCCAGAAAATATGAAGATGTATCAAGATCTACATTAGCATTTTTGGTGGTAAAATATGAAAAGAAAGGTTGTAGAATGTGTCAGTGGATGCCTAACTTGTCAAAGGGTAAAGGCAGAACATAAAAGATCAAGCAGGTTATTACAGCTGTTAGTGATTCCTGAATGAAAATGGGAGCATATCACGATGGATTTTGTGGTAGGAATTTCAACAACAAGAAGGGATATGACGCGATATGGGTGATTGTGGATAGACTAATGAAGTCAGCGCACTTTTTCTCGATTAAGATTAAGTTCAGTTTGGATTAGTTGACCAAGTTGTACATAAAAGAGATTGTTTCGAGACATGGAATGTCGATGTCAATTATGTCAAACAGAGATCCACGCTTCACATCAAAATTCTGGAGGAGTCTTTAGGAAAGAATGGGGACGCAGTTACAAATGTATACAGCGTATCATCCGAAGATTGATGGGCGAAGCGAGAGAACAATTCAGACATTGGAAGACATGCTCAGAACCTATGTGATGGATTTTAAAGGCAGTTGGGAGGACCATCTACCTGTAGTAGAATTTGCAAACAATAACAGTTATCATGCGAGCATAGGCATGCGGCCTTATGAAGCATTGTATGGAAAGAAATGTAGAACACATCTATATTGGGATGAACTAGAAGAACGTCGACTGTTAGGGCCGGAATTGGTTCAACAAACTGAAGAAATAATCAGAGTAATAAGAGCTCGACTGGTAGCAACTCAGGAAGACCGCTAGAAGAAATATGCAGATCTACATCGACAGAAATGAGATTTTGAAGTAGGAAGTTTTGTGTTTATGAAAGTGTTTCTTTGGAAAGGGAAGATCAGATTTGGGAAGAAAGGAAAATTGAGTTTGAGGTTCATAGGTCTGTTCGAGATATTGAAGAATGTGGGTGAATTGGCATACGAGGTAGCTCTACTTTCTGAACTGGAACATATTCATAATGTGTTTCATGTCTTAGTGTTACGGCCATACAAGCCTGATTACAAGCATGTCATCGCCTATGTGCCGATTCAAGTGGAAAAAGATTTATCCTATAAAGAAATTCATGTCCAAATATTAGATAGGAAGAAACAAACGCTACGAAATAAGGTTATACATTCTGTCAAAGTGCTTTGGAGGAACCACAACATTGAGGAAGCTACGTGGGAACTTGAAGAGAAGATGAAGAATAATTAATTATCCTAATCTTTTTGAGTAGTTTAAATTTGTAATTCTGGGGATAGAATTCTTATGGGGGGGGGGGGGGGAGAATGTAATAACCACGAGTTCTAAGTCCATCGTAATTATGATTGTTAGATAATTAACAATGAATTAAAAATTTTGTACGAATTAATTATGCATTTGAATGATTGACTTAATATATATATATATATATATATATATATGTGTGTGTGTGTGTGTGTGTGTGTGTGTGTGTGTGTGTGTGTGTGTGTGTATTTGTGTGTGTGTGTGTGTGTGTGTGTATTTAATTAATCAAATAATTTAGAAAGGTAGTAGAATTAATTAAAGCAAATCTAATTGGATTATATTTTAAGTCCAAATAAATTATTAAACTAGGTTCAATAAAATAAACCTAGTAGCCCGTGACCATAACTAATTTAATGGTCCATGAACTAGCTCAATGCTTATTTTAATTAAATTTAGCATGTGTTAGTAATGTTATCCCAATAGAATGAATTAATTGAGCCCAAACAAGTTAAATGAATGAGCCTAATAGAATTATTAAATTAATTCAAAGTGGAGCTCAAACTAAGTTCAAGTTTTGGTCAATGATTATATATATAAGTATATATGTATATATGGGCATTAAAAATAAACTAAAAATGACTTATTAAAGGCCATTTGGCTGGCACTTTGGGGAACCTGCATGAGGGTGGCTTGTTGCTCAAAGTTGCTTCAATTGCACACAACGCTTTAGTTACTTAACCACCCTAGTCAATCAACATGTCAATCCTTATGTCAATCAATCCAATAGTAAACCTAGATTAGCTTCTAATTTCACCAATGTTAGTTGACTAAGGAGTTAATTAAGGTTTACCAAGGTGCTATAAATAGAGTGCTTTACCAATGGTTTATGTTGTTAGTCATTTTGCTTGAAAGAACTCTTGTTAGTCATAATACTAGAGATTGATCAAGGTGGAGTCTCTAGCTAGATTTGTTTCAAGAAGGAGAAGATCATCCAAATCTAGAAGGTTTAAAAGCGTTCTATACTTTCTTAAATTCATTTCTATGGTCTATATATATTCTTAATGGTCAAAATATGTTTTTAACAGTTTAAAACTTATTTTGATATTCTATAATACTAGATCTTAGATATATGAAGATTCATGGTTTAGTATGTTTAATGTGTGTATTTATATGGTTAGTATACAAATAAGTTATAGAAAATATGGAAAAAAGAGAGAGCAAGTTATGGCTTTTACAGCAAACTATGTTGTTTTAAAACCCTAGAATGATCGATCTCGCATATTATGTCAAAAACATTTTCGAAAACAAGATCAAACCATGAAATGTTGAAAAACAAGAAGTTAGAAAGATTATAAAACTGATTTGATGTATTTTGGACATGTATGTCTCATTTTATAAAAGATTGAACCAAATAAATCAAAGTTAAAAAATTAAGGTTTTGAAAGTTAGAGCTACCGTCGCAGCGGTGAAACACTCTGGAAATTAAAATTTTGAACTACCATTGCAGTGGTAGGTCTCACTGCCGTAGCGGTGAAGCACCCTGGAATTTAAAAATCTGAACTACCGTGGCAGCGGTGGTCCTCACTGCCGTAGCGGTGGAACAACCTATTTATAATTTATAGTTTAATTAACCGAGTCGGGTCGGGCCAAATAAAATGGGTCGGGTCAAATAAAATGGGTCAAAAAATATAATTTATTATAAAATTAATATTTGACAAGTTTCAAATAAATAAAATATTATTAAATGATTAATAATATTATAAAATGAATATAATTTTTTTAAATGATTAATAATATTATAAAGCTAATAAAATATTATTAAATGGTTAATAATATTAAATATAAGTTTTAAACTATATTAGTGATTAATATAAGTTTTATGTGATGAAAATATTATCAAATAATGATAATATTTCTTAAGTGTTTAATATATCTTTAATTATTAAATTATGTGATTAACAATTAGTAAATTAAGATGTACAAGGATTATTATATGAACCTAGATATGTTACTAATTGAAAGATCAACTTGATTAAATTGTTAGGTCTTTTCAAAGGATATTAAGTGTATTGGTTAGTAGTAATCAACAATCGAGGCAAGTTTCCTTAACCTTAATTAACTTTATATTGAGCAAGTTTCCTATACCTGAACTTGTATTTATTTTGCAAGAGTTTAAATGGTTTAATTATTGAAAATTGATCCACATCCATATTGTTTATGAATCCGCACATAGTGCATTTGAAGCTTTATAGTTCTTGATTCATGAACTGTATTAAGAATATCTAAGTTAATTTTTCGGCTAGACACTGTATGTATAAATTTAATAACTTGAATACTTTTAAAAGTTTATCTAAACCATTGGTTGATGCGGATTCTTATAATAAGTCTAAGAATTGAACAACCCTAGATAAGGAAATTTTATGTCGAAAAATCGACTTTTGCATAAGATGACTAAATGTAATGCATGTACAGCGGGTTGAATAGGATGATCCCCTTGAAAACCAAATTACTAAAAGGGTCATAAGAAACTCTGTTTTGCCCTCGTTAGTTCAAAGTCCTTGGTGACTACTCAGCAATAAAGATTCAATTATTTATGTTCATTTGAAATTTGATTCTTGTTCTTTCACAATTGTTATACATTGTTGAAAACCCTGAAGTTATTCTCATTCACTCATGATATATCAAACCTTATATTTACTGTTCTTAAACTTGCTGAGTAAGCTACTTGCTCACACTTGTTATATCATGAACCAATTTCAGCTAAGCCCGAATGCTCCAAGATGGACAAGGGCAAAGGAAAAGTCAGAGCTTAGATTAGATTATGGCATGTTAATTTATTATTTAAATATGTAATTAAAGTTTGAAAATCTTTCTTAATCCCTTGAGATATGAACTGTTTATGTTAAGGTTTGTAGACTTTGGGATTGTAGTCCTTTTTATAAGGAACCTTTATGTATTATTCCGCGAAATTTAAATGAAGATTATGTATTTAGGTGTTATTATGTTTTGGATAGTGAGAACCAAACCCGAGGTTATGGAACCTAAATTTGGGGTCGTCACAGAACTAAGACAACTTGGTTTGACTAAAGAATTATAACAATTCAATACTTCATGAATAAATTGTTCATTTCTCAAGTTATGCCAAAATAAATAGCCATAATTTTTATGTTAAAGATTGATAACATGTTGGCGCACAAAGTGCATAAAACACATAAAAAGCTTGTAAACATCGACTTAGGGTAGAAGACTTGCCTTGATTTAATTAAAGTCTAACCGAAAAGCTTTAAACTCCCTTTAAAACCCTACATAATTGGTTAAGTATATCCAAGGTTTAGTTTAGCGTATATTACTTCTTAATAAGTATTTTTATAACTTTTTTAGACTATTTCCATATGTGGATTTCTTTGAAAATCTCATTTTTGAGTACAAAAATCCAAAATAGGCAGCAAGGATTTTGTCCAGACCAGTCACACTGTCAAGGTCTTAAATTTCTCATTACAAAATATTTTGGAGTGATTCTTGAGTCTAGTCTCATCAAAATTTTCCCCTCTACAACTTTCATGAAGGTGATTGCTCAAAAACTATTTCATATTTCTTTGACCTAATTGGTAAAACATGATACCTCAAGTATTAATTTGCTAGGATAACATGTTCTAACACTCAATAACAATTAATGACATGAAAATAATAAAATCGTAAACCCATTTATATAGAAATTTATGCTTTTGTTGAAGAACACAAAGAACGCGAAGAACATTTTAAAAATTTTGAACATGGTAAAGGCTAAGGTTTTGATGATTATGAATCTATACTTAAAATAATTTGAGTATTATAACTGCTTGTAAAAATGATTTCTTCTACTATATATGAAAAAAATTGAGCATTATAACTGCTTTTAAAAGTAATTTCCTCTACTATATATGAAAAACTTTAAGCATTATAACTGATTGTAAAAGTATATTTCTACTTTATACTTGAAAAAATTTAAACATTATAACTACTTATAATTTGTTTGAATTAACTAACTATGAATTGAAATGAAACAAAATAACAACTAGAGATATACCTATTTGAAGTGCTAGCTTTTATACAATGATGTTAGGCTTTAACACTTGAAATTTAATACAAGCTCACAATACTCTGAAAATATATATCTATAGCTTTCTTTGCTTTTGAAATTTTCTTTGTAAAATAACAAAAATAATGAATGATGGAGGCTTGTATTTATAGGCTTTTCAAACCTAGGGTATTTTGGAATTTAAGACCTAACTTAGCTTCTTTGGTAAGCTTAACAAAGCTTCTCTTGTACACCTCTTTTGAGCTTGCAAAGCAAGCTCAATTTGCTTCCATATGGCCAGATATTTAGGGGCAAGAATGGGTCATTTCCACTTTTGTTTCAAGGTTAGTTTGGTCATTACATAGTCTAGTTTGGTTACTAATTTAGTTAGATTAGTTTGTAACTTAGTTTGATTACACTAACTTAGCTACATCTAACCTAGTTTAATTACAACTAAATACTAATCAACTTAGTTCATTTTCAAGTATTTTAGTTAGTTGAGTTTTACTATTCACGATTGACTTTTCGCATTTATACAGTATAATTTTTGTATTATTATCGTATTATTTTTATATTTTATTTGTATAATTTTTGTATTTATACACATATTTATAAATAGTACTTTTCAATAGTTTAGGTTTTGAACCTTAGGATTTTCAAAATTAGGGTTTAGGTTATAATGTTTTTTCTATTTAAGTTTTTTTTTTGGCTTTAAAATGACTTCTTGATTTTTTTAATTAGTGCTAAGGTTGAATACTAGAACCAAAACACAAAATCAAATACATAGAAAAATCACAGAACACTTTATGAACATCACTCAATCTTTATTTATTCATATAAAGTTGAATTACAATATTTTTTGAAGTACAGAACATTACATCATCCAACCTTAGTCTTAATGAGAAAAGGAATGAGAAAAGTGATTTTTTTATTTTTATTTTAATTATAGAAGATTAAAAGTGAAGGGTGACTCTTGTTTTCAAAGGGACTTAATTCCGTCAAAAATAAGCTTTAGAAAAACCCTATCACTTTTTCCTCCGCTTCCTTTTTTATTTCTCTATCTCTCTCTCCTCTTTGACCCTTATTTCGTCCAACCTCTCTCGGCGACAGCAAGGTGATTCTGGTGGCAGGAAGTTCATAATTTAGCTCCACAATTAAGGTAAGTAGCCCTAATTTTTCACCTATTTTTGCCCCAAAATGTTGGCCCTAATATAATCAGTGGTGAGAAATTGTTCAGTTAACTCCTATTTATGATTCAAACAGTAGCTAAACCAATTAATATAAGTTTAGGTTTGCAGTTTATGAGAAATCCTTTGTGATATTTATAACTCTGTTGCTAAAATTGTCTATGCATACCATGTTAAGTGAGTATGTATAAACATATTCATCAGTAAGTGTATTTGGCTTTGATTATGAGGTTCAATTGCAACATGTTCTGTATCAGTTTGGGTTATATGTTCTATTTTATATGAACTTATTAAATGTATACTTAATGTATCAATCTGAGTTATATTTTATATATAAGCATGTTCAGTAAATGTTTGATTGATGTTATGTTTAGGTATACTGAATGTTCAAATATGATAATCTGATATTCAGTTGAGCTTTATTACACTAGTGATTATATGTTGTATGATTTGTATATTGTTTATAGTGGTTAAATTTGGAATGCCATATTTGCTATTTCCGATGGAATTTCTGTTAGAATCTTCAATTGCAACATTTGTGGACCCTACATGTATTTATGTATTTTATTAGTTTTTCAATATTAAAATCAACTAAGTAATATTTACATAGTTTTTTACTAATAAAATGAACTAACATAAAATTACAAAAAATAAAATTACATTAATGAAATAACATAAAATTAAATTAAATTAAATAATTAAATTTAATTAAATAATATAATTTAATATATTACAAAATAAAATAAATTAAAGCATAATAATTAAATTAAATACTATAATATCATAACATATAAATAAAATATTTAAATAAAATAAAATAATATAATACAAAATAAATTAGAATAAAATAAAATAATTAAATTAAATTAAATAATATAATATAATAACATATAAATAACGTAAAATAAATAAAAATAATTATTTTTTTTAAAATTTAAAAATAAATAAAAATAATATAGTATAATACAAATTATATACAAAAATAAAATAAAATAAAATATTATAATATAATAAACTATGTAGCATTTACTTAGTTCCACTTGTGGCGACTCTAAATTCAGGTTCTTTAACCTCGGGTTGGGTTATTACTGTACAATACTTACTAACAATTAAATACATATATTGCATTTAAACTTCGCGGAATAATACAAAAGATTCCTTATAAAAAAGCTACACTTCCCAATGTCGATTAACCTTAATTGTAACATTACATATCTTAAGGGAAATACAAAAGATTTATAAAAGAAATTACATAACAGTAATTTAATCTAGCATGCATTAGCTAAATTAAGCGTTTGTTTTCCCCTTGTCTTTGTCTTCTTTATAGCATTCGGGCTTAGCTGAAATTAAGTCATGATATAGCAAGAATGAGCAACTAAATGGCTCAACAAGTTTATAAGCAACAACATACGATATATCATGATGAAAAGGGAAATAACATTAGGGATTTCAACAATGAATAATAGTTGCGAAAGAAATCAAGAATCAATGTTTCAATATAAGAAGGGATTGACTCTTTACTGCTGAGTGGTCTTTAATGACCATGAACTGCTACTAAGGTAGAACAGACATACATATATCTGACACCTCGAAAAATGGGACACTTGAGAGGATCAGCCTCTCGTATCCTATGTATATGCATAACATTTAGATTTCTTGCGCAAATTTGGTTTCCCGACAAATAAAAATCCCCTTTAACTAGGGTTGTTCATTCTCAGTCTTACTATCAGAATCCGCACCAACCAATGGTTTGGATAAGCTTTTATAATATTCAATTAGATGAATTTCAACATGCATTGTCTAGCTAAAACAATTAGCTTAGACATTCTTAAACAATTCTTAAATTACTGAACTATAACATTTGCAAATGCACTATATGCGAATACAATACAATAATGATGTGAAGTAATTTTCGATAATTAATTTGCTCAAAGGTCTGTCAAATAACTACGAGTGTAGATACTTGCTCAACAATAATTGAATTGCTCAATGTAAATAAGATTGAAGAATACTTGCAACACTAAATACAAGTTAGGGTTAAGAATAACTTGTCTTGTGCGTAGTCTACGGCTAACCAATTTAATTTAATATTCCTTGAACGGACCTAACAATTAATCAGTTTGATCTTAAATTAGTATCAAATACGCATTCGTATGATAAACTTTATAACTATTACGAACCACATCATTATATGATTATGGGTATATAAACACATAGGAAATATTATCACTACTTGATAATATTTCAAACACAAAGAACCTATATTAATTATTTAATATAGTTTATATACCTATCTAATATTATTAATAATTTAATAATATTTTATTAGTCTTGTAATATTATTAATCATTAACTAATATTTTATGAGTCACTTAATATTATTAATCATTTAATAATATTTTATTATTCTTATAATATTATTAATCATTTAATAATATCTTACTATCTTATTAATATTATTAATCATTTAATAATATTTTATTAATCTTATAATATTATTAATTATTTAATAATATTTTATTCATCTTCTAATATTATTAATTATTTAATAATATTTATTATTATATAATATTATTAATTATTTAATAATATTTTATTCATTGTCTAATATTATTAATCGATTAATAATATTTTATTTATTTTCTAATATTATTAATCATTTAATAATTTTTTTTTACTTTATAATATTATTAATCATTTAATAATATTTTTTTATTTATTAATATTATTAATTATTTAATAATATTTTATTCATTTTTAAATATCATTAATCATTTAATAATATTTTATTAATTATATTACCCTTTATTTATTACTTAATAAATAATTAGTTACTATCTCTTTTCATTTTAATTATTATTTAATATTAATTAAATAGTAATTAATCACCTTCATGACTCTTAATTATTATTTGATATCCACATAATAAATTATTATATATTTTCTTTTTATTGGGTCTCAAATTAATTATATTAATTTTAAAATATTTTTACTCATTTTGGTCTTAAATGATTTGAACCGGCCCGTTTAAAACGAACCGACCCGACCTGAAATTAAAAAGATCTGTCTGTGAACAGTGATGAGGGCCCTGACCTTCCAAATAACAAAGGAACGAGGGCCCCGGCCCTTGAGTGGCAGAATCTGCAAAATTCCCATTTTTTAGATTTTCCAACTTTGGCTCATTTGATTAAAACTTGAATAAAATGAAATCTATAAATCCAAATGACCTCCAATTGGTATCGATGGATTCGTATTTTCCTAAACTACAATATTCCATCATTGGATTAAATTTTTGAAAGAGTTTTGGTTATGAAAAATAGCCACAATGTGGGCTATTTGTACATTAGGTCATTAAAATGACATATTTTGCAGTAAAAGTCATAATTTCATTATTTTTCCATATTTTTGAAAGCTTCAAGTTGGGTTTTCTTTAAAACTCATGTATGTAACTTTATAGCCATAAAAATTAATTTTTTAACTTGTACATTTCAAACTACAATATAAAACATAACTTGCTTGACTAGGGTTTACCAGTAAAGGCTAATATGGATTGTTCTTCCATTTTTATGCAATCAACACATACCAAAACATGTATTAAACATATCAAACCATGAATTTACCAATATAACATAGTTTTAGAGTTCTAGATCATCAAAAGAAGTTTTGATCGGTTAAAAATATATTTTTGACCATATAAAACATATATAGACCATAAAATGAACTAAGGAAGAGTTGGAGCACTTTTAAACCTCTTAGACTTGTGTGCTCTTCTTCTTCTCCTTCCAAAGTAAGTTATGAGACTATAGGTTATCCACCAAGCGCTTCTTCTAGCAATATCCTCCACACTCAAAGTGTTTTTCTCTCAACTATCACTAGAACTCTTCATTTTCTCTCTAGGATTTCTAGGAAATGAAATGACCAACCTATTAAAGCTTGGTGGAGGTCTTATTTATAGAACTTTGGTAACCCTTCATTAACTCCCTAATCAATTAGCATTGGTCAATTAAGAGGCTAATTGTGATTACTATTTGATGGATTGACATGAAGAATGACAAGGTGATTGACATGGGTGGTTGAACTACCAAAATCAAGTGTGTGTATGAAGTAACAAAGAGCAAAAAAGTCACTCAATTGACTCCCCTAAAAGTGTTGGCCAAACCACTTCTTTTTGCCCCATTTTTTGATTTAATTTAAATGCTAAATTACACATATATACATCTATATATATATACACACTCATATATATGTTTATTAACCAAAGCTTTGACTTCAAATGGGCTCTATTTTGGACTTGAGAATACATTCTATTGGGCTCATTCAATTAAATTGTTTGGGCTCAATTTATTTAACACATTGGGCTAGCATTAAATAAATTATGATACCTTTAATTAAAATAAGCATTGGGCTTGTTTAATTAATTACATGGACTAAGGTTTAATTTAATTACTTGGGCTACTAGGTAAATTTAATTGACCTAGTTTATCAACTCCTTTGGATTTAAAAATATAATCCAATTAGATTTGCTTTAGTTAATTATAACCTCTTGCTTCATTGCTTTAAATAAATATACACATACACAAATATATTTATTCAATTATCTATTGCAGAATTAATTAGTACAAAATTTTAATTCATTGCTAATTATTTAATAATCATGATTACAATGTCTAATGGAATTCGTGGTCATTACACCACTGCTACATAAAATAAAATAAAAATACTATAATATGACCAAATTTACTTAAATAAAATAAAATACTACATTAAGTATGACCAAATGTACTTAAATAAAATGTCACAGCAATTGTCTTTTACAACTATCCAATTAATTTACCAAATTTTCTTTAATTATTTATTTGTACTCATAAGCAGCTTTACTTTTCTTAGAACGTAACTCGTTTGACATTCACTCATAACAAGTGAATATCAAATTTCCATCAACTATGTTAATGATTTTATCGGCAAATGCCTTGTATAACTCAAATATGATCCGCGTTAATGATTTTAGTGCTTACATGTAAAAAATTACATACTCTTAAATAAGGTATATTTAAGATATCATATTTTCTAATTACACTAGTTGTTTAAATTGGTTATTACATTTTTTGTCCTCATTTTAGTTAAATTAGATTACTTTTCATTAAATATTCCCCCCCCCCCCCCTTCCCCTTCAACACTAACTTGTCCCAACTCCCATAAAAGCAATTCTAGGGTTTAATATTTTTGCCTGCGATAATATTATATTATCTTGCAATGTCTGGATACGATCATGAGAAGCTTTATAACAAAGTGATTCTTAAAATTGTATATAAAGTATGTGATATTATTAATAATTAGAATAAAAATTACATACATATTTCTCAAATTATGTAAAGAAAACATTTGTTAATTAAACGTGTCGTAAATAAGAGTCACTAGCGTTAAATTTAAATTAATAGTCTAACAAAAAAAATCATTATTTGAAATAGATTTAATTTTGATAAACAACATCAATTTTCGAGTAACAAGATTATTGAAACCCGTTTAAAGGATTAAAACCCCAACCAACCGCAGCCCAAATAGAAAAGGATAAGATTTGTAATATTCCGAACTTCAAAGAATATTGTAATCCAACTTTATATGAATAAATAAAGATTGAATTACACTTTAAAAGTGCTATGAAATTTTCATGTGTTTATTTTTGTGTTTCGTTTCAAGAATCCAACTTAAACAATTATTAGAAAAATAAAAGTTATTTTAGAGAAAACCTAAAATTAGGGTTTGGAGAAAGCCCTAAAATGGGGAAATAATTTAAAACCTAAACCCTAATTTTAGAAATCCTAAGGTTCAAACCCTAGACCCTAGAAGTGTACTATTCACAAATAAACATATAAATACAAAAATTATACGGATAGAATACGAAAATAATATGATAATAATACAAAAATAATACGAAAATTATATGGTATAAATACAAAAAGTCAATTATGAATAGTAAACGTCATCTATACAAATTAGTATACTTCATCAAGATTAAGGCTAAACTAAGTAAGTTTGTTTAGTTAAATGAATCATTAATCAACCAATCAAATACTAGCATATAAAGGACTAAACTACCCTTGAACTAAGCTTGGTAAAAGACCATAAATGCCTCTTCAATAATTGGTTATGTGAGCAAATAAACAAGGCCTAGAACTATTCATTTGGTAGGCTTGATCTTGGCCTTTCATTTAGGAGATGATGATGCCACTTAACATGATGATTACAAACAATTATTGGCATTAAAAGCCTTGGCATATCTGGCCATTCAAGGAGGGAAACGGTGGATGATTGCTACTTACTTAGCTAGGAAGAAATGTAATAATGTCTAAAATACCCTAGCTTTGAAAGTTCTATAAATAACAAGCTTAATTCACCATTTCTTCCACTCATTTTCAAAGCAAAAACAAAAGCAAAAGTATTTTTTATATATATTCTACTTATAAATTAAGTGTTCACATGTTGCAAATAAATAATTAAATCTTGTAATTACTTAAGGTACAATCTCTAGTCGTTATTATGTTCGATTATTTCTTAGTTAAAAGCTTAAGAACGCGAGTCGTAGCCATGTACGATTTTTCGTTCTCCTTGTTCTTGAGCATTTCTTCATTTTATAATAGTTATAATGTCGAATTTCATTTCTTAGTTTATAACTAAAGCTCAAGAACACAAGTCGTAGCCACATACGATTTTTCATTCTTCGTATTCTTAATGTGTTATTGAGTAATAGTTAGTAAGTGTTATAATCAATTATACAAGTCGTTATAATGACCAAATTATTTCAAATATAAAGTTTCATAATTACATATGTAAACAGTTATAATGCTCAAATTATTTCAAGTATGAAATCAAAAGCTTAAGAACAAAAGTTGTAGCCATGTACGATTTTTCGTTCTTCGCGTTCTTCGTGTGTTTTTGAGAAAAAGTCATGAATCTTTATATATGAAGGTTTATGATTTTATTATTTTTATGTTATTAAGTGTTATTGATTATTAGAACATCATATCTTAGCAAATTAATACTTGCGGTATCATGTTTTATCAATTAGATCAAAGAAATAATGAAATAATTTTGTGCAGTCACCTTTAAGCTAAAATCTGTGCAAATCTGTAAGGAATTTCAGACTTTGGTCTAAATATGAATTGTAGATATGGAATTTACGAGCATGTGAAATTTTGAACAACTCAAATATGTTTTAACACGAAGAAGATATGGCCATTTAATTGAGCCAGGGTCTAACAGCCAAACATGTTATCCACTTTTTAAAATGTGAGCTAAAAATGAGTTCTACTTTCTTATAGCTGATTTGACGCTCACTGTAAATGCTAAATCATTAAGTTTATAGATGATTCATTTATTCATAAATTTTATGAAATTGAATTTTAGAGTATCAACAATAACATGGACAGTCCATATTATTAATATCCTCATTCAATTAAACAGTTTTATAAACAAAATTCTCATCTTCCAAAATATCTTTTATCATTTCATACTAAGTCCTTGTAATTGATGCAAGGGACTTAACACTTCTACCATTTTAACCTTAAGAATCAGATATTCTATAACTTTACATATCCAAGATTCACGACATTAAATAATTAGGACGGTTCTTGGGAACAGAGAATAGCGCGATGAATGTTTGTATCTTCATCCGTGATAAATGTTTGCATATTTATCTGTGGCAAATATTTATGTCTTTGTTCGGTGCAATGTTCTCTTTCCATACAGAACATACCAAACTACTTAAAACCCTCACTTAAAATACATATACTTTATAGCGATATCTTTTTATATCAATACTCCTACTTATTTGGCCTACATAATAGTAATAACAAGTTTATACTTGGGTTCGAGGAACCTAACGATGAATTTTACCATTTCACATCGATTAGTCCTGTTTCAGATGCTTACAGTACTTCCAAATGTTATTTACTATCCTCATTATGATAAGTAGTCATTATCAATACTATGTTAATGTTTAACAATTCTAAGTTTAATCAAAGTAAATACATGACAATAATATATGATGAAACTTGATATATATTGATATATTGATAGTCACACGGTTTGCTTGTTCATATTACATAAGTCATTAAGACTTTAAAACAAAAAAACAAGAAATTTAATAAAGCATGTAAACTAATCTATGCATTTCTTCTTTCCTTTCTTCTTCTTAGAGCCGGAGCTCTCAGGGTTGTCTGCAAATAGGCTTTATTCGCAAGGGTGAGTATATAAAAGCTCAACAAGTCTAAACACATAGCATACAAATAAACTCACACCGATATGGATTTTAAGAAGTTCATAGCTCAACAAAAGATATTACAATTTGTTTTAACATAGCAAAACTGAGTGATAATTAAACCAAGAACTATTGTTTGTCTGTCTTTCGACTCTGAGACTATCAAATGATATCTATAGGGGATTAGCCTAACACCATCATATGTTATACATAACATACATTACACTGGACTAATCATGAACAGTGGTTACACTTTTGTTCAACTCAGATTGTTTCTTATGCAGAGGTCGCACCAAAACAACTTAGTTTGACTAAAGAATTATAGCAATTCAATACTTCACAAATAAATGTTCGTTTCGCAAGTTATGCCGAAACAAATAGCAATAACTTTCATATAAAATATTTATAACACGTTGTTGTACAAAGTGCATAAATCAATTATAAAACAAGTAAACATAAGTGGATGAGAGAAAACTTGCCTTGAAGCAATTTAGGGTTTTCCCGATAAAGCGTTAAATGCCTATATAATTATTTACGCATACCCGAATGTTAGTTTATCGAATTTTATTTCTTAATAAGTGTTGTTATAACTTGTTTAGACTATTTCCATAGTTGGTTTTATTCGAAAAATTTGCAAACTCAAAAACTCATTTTTAGGGCACTTTTTAAAAAGTGGACAGTATGTTTAGCTGTCAGACCCCGACTCAGTTAAATGGCCATATATTCTTCGTTTTAAAACATTTTTGAGTTTTTCAAAATTTTATGTAGTCGTAACTTCCGTATCTACAATTCATATTTGGACCAAAGTCTAAAATTCTTTACATATTTGCACAAATTTCAGTTTAAAGGTGACTACACAAAACTGTTTCATTATTTCTTTGATCTAATTGATAAAACATGATACCTCAACCATTAATTTGCTAAGATACATTACAAGAAAAATGTACATCAGCGACCAAAACTTTCTGCGACCGCAAAATCCATTGCTAATACTAAGTTTTAGCGACCGCTTACGGTCGTAATTATCGGTCGCAAATACCAAATATACCACAAAAAGCCCAGAAATTTTGGCGCCATAATTAGCGACCGTTATCGGTCGCTGAGGCAGTCGCTAATCTATTAACGACTGAATATACGGTCGCTAAAAGTGCCAATGCATTAAAAAAAAAAATAGCGACCGAAACTGGTCGCTGTTATGTTCAGACCTAATATCCGCCGCAGGAGAAACATAGAAACAGAAAGAGAAAGAAAACAGAAGCAGAAAGAGAAAGATAAAGGGAGAAAGAAGAAGGAAGAAGAGAAGAAAGGGAAGAGAGAGAGGAGAAGAGTGATCCCCGCAAACCGACGGCCGCCCACCCTTCCCTTGCCGAAACCTCCCGCCGCTGCCGGTCACCACCGTGACAGCCTCGCCGGACTCCACCCCTGCCGGAAAAGGTAAACCGTATAATATTAATACATTTTCCGATATGCAATATGTTTGATTTAGCTAATATAATTCATGTGATAATATTATGCACTAGTATTTATCCTCATTTTGTCATTATTAAAAATTGTAAAAATACTATGCATTATTATTTGTCCTCATATGATAATATTATGCACTACTATTTGTCCTCATAATACAAAATAATGTAATATAATATCATTCAAATTAATATAAAATAATATTACAAAATAAATAAAGTAATATTATGAAATAAATAAATATAATATAATACAAAATAATGTAATATAATATCATTCAAATTAATATAAAATAATATTACAAAATAAATAAAATAATATTATGAAATAAATAAATATAATATAACATAAAATAAATAAATAAAATTATGATAAAGAAAAATAATATAATAAACATAATATAATATAATATCATTCAAATTAGTATAAAATGATATAATATATAAAAATAATATAATATAATATCATTCAAAATTATACAAAATAATATTATTGAATAAATAAATATAATATAATATAAAATAATACAAACAAATATAATGGAGAAACATAATACAAAATAATATAACAAATATAATATATTATCATTCAAATTAATATAAAATAAAGAAATATAATATCATTCAAAATAATATTATAAAACAAATAAAAATAATATAATATATTATAATACATAGAAAAATAATATAATATCATTTAAAATAATACAAAATAATATTATGAAATAAATATAATATAATATAATACAAACAAATATAATAGAGAAAAGTAATATAAAAAACATAATATAATATAATAACATTCAAATTAATATAAAATAATATAATATAATATAATATATATAAAAATAATATAATATAATATCATTCAAAATTATACAAAATAATATTATAATATAAATAAATATAATATAGTATAAAATAATACAAAAAAATATAATAAAGATAAATAATAAAAAATAATATATTATTAAAATAATATAATATAATATCATTCAAATTAATATAAAATAAATAAAAATAAGATAATATATATAAAAGAATATACGCAGCTTAGAAACCTGTTCAAGATTCACTCATTAGGAGTGAATCTTGAATAGTCCCCGTTTTGGTACTGTTCTTGTATGTTTCGCTCTCACTTAGGCCGGTGTCAATGAGTTAAGCAGATTTATCTGTTTGTTCTAAAGAAATTTTGATTTGTTTATCTTCTATTGTTCTCCGGGTGCATACTTAGATTGTGTAAATTATAGTCTATTTCGTGCACTTGGAGACCGATGGTAGATGTTGCCGAAATTTCTTTAGAACCAACACATGCATTTGTTTAACTTGTTAACATTAGTGGGACTCACATACAAGAATGAGATAGAAGCCTGACTGGTGTAATAAGGGTGGAGACGTATTTAGGTAGGAAACATGCATTATACCTATACATTTTTAATAAGTAGATTTAATGAATACAAAAAATCTTGTCAAAATAGGTACCATACTATTATGGATTTATATTCAGATCGTAGTTGGATGAGGCGACGAAAGTCACGCGGGCAGATAGGTGCTACAGCTGAATTTCGAATTGGTTGTCAAGTGTTTTTGGATTACGCATATAGCCAGAAAGAATGTGTCAACGCTCAGAACAAGATAAGATGTCCTTGTTTGAAGTGTAAGACTGTCAATTATGCGGACAGAGATATAGTCGCCTATCATTTACTTGTTAATGTGTTCATGAAAAATTACGAAGAATGTTGGTGGGCACATGGACAGAAAAGAGAGAGTGTCAATGCACGGATACATAATCCAGCAGACAGTAGGACCCATCGTATGAATGACATGGTTCATGATATTGCTGGGCCGAATTTTGATTGGGAACAAGACATAGATCAACTTATGAATTTTGATGCCAAAGCGTTCCTTAAGTTATTAGAGGAGGGATGCGAACCGTTGTGGCCTGGTTGCTCGAAGCAAACTACATTGTCTGCAGTGGTGACGTTACTTAACATCAAGGCTGATCATAACATGAGCCATGCGTGTTTTGAGTCACTATTAAATGCCATTAAGAGTATGTTACCTGACGGTGAAAAATTGCCCGATAACTATTACTTTTGTAAGAAAATGGTGAAGAAGTTGGGTCTTGGATACCAAAAGATCGATGCATGTCTGAACGATTGCATGTTGTTTTATAAGGAAAATGAACAGAAGACAAAGTGCACGTTGTGCAGTCATGATCGGTTTAAGCCTAATAAAGAGGGTGTGACTACAAAAAAGATAAATATACCTTTTAAGATTTTAAGGTATTTTCCAATTACACATCGACTGTAAAGATTGTACATATCTTCAAGAATAGCTGAACACATGACTTGGCATACGAGATCTCCAGCTAAAGGTAGGGAACTTAATCATCCTGTAAATGGGAAGGCTTGGAAAGAATTTAACTTAACCCATCCGGGGTTTGCATTAGAATCAAGAAATGTGAGACTTGGATTGTCAACCGATGGTTTCAACCCTTTCGGCCACTCAGCTGTTCCGTACTCCTGCTGGCCTGTGATAGTGACTCCATACAACTTGCCTCCTTGGATGTGTATGAAACAACCATACTTGTTTCTTTCACTCATGATTCCTGGTCCCAAAAGTCCTGGAAAAAATCTAGATGTTTACTTGAGACCTCTTATAGACGAGTTGAAGGTATTGTGGGAGTATGGAATACAAACTTGGGATGTTTTGACCAAAACAAATTTTAACCTTCGGGCAGCAATTATGTGGACTATTAGTGATTTTCCTGCTTATGGTATGTTATCTGGATGGAGTACACACGGGAAGATGTCTTGTCCATATTGTCTGGAGCATACAAAGTCTTTTAATCTACCACATAGTCGGAAGCCCTGCTGGTTTTGACTGTCATCGTCGTTTCTTGCCGATAGATCACCCTTTTCAAAGAAATAGAGAAAATTTTAAAAAAAGAAAAAGTAGAGAAAGATATGTCGGTAGGACGATTGTCTGGGACGGAGGTGCGTGACCGTGTGATGAGATTGTCAGTAATCCTATTTGGTAAAAGTGATGCTTCAACAACAATCAATGGGTTTGGTGAGTCTCACAATTGGGTTCGGAGAAGTATATTTTGGGAACTATTTTATTGGTCGACAAACTTGATTCGTCACAATCTAGATGTAATGCATATTGAGAAGAATGTGTTTGACAATGTATTTAACACCGTGATGGGTGTTAAGGGCAAGACGAAAGATAATGATAAAGCACGGTTGGATATGAAAGATATTTGTAAGCGTCCTGGTTTAGAGCTTTATGAATCACCTAATGGAAAGATTGTCAAACCGCATGCAAAATACACATTGTCCAAGAAGCAGGTTGAAGATGTGTGTTCATGGATCAAGTCTCTGAAACTACCAGATGGATATGCGTCAAACATTACAAGGTGTGTTACAGGTGACAAAATACAAGGGATGAAGAGTCATGATTGTCATGTGTTCATGGAGAGACTTTTGCCAATAGCATTTCGAGATTGGCTTGATAAACCAATATGAGATGTTTTGACTAAGCTTAGTCGTTTCTTCAAAAGCATATGTTCAAAAACGTTAAATGAAAATGACATGGAAATAGTTGAGAAGAGCATCATTGAGATCACGTGTAAGCTTGAAAAAATATTTCCACCAGGGTTTTTTGACTCCATGGAGCATTTGCAAATTCATCTACCCTATGAAGCTCGTGTTGGTGGTCCAGTTTAATACAGATGGATGTATCATTTCGAGAGAGTGATGGGAAACCTGAAGAGGAAGGTTAAAAATAGAGCATATGTTGAGGGGTCGATATGTGAAGCATACAGTTTTAATGAGATATCTACGTTTGTATCAGACTATTTTCCCGATGAAGTTTTGACAAAGGCCAATCGAGTTCCAAGACATGATGATGGGGGGAACGTTGAACTAAACGGTCGCTTATGGAAAAGAAAAACGCATATTCCTCTCTAAAGCAGAATTACATGCTGTACATACTTACATTCTTCTCAATTGCAAGGAGATTGAGGGATTGGTAAGGTATGCATGTAAAACTCATATTTAGCTTAATCTCATTGATGTATACTGTAATCTCATATATATTGTTTCATATATATAATATATATGTAGATCATTCGATGCTGAGTTAAGAACAAATCAACACGGCATAACTAATAAAGATATTGAACTGAATCGGAATCAAAACTTTGCAAAATGGATGAAGGACAAAGTAAGTTATTTAACTTAATTAAGTCATTTTATTTAATTTATGAAACACTTATTCACAATGTCTTAAACAATTGTAGGCTCTTAATGACGATTCAATTCCTTCAAATTTACAAGTCTTAGCCATGGGCCCAGATAGGGACCAACTCACTCGTAATGGTTATAAAGTAAATGGCTATGATTTTCAGACAAAGATATACGTCATCGGTAAAAGAACAACCAATACTGGAGTGTTTGTTCAAGGAGATTGCTACAATGAGGTTGGTCGTGCCGTTTATGGGGAGTTGGAAGAAATCATTGAGTTGTCATACAAGGGTACATCCGGAGGTCAAATTAATCTGTTTAAATGTCGTTGGTTTAATTCAGAAAAAGGGATACGTGTCGATCGACATGGAATTGTCGATATTGACCTCAACAAAAGGACATATATGAATGCACCATTTGTGTTGCCAACTCAAACACAGCAAGTATATTATACTCGTACTCCTATTCGAAAAAGGGATAGAATGCCTACAGATTGGCAAATTGTCATTCATACTCCTGCGCGCATTCGTGTCCAATTAGTAGAGGGAGAAGTCTACCAAGAGGAGACGTTACATAACCCTCCTATAATAAATCTCGATGACAGCAATCAACTCAACAATTTAGAGGGTGGAGGTGAGGATGATGAATTGGATCCCGATTCAGTACAACACTTAGATGACAGTGATACTGAGGAGGAAGAGTTATTAAGTGACAACGAAACCGATTCTGAAGTAGGAGATGGTTATTAATCTCCACATATTGTTGAAGAGGATTCAGAATCTAACAGCGAGTTTCATTAAAATGTATGTTTACTTTAATTTATATTCTGTAGAGTTATATATAAATGTTTACTAAATATTATTGACTTGTTGTATATACACGCATTTTATTTCAGTCGCTATTATTATGTAAGTCACATTAATATGTCATTTTTTTGAATAGATGGCATCTTCAGCATCAGGAAGGAAACGCGGTTTAGGCCGGGGTCCAAATAAAATACCGAAGGCCCCAACTAATCCAGACGAGCATATTGTCACTACTAGGAAATCAAGCTATAGCGACGGTCGGCGACCATCGCTATAAAGGGGAAGACCGTCGCTAATTAAGCCTTGCGACGGTCGCGACCGTTGCCATAGGAGTCGTCGCTATAATATTTACCGACGGTCTTTAACATATATAACGACGGTTAAACCGTCGCTACCAGAGACACTAAAAACGCCCCCTCCGTTCTTTTAGCGACGGTCAATTCATACAAATAGCGACGATCGAGACCGTCGCTAAAAAGAAATAATAACGACGGTCATTTAAATATATAATGACGGTCCGACCGTCGCTAAAATAAACATTAAAAACGCCCTTTGTTCTTTTAGCGACGGTCAATTCAAACTAATAGCGACGATCGTGACTGTCGCTAAAAACAATTAATAAAACACTACTGCGACGGTTGAACCCGACCATCGTTATAACTCTGTACAAAGATGTATGGGGACGGTTCTCAACCGTCGCTATAGGACTATTATTTTGTGAAAATAATTTAAGAATTAAATTAGCGACGGTCGGCGACCGTCGCTATAGAGTTTTCAGCCTTTTTTTTTTTTTTTTGTTATTATTTTACAATATTTTTATGCACCTGAAGAACCATACTTTAAATCAAACGTACAATAACAATTTAAATATAATATTTGTAGCTAAAAGAACAAAACAAAAAAAAGCTAGCATTTAAATTTACGAATTAAAGTATATAATTTCACCACAATACATAACTTAATCCAAACTAGTGTTACTATTACATCAAAATTAGTTTACGTCAAAGTTTTACATAACAAGTATGAGGCACATCTCAAAGGTCATGCGGTAGATTATTCGAGCCACTTTGATCTCCTTCTGTCGATCGGGCCTACAAATTAATTAACAAGTGTTTAATCAATAATATTAACTATAGGTGAAATTGTTATTCCATAAAAAGAGAGTAAGAGAGCTAGACCTGAATGTTGACCTGAATGTTGGAATCAACAGTCGAAACTGGCATTCTCTTGAGTAATTCTGCAACAATCGCTTGCAAATCATCCACTTTCCTTTCAGTTTCCTCCACTTTTTCCAATCTAGCTCTCAATTCTTGATTCTCACGTTCTAGATCTTTATTTGCGTTACGAGACCCCCAAGTGTTTGTAGCCGTTGCACCAACTCCACCTTGTCGAAGGCGACCATAGCGCTCTGGCCCAAGCACTTGTGCAAGTATATCATTTCGGCCCGTAGATTGTACACTACTGCTTCCCACAGCCTCAGCTTTCTTTAAGTCAATAATTTTTTACTGTGAAAATATATAAAACACTAAGTAATAAAATGAATAAATCTAGTGACTGTAGAAATTAAATACGAACAACACACATTCATCATTTACCTAATAAGAGATGACAATGCAGGTAGTTTCCAATGAGAATCAAAACAATCCAGCTGTTAAAGAAACATCAATTGAAATTAGCTCAACTCAGCGCAATCAACTATCAACAAACTACAATACATGAATAGCAGCCTACAACACACATTCATCATTTACCTAATAACTTCCTCAGTGGCAGCCTACAACACATGAATTCTTTATTCTAATGACAAACACTGCATTTGAAAGCAGTTGGTTTAATAGTATACAAAGTACAAAGCTTGTATACTTGCATTGTTAAATAAAATAAAATGAGAGGGTAAAGTTGGAAATAAAATAATTATTTAAAAAACTATATTCTCCCTACAGCCAAATGCAGGTATATACTTCTAAATGCCATCTTACAACAGCATTCGAAGCTCATAAATGTGCAGTATATACAGCCAAAAATGATTACTGATATGTCCGCTAGAAGTACTAGCTGTCGACGGGATCTCCAAATAAATCTGCACCGTTGGTTGTTAAAATGGAGGAATTAGATGTTATTTACCCGATATTGCCCCATGGCAAATAGATGCGGATCGCCCCCATATATATATATATATATATATATATATATATATATATATATATATATATATATATGTATGGCGATCCATAGCAAGATCAAAAATGGACAAATGTCATTCAATGCGTTAATTTTTATAACCAACGGGAGATATTAAGGCAATAACTTCGTCAATTATAGTTTGTTTACCTCTTATAGCACTTCTGTTTGTTAAACTGTAGTAATTATGATGCTTACATATTTATGTGAAGTCCAGATATTTTGATCTGATGGAATGCATTCAATATGTTTTGTAGTGAATGTGATAAGTACTTCATCCTAAATCTTGCTCAAAGAGATTCTTGGTGGATATGGATGGTAATATTTTAGCACTTGATGCATTCTATATGGGCCTTCTTTTTTTTGTTGGTTGGTAAATACTTTTTTCAGCTTAATTCAAGTATTTGCATTGTTTGGTTCTTTACCCTTTCTAGGGAGGGATTTTCTTATGTGTTTTACGCTCAGTATAATTTAATTATTTGTTTTTGGCCTGAGAAATGTTCTTGGCTTAAAAGGGACAGAAAAGGGGTGTACTAACTGTCAAATTTAGTTTCTTCCTTCGGAGATGTGGACTACGAAGAGATAATGATTATCCTACACTTTATTCACAGACCATTCATGCAACATGCATTTTACGCCTCTGTTCAACTAATTGTATAAAAGAGCTCATAGAAGTAATTTCAAGATGCCTAATTGTGATTGATGTATGTTCGAGGGATCATATACTTTTGCTGTTTGGGCTTTGTTTAATTGATTGGTTTGTATTAACTGTAGTATCTATATGTCAACTGGTTCGTGTCATAAGCTTTATCAGAATAGCACTCGAGGATGTTTACACACGCACACACATAATTGACATTTCCCCCATTTTTATATAATCAACAGAAATTGAAGGTCCAAAAGATACTGTTTATGCTAAGGGAATTTTCAAGATCAAGATACAAATACCTGATAGGTATATATGTATGCTTTCAATTTTACATTTTTGGGATTTACATATATCTTTTGGCTTGTGTGTGAAATGTAGGTTTTCTTTAATAGATGAATTGACGGATTTTATTTTTACTATCGGGGTTGCAGGTATCCATTTCAGCCACCAATTGTCACCTTTGCAGCAACTCCTATTTATCATCCGAATATCGATAATGGAGCCCGAATTTGTTTAGACATTCTCAATCTTCCACCCAAGGTTAATTTCTTTAGTTTCTTGCCTCGTGAGTGTAATGCATGGTTGTTTATTTTATTGTTTTCGTTACTACTGTTTTTGAGTTTACTGAACCTAGAAAAGCCTTTAATTGCTTTTTCTTTACTATGAGGTGTGTGAAGAGATTCTGAATTTCATTTTATTTAATGAACACAACAGAATCTCCTAGACTGTTGATTATCTTACTAAGAGCTCCTTTCCAAATTTCAACCTGAAAACAATAATTTTCTTTGTTTAACTGCCGTGAGTTGGCATATTTTAAGTAATATAGCGAGCTGTCAATAAGAGAAATATACTTACATTATGATACTATATATACACCCTTAATTTATCTAAAAATATATCAAATAGACAAATGCAGGTATATACTTCTAAATGCCATCTTACAACAACATTCGAAGCTCATAGAATCGCTTTAACAATGAAAACTAAAGCAATCCACATTTATGTTGCAATCCAGAATTCATGTGTTGTAGGCTGTATATACTGCACATTTATGTTGTTTACTTGCCTTGAATGCAAGTAAAAATAGTATGCAAAGTACAAAATATCAGTACATACCACATTTGAGTCCGCTCCCGGTATAATTGACCTGTCACTTCGAGTGTGGGACTCTATGTACATATCAGCTCGATCTATCTCTTTTCCTTTCTTTTGGTACTATAAATAAAACACACAGAACATAATTAGGAAATACTATACTAATAGATGTCTAATACCCGATACAAAGAAGAAAAAAAATAGAAATCACATCAAATATTACCAATTCATGCTTCTTTTTTGGAATTGATTTAGTGCCCAAAGTATGACCCACCAACATTTTTTGACGATTCTCACGATTTTGAGTTGCTATTTTCTACATTGCAAGCATTTATAAAATAATAATAATCTGTAACAATAAGTAAGAAGTGATAACACATAAAATTGGAATAAACATAACCTGTGCATCATCGCTTAGCCAATAATCAACCAACGCAGCCCATTGATTTCGATTTACGCGATCATTGTTGGTAGTATTCGCTATTGATGTAGCACGATCACCGGGCACAAAATTACGAGCCTTTAAGTTAGACTTCCAATCTTTCCACCTAGCGTTCAGGATGGCCATGATTTTTGTTTTAACGTAGGGATGATTTGTGGTAAATCGTTTCTACAACAAACAAATGTACGCATATATTAATTTACATACAACTTAACTCAGGAAAAAAGTCCATGACAAATTATATATATAAAGTTATATGATAAATTAATAACCTGAATTTCATCCCAAGCCCTTTGCATGCAAGTCTCATTCATACTAGACCATGATGGAGTACTTATTGGGAAAAATTCACCATTGCGAGCAAGTCAGCCAAGAAAGGTTGTCAATTTGTTGGCATCTCCCCCAACAGGTTGACCATCGTCATCGTAAATGACAGCTTTTGGTGCACCTGTGTAGGACCATAAATTTCCAGCCATTGTTGGTCCACGCTTCTTTTTTGGTCTATAACCTACAAGAGATGTAAAAAAATATCAAAGTAAGATGCTCAACTAGTATGCAATGTATTAGCTTTAGCAGCAGCAATAGTCAAGGTTGTATGCAATTGCAGGTTGTGCACATGATTAAATTTTGGTTATTGTTGTCCAGTTGTGAAGGAAGAACAAGTAAATTAATCCTTCTATGTACACTTGCTTAAGGTTGATAGCTCTATGTTTAAAATGCATATGGATTGCAGCTGTTAGCTTTTATTTATATGGAAGTGCTAGAGATGGATAGCAGGGCCAGTGCTTTTCTTTATTGCAGCATGTATTCCTTACATTTAAAATCAAGATTTCCAAGTTTTTCTGTCACCACAGTTAGTATTAGGCCCTTTGGAACAAACTAACTAAGTTTACTCCATGCATGTACGTTTTGAAAACCTCTTGTTCATGCACTTCAGCCCATAATTGACTTCCATTATCCTTTGTTGTTTAGTTGGCAGAGGGAAAAAGGTTAAAAGATAATCAAACATGGATTAGACATAATTTAAAACAAAAACAATGCATAATGACAGATAAGAACAATCTCAGTAGCTAGCACACAATGACAAATCAACATGCTTGCACATTGCATAAAGCTACAAACCAGGATAAAGCTAGAAATTAACCAAATTGTAGTCTAGAAGTATCGAAAATAAATATTAATAGTTTAGAGTTTATATATTTTATTAATCAGGCTCTTTTTGATAAAGGAAGTACATATACATATAGAAACACAAATCAGTTTTCGTGTTTCACGATTCACTTCTTGCTGGGGGCTTAGGTAAGAAAAGTGGTATTTTCTTACATTCAAAATCTGCAGTTTGAATTTTCTGACTATTTCCACTACTTTAATAGTTTTGCTGCAACTAAATTGACAGGTATTATAGTTATTTATGTCTAGATGGAACTGCAGTAGCAGCCAGCAGAGAAGAAGAACCAGCAGCAGCGGAAAGCAGAAGAGAAGAGAAAAAGAACCAGTGGCAGCGGAGAAGAAGAAGAAGAAGCAGCGGAGAAAAGAAGAAGCAGATCAGCCAGCAGCATAAAAGGAGCAGCAGAGAACATCTGGCAATTCTTATGAGGGGAGAACAAAAATTGAGATAATTTATAAAATTTTACAATAAGTACTTGGTAGATATATAGTTTAAAATAATCATCATTGTATCAACTAAAATTAATAGAACCATTGTCAATTTTAAGCTTAAAAATGTTTCAAGTTAATTTTAAATAGTCAATATGGATCTTATATATATATTTTAGAGTATTAGTGTTTTGGAATTTTCTCCGTAATAAATTAGACAAGAAGAAAGTAAGATAAAGTTTCACCACTTGACCTGGAGGTCCTGGACAACTCTTATCAATTTTAGAAATTCCTAAACAGCAGCTAATTTTGCAAAAGAATGAATTCTACTGAAATTTGATTCCCATCTTCAACAAAGTTAAATATCTCCCAGGAAAATAATAATTTAATCCAGAACATAAATAATGTAGGAATCTGAATAATTAGACCACTGATCATCTAATAATTCGAATTAGAATATGGCACATAATCATTTATTGGATAGAGACAGTAAATATGGCTAGATAACCTCCAGTAACCCATATCAGAGTAAGCACGAGTGACCTTTAAAATTGTCTCACGACGCTCTAAAAGGCATCAAATTTGCAGTACGGAGCAAGTTCTATACTATCAAAGCAATAGTCTGCATTCTGCAAGTAGTCAAGATAAAGATGATAAAAAGAATTTGGTACGACGAATTTTCAACTAAGCGAAACCAGTAACTCATTAACTCACTAATTTCAATGGAAATTGTAACAAAAGTAGCAATCCTTTTACTCTGAATGGGGGGAGGGATTATAAGGAACGTATCTATAACTGAAAGCAAGATAATTTATAGAAATAGCGTATATAGCTAGAATTATAGGACTGAAATCCCTTAAATAGTCATTCCAAACAAACCTAGCTTAACAGCAAGTTAGTCCTCCTTGGTGATTGACACCATGAGCTACTAATTCTTAGTTGACAAAAAAAACAAAGGATAGCAAAGTAACTTCGGCGATTCTCCTGCATGTGGGATGAGTCAAGCTAAATAAGGATGGCGCTTTGAAATGTAACCCAGGTCCTATCGGGCTTAGCAGGCTGAATTTGAAGTGATCAGGAACAGTTAATAACAATAACTAATAGTATATGTACCGACACATTTAGATTTCAAGAAAATTTGGAAACTAGCTGACTATGAATGAAGAAAAAAAACACAGAGAATCCATAAAACACATAGAAGTACCGATGTTGCCTGGATTGCAGATTGTTTTACATCGTTGATATGTTACATAAGATATGGTAAGCTAAGGGTAACTTTTAATGCATTTATTGCCTACAGATAGAAATTATCTTAGCATGTTGTCACGCCCCGAAATTCACTTGCTTGTTTGGTTGGACCTTATGTTGACTATAAATGTTAAATCACTATGAGTATAAATGTAATTAACATAATTTATAAGCCTTATCTAACTGAAATCTAGAGTATCAATAATAACATGATCAGTCTATATTACCAATACTCTCATTCGGTTAAACAGTTTTATAAACAAAATTCTCATCCTAACCTTAAAGATTTACCATTACAACCTTTACATATCAATCTTAAATCTATTCTTCATATTATAATACGAAAACATATATATTCATTAACTTAAAGGTGAATTACGCAATAAGTTTTTATAAAAACTAGCAATATTATTGATTGAGATTGTATTACAAGGTCCAGGTTCTCATCAACTATTTATATTACAAAAGTCATGTAAACTTAATTCAATTACAAATCAACTTCTCACCATGTCTTTAGATGCTCCTAAAACTGGGAAAAAGGTTGTTCAGGAAGTCTTTCTCATATGTATAGGATGAAAGAGTATCACTCTACCTCTATTCTAGGACAAATTTATGATACAATACTGTTAACTCAAACTGAAAATTTGTGTGTGTGTGTGTGTGTGTATATGGGAAATAATTTATAGCAAATGTTGAGCATCATTTAGTATACAGTAACAAAATTATACAGTAACAAATTTATCAATTACTCAAAGTCAACTAAAATATACAGTAACAAAATACCTACATCATCCTCATTAATAGTATCTTCAGCTGCTGCTTGACCCTTATTGACATTGGCAGGTTCATTGACATGGGCATCATATTCATTATTTTCATCAAACTGTGGGTCATTAGAACTACACGCACGAGATCTGAATGCTCTATCACCTGCCATAGACTGATGTTCGAGAGGCAACTCATACACAATTTGATCCAATAACTGCAACAAGTATCAAACGGAATTACATTTTCAATGAAAGATGGGAATGCTAACATGGTTACTTCAAAGCAACAAGTTTAATAACAAGCAATCCAGAATTTTAGCTGAAATTTAACAATTGTAATTAAGGCACTATATCAAAATGGTGACTTGAACATTAATGCACTATCAAAATGACATTGACCAAATCAAAATGCACTATCTAGTGAGTTACAATAACATTTATCTAACATGACCCTAAAGTTGTGCCTGACTGACTTCACATGCATCATTCTCCATCTTCGTCTCCGTCGTCGTCTCTGTCGTCGTCGTCGTCGTCATCGTCTTCGTCTTCGTCTTCGTCTTCGTCTTCGTCAAAAATATGTTCAATCATCGATCGTTTGGATCGAGATGTATCCGTTTGAGATCCTTTCTTCCGCCTACTTCGAATTCTTTTTCGTCCATTTTCAACTAATTCAGAATCTACATCATTCCTAATCCAACTTATGTTTTCAATATCAACATCTACAACTGGAGTGATGAAATCTTCACTGTATTTAGGTGACTCTTCACTATCAGAATCTACTTCAGCATCTTCACATAAATCTCTCGGTTTTGTTCGTATAACCACACGCCAATTGCTATCCCTTTGATCATCAACATAAAATATTTGTTGAACCTGAGATGGCAGTACAAAGGGCTCATCCGCCGAACCAAACTTTTGAGAATTTACAAGCGTGAAGCCATATTCATCAGTTTTAACCCCTCTATCACGTGCTAAACTATCATACCACTTACACTTGAATAGAACAACACTGCCAGATCCATAATAATCCAATTCAACAACATCTTCCAAAATACCAAAGTATTCAACTACATCTTCCCTAGGATTTAGGTCTCTAGCAGAGGAATATCCACGAGTAGTTGCTACCACATAAACTCCGCTATTTTGCGTTCTCCTTTTAATCTCACAACTTGCAGTATGGAATCGATACCCATTTACCAAATAACCATCTCCTCTCCTGCCTATCAAATTTGGGCCAAATGCAAGAGCTTTTACTTCCTTAGAAGCAACATTATTCATAGTTGCCATCTACAAAATGGTAGCAATATTATAAGAAAAATTCATCAATTTATTAGTAATAATCATTGCAAAAGCATTAATTAAATTACGCTCAAATATTTTACTACTTACATAATTTTTAAACCATTCAGGAAATTCATGTTTCTTAGCATTGTCAATTTCCCTTGGAGTCGGTTTTTGCTTACACTTTCCACGTCGTAACATATACGAATCTCGCCAAATACTACAAAACAATTTTAAAAAACTTAATTTTGTTGGTCAATTTGGTATAACAAAAGTAATTAATATTTAGAACAATTAATGGCATTCTTTATTTACTCACCTTAGATATGACTCGACCTCTGTACAATTGAATAGTACATACAAGTGTACACTCTTCACATCATTGCCACCTAGACAACAATCTTTGGGGACATTAAGAAATCGACCAATGTTTCTGAATATGGACAGATTTGATTCTTCTTGTTCATATCCATCTTCATTTCTTCCAACTCGGTTCTAGCTAGCATTATTTTGCCTCAAATATCTTGAGCAAAATGTAACACATTCATCAGCAATATACCCTTCTACAATTGACCCTTCTGGACGACTTCTGTTACGAATATATCCTTTTAACTTGCCCATGTATCTTTCAAAAGCCCACATTTGTCGATATTTCACATTTCCAGCTATTCTCGCCTCTTCAGCAAGGTGGACACACAAATGTACCATTATATCAAAGAAGGCAGGAGGAAACACCATCTCAAGCTTGCAAAGTATTAACGGGATTTTCTTGTGTAATCGTTCATAATCTTCGGATGTGTTATAATTGAAGCATAATTCTCTAAAGAAGTTACAAAGTTCAATTATTATTGAGCATGCATGACGAGGCAAGTTAGTACATCGTATTGCTATTGGAAGTAATTGTTGCATTAAAATATAGCAGTCGTGACTTTTAAGACTTGAGATCTTGCCTCCCTTCACATTTACACAACGTGAAATATTTGAAGCATATCCATCAGGTACCTTAACATTTTTCAACACTTGCAAGAAATCATGTTTTTCTTTCTTAGACATTGAGTAGCTTGCAGCGGGCAAAATGTACTTTGAATTGCTTGCTTGCACGGGTCTTGGATGGAGCTCTCTTCTTATACCCATTTCCATCAAGTCCAATCGTGCTTTTAAGTTATCTTTCGTCTTTCCTTGCACATTCAACAATGTCCCAATCAAGCTATCACAAATGTTTTTGGCAATGTGCATTCCATCTAGATTGTGGCGCAACAAAAGTATCTTCCAATATGGCAATTCAAAGAAAATAGATTTCTTCCTCTAATTATGTTTCGAGTCGTGGGGAATAGTTTTTGTGCTTGTGGGTGTCTTCCCAAAAGTGACATTAACTCCATTAACTTGTTCAAGAATATCAAATCCTGTTGGCACCACTGGAGCTTCACTATGGTCACATTCTCCGTTGAATCTCCGTGTATCAAACCTATAACTATGACCCGCCTCCAAAAAACAACTATGCCCGATATAACATTCCTTACTTTGCAATCTACGAGAACGAGTGCTCATTTGGCATGACGGACAAGCCAACTTACCTTTAGTGCTCCAACCAGACAACATAGCAAGAGCTGGAAAATCACTAATTGTCCACAACAGTGCAGCACGCATTTGGAACTTTGTACCGGTAGATGCGTCATATGTTTCAACCCCATTACTCCATAGTATCTTCAACTCCTCAATTAAAGGCCGCATGTACACGTCAATATCATTACATGGAGAGTTCGGTCCAAGTATTAACAACGACATGATAAAATAGTCCTGCTTCATACACATCCATGGTGGTAAGTTATAGACAACAACTGTCACTGGCCATATACTATACGGTGACCCATGGGTAAAGGGACTCATTCCATCAGTAGACAGTCCGAGCCTAACATTTCGATGTTCTTGAGAGAATGCAGGGCACATTGTATCCAAATGTTTCCAAGCTGCAGAGTCAGCTGGATGACGATTCACTCCATCTTTTCGCCGCTTTACATGATGCCACGTCATGTATTTTGCATTTTCTATAGACATAAATAGCCTCTGCAATCTCGGAATTATCGGCAAATAACGTAATTGCTTCACAGCTACTTTCCTCCTCTTAGCATGTGTATCTCTTTGTGTCTTCTCTGGTACAACCATCTCAGTTTGCTTCCACCTCGGTGCTTTGCAAACTGTACAAGACTCTAATTTTTCATTCTCCCTCCAAAAAAGCATACAATCATTATCTCATGCATCAATCTTCTCATAACCAAACCCCAAATTTCCAACCATCTTCTTCATTTCATAAAAATTATCAGGCAAGTTTGCAAATTCTGGAAATGATGATTTGAACTTACGGAGCAAACCATCAAAAGATACATCACTCCATTTGTTAACATTTTTATGACTGAAAAGCCATACAATGAACGAAAGGATAGTCTCAGTTTCACATCCAGGATATAAAGGTTGATTGGCCTCTGACATGTACTTTTGATAATTTGTAGCTTCAGCCAACGATTCAACACCGTGATCCCTGAATATATCATTTACCATCTCAAGCATACGATGGTCATCTTCGGATTGTGATGGTTCATCGTGAACATCATTAATGCGATCATCCCTAACAATCTCATCTTCCCCTTGATGCACCCAATTCGTGTAGCCAAACATAAATCCATCACAAATCAAATGTTCTCGAACAGTAGCTCGAATCTGGTATCGGCCATTCACACAATTCTTACATGGACAAGGAATTTTTCCCGTTTCCATGCCCACTTTTTCGAAACCAAAGTCCAGAAAGCTTTTTATCCCTACAAGATATTCTCTAGAATATCTTGGTAATTCCATCCACCTCTTATCCATGATATTGCTTCCCTAATTCAAATTGAACAACCATATGTAATGTGTTAACATTTCATAATATATTTGTGGTATAATATATTAGACCTATTATTGAATTTTCTGGAGAAAAAAACATTAAAAAATATGTCGGCCAAACGAAAAATGAAAATAACGTCCAAACACATGTTCTGATTTTCTTTTTAAAAAGTTTATAAATAATTGCTAAAAATAATTATGTTTAGATGTCTCATACATAATAATAATTTAGATAAATATTTTTATAAACAAAGTAGATTATTAGAAACAATAAGTTGTAGGAATCTCTTTTTTAAGTCGAGGAAATAAAATTTAAAGAGTTAATATTAACAAATCCGCAAAGAGCCATTAGCAGCTAATTAATGTCCAAAAAGACGAAAAGAGGAACGGAGTTACTATTTATTGGATGTCTTTCTTCACTGGCCACCCAAACCCCGAACAATTTTAGTACACTCCAAGTTGAATATCAAGTAGATGAAAAGGCTTTCATTCCAGTCATTCGTTCAATGTGGCCAGGCATAAATGGCAATGCTACAGGATCCCCAGTTATGGTTTCTAACATGCGTAAGCGTGCTGTGCAAGCTTCACGTTTTATGTTGCAAATGTTACAGGCTCCCTTGTATGCAAAGGAGACTGGACAGATGGATGAAACTTGCAGTAATAATTCTCCAGAAACTAATGATGATTCTGTGCATGCTTCAAGTGACTTTGAGAATCTAGAGGAAGGACTTGCTATACACATAGCTGCTGAGGTAGTTTAACTTTGATACACATTGACCATATCAATGTGGCAAACTATACTGTTGTCTTTGGGGTAACATTTATCATTGTAATTGATGGGTATGATACTTTAGTAGGATTGGAGGCTTTGGTACTGTATGCATGTTGGTATGTTGTTTGAGCTATTTTTTCTCTCTTTCATCTCTTTTTAGGCAGCAGGCTTCCATTCAAAGAAGACAGCGGCAGAAAAATCATATCTTTCATCTATTTCTAGAATACTTGCTATGGTTGACTTCCGGTCGTCAGAACAAGGGCCAATAAAGTTAATGAGGTGTCTGATGAATCGTGTGGTTGAATCTGTCTCTTCAAATAAGGAGTTAGTTAAGGAGCTCAAGCGGGTAGCTGAACGTCTAAAGACGGCTGATAAACATCCAGAAGAAGAATTGCAGCCTGATCAGGCTAATGTTATTCTGGGTAAAGTTTTTCCTTCTATTTTTCATCATTTGGTTTTGTCATTTCAAGGTTGGAATATATTTATTTGTTCATTAACTAGACTTTCTCTACATCTAGGAAATAGTTCCAAAACTTATCCAAGGGAAATAATATAATGTCTAGGAGAATTGAATTTTCATCTAATCTTTACTTTTAAGTGTGTTGGTTGAGGATTGTTTGGTTTACTTAATTAGAAGAAAGAATAAAATTATATTTTTGGACATATTGTCTGGATGTTTAGTTTATTTTTGTGGTAAAAGCTGAAAGTAGATGAGAAAGGGGAAAATAAACATAGAGATTTGACAAAGCATGTAAAAGCTTAAAATGTACTTATTTCTCTTTATTCTAGACGAGGGGAAAGGGAGATTTGAACAAGATTTCTTAGATCATTTGCAGATTACGCGTTCTTGAGTTGGAAATATTAAACGAGGATCTCTCTTTCTCAATAATGTAGGTTTTGTTTTGCTCTAATATAATTTCGTGTGAACTTTAGGGAGGTTGGAACTAGAACTTAACCTTGACAAGGATGAGTGCACGGATACGGCACCTTATATGTTTAACCAATTCTATGGAGCCGATACGGCACCTTATATGTTTTCTTAGTTTAATCCAAAATGTCCACGCACGTCAAATACAAAGCACCCTCTATTGTAGTACCCGCCAATAGGCAATAAATTAAACTTATCATTAAACAATCTACAAAATGACCTCTGTTATTATCCTTGGTGAATGCTACCAACAAAATAAATTAGCTAGAATACAATTTCCGTAATGTATTGTTTGCTCAAGAATCTTACCTTCTAGCTCATCAACCTAACATATCAGATTGAATTAGTCAATGACTAGCCAGTAGCCTGCCAACTGAATACAAGGTCACTTTTGGGATGAATCAGTCTCACTTCAAAACAAAGACATACAATATACTATCAACATACTTGACTTCCACCAAAAAACAAAGACAGGAAATTTTGAAGATTAAACCACCAAAAAACAAAAAACAAAAACATCAGACACTGAATATACTATCCACATACTTGAGTTCAAAATGTAAGTACCTAAAGCTGCAGGCATACAATAAAGAAACTAAAGCCAAGCCTAAATTGCAGGCATACAATATGAAAATAAATTCTGAAATTCGTACCTTCAACCAATTCAAACCCAATAGTGGAATAGAGGATGCCAAATTGAACCCAAACAATGGAAGACAAATCGGACCCAAATCGTGGAAGACAAATCAGACCTAGATCGTGGAAGCCAAATCGGACCAAATTAAATCAACCCCAAATCGTATAATCGTGTGGACTATGAAGGAATTCTGGAAAAACAACTTAATCCATGCAGGAGGGATGAAGATTTGGGGGTTTTTAGCTCAAGATTGGAAGGTACGATGGTGCGAGTGATAGAGCTACGATGGCATTTTGGTTTGCTGCTGATAAATGGAAATTGTGAGGTTTTGGGAGGTTTTGGTTTTGGCAGAATATTTTGGGATTGAGCGGGGAAAACATTGAGGGAGCGAGCCAATATTTTTTTGGAAGAAGTAATCGACAAATAAAAATAAAATAAAAATTGATCTATACAGCGATGGCCATGTAGTGACCGTCGGTATATATTATTTTTATACTTATATAGCGACGGTCAAACCGGGATCGTCGCTATTTTATCTGTTTTTAGACCTCTACAGAGACGGCCATGTAATGACCGTCGTTATATATTAATTATAGCGACGGTCACTACATGGTCGTCGCTATAAACTATTTTTTAGAAATATAGCGACGGCCAACCTCGACCGTTGCTATATTTAATCTATAGCGACGGTTCCGCCCCGACCGTCGCTATATGTCGTCACCTTATCCTGATTTTCTAGTAGTGTGTATTACAGATTCGCCCTGATCCTACCAACACGTAAGTTATTAACCGTATAGTAATATTAAACTCAGCAATAATATTATTGTATATACTAATGTAAATTATTCTTTATTTCAGAGATTTTGCAGATTTTAGGGTTGTGAAATGTATTTCACAGTTATGCCTACAAAACTGGCCTACCCCATTTATTACGTGGGCCAGCACACCGCTAGCCCATAAGGAGGCCTGTTGGCAGGAGTTCCAAGTATTTATTTTTTCGTAATTTATAATTATTCTTTTGAAATATTCTAATGTTTATTTTAATGTTATTATTGTATTTTTATTTCAGAAAAGATACAAGTGAGAAGATTCACAAACAGGGGCTATACAGACACTATTCTGGCAAAAGTGTGTTGTCCGCACTAAAGACAACATAAAGAAGGAGCAGGAAAAGGCACTGTATAATGCCGGCATAGACCATCCTGGCCAGGCTGCAGAGTATATGCATGAGTACAGCCCGTGGTGGTGCTCGCGCGATATATGCGTTGAGATGTGCCAGCAGTGGCAGAGTGACGAATGAGCGAAGAAAGGGAGGATTACCGCCAGGAACAGATCCGTAGGTGTAGCTGAAGGGGAAAAGGCAAAGGGTACATACAAAGGCGGTAGTATATCACATGCACAATATTTCATGGATAGGGAGGTACAGAGTTCGTCAAATTTACTTTCTTCATATTTACGATAATTTATTTAGTATTTATTTGCATGACTAATATATTTATACACTTATCATATTTGTAGTCATCTAGTAGGTCCAGAGGTCAGACTATCAATTGGTTGGATGTGTACGTGGCCACTCGTGATGGTCTACCTGATGCTATACAGATACGGATAATTAAGTTTTTTAACGTTACATGTTTATACATTAATTTTGACGTTACATTTAACTATTCAATGTATTACTTAATTACAGGACACTTACAACCAACTAATGGATGAGCGGTATCCCCCTGGTAGTGGTCGTCCGCTGATTGATCAAGAGTTGTGGGAAAGGGCGTCGGTTGTCAAGAAAAACTTTGTTAAGGGCCAAGGGCAGCGAAGACGGCCGAGTATTACTGCCTCTTGCAGCTCTGGTAGCCAGTCTACCCAAGCATCATACAATCCGACGCCACATAACGCTGCGGACTGTGTTAGAGTCATATGCAAAGATCCTGCACTTCTGCGTCAGCTGCAAGATCATTTGAAAGCGTTGAGCCCTAATTCATTAGCGAATGCGGTGGCGAAAGCAGCAAGTCAGTCGGACCAGGAGGAGGAGACTGAGCAAGACGAGGTAATATTATTACTTAATGCACCAAAATTAATCAGTCAATAATACTATCTTGAACGTGTTTCTTTTTTTGTTACAGGAACCAAAATTAATCAGGCAATAATACTATCTTGAACGTGTTTCTTTTTTTGTTACAGGAACGTGGCAGTTAGCTAGATCGATGAAGCTTGGTGAGCTACATATTGTTCTTAGCTTTTTTATTTTATTCATTCTATTGTGTTACACATGCACGGTTGGATTTTTATCCTATTGTATATATTTATGTACTAAGATTTGATTAGATGTTGATTCTATATTCATTTGAAATGTATGTTATTTAATTTGGTTAGAATTTGATATTTGGTTGGAGATCTTAATTAGATCGTTTATATATCTGGTGTGTTGTGTTGGGATGTGTTTAACAGGTAAAGAAATTTTTGGGAATCGAAAAAAACAAAAAAAAAACTTTTTTTCTGAAAAGAATAATCAACGACCGAATTCGGTCGCTAATAATCTGTCGCTACTACCCCGGTCGCTGTTCGTCTCAAAATTCGGTCGCTGATAATCATCTCATCGCTTGCTGATATCGGTCGCTGTTTTTTCGGTCGTTGTTAGCGGTCGCTACACGTGGCGAATGCTGTCATGTGTGATGACTCAGCTTAGAGACCGAGTCGGTCGCCATTTACGGTCGCTGAAAGTTCGGTCACTGTTGTCCGTCGCTATTATGAATGTTAGCGACCAAACTATAGACGACGGATATCAGCGACCGAATGCGGTCGCTGATGTCCATTAGCGACGGAATTCGATCGCTAATAAGCGGTCGCTGATAGACTTAATAATACAAAAATAATAAAATCATAAACCTTCATATATAAAGATTCATGATTTTTGCTCAAGAACACACGAAGAACGTGAAGAACGAAAAATCGTACATGGCTACGACTTATGTTCTTGAGCTTTTGATTTCATACTTGAAATAATTTGAGCATTATAACTACTTACATATGTAATTATGAAACTTTATATCTGAAATAATTTGGTCATTGTAACGGCTTGTATAATTAATTATAACACTTTAAAACTATTGCTCAAGAACACATATGAAGAACACGGAGAACGAAGAAATCATACATGGCTACGACTTGCATTCTTGAGGTTTAGTTATAAACTATGAAATGAAATTCGACATTATAACTACTATAAAATGAAGAAATGCTCAAGAACACGTGAAGAACACGGAGATCAAAAAATCGTACTTGGCTACGACTCGCGTTCTTGAACTTTTAAGTAAGAAATAATCAAACATAACAACGACTAGAGATTGTACCTTAAGTAATTACAAGCTTTAATTATTTCTTTGCAACTTGTGAACATTTAACTTATAACTAAGTAGAATACATATAGAGAGTACTTTTGCTTTTGTTTTTGCTTTGAAAATGAGTGGGAGAAATGGTGAATTAAGCTTGCTATTTATATAACTTTCAAAGCTAGGGTATTTTAGACATTATTACATTTCTTCCTAGCTAAGTATAGTAGAAATCATCCACCATTTCCCTCCTTGAATGGCCGAATATTCCAAGGCTTTTAATGCCATTAATTGTTTGTAATCATCATGTTTAGTGACATCATCATCATCCCCTAAATGAAAGGCCTACCAAATGAATAGTTCTAGGCACCGATTATTGAAGGGGCATTTATGGTCTTTTACCAAGCTTAGTTCAATGGGTAGTTTAGTCTTTTATATGCTAGTATTTGATTGGTTGATTAATGATTTATTTAACTAAACAAACTTACTTAGTTTAGCCTTAATCTTGATTAAGTATACTAATTTGTATACATGACTTTTACTATTCATAATTGACTTTTCTTATTTATATCATATAATTTTCGTATTATTATACTATTTTATCCATATAATTTTTGTAGTTATACACGTATTTGTGAATAGTACTTTTCTAGAGTTTAGGATTTGAACCTTAGGGTTTTTAAAATTAAGATTTAGGTTTTAACTTATTTTCCCACTTTAGGGTTTTCTCCAAACCCTAATTTTAGGTTTTCTCAAAAATAACTTTTATTTTTCTAATAATTGTTTAAGATGGATTCCTGAATCAAAACACAAAAATAAATACATATAAAAATTGCATAGCACATTTAAAATATAATTCAATATTTATTTATTCATATAAAATTGAATTACAATATTATTTAAAATTTGGAATATTACAAGATTATTGCAGTCAGATACCTTTATTCCATAAAGACTACCCCACCCACAAAGTAATAATGATTACCAGCGATAATATCCAGAAAAGGAGGAAAATGAAAGGAAAAAATTAAAAAAGAAAAACCACAATTATAATAGGGGATGGGATAAATAATCAAGAGAACTGAACACAAAACCCTAATGACAATGCAGTCGGATTGGAAGTCCTTTCGGTGGTGTCGGTACCACATCACCACTGATCTTCTCATCGGGAAATAACACCTCCCACTTGTACTTCTTCACCACATTGTGAAGGAAAGCAAGTATCATTAACCTAGCATACTCTTTTCCCGGGCAGAGTCTTGGTCCTCCTCCAAATGGAACATATGTATAAGGAGGCAGTACATTGCCTTCTCCGAATCTCGACGGGTCGAACTTCTCGGGATTCGGGAAGTATTTAGGGTTCATGTTGACTGTACTCACTGTCCAATATACCTACAAACAGACATAACCAAACAAGGAATTATTTTTACTTACTCTCCATAACCGAACATGCATATGGAAGTGATTAAGTTGACCAGTAATTCATAGCTATTTGGGTATTCAGTAACGTACCTTCCAGCCCTTTGGAATAGTGTAACCAGCATAAGTGAACTCATTAAGAACCTCCCTAAAAGTTCCTTGTAGAGGTGGTACAAGTCTCATGGTTTCGCATATTACGTTCCATGAATACTTCATTTTCTGCATATCCTCCCAATTCAAAAATTCTCCAGGGTTTTTGGATTCTGCAATCTCCATTTGCTCTGCATAATAAAGTTGATTATTGAATCAAAATTCATGATTAGAACGCAAACAAAGCATCTTAATTTACCTAAGTAATAAGGTTTGTTATCATGGTATACCACCCTATGCCAGTGGAGGCATTATTTTTATGTAGTTTCAGTTTGGCAACTTATTTTGGCCAGTACTACCTTACTTCCTTGTAGGCCAGGTTTGAGGTTATGTTTTATGTTCCTCGTATATTAAAAAAAAAACTAGTGAAATTAATTAGGGAAAAAAAAAAGAGAGTAGTTACCTTCTCTGATCTTATTGTAAATTTCTGGGGCCTCTCCAACAAACTTCATGAGGAACGCCATGGCAGTAGCAACAGTATTATATCCAGCAGTTAATAAACCCATAACTTTATCAGCTATCTCAGCCTCAGGCATGAACTTGCCACTCGGATCAGTAACAGTAATCAAATGACACAGTATGTCTTGCATCATTTTTCCCGTAGCCATCTCCTCTTTCTTCTCCTTTATCACACACAAAAGCTCCTTCCGGATTGCATCTGCAGCTTTATTTGCGCGATAAAATGTAGTCCCCGGGATGCTAGAAATAATCGAATGCATGCCCATAGTAATATCATCAAAATGGTTCACAAGTCTAGCAATTCTCTCTGGATTATCAATCCCCATAATGAATCTACAAGCGAATGACAAAGTTATAGTTTTTGAAAGAGGATAGGCCTCCACTTCATTTTTTCCTTCCCAATGAATCTTCAATTGCTGCTGGATCATTGCGTCCATTCCTCCCAAACACCTAACCAACACCTCGGCCTTAAGGAACCCTGGTTTTCGTATTACTTTTACATCGTCCTTGAGTGGGGCCGCCTGAACCGGAGGAGGAGAAGCGGCAACTGCAGCAGCTTTGGTATTATATGATCGAAATAGCCTTTGCATAGGATGTGGACGAAATTGTGTGAAGAGTGTTTCCTCATTGGAAAATATAAACTTGTGTCCCTCAGGGCCACAAATGACAGCAGTTTTCTCTCCAAGTATGTTAGTCTTGAAGATTTCTTGGGAATATTTTTTCATCCTATCGCCTACAAAATTTATCTGATTGCCAAACACAAATGCTATCGTTTCGCCCAGAATAGGCCATCCAAAACTGCCCGGTGGCAGCTTTTTATGGCTGTTGGACTGGCTTTTAAAAGCACGTATTGTAAGAGTAAGAGAGAGAAACGCAAGAGCTAGTAGCGACGATAAGAGAAAGATTTCCATGGCTGCTAGTTAAAGTTTATTTTGGTTTGGAATTGTGTAGTTTATAGTACTTTTTATACATAGAGAATTTACTGTATAATCTTGTAACTGTACCGGTGAAGTTGAAAATTAACTTCATCATAGTAAGTTGTAAGGTTTTTGATTACATTGTCACTAATACAAATTTAATGTAATAAAAAATCTTATAACTTACTATGGTGAAGTTGATTTTCAACTTCACCGTAACCAAATCCGATTACATATGAGCGAAAAAAATTAGTTAAATGTTTAGAAGTCTCATTTTGGAAGTGATGTATAAAATTGTACGTTAGGCTGGTCATCCTTCTAAGGACGGATGGAGTATATATCGTATATATATATTTGGATGAACGACATGGTTCTTAGAAATTGATGTCTATTTATAAAATTTACTAATAGTTTTTGGTTTTCATGTGTAGCACGCATTACTTTTCAAAAAAATTTGTACAACATTAAAAAAAAAATTATGTTAATAAACTCTATTTAAGTTTCCAATCTCCTGACTTGCATTCCCTTAGTTTTATCAAGTTCCAAGCATCACGTTAAAGTATTTATGAAATAGAAGAATAATAGAAAAACTTTAGAGTGAATAAAGGTAATTTTCTAGGGATATAACATTTATTTAATTTTCAAAATGAGAATTGTACTTGACTTTGAACTTCTTCTCTTTTTTTCCCCAAATGTTAAAAAAAAAATAAAAAAATTTGCAATGATTTTTATAGTGATAATTTGATGCTTATCAACGGTACACAAATTATAGAGGACCATTTTATTTCTCACCCCACTATTAATTATTGACTATTCAGTAATTCTAGATGTTCATTTCAAATTTATCACGTAAAAATATCTTCTCATGAAAAATATCAGATCTGTTAATTATAATATTATATAATTTTCTAAACATCTCAAATCAAATAGGGCTATAACTCCATTGGTTTAGTCCATAATTTGATGATTCTTATTGAATTTATATTCTACTTAATTGTCAATAAAAAATAACTTATCAGATGAAAGAAATATCACAAAAAAATTCACTAAAAACTTATATCTTGCATCTTTTTATTTCTTCAATTTTATAACATGTTATCAGCATAAAAATTCAACCAACTAAGACGACCAACTTTAATGAATATGAAAGATGTATGTTTAGCAAACAATGCAACAACTCATACAATCCTTCAAAGTGAGAAATATTTTTCACAACTAACCAAAGCTAAGGGGAGCGTTGGAACTCTCTCTGGAACATCAAATTTAATGGAGGGATCTGAAAAAGTTAGTTTCATGTTACCAAATAAGACACAATTTTTTTTATCAAAAATGTTTTATATTCTAGTAAATCAAGAAGAAATTTACTTTGTTTTAAAGATATTCGATTAATTGCTTTTCACATTGAAACAACAAATGAAAATGATAATGAATATCTTCTCATCACTTCAACTATTTCTAGAAAGAAAAACATTCTAAAAAAAACTTTATCCAATTTCTTCTGGGTTATACTATGAAGATTAGAGCAACTGAGTCTCATACTGTTGTAATTCCAAAATACATAGATCCCAAATCTTTTATGCTTTGGCATGAAAGACTCAGTCATCCAAGCACGTCTATGATGTGTCGCATTATTGAAAATTCTACTAGTCATCCTCTCAAGAATTGGAAGGTTTTTCTTAGTAGTGATTTTTCTTGCGTTGCATGTTCTCAAGGAAAATTAATTGTTCGACTATCACCAACAAAAGTTTATAAAGAAACCCCAAAGTTCTTACAGAGAATCCAAGGAGACATTTGTGGACCCTTTCATCCATTATCTGACCCATTTTGATATTTCATGATTTTAATAGACGCTTCAACTAGATAGTCTCGTGTTTGTCTCCTCACATCTCAAAATTTGGCTCTCTATAAACTTCTTGCTCAAATAATCAAGTTACGGGCTCAGTTCCTAGATCATCCAATCAAACTTAATTCAACTTGATAATGCAGCAAAATTTTCATCAATGACATTTAATGACTTTTGTATGACTATTGAAATCTCCATTGAGTATTGTATTCCTTATGTACATACACAAAATAGTTGAGCTGAATCTTTAATAAAAAGACTTCAACTAATTGCACGTCTATTAATATTAAGGGCTAACTTACCTACCTCAGTTTGGGGTCATGTAATTCTTCATGCTACAGCCATCATTCGAGTAAGGTCTGTCATGACCGCGAATATTTTAATCCTATATTAATGAAATTAAATTTTGATAAATTAAATTTTGTGCGATTAAATTAAATAATTGTATGATAGCTTGATTTATTTAATTATGTGGCAAATAATTAAAGGAAGGTCCACTTAATGGATAAATTAAATTAATGGACCGTCCTAGGTAATTTAATATCAAATCATCGATATGCTTTGTAAGTTATGTAATAATTCAATTAATTTGATTCTTAGCAAGTTTAATTGGATTATGTAAATTAATTAATGTGTTTATTAATTAATGTCTACGTGTAAATATTGTTAATGAAAATTAATAGTCCAGCTAGTTATATAATTAATAGTGGACTATTCCAATTTAATTATTAAACAAACCCAATTTAATTTAATTGCTAAGAGACTTGTATTTGGTCATGTAACTAATTTAATTGGCCCAATTGAAGGTGGTCCAATGATTTATTTATTAGCCCAAAACCCTAGCCCAATGCAAGGTCAAAAGATTGGTCAAAGTTACTACAAATTGATGTATATGTATATGTGTATATATGCTTGTATTTTAGCAATAACAATAAATGGGAATTTGATGAAAAAGAGGGGAGTAGCCGGCCATTTGGGGGGCAAGGCTCAAGGAAAGCATATAGAACATCATCCCACAAATTCCTCCCAAGCACCCATCAAATCCCTTTAAATTATGGAAGTGTGTTTACTTGCTTTATTAGCCTTAATCAACTATTGTTGGTAGATTAGTAGAACTTAAGTACACTTAGCTATCTTCTATAAATAAGAGACTCTCCTAACATTTCAAGAGTTACTGCATTTGGCAAATTCCTAGAGGGCAAAAGAGATAAAGAAGTTGAGAGCTTCAAAGAGAAAAATTGGAAGAACACTTAATGTTCTTGAGATTTTATAAAAAGAAAACACCAAGGTGACTTAAAGGGGTAGTGTACGGAAGCTTTAGGGGTTCTTGGATGTCCTCAAGCTTCATCTTATACTTTGAAAAGAAGAGAAAGAGAGCTATCAAGGGCAAAAGGTATAACATACCCTAAAAATTCTAGTTTTGTGCTTCTCTTTGTGTCATATGTGATTTCCATGGTAGAAAACCATTTTCAAAGCTCTAAATATTATATCCATGCTAGATTAGCAAATCTAGGGTTCAGTGGATTTAACATGTGTATTTATGTGTATTTATTATAAAAAAAATTACCAAAAAGCATGAAAACGATTTTCTACCGACGGAATCCTAATCAAATGTGTGATTCGAAGCTCTACATTTTGAAGCCTACATGTTGTATGTGTGATTTCTTTTATCATATGCTAGATATGTAAGTTAAGAGTAAAATATAGTAAAAGTCATGTCAAAAGGTTTTGAAATGAGTGAGTTATGCTTTTTGAAACCAAAGTGGTTCACTGTCAAACCTTAGCACACAACAATCCACTTCAAGCCCATTTTTCATGACTAAAACATGTCAAACAATGTATTTCAAGAATGGAATCTTGTAGTTCAAGAAGATACGAATCCAAAAAGATCAATTTGAGGTCATTTGGATTTGTAGATTTCATTTTATTCAAGTTTGTGCAAATGAGGTAAAATTAAAAAACAAAACTACAATCTGCAACAAATCCTGAAAGGCAGACGCCTGTTCCAGCCCCCTTAGGCGCCTAAGTAAGCGCCCTTGTTGCTACTTTTTGGTTCGTGGGTCGGTTTTAATTAATTAAACGGGTCGTATAATGTTTTAAATATTAATATAATTAATATAGGACTCAAATAAATTAAATACTTATTATTTAAATAACTTTAAATAATAAATAAAATAAACTAAGAATATTTAAGGTAATTAATTATTATTTAAATAAAATAATAATTATAATTAATTAATTAATTATTGTTATTAAATAATAAATAAAGGAAATTTAAAAATAATTATTTATTTATTATTAAATAATTAATTTTGAATAATTAATTATGAATTAAAAATAATTAAATTAATTATTTATTTTTAATTAATATTAAATAAATAAAGTAATTAAATTCATCAATTGATATTTAAATGTTGAATAAAGTTAATAAAATAATTATTTATTATTTAGTTAATATTAAATAATAAATAAGGGTAATAATTAATAAATTATTATTTAATTTATATAAAATAATAATTAAAGAAGAATAAAGTTAATAATCTAATTACTTATTATTTAACTAACATTAAATAATAAGTAAAGATAATTAATTATTATTTAATTGACCTTAAATAATAATTAAAAAAGGTTAAGATTAATAAACTAATTATTTATTATTTAATTAAGATTAAATAATATAGAAGGACGATTAATTAATTAATTAATTATTATTTATTTAACATTAAATAATAATTAAAGGAGATTAAAGTTAATAAACTTATTATTTAATTAACATTAAATAATGGGTATAAATCATTAATTAAAGATTAAATAGTAATTAAAGGGAAATATAGTTAACAAAATACTCAATAGACTTTAATTAATTAATTATTGTTCAACAATAATTAAGGATAGTTATCATTTATTAATTAGATAATGTTTAAAAATAAATGAGGTAATAAAACAATTATAATAAATTATTTAAGAGTTTAAATAATTATATAAAGATGTTTAGAGCATACTGAAGTCAATATTGTTTAAAGAGAAATAATATTTGATGGTTAAATCATTTACCTAAATACAACTAAGTGTAAATGATATGAAATTTCTTGCATTGTGCTATGTGATGATCATCGGTGATTTAAATGTTAGGTAAATAGTAAAATTATATATTTAAGTGCGCGATTATATGTTATACTAATTGATAGGCCGACGTTATCAATGTTAGGTCTTTCAAAGATAGTCTAATTAAACTGAATTAGCAGTACGTCATGAACAAGACAAGTTTTATAATCCTAAACTCATTTTATTGAGCAAGTTCTCTTTCTTTACTGAAATTTAAATTGAGATAGTTTCCAAATTCAAACTCGAATTATTATATCTAAATAATGTCAGTGGGTTAATTATTGTAAATTACTCCACATCAATGATAATTATTGATATTCGCACTTTGTGCATTTGAATTCCTATTCTATTATTGAACTGTAAAATATTTAAAGTTCTTCATTCATGAACTGTTTAAAGAAATAGTCTATGCCATTTGTTCCGGCTAGACATGTGTATGTAATACTTTTGAAAGCTATCCAAACTAGTAGTTGGTATGGATTCTTAGACTGAGAGAGCAACCCTTGATAAGGGGAATATAAGTGTCGGTTATCTAATGCGTTAGAATTTAATGTTATGCATATACATGGTGTACAAGAAGCTGATCCCCTCAAGTACAAACTGACAGGTTAAAATATAAATGGTCAATCAAATGATTGATTCCTTAAAAATGTTCATGATCTATTAGACCACTCAGTAGTAAATAATCAATGTTCATTCTTTCATTGAAACTTTGATTATATTTTTCAGTTATTTTTAATCGTTAATTCGATTGTTATTTATATTCATTCATGATATACCTTCATTATTTATTTTAACCTTAATGAGCAAAGTAGTTACTCTCTCTTGCTATATCATGAACTAAATTACAATTAAGTCAGAGAGTTTCAAGAATGACAAAGGCAAGGGAAAACTTAAGGAATAGTTGTAACAGCCCGAAATCCCGACCTTCCTTAATTCTATCCGATTAGCTCAGGATATTATCATTTTTATCTTTAAAACCTTATTAACCGGGATTCCGTGCGTTAAACTTTAACCTTTGACCTTTAACTTTAATTGACCATAATTTGGTCCATATTTTTTTTTTTTTTTTTTTTTAAACTTATTTAATTTACTTACATTCCTTAAACCTGTCTCAGGATCGCAACGTTCACTTATCCTATTCATTAGCATTTATGTCGACGCTTATTAATTGCGACCGTTTCTATTTCATTTTATAATCATACATATCGCGATTTAATGTAATTTGAAACAAAATTTCGCCATGAAGTATTCACACATGGCCCTACTTAATTTTATCTGTTCCTGTTCTGTACCTGATCACATTCATATGTTTCTATTTACATATTTCTGTACTACACATACAAGTTTATCACATGTATCACTTTTCCACTTTCCCTGGACAATATATACATACACTTTTCATCCTCCGATAATACAAATTAACAAATTATACATTCATTTCTACCATATAGGTTTAATATTTAAAATCGGTTATTACATAACTTGCATATATACAAATTTGCATACATTTGATTTACATGAATATACCATAGATACAATTTACAAATCTCTTCACGCATCTCCATGCATTCACACTTTTTACCTTAGTATTACCGGAACCTCCGGCCTTCTTGTATTCCACCTGAAATGTTAGTTCATGGCAAGGGTGAGCATAAAGCTCAGCAAGTAATTCAGAGAACACATTTCATGCTCACAATTTATTTATGCGTTATGCTTTTCTACTTAATCATGTTATACATGAATGCCACGTATTACACTTAACGGTTAAATCATATAGTTGCACGTAAGGCACATTTCAAATATTCCACTAACACGCAGTTCACCTAGAACATAACACCTTATAGTCTGAACACTTGCCTGTACCGCATTTATTTAGCTTAACCTTTTTCCACCTCGCTTGGCCGTTCAATTCTTCTGTGCATCGGTTCGCTACATCGAGCGTTATCTGTAAACATACAATCTATATTTATTAATATAGGATCATCGACTTATATAACTTAACAAACTTAATTTATAATACCCGACCATCGTCTCAGTCACTTCACATTTGATGTATTATACCTTACATAGGTTAATAATACATCCTACATTGTTCTCGCCATTTTTCATAACCTTTAACTCACTTTGACTTAACTTTAGGCATATTACATTATGCCATTTCTTATTTCATTATACCTTGACATCCTTTATATAACTTATTCTTAATCATTTAGGGTTTACATAACCCATTATTAACATTTCATATCAAAACCTAACTTTTCAGAAGCTTAAAAAAAATTTCAGATGCAGGGTAACTGCGCCCCGGCGCCATATTTCTTCTTCCAGATCTTGCTGGCCGCGAGAAGCTCTCGGCCGATGAACAGTGACACTGCGCCCCGGCGCAGTGTTCAGTGCAAAACACTGCGCCCCGGCGCAGTGCTGCTTCAGTAGATTCTGCAATTTTGTTCCTACTTTGCTGATTTTTAACTTCTTAACCACAACTCCAATTCATACCAAATTTGGCATACATCTAGACCCTACTACATAGTATTTTACAAAATTTTCTATTGCCTCAATTGGCCTTTCTAATTCAGAGATATGCTATTCCATAGGAAGGCTGTCCAACTGATTTCTATACTTAGAAAAATTTCATATTTTTTTAAAAACTCAACTTTTGCAATCCTTGTGATTTTTGGCCATTTGTTTTAAAACATCAATTCAACACTTGACATAGTTCATATAACCTATATATGACATGTCTAAACTTTCAAAACCGAAAAACTTCGCACGAGGCGACTTTTGTCCGTAAAAATCCGTTTCGATTCGAAACGATCGATTTCGATCGTTCGAATCGCCATTTCACTCAAATCCAAATCCGTCGATTACCAAAACGACTCTAACATGTGTATTAACATAACCCTGAGTCATTTGACTCCATTTGATCTTTAATTCCTCAAAATTTCCAAAAGTCATCCTTGAGTTGGATTTTTATAAAACTTTCCAAACTTTTCAAAATTCAAACTTAAGCTCACTTGACACTTTGATCTCCAAACATCACATGGGTTGACACATATACATTTAATGACTTCATAGGTCTTTATAACTTCCATATGCACACCCGAGTGCATTTTACAGATTATTACGTTATCTACACAAAAAGTATAGCCTAGTATTCAATCTTTTATACAAATAATGCTTCTCTTTCATCTAGAAATCTTCAAAGCTATTTAACATGAAAATTTTCATGTCTCCTACATAATCAATACTTTCGAACTAGGTTTCCATCATAACTATTAATATAGAACACATGATCATGCCTTAAATCATGTTTCCCTTGCATTTATGACATCTTGAAACTATCTAGCATGAAATTATACATGTTTATACATGAATAACCTTTTCATCTAGGTTTTCTTGAAAACTTTCAACAATTAGCACATGATCTTTTCTTAACTCATGATTCTAGCTTTGAAAATTTACATAAATAGTACACCACCTTTGTTCTATAACTCCTACCCTTAGGGTTTCATGCTCTACAATACATATAACATATGATCCACATAATCTTTGCATGATCAACTCTTTTTATTTAAGGATTCATGCATGATTCTACTTAAACCAACATTTAAAATACATGAACATCAATCATACCTTCTTGAAACTCTTTCCTCTTCTTGTAATCAAGCTTGCTAAGGTTGAATCCTCCTTCTTAATGGGTTGTTTTACTACTCTTAATCACTTTCTCTAGCAAATCTTCATGGTTTCTTGTCAACCCTAGCCTTCTCTTGCTATTCTCTCCTAGCTCTCTCTCTCTCTTTTTCTCTAGGACCTTCGAATGAATGAAGAAGGCTGAAAACATAATACATATATATATATATATATATATATATATATATTAGTCACATAAATGTTTGCTAGCAATTAACCACACTTGGTTAACTTAACTCAAGTCTAGTTAGGGTCATTTAAGTCATTTCTCATCACCAAGTATAGACATAATAGTCATTAAACCTTTTTAGGATACATATGTCATTAATCAAATTGACAAGGGTACTTTGGTTATTTGCCAATAATTCTAGAGAATTAAATCTCTTAAATTCATAATTCATTAAATTTTAATCCAATTCAAATCCTTTTTGATCCTAACTTGTTTCATCATGTATGAATTTTATTCTAGCATCCAATACTCTACAATTGGCTGGTCCCATATTACTTGTCATACCTTAAACTTAAATATCATAACTTAATTTTATTAATCACAAAAATTTCTAATTTTCATATCAATAAAATCCTAATCCCTTCAAACCATTTTGGTTCCATAATTAATCAATTTCACTTTCCGATATCTTAATGTGACACCCCAGGATTTTACAGAAATTCTAAATAAGGATTATGGATAATTAAGTGAAGGTTATAAGACAAAACGTAGTTAAAATAATTAAATATGATTATTTATGTGATTAAATTGAATTATTACGTGATCAATGCGTTAGAAAGAACCTGTGTAGTTGAAATATTAAGGAGGTACCTATGTGGTCGAATATAGAAAGATAAAGTAAACAAGAGATTTATGAAAATGAGAAATTATAATGAAAATGAATTTTAAATGGTTATATGACAAATTTGAGCTAAATGATTCATTGTAATACCTATAATAAGGTAATTTGGGGAGAATTATTGTAAGACATGATGTTAGGTGTCAACAAGTAATAGATTGATGTTGTATATGTGGATATTGCGTGTATATGTATGAATTTGAATTGGTAAAGCTAGAAGGATTTAAAGTCAGAAAATAATTGAATAAGAAACCGTATGATATAATCGGTTTATTGAGGAATATTAAGAATTTGATAGAGGAATATTTGAAGTTTATCAAGGATTGAATATTTAATGATTTAACTGAAATAATTGTGTTATGATATGTAAATGCAGAATGTAGTATCCCGGGAATGTGAAGGAAGAGTGTTGTATGTAAGAATGTTGAGAATTAGCATAATAGGTGTTATGTAAATTAACGAAAGGACGTAAGGGTCATAAAAAGGATATTATGAGAATAAAGAATAAATATTGATGGAATTCGATAAATTGGTCGAGGTTCGCTTCTTGAGGAAGCGGTTTGCGGAAAGTGATACATGTGATAAACTTGTATGTGTAGTACAGAAATATGTAAATAGAAACATATTAATGTGATCAGGTACAGAACAAGAACAGATAAAATTAAGTAGGGCCATGTGTGAATACTTCATGGCGAAATTTTGTTTCAAATTACATTAAATCGCGATATGTATGATTATAAAATGAAATAGAAACGGTCGCAATTAATAAGCGTCGACATAAATGCTAATGAATAGGATAAGTGAACGTTGCGATCCTGAGACAGGTTTAAGGAATGTAAGTAAATTAAATAAGTTTAAAAAAAAAAAAATATGGACCAAATTACGGTCAATTAAAGTTAAAGGTCAAAGGTTAAAGTTTAACGCACGGAATCCCGGTTAATAAGGTTTTAAAGATAAAAATGATAATATCCTGAGCTAATCGGATAGAATTAAGGAAGGTCGGGATTTCGGGCTGTTACAGTTGGTATCAGAGCAGACAGGTTATAGACCCTAGGTAGGAGTACCTTAGGCTATGACCTTTGCGTAAAGAAAGGAAATAGAAAGGTATTGGACTCTAGACGAGTTGTGTAATAAAGAAATGAATTTTGGGAATTCAGGATTAAGAAATAGTAAATGATATTTTAAGATAAGATATGAGAAAGAGAAAAAGAGCTATGAGATCATAGGCAATCAAATATTAAGGGACTTTTGAGAAGTTGTGAATTGCAAGACATGAATAAGGACTCGGGATGAGTTGTGAATTGTAAGATATGAGAAGGGACTCAAGGTGAGTCGTGAACAATAAAGTAAAGTGACTTTTGATGAGTTGTGAGATATGATTTGATAAAATTCATATCAGAAAAAGTTAAAGTGAGGAATGTTAGGGTATGTGGGATTTTTCATTGATGACTCATGGTAGTGGCCGAGTGTGCACTTCCTCGGTATGGGACGAGAATTTGTACTTACTTAGCTTCCTGTCGTGATAATCAGTGGAGATCCAGCGTCACGGTAAGAAATGAGAAGAGTTAAGTAAGAAAGATTAAGATTAGTTGCGTGTTCTGAAAACCCAAGCATATAGTAAGTTCGTGACTCATGATTATGTGGTGGAGCCCCTCAGCGAATGGGCGACTATAGCCTGACTAGGACAAGCTCCGTGAACCATATGATTGTGGTAAGTTCCTGAGCCCAAATGCGTGGCAAGTTTGATGAACAGGGTTGGGTTTAGAGTAGAGAGCCATAAGTTAAGAGATATAGTTCTTAGATTTTGGCTAAGATTAAGGATATATGAAGAGATAATATTATAAGAAAGGATTGAACGAGTTAAGGAATTATGTAAGAAGAAGAGATTATTAGGATTGGGTAGGTAATCCACTCTTCTAGCTATGCTAGACCATTCATGTTTTTAAAATGTGTTTATTTTTGCACGTTGGTGCAGCAGAATGCTTTGTTCAAATATTGAAAGTTGATTTTTAAAATTCTGTGATTCATGGTTTATGCCAATTGATTCGGCTAGACAAAGTTATTTTGAAATTTTCAAAATGTATTTATAAAATCATTGTCACACTGTGGATTATGGTGTGAAATGATAAAATGGCGGAATTTTTAACGTACTTCTATGACGGTACGGTATTAAGAGGTCTTAAATGACTGAATTCTCAACGTACTGCTAAGATAGTGCGGTATTATGAAGCCTTTTAAAGGATTTTCTTGGATTCAAGTTTTGAGTTAATGATAATATTTTTGAAAAGTTTTAAGTTTTCGAAGAATGAACAGTTTAATGATGAGGGTCTATACCATTTGTTTCGGTTAGACCATTTTGAAAAAGCAATGAACAAATGTTTTTTAAATCTAGATAATGGATAAAACAAATATTTTTAAAGTCTGAGGTGAACAACCCTGAAAAGGGATATGTTATATGGGTTGGTTAACATGGTTCAGCCCAAAAGAAAAAGTAAAAAGGGTACAATAGGCTGATCACCTAGTGTACTAAATACGGTAGTTTCTAGTCTCTGTGACTGGTAAACAGGCCGACAGCAAACTAATGGCGTGGTTGCGTCGTAACTCAGGTTCATTGGTCTTTGTTGACCCCTCAGCAAAAGCATCAATTTTATTGTAAATGCAAAAGTTTTACGTTTTAAAGAAAAAACTACTCTTATTTATTCATACTACTTCACAGTTGTTGAATAATTGTGAAGATTCCTGAAAAACATTCCAATCTTCTGGAATGAATATTAGAAAGGGGTAAGATGGGTATAGAGAAGAGAGAATGTAAAGGTTAGTTGAAAAACCTAGCTATGTGGATTGAATACAAAGAGTTGTGAATGTTGCAAAGCAACATATGAGTACACAACAATTTCGAGGACGAAATTTTATTAAGGAGGGGTGAATGTGACACCCCAGGATTTTACAGAAATTCTAAATAAGGATTATGGATAATTAAGTGAAGGTTATAAGACAAAACGTAGTTAAAATAATTAAATATGATTATTTATGTGATTAAATTGAATTATTACGTGATCAATGCGTTAGAAAGAACCTGTGTAGTTGAAATATTAAGGAGGGACCTATGTGGTCGAATATAGAAAGATAAAGTAAACAAGAGATTTATGAAAATGAGAAATTATAATGAAAATGAATTTTAAATGGTTATATGACAAATTTGAGCTAAATGATTCATTGTAATACCTATAATAAGGTAATTTGGGGAGAATTATTGTAAGACATGATGTTAGGTGTCAACAAGTAATAGATTGATGTTGTATATGTGGATATTGCGTGTATATGTATGAATTTGAATTGGTAAAGCTAGAAGGATTTAAAGTCAGAAAATAATTGAATAAGAAACCGTATGATATAATCGGTTTATTGAGGAATATTAAGAATTTGATAGAGGAATATTTGAAGTTTATCAAGGATTGAATATTTAATGATTTAACTGAAATAATTGTGTTATGATATGTAAATGCAGAATGTAGTATCCCGGGAATGTGAAGGAAGAGTGTTGTATGTAAGAATGTTGAGAATTAGCATAATAGGTGTTATGTAAATTAACGAAAGGACGTAAGGGTCATAAAAAGGATATTATGAGAATAAAGAATAAATATTGATGGAATTCGATAAATTGGTCGAGGTTCGCTTCTTGAGGAAGCGGTTTGCGGAAAGTGATACATGTGATAAACTTGTATGTGTAGTACAGAAATATGTAAATAGAAACATATGAATGTGATCAGGTACAGAACAGGAACAGATAAAATTAAGTAGGGCCATGTGTGAATACTTCATGGCGAAATTTTGTTTCAAATTACATTAAATCGCGATATGTATGATTATAAAATGAAATAGAAACGGTCGCAATTAATAAGCGTCGACATAAATGCTAATGAATAGGATAAGTGAACGTTGCGATCCTGAGACAGGTTTAAGGAATGTAAGTAAATTAAATAAGTTTAAAAAAAAAAAAATATGGACCAAATTACGGTCAATTAAAGTTAAAGGTCAAAGGTTAAAGTTTAACGCACGGAATCCCGGTTAATAAGGTTTTAAAGATAAAAATGATAATATCCTGAGCTAATCGGATAGAATTAAGGAAGGTCGGGATTTCGGGCTGTTACAATAGTTATATGTGATACTATTCTGTTTCAAAATCATGAAATCTTTTTTCATTAATAGTGTATTCATAATGTATTTTTGTTTAAGGTTATAGACTTTGGGACTAAAAAGTCATTGTAATAGGCAACATCTGTTTATTTATATTCTGCATTAGTAGTAAATGTTGTTTAGTGGTGATTGAATGTATTTTTGCGTGAGCACCAAATCCGAGGTATTGGTACCTGAATTTGGGGGTGTCACAAAGCCAACAACTCTTCATAAATATTCTTCTCTATAGTTAGTTCTTGGTCAAATACCCAACATCTCACACCTTTGAATTTTTAGAAGCACGTAAAAGTAGTATGCCCTCAAACCAATCACATTTGATATGATATGTATATACATTGTAATCTTATTCGTTTATTAATAAAAGTATTAAGGTATTTCTTTATTCATAATTAATTAACTTAATTAATTAAATTAATAAACCCATAATTTTTTTGCAACGCTTTTAAAACCATGATGAGGATCATGCTAATGAGATCTAAATTCAAGATAGCTCAAAACTAAAATTGTTCCTAATCATTGGATCACTAAAAAGGGGATTAGTAGATCCGGATATATTGGTACATACTATGCTTGCTCTTACAAAGAGGATGATCGCTCTCATAATTATTTGTGTAGAAACATTAAAGCAAGTATGCAGGTGTTTATTAGAGAATAAGTTCACTGAACGTGATTCACTTAAGGAACACATGATGGAGTTTTACTTGTCTGTCAATAGGAGTTCTTTATGTGATAGTCGTACAAATGATCCTTAGAGTTGAGATCATCATAGTATCTTGTGTTTACTGAGTTATACTTTGACATATTTCTCAAAGCTTGTTGGTATATCAAAGGATATGCTTTGGTATAATAAGGTACATATGGAGATAGGTTAATGATCAACAAATTAAAGGATCTACCACTTTCAGTAAAGGAAGATAATGTCTTGCATGATTCAATAAGTGACAACTCGAAAATCCCTGGCCAGGGTTGAACGAAATTAGAAATGAGTTTTAACTTTACATTAACTAGAGTTGTGCATTTGTGAATTGAAATGCATATGATCAAATAAAACTCGACAAAAATTTCATGTCTTATATTTAATAGGGACATTATGTGGTAAAATGATTGAATTTTACGGTAACTATTTGCTGAAAGGTTCTTTTACGATCAAATGTTGAAATCTATATTATCTGGAATATCGATTAATCGGTAAAGGGGTTTACCCTTATTGTGGAATAAATATTTATTTTGAATTAAAGAGTTAATTCGTAATAAATTTATTAGAATTGTTCTAATTTATTTATTATATAACCGGTTTAATACGAAAAACCTTAAGGGTCACATTGCAAAAGAGTAATATTTATTTTAGATGTGGATGACATAATTGTAATAATAAAATAAGTATATTTAATTTATACTATGGTGATAGAATAAATTAAATAGTTTAAATCTATAATTTAGTATTTTAGTAATACTAATTATAAATTATTATTATTATTATTATTATTATTATTTAGTTCCTAGAAAGTTTAGGAGTATTTAGTTCCTAGAAAGTTTAGAAATTGTAATTATTATAATAATTAATTTAATTCCTAAATGGTTTAGAAATTAATTAATAAGTACTCTCAATATTAAATAATTAAGTTCCTAAATAATTTTGAAATTCTAATTAACTAATTTATTTCCTAATTAGATTGAGAATTAAATTAAAACCCTAATTCTAAATAGTTTAAGAAGGTTAACTATATCTATAAATAAGAGGAGTCTTATCATAGATTAAGGTTACACACCATTTCACAAGAATTGAAAGAGTATTTCATAATTCTCTACATCTAATGAGTTAAAGAGAGAGAATTAGAGTTAGTCACTCATGGTTTGGAGAAATCAAAATTCACTTCTTTAATTCATAGATCTCTTGATGGATCACCTTTAGAGGCTTCACACTTGGGGAGCTGACATTGATTCGTGGAATCTAATTAATGAATTTGAAGAAAAATACGAAAGATTAAAGGGAGTTGAACTTGTACATGTGGAAGCTTGGTTTTATAAAGGATAAATCTAGTTATTGATACACTGATATTAAAAATATTAACAGATGAAAAAAATTAAAGCGATAATTTCTATCGACCATAATTGAAAATAGTATAACAAGAACAAATTAAGATTTTGTTGGAGATCCCACAACCCCATTAATTTTGCCAAGGCTTTCAGCTACATCAGCTGCAAGAAAAGATCCCTAATAAATATTTGGAAGCATAAACGAGATCTGAATTAAAATTGATATGGAAGTAAAAACTATACCAAGGTTTACAATAGCAGATGTAAATATAACATCAAGAATATTATGCCCTCGTCTCATGACAAGTGGGAAGTCACCCCCTAGTGGATCTGCATACCCTTTTGGATGGTCTCTCCTCCACACCTTCATTTACAAAATCAAAAATTTTAACTAGTGGAGATTATTTTGAAGCATGTCAGACTAAGTTTTTATTTTCAGTTCTAAAGGGATGTTGAACCTTAATTTTAATTGATATTTTAATTGAGTTTTATAATCTATTCCTTCATGCATGAGATTTATTCTTGATAATCTGTTTTAATTGTTTTATGATATTTGCTTGATTAATTTGATAAGGGTCTGTTAAGTTAATCAATAATTTATCATATGCTAGATTAAGATTTGATATTAAGCAAACGATATTTTATCTGATCATAAGTGGCAATTAATAATATTTGATTGTGGACAAACTTTTGAATATTGTTTTGATTATCAAGATGGCAAGTTAAATAATCTGTGTTGTTATGATTGTTGCTTAGAATAATCTAATTCTCTAATTTTTAATACAACTGTTATATTAAATCTAGACTGATAGTTCTAGGTTGTATGATAATTAGGGTCTTTTGTGAGCGATTGTTGCATTAGATTTATAATTTAAGGAGGATTTTGGGTAGCTTGGCGATTGTCGGTTATTTAGGATTATTAATTTCAATTGAAGGAAAAGATAATAATAACTTGATTAATTTGTTGATTAAAAGAGGGGGATACTGAACTAAGAAACTGAAGTTTGTTTTAATTGATTTTTCTCATCTTTATTATTTATTATTTAGTTTTATTTGTTTGAATTTTAATTAGTTAATTAATAATTTCAAATCCCCCATTTAATTAGATATTTTTGAAAACATTAGATTTATTAAAACAATTCACTCTATGTGGATTCGACTATTACTTTCACTACTACATTAATATTTTTCAAAATAAAAATTTTACTTTTTGGTGCTTGCAACAGCATCCCATGCAGTGATGAGCAGGGCCGTTCCTGGGATTTTGGTGGCCCAGGGCGAAAAACCATGGCGGAAAGAACCATGGAATGGCCTAATTGTAAGAGAAAATCATAGAGAGAATCATGGTAACATGTTGGTTACATAATTAATGGATTGATTTCCTAATACATAAAAACTTGAATAGATAATATTGATAAGAGTTTATCATTATCCTCAATATGGCCTTTTTCGGAACATTATCTTCACAAAAAATAAAGAATAAATAAATAGATAAAAAGTATAAGCTGTATTCAAAACAGTTCCTTTCCGGACCTTAAAACATAATAGTTCGACTACAACAAAATATGTGAGAACTTCGACTACAACAAAATATATGAAAAGTTTGACTACAACAAAATATATGAGAATTCATTCATTGAAAGATTATTCTTCTAGTATTCCTAGAGACAAAATCTTCAATTAAATGTTCAAAATCAAACTTGTTCAACATATCTTTCTCGATGTATATGGTTACCAATTCATTTAACCTTTCTTGTATCATAGTCGAGCGCAAGTAAATTTTCCAAAATTTCAACTTCGAAAAACTTATTTCAGCAGATGCCACTGTCACAGGAATAGTTAGTAATACCCTATAAGCAATTGAAACATTAGGAAAATATTCCAAAGTTTTTACAAAATTTAGAATTTCAATGACCGGCTCTATTTCTTTTAGCAAAATCACTTGTAACGCTTGCAATTTTTAAAATAAATTATTTGAATCAATATCAAAAAATTTGTCATGATTCAAAGTCCTTTCAAGATTAACACAACATTCTTTCACCATGTTTCAAAGTCTTGTTAAGATTAATACAACGTTTTTTCAACCTTGTTTCAAAGTCTTGTTATGTGGACTGCATCCAATAAACTTTGTTGTAGGTAGTCAGATATTTGTCGAAAAAGTCCGGTCTACCACTAATAACCATTAAGGCATACACTAGGTATTCCCTATACTGACATTGGAATTGATTGAAGTTGTCTGCCCAACTCAAATAATATCAATGATAATGTGAATTTATTCAAGTTGTGAAAAGTATTATCAATTGGTAAGAGATAAAACAGATGAATTGAGGACCAAACAGGCATAGTATCAGAAATATTTTGTAAAATTAAACACTAGGATTAAAAAATTAATCAAACTATTAAATCCCGGTTGGTTTAAAATTCGTTTAATATTGATTTGAAGAACAATAAGAAAAATTTGTTCATAATTTTTTGCTCATTCACATAAGCAGCTCTGCTCGTGGTTCAAACAATAAATAATTCGAAGTTGAGTATGAATTTAGGTTCAGTTTTTAAAGTAACCACACTAGACCAACTCAAAATTCGATTCGACTCAACTCGACTCATTTAACTTTCTGATAAATTCAGTTATTGATACACTGATATTAAAAATATTTACAAATAAACAAATTTAAAGTGATAATTTTTATCGACCATAACTTGGAGATTAATCACATCTCACAACTATTTTCTTATGAATGGTCCTTTGCATTTATTATTGGTAGGTTGAGTAGTTTTGTTGAAAATAAAGAACATGTGTTAGGTATGGATCAAAATGGCAACAGTTCTGTAGGCCCAAGAACAGCATCAACAACAGCCTGTTGGGTACAACAATTAAATACTCTCTCGGCTCTATTTTATCTATTGTTATAAGTTAATATACATATATTAAAATTTTTAATTATTATATGAATTTATATAAATAAGATAAATGATTATAATAAGAAAAAGAGAGAGTATTATTAAGTCTTTAATTTGTTATTGGACTCTAATAAGAATGAGAGAGAATTATTAAGCCTTTAATTCTTTATAAGACTCTAATAAAAATGAGAGAATAGATTGCGCGAATATACGTAATTTTTTCTAAAAATTTTAAAATGACAGATATTTAAAAAAAAAAAAAAAATTAAAACGTAAGATATTAAGGAACCGAGGGACTAAGAAGAAAAGTGTATTATGTAATGTAACCATCTGTAAAGCCACTTTTATATATACCATCAATGGATTAGTTGGGTATAATAAATGCATCACAAACTTAACTTCCATTGAACATGGACAACTTTCGAAACTGTACTAACGTACTGCCTTTAGATAAAATAATAATAATAATAAGTAAACAAACATGCTCGTATTTGATTATTTTATTGTCTCTAAAACTCATTCACGATTATGCTTTAGTTTTCATATTTTTAGAGAACTGTGCATGCAATTTATCGAATTAAAGAAGTAATTATATAGGTTGTATATATGCATAAGATATAACATGCAAATTAAGACTGCTATATTCGGCATGACATTTTTTTGTTACAATGCTCTTTCTGAAATAATTGTACAATGTTTAAGTCCTGACCAAGCAGTATTTTGACGAGAAATATTGTAAGGCAACCGACGTCTCTCTTTAAGCTGTTTTCACTCACGTTTATGTTAGATAATAATTTCATTCATCTTTTTTTAATAAAAAAATTCTTTATGCATGCTTATTCTTAAATATGTCATGGGCACACTTTAGGCATATATTTTCACTTTCTTATATGATTAGAAAATTGGTTGCTATAAACATATGTACAAGCGTAGAAGCACAATAAACGAATAATTAACCCGAAACTAATTAAATTTGTGAAAGACTTAAAAGTGATTTTTCTTAACTTCGATATGATAAGATGAACTTTTCATAAAAACAAGAATCGAGAGAAACAGACAAAAATCGAACAAGAAAACATGAAACGCGAGGACCCTTTAGGCTAGTCTCCGCCCGTTCAGTGAAGTGTTTTTTCAAAAAAATTTCGACAGTAAAATTATTTTGTATAATTTTCTTAACTTAACAGTGAAAACCTAGAAGACATAATCCGAGAGGTATTGAAATTAGTACTGGTATATCAAATTGGTTAGCCGATTCGGTACCGGTAAAAATCGAATAAAAATTAAAAATTAATATAATTATTATTTTATTATTTTTATTATAATTATTTTTTTATTATTATAATTATTATTTTATTATTATTATTATTATTATTATTATTTATTATTATTAAAAAAAAATAATACAACCGGTACGGTTCGGTATTTACCGAACCGTAAAAAGTCGATATCATTGTTGTACACATATATAGGAAAGTAGTTTTGTGGTTGTACTAATTTGTATTCATTATTATGGGGTATCTTATTTGATAGTACATGACCTCTCTTCATGTGATCGATTGAGATTGGAGGAGAGTGATTTAAAGTAGCAAAACATGTGTCAATTCTATAGGGAGATGAGGGGAGGTCAAAAATCTCAGGAACGGCCCTGCTCATCACTGCAGACAATTAGGCCATGCCATGATTCTCACCGCCATGGTTTTTCGCCCTGGACCACCAAAATCTCAGGAACGGCCCTGCTCATCACTGCAGACAATGAATTAAACACGGTACCATTTAGCACCAGTGACACAACAAATGTGGCCAACAACAATAATGACTGCCGGGACACGGCTAGTGATTGAAGGTGATTAACACAACAGAAGAACAAGACTCGAGGCAAGAGGAAGCTTATAGAAAAGCTGAAATTGAAGATAAGTCGGGATGAGCATTCGAGGAGCCAGGCTGGGTGAGTGTATGTGGGGCAAGAAGGGGAAAACAATAGCAAAAGGGTAGTTAGTACAGCAAAGGAAGTTAGTTTTTTACATAGCTTTGAACCTAGCGTAAGTAGTAGTTATTATGAATTTCGTATACATGTGTTTGATAATTATCTATCTAAAATATCTGAATACATATATTTTCGTATTTTAACTCTGAGTTATTATGAATAAATTTATTATGTAATTATAAATAAACAATGTTATCTAAGAAAAATTAAATAAAAACTTTTGAACATTTTTTGACAGAATATATTGTTAGTAATATAATTTTAGGAATAAAACACTACAAATATTAATAACATTCTATCAATTCATAAACTCAAAATAAAATATTATAACAAAATTCATTAAATTGGTTATTGACCAATTTGTTAAAGGAAAAAAAAAACAATTTGTACATAATAAAATTTACTTACAATAGTAAAACAAGATAGATATTGAATGTAATTTTTAATTATCAATGAGAGTATATAAGTAAAAATATCATTCAGTACCACTTTTTTATCAATTTAACTATAGTTTTTTGGAAGAACTGTTGAGACAAATTCTAACGTATTCAGAGTTTAAAAATTATAAAACAAATGATTTGAATGACTTATTTGATCATATTCAAATGCATTCAAAAGTAAACGTCTAGCTCGACTGTAAACCAGCTTCATACTCCCACCGCAAATGTAATTTAGTTTCTTCAACCACCAACGGGGTTTTAGAGAAGACTCCATGTTCGACAACACCATCGATTTTGCCAAGGCTTTCAACTACATCAGCTGCAAGAAAAGATCCCTAATAAATATTTGGAAGCATAAACGATATCCGGAATAAAATTGATATGGAAGTAAAAACGATACCAAGGTTTACAATAGGAGACGTAAATATAACATCAAGAGCATTATGCCCTTCTCTCGTGACAAGTGGCAAGTCACCCCCTAGCGGATCTGCATTCCCTTTGGATGGTCTCTCCTCCACACCTTCATTTACAAAATCAGAATTTTTAGAGTAAAAATTTATGTCGAGTACAGAACTATCAGCCAATCATGCCACACCAACCTTGACTTGAAATTCAGGTACAAATTGGAAATTGATTTGATCTTTGTAAATTATGCTTATTTCTGGCTTCTAACAGTACTGGAAATGCTGTTTGTTGCAAGTTTTTAAGAACTTTATTTGGTTCCTTTTACCTGAGTTAACCACAAAATCCAGTTACTTGAACATCATTAAAACAAATCTGCATATATGAAAGGCCGAATCTAGCATATCACCAGACACAAAAAATACGACTTTCATAATGAAATGTCCTCTGACTGATCATATGTAGATTCTTTCTGAGGTGGATTTTTTTTCCAATTATTTTGTTGATGCGGCAGATTACAACAGATGCACTCGATCAGAAGGAATCAAAATTGTCTTTTTTTTTGCAATTACTATGATATTTATTTGTTTTTAGATAAAACATGCTCTACGATATTCTTATTTATTTCGAATTAAAAAAATACCAGAGAAGGCAGAACCCAGGAGACCGAATAAATTGGAATGTTATAAAAAGCTTATTTTTATTTAATCTTCTCTCCATAGTTTCTGACAGTATCTTAATCTTGGATTTTATTTAGTCTTCTGCATATGACATAACGAATTTCATTATAATGATACCACGGCAGATATTGCGGTGGATATTTACCTCAGCATCACCTAGGAACAGGTCGTCAATCTCTTCAGCAGTTTCCATCCAGTTCAACTGAAATGTAACTTTCAAATGTCAAGCTGAGGCATCATTCGGTAATTAATTATAACATATTAATACCAAATGATGTGCACAACTTACAGGATTGATTAAAACTGGGATTGAGCCATCTAAGCTATTTCTGTACTGCTTGCCCAAGATCACGAAGACAAGTTCCCCTGCCGCTTTTAAAATGGTCTACAAGGACAAGTAGGCAACTAAACATTATTTGGTTCAAACAAGAATTAAAGATGAACAAAGAAAATGGTAAATAAGGTAAGGAACTAAGGATTTCAAAAAATCAATGTAAAAGAGAAGCAGAACTACTTCAATGGTGTTTGTGGTCAGGAAAGTCAGATGAAGCATCAATGCTGCTGCGCATTTATTTTCAGTGTACAAGAAAATAGTTGAGACGGACAAGCTAGCATTATCGGCATGTTAACATTTTTTTTCTACTAAAGTTGGAGTCTAAATGTTTTATGGAATCAGGAAAACAAACAATATATTTTCACACCTCCTGAATGATAGACTCCTCACTCTGACGCCCAATGATCGCAGCAAGCTAGTGTTCTTTCTTCAATGATGCCAGCATCATTAAATGCAAAGTCAATCTACATATGGCAAATCAAAGCCTATTATGGAACAGGTTCAGTTTTAATGGAAGATCAAACTAATTGATGAATTACGAAGGTCATGTAAAACCACCGGAAGAATTCTTACAAAAAGGAAAAATGAATCAATCCAAAAACTTACACTTTCCATTCACCTCTAGTTCCCACAAAATATCATCTGTTCATATTCATTAGCAAAAAAGTTAATTTTCTTTCAATGTCGAGAGAAATGATTATCTAGGCCATTTGATGCAGGGTGCAAGATAGCAATTATGTTGCGGGTTAGGTAAACAAATAAATCTACAGGCAAAGGAACAAGAGAAAAATCCCAAAGAAACACAGAGAAAACTCTAGTGCTCAATTCAATATTATCAAAAGCCAAAAGTCCCATTTTGTTAACCCACAAGCCGGGTTATATAGCTGAGAGTTCTTAGGCAACAAGAAATAACTTTACTCCTATAATCACGTGGCAATTATTGACATATTTCCTAAAATTATGCCACGTAAAAGATTACTTCTATCCAACTCGTACGCATGCTGCCCACATAACTAACTCTAACACTACAAGTAAAATAACGCCACGTAACTTGTCCTTATAATCTAACCATGTGAATATTCCTTGTGATGCTATAGCATAAATATTATTCATCAATCACTACTGTGGAAAAGGAAAAAAGGACTCAGAACCACATGCTAAGAAAACCAATACATTGAGAAGACTGACGAAACCTTGAAAGTCGAGCCTTAAAAGGCTGCCGAAGACTAGTATTCTCGAAGAGATTCCCTTGAAGCAAGTCGAGCTCATCCGAAGTCGTCAATGCTTGCCATCCTTGCACTGATCCTTTACCTCCAAATAATTCAATCATCAACGTACTATTCGAAGGTTTGCGTATGAAGGGGTCTGAATCAATTTTGGATTTGTTTTTCTAGAAATTTGGCAATTGTCAATCAAATGAAAAGTAATGGTGAAGAAATTAGTGATGCTCGAGTAAATGAAAAAATCCTTCGTTCTTTGAGTATAGTGTTGTAGCCATTGAGGAGTCGAAAGACTTGGAAACCATGACCGTTGACGAACTTATGGGTTCTTTGCAAATCCATGAAGAGAGGCCTGAAAAGCAAAAGAAGGGCCTATTGAGCAAGTGCTCCAAGCGAAGCTTTCTTTCAAGGAAAGAGAAGAAAAACATGAAAATAGCCAACGAGGTCGAGGTCGTAGCCAAGCACGAGGCCATGGAAGATGATGTCACTACTATCTTCGCAAAGAAGAAAGGGGTCAAGAGTCTCACCACACAAGGAGACGTGGAAGAGGAAATTATTCACGACCGTATCAAAGAAGGTATGATAAATCTCAAGTTCAATGTTACAATTATGAGCACTATATATGCTTCGGAGTGTAAGAATGATTCAAGAGATGTTGAAGGAAAGTCAAATTATGTGCAGAAAAATGTTGATGAAGTAGAGCCCACTTTACTTTTGACGTGCAAAGGAGAGATGAATGAAGATGACAATTCATGGTATCTTGACACGGGTGCAAGCAATCGTGTGGAAGGAAAAATATGTTCGTTGAGCTAGATGAATCTGTATGCGGAAGTGTAACTGGTGAAGGTGCCTATGACAAGAAATCGAATGTTCTTATTGAATATTCAAAATGTTTAAAAGCTTGTTTTAAAGATTCATCTTGGCTTTGGCACTTGAGACTTGGACACTTGAATTTTGGTGGTTTGGAAGCTTTGTCGAAAAAAAGGATGGTGAAAGGATTGCCTTCAATTCACCACCCCGATCAACTTTGTGAATGGTGTCTTTTTGGCAAGCAATCTCGGGAAAGTTTTCCAAAAAAGTCAACTACTAGAGCAACCATGCCGTTGGAACTTGTGCACTCGGATGTGTGTGGTCCTATTCATCCGTCATCATTTGGTAAGAATAATTATTTTCTCATCTTTATTGATGATTTTAGCAGCAAGACATGGGTGTATTTTCTCAAAGAAAAATCGAAGGTGTTTGGTGCCTTTAAAAAATTCAAGGCTAGCAGGTATAATATCAAGGTCATTAGATCCGATAGGGGGGAGTTCACGTCAAATGAATTTAAATTATTTTGTGAAGAAAATGGAATTCGCCATCCTTTAACAGTTCCAAGATCGCCACAACAAAATGGGGTGGCGGAAAGAAAAAATAAAAGCATGCATCATTAACATGGCTCAAAGTATGTTGAAGAGCAAGCAAATGCCAACAGAATTTTGGGCCGAAGCTATTGATTGTGCCATCTATTTGTTAAACCGTTGCCCGACTAGAAGTGTTGAAGGCATGACACCACAAGAAGCATGTAATGGGAGAAAACCAAGTGTTTCCCATTTGCGTGTTTTGGGGAGTGTTGCATGTATGCATGTACCGGATGAGAAGAGGTCAAAGCTAGATGATTAAAGTGAAACATATTTTCATCGGCTATGATGCGAGATCCAAATGCTAGAAATTGTACAATCTAAGCAACGGTAAAATTGTGATAAGCAGATATGTGAAAATTGATGAAGAAAGCTCGTGAGATTGGAACATTTCGGGGGGAAATTATAATTTCTTTCCTTTCATTGACGAGGAAGTGCAAAAAAGAGAAGCGATCACAAGGAATCCTATTTCTCCATCTCCACCACCATCTAATGGGCAATCTAGTCCACCTTCATCTCAATCAAGTTCAAGTGAGCAATCTCAAAAGATGAGAAGTGTACAAGAAATTCTTGATACTACCAAGGAGGAAAATATTAAAAATTTGAATTTATTTTGTCTTTTTGCGGATAATGAACCTATGGGGTTTAAAGAAGCATCCAAAGACAAGAAATGGATGAATGCCATGAACGAAGAAACTAAAGCCATTGTGAAGAATGAGACATGGGAGCTTACTACACTTTTAAAAGGCCAAAAGTCAATTGGGGTGAAATTGGGTGTACAAGACAAAGAAGAATGCAAAGGGTGAAGTGGAGAAATACAAAGCAAGATTAGTAGCCAAATGCTACAATCAAAGACCACGTATTAACTATGAAGAAGCATTTTTCCCCGTTGCTTACTTGAAAACTATAAAATTGCTTGTATCAAAGGCGGCTCAAAACGATTGGTCGATTTACCAACTGGATGTGAAGTCCGCATTTTTAAATGAATTTCTTGAAGAAGAAGTGTATGTGGAACAACCGCTTAGCTATATTGTCAAAGGAGAAGAAGATAAAGTTTTAAAATTGAAGAAGGCGTTATATGGATTGAAGCAAGCGCAAGAGTTTGGAATAGCCGAATTGATAAATATTTTCAAGACAATAATTTCAAAAGATGCCCATATACGAACATGTTGTTTATTCAAAGGTCGGAAAGAATGGCAATATTTTATTTGTGTGCTTGTATGTTGATGATTTGATTTTTACCGGAAGTAATCCAAGCATGTTTGAAGAATTTAAGAGGGCTATGACGCGTGAATTCGAAATAACGGATATGGGTCTCATGGCTTATTACCTTGGCCATGAAGTGAAGCAAAGCAAAGAAGGAATTTTTATTTCTCAAGAAGGATATGCTAAAGACCTTCATAAGAAATTCAAAATGCTTGATTGTAAGCCGGTGAGCACACTCATTGAATGTGGAATTAAATTGTCAAAGCATGGAGAATGAGATATGTTGGTTCCAACATTTTTCAAGAGTCTTGTCGGAAGTTTGCAATACTTAACATCCACAAGAACGGATATCGTATATAGAGTTAGCCTTATTAGTCGTTACATGGAAAACCCCGCCGTGACTCATTTGAAGGTTGCTAAAAGAATTCTCCGTTACATCAAAGGTACTCTTGATTTTGGCTTATTTTATTCAATATCAAATAATTTCAAGCTTAAGGGATATTGTGATATTGATTGGGCCGGAGATATAGATGATTGAAAGAGCACTACCGGTTTTGTTTTCTTCATGGGGAATACGGTTTTCACTTGGAGTTCGAAAAAGTAACCTATTGTGACCCTCTCTACTTGTGAAGCGGAATATGTTGCTTCTACATCTTGTGTTTGCCAAGCCATTTGGCTTCGAAATCTTTTAAGAGATCTTAATTTGCAACAAGAAAAGCCAACGAAGATTTATATTGACAACAAGTCGGCAATTGCATTTGCTAAGAATCCGGTGTTTCATGACCAAAACAAACACATTGATACGAGGTATCATTTTATAAGAGAATGTATTGCAAAGAAAGAAGTTGACCTTGTATTTGTGAAGACTCAAAGACCAAATTGCCGATATTTTTACGAAGCCACTCAAAGTTGAATTATTTTGCAAATTACGGAGTTCCCTTGGTGTGACAAGTTTAAGAGAGGGTGTTGAAAATTAAACTTGTCCCAAAAATATTTAAGTATTTTTATTAAGCATATTTTATATTTTAATTAATATTTATGTACTTGATGGTTCATGTATTTGAAGGTTCATGTAACTAGTTGAAAAGATGTATAGAGAGTTGTTTTCCATTAAGTGTTCATTCATGTATTTGGGTTCATATATGTTAAGAGTTTCCTATAAATACTTATGTACTCAATTCATTTAAAGTAAAGCAAGAAATATACGACTTCCTTTGTGATAACATCTTCTCCATTTTTCTAGTGTGTGAGTTTATTATTCTCCAACACCTTAAACCTATAGAGACAAGGATATATAGGAGATTGTTCTAAGATAAGATGGGAGGAGCTGAAGAGGACGGATTCTTTTTTTTGCATCAGAAAGTACGGTAATGGTAGAAACTAGGCAATGAAGTACATATTGTGATGGGAAGAGTTGAGTCAAAGATTGTAAAGCCAAGTATCTGATTCGCCTATGGCAATCGCAGAATTCTGAAGTCAAACCACCATATACAGACACAGACTTGGAATCGCTCATTTTTCATGAATGCAGAATTATTCAGTTATTATTCTCAAACTAGCAGTGAATCACTTCCTAGGTGACAACAGCTCAAGAAAACCTGGCCTCATTTTCTGGATGGACAGTGGTGGCACTTGTAATGATAATCAGTTATAAGGAAACAGAAGAATATATACTCACATGGGAATCCCAACTATATCTTTTATTTTACCAGCACGCAGTTGCTGTCCCACATACTGTATCGCCAAACAAGAAGCATGGCCAGACCCTAAGCCAATCACCATGCCACTTCTAATGTATGTATCCACCTAGAAAAGCAAACCAAATTAATTTGCAGATCAGTTTTTCTTAAGTACCCACATAATAATAAGCCCATAGAATATTAAGATAATTTATAAAACTAGAGCATACTAAATGGTATAAATTTGTCAGTGATAAGATATAAAATCTTGTCAACTTCAGAAACATATTCATCAAGTCTCCGAGCATGGTTTCTATTGTCACACTTCTTTCTACTTTCTTCCTCTAATTCCCATAAATTATTTACAAGTTCGTAACGGAAGCCCCTGACTGGGAGGATAATTACATAATGTAGCTTATAAAAAAAAATTGAAGTAGGAGACAGTAGATCTGCAGAAGCATTGTTTTAAGATGCGTAGTTGCCTATTATACACTACAGTTGTGAACCAATACAGATCAATTTTCTCGTCTCGAGTCTGAAGGACGTAGGAGGCTCTAAGAAGTAAGATCATGGGGTTGAATACAGATGAAAGACCGTTTATCAAGATGATCCTATGTAAAGCTTAGGACTATACCGCTCAGCAGCTCCAACTACTGTCACTAGTTTTCTTTACCACAAATAAATTCACTACTTTTCAATTGTTTTTATTAAGTAAATATCCTAGCTAAGGAACCAGAAAGAAGAGGGGAAGCCAATCTTCTATGAGGTTTCTACTAGCTTCATACATTTGGAAGACTAGTGTCCCCAAGAAAATTAAGTTTTTTTTGTGGTTTTTACTTGTCAATCATTTGGTTTCTTATTATTTGCTGCAGAGACGGAACCTTATGAGGACTTATCTCTGGACTAGTGTTTCATGTTTCTCCACATGTGCTTTGGCGTGGAGGTTCTGGAACTTTCTCTTAGAGATCTTTTGAGTAAATGTGGGTGTGTCCTTCGTCAGTTGATAGCATACTGAGTCAACCTTGGGGGGATTGGTAGAGAAGGGATTGGACGATTGTTGGTGTTTCGCTTGTCTACCTATTTTGTGGTGCATTTGGATACAACGAAATGATGAGTATTAGAAAAAAATCTCCCTGTCAGCCTGTCCCCTTATTGTGGAATAAAGTCTTTTCTTAATCTACTTGGACTTGAAGTTTACAGTGTCTGAAAGGAGTATTTGTTTCATATCTCCATTGAGATTGGAGGGCTGTCATTTACTAGGACTTTGTTTTTATTTTTATTCATACTTTTTCATCATGTTGGAGGACTCTGTCCTCATTTTTAACGCTACCGGTGCTTGCATATTGAAGTTCAAAATAAAGCTTTTGACTACAAAAGCCACTCTATTATGAAACATTAGGAAGGCCAGCTTTGAAATAGCTCAATTTTAAGTAAGTAATCTTCTAGCCAACAGCATTGGTAATTTATGAGAGACCATATAAATAGCAAAAGAGAGCTTCAGAGAAATCTCAACTCAACGATCTATAAGATTCAGACATTCAGTATAACAACCCGGAAGGTCCAAAAGACTCAAATTGCCTTCTAAGTACTTCGTAAACATCCAACTTACTACAAGGGTACTATTAGTATAGCAGTAAACCAAGTTGAACTGCAATACAATTTTATAAAAATTAAACTTGTAACCATGAGTGCAAGTAATATAACAATAAAAACCATATAGTGAAAATTATCACGTAGTTTGAAAAACGTACTCCATTTAGAATTACCAAAGGATGGGATTAAGCCTTCTATTACACTTTTCACCCAATTTCCACATTTCGCTTCACAAATTTACATTTAACGACATAAATTCGTTCTAAATAATTATGTCGCAAATACTAATATTTATGTCGCTAAATGGGTACTGGGGAGGGAGGATTGAGTGAAAGGTGTAATGGAAAGGGATCCTAATCCCAAAAGATGGCAACTTCAGAATTTACAAGCCAACAAATACTGGGTATAGAGAGATGTAAAGGCAAAAAAGTTGCACAAATTAGAGAATATATTTTTTCAAGAGTGGGAAACTTATTACAGTGTGCTTGGCTGCTTGGAGAAGAACAATTCTTTTTGTTCTTGCTGCTGTCGAGGCCAAACCCTTCTGCTGATTCAACTGGAAATGCAGGTTTTAGTAGGATGAGGAGAAGGAAAGAATTGAGGAGGAAGCCATTTTCTCTCTCCTCACTCTTTCTCCCTCGTACCAGATATTCGATTTAAAGAGGATAAGAAGGATGAAAAATGTAATATCCAAGCTGCCGAAACAAGCCCAAGTCTCATTTTAGGCCCAAATATAGTTGATTTAGAGTGGAATTGGGAGTGACTTATTAATGGATGTGGGAGTGTTTTATTTAATCTTTCAATAAGTAGGTTAATAAAATTTTGAAAATATTATTTAGAATCTGTTACTTCTTAATTTCAATATAAGTGATTTTGATTTAAGGTAGTTTGAACAAATGTTTTAATGACATTTATAAAGGTATTATGCAAATTGACATATAAGTCTCACATTAATATTCAAGTGCGAAATTTAATATTTAATCCAAAAAATTGACTTAAGACCTATCATTTTATGTTTTTCTTTCTGACTTAATTGGGCTCAACGAGTGAATTATGATCCTTGTTATGGACTCCACCAAGTTTCCAAAGTATACCCTAGGTTTCATTTAGGGTCTGTTCGGCGACCAGGACTTATAAGTTTGTAAAATCAACTTATAAGTTATTTTTTATTATTTGATTGTTTAGCTATAATTTAATTTTTAACTTATAAGTTATTTTTGAGAAATAACAATTTTTTACTTTTCAAAAATGACTTTTAAGTCATTTTAAATTTATTTGACCAAATGTAATGACTATTCTACTCTTTATTTTTTTCACAAATTACATCTCATTTCTCTTTTTCTCTCTCCCTCACTCTCTCTCCTTTTCTCTCTCCCTCCATCTATTTTTAATTTTATTTTTTTAATTGATATTAAAATTTTATAATATAATAATTAAATTTATATTTATTAAGATGATTTTTTCTCAATATTTATTTAAGTTTTGCTTGCTTTTAATTATTTTGAGTTTTGTAAGTCTCAAAATGTAGAAAGAATAATAAAAATAACAAAAAGAGAATAATACTATATTAAAATGTCTAAAATGATAGTAATAATTAATAATATTAATTAATAACTCATGTATATTATGTCAAAAAAAAAAACTCATGGATATTGAAGTTATTATTCTTTTTAATAGTTTATTAATGTTGATATGATAATTCTTATGATGAAATATTGTATCAACGTAATTTTTTTTATTAATATCCTACTTAGTAATTCTTACAACTTAAATTAATTTATAAGTTTTCATCAGTCAAATATATTCACAACTTATTTTAACTTATAAGTCAAACTAGCGGCGAATACTTTTTCTTATGAGTTACAATTAAAAATGACTCATAACTCGCTTTAAATTTTAATTTATAAGTTATTTTCAGTCAATTACTTTAATAACTTATTTAATATTTTATATATTAAAAATTAAATTATTGTCAAACACTTTAGTCAAAGTCTTATTTTGAGTTACTATATTTAATATACACTTTGAGTGGACTAATAAAGTTGATTTGGCACAAGCAAATATTTAAGTGCTCATAACTTTGTTTCAATACTTCAAAAGTCGCATAGGAGTTACATATCTCCAATATAACAAACTATTAAGTTATGGGTATGGTAATGTGCCCCAAAATTAAGGTTAGTGTATCATGCTACATTAAAATAAATTTTGATATAAAATCTTGATAAATAAAATTTATTACTAAATAACCACCGAAAATATTCACGTTTATAAAATAGAACTCGGTTTTTCAGGCTCTTACTCCCAAACATGTCTGTGCTTCATATCATATATATCTATCAATATTATAAAGGGAGAGGGGTTGTGGCACAACCTTAATAATTTTTTTCCTTTTTGTCCCTGAAAGTTTAGTTATTTTGCAATTTTATCCTTTTATTTTTTTTAATCTTATCCTCTAAATTAATAAAATTAATATATTATTTTTTTGAATAATTATACGTATATAAGTGTATATAAAGAAGTTGATACAGCTTAATGGTATTACTATTATATTAAGTACTTAATGTACAATAATGGAAAGGTATCATTTAGTGATTACTTAATGTATTATGTATTGATCAATACGTGTTATACATCTTTTCCCGAACAACTTTTTGTCTAGATGCTTAAATTTTGTATAGTTATTAGTATTTTTGTATTTATATTGGAGCCTCGACTTTGTTAGGTGCAACTCTGAACTGGCACTCTATCCTTCAGCTTTTATTTTATTTTATTTTTTCTTTATATTATAAAGCTTGTATTCTCATTTTTAGAGCATGAGATTTATAACTATACTAATTGAGAAAATATAGTAATTGACGGACTCTTACCGTTGATTATATGATTCATGTTTACTTGTATTCCTTCCGTCCAAGGATGACTTATAGTATAATTTTATTTGTTTTTCAGAAAGATGATGATAAATATATAAAGTAAAGGATAAATACGTCATTTAATTAAGTTCAATAATATATATAATTTTTTATTATTATTTTATATAATTTTGTGGTACTACTAATACTTTATTATTGAATTTTAAAATAGAAAAAAAAAAGGACGGAAAATCCATTGTTACTGAGTTTTTTTAATGAACGAAAAAGTTAATTATTTTTCTTGCCAAACTTTTCTATCCAAAAATGGATAAGATCATCTTTTATAATTCCTACTAAATTCTCTAGATTATAAACATAATAAAACTAATATAAATGCAACTTAGTAATTTAATTGTGAAACTTAATTTATTTATTTTTTCCTTTATAAACTCAGTAACAATATGAAGAAGAAAAAAACATACAACTTTTCCATTATAAATTAAGTTTCAATTATTTTCTTTTTTGTTCCAAATTCAAAAATAAAGTGCAAGGATAAATTTGAAACTATTTATACTCTTTTTTTTTTTTTACTTTATTTTTCTTAATTTATTTTCAAAATATACTTTGGACATCATTTAGAAGATGACAAGGGAAATACTAAATATCCCTATAAGGTAGGGTGTTAAAAAAATAGAATAACTCTTCTTCTATCAACAGTTATCTCAACCTCATTACATGTATGTTTAGTAATAATTTATTTCAAAAACATCTTATTTAGTTTTAAAATATGTCATTTTCACTCGAATACAACATACTAAAAATATTACAATACTTGAATGTCTAAAAATAACAAACGCAACTGCTATAAAAACTAATAATGTGATGTCCCCAAATTTGGGTCTACACAGTCTAAACTTGAGTCGTCAAATTACGCAACTACTATTACAACACGATACAAGTACAACAATACAATATTTAATAATACACAACTAAGTTTTCACTACAATTGCAATACTATTTTACTATATATGAAGACTAATACAGCTATTACTCGGACATTCACTCTATTTCTCGACTAGTCTCAACTACTCTCTCATCTCTTGTTAAAGAACAATGGAATAAAAAGAAAGAGTGAGCTCAAATAGCTCAGTAAAAAATATCATGACTAAGATAATGATGAATAAATTATCAATAGTTTTCAACAGTGATGAGTTCTTAATAAAATAATATAAACAACAACTTTTAAATCAGCAACTACAGTTAAGTTCTGGACAAAGTTTAGATTAACAACTGCAGCGAAATAACAACCATTAGAAGAATCATGTAGATCATAAAGTCTACTACTTTCTCTTTTTCAGAAAAATCATCATCAACATTTATCATCTGTAACACCACTAGTCATAATCATGTCAAACAACAGTTTTTCTTTGCCTCAGACCAAAAAGAATATTCACCGCGTGCCTTAAAAGATACACAACAATTATATCCCATTTATCCTATCATATGTGCCCAGGCCGCATATATTCATAACAACATGATTATGATGATTAGAACAAATAGTAGTGATATAAATGATGAGCAAAAGAAAAAGAATAATAGGATAAACAATAAATATCGAAACTTTACAATTTTACTCTGTGCAAATTCAAATAATGTCCAAATTATCAACATGATGTGGAGTTAAATTCAAGAATAATATTCAAGATACATAGTTCAAAAATAGCGATTAAAGTTTAATAGAAAAGATCAGGTAAATAGAAAAATTCATGTGAAATAATATTAAATGAAGCACAAACTATTAAGAAAATTATAATCATTTCATGAATTTTACCGAACAATACTTACCACCATAGTAAGTTTAAAAGTATGAAAGAAAATGATATCTCTTACCTTATCACGTGAAAATAGACTATTTTAAATGTGAGGAATTTATTTAGCCGGGGTTCCCTTTTATAGTACAAACCCTCACCTACCATTCCTAAATTTCCTTCATATCTCCCCCACCTGCTCCCTCATTTTCTTCTCTTTCTTTCAACCTCTCCCACGTGATTCTCCCATATTTCTTATTTTCTTGCCAAATGGTTTGGTTACTAAGAAGAAAAAAAAACATGGAAACACAGGAAAGAAAAGAAAATGTATCAATTGGATAGTTCCCACCACCTATTGAATTTTGCTCTATTTTCTTTTTTTTCTTATTCCGTCCGTGACTTAAAATAATGCACCTTCCGTTTCTTATTCTTAGTTTTGAAAAAGAAGGAAATGAGGAGTATTATTACAGCCACTTGTTGCCCCCACCAAACCTAACTTTTCTGTATTTCTTTTCTTCTACCAAAAATATTTTATAATATCCAAAATACCATCTAACAATTAAATATAATTGTTAAAGTAATGTTACAACAATAATTCATAAATAATGTAAGAATACGTTACTTGACAATTATTAATTTAATACAATGCATGAGTTACTATAACAATTATTGGTTTAATAATTTAAAATATAGTGCAATATCAATTATTGACTCAATGATATAAAATAATGTGTAATGACAATTATTAATAAAATACTATGCAATAACCACTTTATCATATCAATAATATGAGATATTGTGTAATACCATGTGTTTCTGTGAAATACCGTGTGTTATAGTAAAATACCATGAAATATCGTATGCTACAGTTAGGACTAAGCAAAAAACGGATAAAACCGAACAACCGAACATAACCGAATTTTTTTAACCGAATTATTTCGGTTATTTTATCTAATTCGGTACTAACCGTTTTAATACCCGTAATAGTTCGGTATTCGGGTATTAAAACGGTTATTGAAAAATTGGTATTCGGTTAACCGAATAAATTAAAAAAAAAAATTAAGACTTACTCTTTTAATTAGACTTTGTTAAGTCATAATTTGGATTATGTATTATTAATTTTAAACCATTAAAATTTGTTAAGGTTATGAATTATTATGGTTGTTAATTATTAATTGAAAACTCTAGTATTGCCAATTTGAAATGAATTTTTTTGTTTGATAAAATAGAGATTAATTTCGATTATTTACCGAAATAACCGAATTGTATATTCCGTTATTCGGTTATTTATAAATTCGGTTAGTTATTCGGGTAATGAAATTTAGAATATTTCGGTATTTGGTTATATCCAAATAAGCTATTCGGTTCGGATATAACCGAATTGCTCACCCCTAGCTATAGTTCTTTTATCACCTTGTAATTTTAACAGTTCAAAGTGGTAGTATCGTTGACTATTTTTATTTAAAAATATTATTTCTGTCGTTTTATATATCTAGCAATATTTCGTTGTGAGGTCCACTAATGATTGATTATTTTGACGCCGTCGTACGGATCTAATATTCCCCGACAATTCGAATATTGTCCGATATAATAAAATTTATACATAACATCCTTAAATTTAACTTTTGTCAATTTAACTACGTACTGTTTTAGAAAATATATATATGAAGAAAAATTAAATTTGTATTTCATAAAAGTCGGGGTCTTATAAATAATCAAACAAACCATAAGATAGAGCACAAAATATAAGGATGGTAGTTTAAATCGAAATTGATTTAAAACTGATCTAACCGTATCAACTTAGTCGATTTTTATCTTAACTGTTGACCTCGCCGATGTGGTTTTGGTGCAAAAATTTTATATCGGGACTAGTGCAGTACTATTTTGATATTTGCCTTTGAACCGCCGGTGCACCGCACCGCTTCACACCATTTCTTGAATCGATGGTGCGTTGGTCCTTGAACCACTCTATATATACTTGTTTATTCTAAATATATTTCTATATTTCATAATATTATTATTCTTATATAGAATTATATAAAATCATAAAGTTGCTCAAACGTCACACACACACACACACACACACACACACACACACACACACATATATATATATATATATATATATATATATCAAAACTAATTTATGAGTATTCGTTGATATATATTAAATAATAATGTTAAAATTATAACAATATTATCTTAATTTTAATTGAGCATATGTTCTTATCTTGCTTGTAAACTCATTAAATTAATTTAATAAAAAACAAGTAAAAAATATTTTTAATTTTTGACTTGTGCAAGTCAGTGCAGTGCGGTTCAAATTATAAATTGATCGATACAATTTTAATAAAAAAATATCTTGAACTGCTACCGGGGCGTTACGCATTGGATTCAAATTTTTTTAACATCGGTATAATTACAAATCAGTGAAAAATCAAAATCGCATTGTACTATTATCGTAGCTAACAAAATAACAGAAACAAACTGGATAAAAGAGTTGCATTACCACGTGCATTTAGAGTACTAAACACCATTTCCCCCAAAAACTCCCAAATGGCCAAATGATCCAAATCCAATCTCTCTTTTCTCTCTCACACACACACATACACACAAACAAAGAAAGTCAGGAGTCAAAGCAAGTGAAGCCAATAAACAACAAACCAAGATCAGTTTTCTCTTGTTATCAGAAAAAAGAAAAAAAAGAATAGTTTTTGCTTTCGCAATATTCCTAGAAAAAGAAATAAGAACGTTAGAAAAATGGCCTACCAGAATTCCAACTCCATTGCAAAGGGCCGAAGGGGGCTATTGACCCCATCCCATTAGGCAACCATCACACACACACACGCGCGCGTACACACACACACACACACACACACACACACACACACTCTCCAGTTTATAGGGCCCCACTTCACCATACTTCTCCCCAGACTACAGACTCTTTATGTATTTGTTTTAAGTTTTTAATTTATTTCTATGGGTATGCTTTTTTCTTGAACATTTTATGATTAAATTAGATGATTAGAAATAATGTACAAGGGCTGTATTAGATATGATCAAAACTGTTAGGTTGATCTAGTGTTTATTGTATAAAAGTCTTGTGTGTTGTACTAAGACTTAGTTAGATCAAAACTGTTAGGTTGATCTGTTGGTGCAATAAAAAGTCGTAGAAAGAACTCTACGATTTGTGTCAAGGAAACTCTACGATTTGAATTAACTCTACGATCAAGGCAATCAATCGTAGAATGGACTCTACGATTGTGATTCTGAAGACTCTACGATCAAGGCAACCAATCGTAGAATGGACTCTACGATTGTGGTCCAGAAGACTCTACGACCAAACAGACTGTTCTTTACGAGAAGCCTTAAACTGAACTCTACGATGATCAATAAGAGATGATCATTTACAGATCAATCACGTCAGCAAGGATATTCGTAGAGTTGATCACATAAGGTCGTTGAGCAAAAAGGCAAGAGACATCACGATTATCATATCAGGAGCTATCCTATTCAAACATTCAATCTTCATCAAAGTAATCAAAAAGGAAGTCTCTGCAAATCGATCAAGTCAGAAAAGTCAGGAGTCTGACCCAAGCGCACTATGGAAAAAGAAAGAAGACTTTCAAGGCAGAAAAGTCAGAGGACTATGTCCTATCAGTCCTATAGTTTGGAAGGACCAAACGACTCTATAAAAGTTGGTGGGAACCTACGACTGACATATCTGTCCCAAAGGATAAAGGAAACAACCTTCCATGGACTAACATGTCAGATCAAATAAAATCTCATCAGAGTTTTAATGAGCTATATTAATATAATATACAGCAGCTCTCCTCTGTGAGGTAACGGAAGAAATACAAGTTCAAGCAGATGATCCAACGGGAAGAAAATCTGGAGCCCTAACTTCTTAAATAACTAAGATCAGCAAAAGAGAAAAGCAGCACTGCACAAAAAGAAAAACACAAGAAATGAAAAAGATTGAACTGATAAGAAAGCCTGCATTGCTACTAAGCCCTTCAAACACTCAAGCTAATAAGCAACTTAGTAGCACATCCAAATATACATCAATCCAAAAGAGTTCTTTGTGAACTGGTGTAAGCAAGTCTGTTAGACTTGGAGAGTTCTTTGTGAACTAGTGTAAGCAAGTCTGTTAGACGTGTAAAGTTCTTTGTGAACTAAAATTCCAAGACTATGGGTCTTGCAAGAATCTTAGTGATTCAAATATTGTAAAAGTATCCTTAGTGGATTTGCTGCTGGAAGAGCAGAACAGTGGAGTAGGAGTATTGTGTGCTCTGAACCACTTAAAACCCAGAGTCTCTCTCATTCTATCTTTCATTTGCTATATCTGCCATATAATTGTTTGTTGAATTATTACTTTAACATTTAAAGAGAAGAATAACTAAATCATATTCCGCTGTGTTAAACTTCTGTTTAAGAATTAATTAAGTGAGATCTTTTCAAATAGAAGAAATTTTAAAAAGAATCTATTCAACCCCCCCCCCCCCCTTCTAGATTTCTATCGTGTCATTGGGAACTAACAATTGGTATCAAAGCAGGTTCTCACATCTAAAGCCTTACAAGCTTGAGTAGATCAAATGATACTCAACAAGAATGGATCGGAACTCGGTGGAGGTAACAGACCACCTATGTGTAATAAAGATAAATTTGCTAACTGGAAAGTTCGTATGCAGGCTTACATAGATGTTATAGATGATGAACTATTTGAGACAGTGATGAATGTGCCATTCATACCAATTAAGCTTGCACTATCAACTGAAGATCCAAGCAAGCTAGTAGCAAAGAAAAGAGACGAATGGACAGACAATGAAAAGAATGATGTTCAAAGAGATAAAAGGGCTAAGAACATCTTGTTTCAATCTCTGGATGATGATCTATTTGAGAACGTTGTCAACTGCAAGACAGCTCAAGAAGTATGGCAAACTCTGTTGATCATGCATGAAGGAACAGAAGAAGTCAAAGAAAATAAGCAATCACTGCTTGTTCAACAGTATGAGATGTTCACCCACATCTCTGGTGAAAACATTACAACCACCTACGAGAGATTTAACTTGCTACTAAACTCTCTCAGATCTTATGGAAAAATCTATCCAAACAGAGATCTTATCATTAAATTCATGAGATCTCTGCCAAGCAAATGGGATGCCAAAACCACAGCCATCCGAGAGTCAAAGAACTTGCACGAGATGACTGTACAACAGTTATATAGAAAACTTCTCACCTATGAGCTGGAGCTAAATCAAAGAGCAGAAAATCTATCTGGTGAAAGAAAGAAGGAGAAAAACATTGCTCTTAAAGCATCAACCTCAACTCACAGAATCAATCACAAGGATATCTCTGACTCTGACAAAGATGAATCAAATGATAATGAAGGAGCTGTCATGCTAGTCAGACATTTTAAAAGATTCATCAACAGAAATAGACCTCAGAAGTTCAGAAGCAACAGCAACAAAGAACAAGCAAATGACCTTTGCTACAATTGCAAAAAGCCAGGTCATTTTATTGCTAAATGTCCAAAACCCTTAAGAGAAGAGGTGAAGAGAGACAAATCAAGAGCAAATCCAAAAAGAGAATTCAAAAGCTTCCACAAATAAAAGAAGAAGGACAAAAGCTTCATAGCTGAAGGCTCCTGGAGTGACTCAGAAGAAGAACTAAATTCTGAGTCAAGTGATGATGAAGAGCCACATAAGGCCAACCTGTGCTTAATGGCAAATGAAGAAGGAAGCAGCAAAAAGGAATTTATCATAGATGAGGTATTTGATTTCTATTATCCTGATTTAAGCATTGATGATCTTAGAGAAGACATGCATGACTTAATGACAGAATTGCACAAATATATAAAATTGTTTAGAAGGTTATCTAAAGATTACTCTCATCTAAAAGAGGATAAAGAAAAAATAAGCATGGAATTAGAAGCCTCAGTTCAAACTGCAAAACTTTACTCTAATCTTGAAACTGAGAATAAAAGATTAAAAGAGATAAATGAGTTGAGCACTTATAAAGAATCCTCACTAGTCTCCAAGATTCAGGAACTAGAAAATACTATTTCTATGTGGAACAAGTCTAGTTCGTCTATGGACACCCTGATCTCAAGTCAAAGAGATGTGACTGATAGATCAAGATTAGGATTTGAGAATTTATTCTCAGAACCCAATATGGAGAAGTCAATGGAAATAAATGAAGGCAAATCCTTTAATTTTAATAAAGGAATTGTGTTCATCAAATCCTCAGATTCGATATCTACCACCCATCCACATTCTGCTAAACCTACAATCAGTTTTAACAAAACTCACACAGGTCTTGGATTCAGAAAATTGAAAAATAAGTTAAGCAAAACTCACTCTACGAATCATGAGAATCGTAAAGTAGTATGGAAGCAGAATGTAGATCAGCAAAAGACTATGAGAAATCATAATCCATACAAGTCCTGGACGAACAAAAAGTCACAAATACACACATATCATTATCAATATCATATTAATCATAGGCACCCTCATAAAAATGATAAATATTTGTTGAGATATCATAGAATGCAAAGATCTAAAATCAAACAGATTTGGGTCCCAAAGGGTACTAACAAAGCAAGACCCAAACAGATATAGGTACCAAAATGAAGATTGATTTGTTATGCAGGTAAAGAGATCCATCTGGTATCTTGACAGTGGATGATCACGGCACATGACAGGAGATAAGGCTCTTCTATCAGAGTTTAAAGAAAAAGATGGATCTGCTGTTATTTTTGGAGACAACAACTCAGGGAAAACCAGGTGTTATGGCTCAACTGGAAATGGTGCAATATCTTTCAGTAAAGTGGCATATGTTGAGGGACTAAAGCACAACTTGCTAAGTATAAGTCAGCTCTGTGACAAAGGACATCAAGTCACCTTCCTCAACAACCAATGCCAAGTTAAAGACTTGAAAACTAATTCTCTAAAGCTAGAAGGAGTTCGAGAAGGAAATGTCTATGTGGTCAATCTTGCTAAATTAAGCTCAGAGCAAACTGTCTGTTTTCTTGCTAAAGCCTCTGAAGAAATGTGCTGGCTCTGGCATAGGAGGTTATCTCATCTTAATTTCAAGAGCATTTCAAAGCTTGCCTCCAAAGATCTAGTAAAAGGATTGCCAAAGTTAAACTTCATTAAAGAAAAGCCCTACAAAGCTTGTCAGTTTGGAAAGCAAACAAAGACGTCATTCCAAAGCAAATCAGAAAACTCAAATGATAGAGCTCTTCAACTACTTCACATGGATTTATTCGGACTAGTATCTACGACCAGCCTCGGAGGAAAGAGATACTCTCTAGTTGTAGTTGATGACTACACCAGATATACATGGGTATTCTTTCTAAGCTCTAAAGATGAAACCATTTCACATCTCATCAAGCTCTTCAGACTGATCATGAATGAAAAGGGAGAAAAGATCAAGGCCATCAGAAGTGATCATGGACGAGAATTTGATTTCTCAGAAATGGACCTGTTCTGTGAAGAAAATGGAATAAATCACAACTTCTCAGCCCCAAGAACGCCTCAGTAAAATGGAGTAGCAGAAAGGAAGAATATGACTCTTATTGAAGCAGGAAGAACCCTCTTAGCAGCAACTTCTCTCCCTGAATATTTCTGGGTTGAAGCCATTAGTACTGCATGTTACACTCAAAACAGGTCACTCATACACTCAACATTGAAGAAAACTCCATACGAATTATGGAAAGGAAGAAAACCAAATATAAGTTATTTTCATGCATTTGGTTGCCTGTCCTACGTACTCAACAATGGCAAGAAGCATCTTACCAAATTCTAGCCAAAATCAGATGAAGGAATCTTTCTTAGTTATGCAACAGATAGCAGAGCATTTAGAGTGTTCAACAAGGAGTCACTAACTGTTGAAATCTCCATCCACGTCACATTCGATGAATCAAATCCTAAAAAGAAAAGATCACCATTCAACGAGTCAGCAGACACAAGCTCAACGATCGAAGAACTCAAAATCGTAGAGTCCGACTCTACGACCATGGAACCAGCAACAGAAATCATTGAGCTAGGAGAGGAAATCGTAGAGCTCACCACATCAGACATTGAAACTCTACGATCAGAACCAGAAGCTGATTTAGAGGAACTCAGACAAGAAGGCACCAGAACAGACGTTCCTAGCAGAATAAAATGGACCAAAGATCACACTCAAGATCTTATTATTGGAGATCCAAACACCGGAATCAAGACTAGAGCTGCAACCTCTAATGAATGCTTTTACCTAAGCTTTCTCTCTCAAGAGGAACCCAAGAAGATTGAAGAGGCCTTAGGAGATTCAAGTTGGATAGAGGTCATGCAAGAGGAGCTAAATCAATTTGAAAGAAGCAAGGTCTGGAGATTAGTGGCCAGGCCTCAGCATAAACCTGTCATTGGCACCAAATGGGTTTTCAGAAACAAGATGGATGAAAATGGTGTGATAACAATGAACAAAGCAAGACTAGTGGCCAAAGGTTACTCTCAAGAAGAAGGAATTGACTACGATGAAACATATGCTCCAGTTGCCAGGTTGGAAGCCATAAGGATCTTCCTTGCCCATGCTGCTCACATGAAGTTCAAAGTCTTCCAAATGGATGTCAAGAGTGTTTTTCTAAATGGGGAACTACAAGAAGACGTTTACGTGGAACAACCTCCAGGTTTCATCAATCCAACTTTTTCAAATTATGTTTATAAATTAGATAAAGCACTATATGGTCTAAAACAAGCACCTAGAGCATGGTATGAAACCTTGACTAACTTTCTTATTGAAAAGGGATTTACTAGAGGAAGAATTGATACTACCTTATTTTTGAGAAAACATAAGGATAAGACACTGCTAGTTCAAATTTATGTAGATGATATCATATTTGGTTCCTCTGATGAAAAATTATGTGAAAGATTTGCTAAGCTTATGCAGAGCAAATTTGAAATGAGCATGATGGGAGAACTCAACTTCTTCCTTGGACTACAAGTGAAGCAGACTGATGAAGGCATATTCATTAATCAAGCCAAATACATCAAAGACTTATTAAAGAAATATGCCATGGAATCTGCATCTATCATGAAGACTTCTATGCCACCTGCCACCAAGCTTAACAAAGATGAAAATGGTAAATCCACTGAAATCACTCAGTACAGAGGTATGATAGGTTCACTATTATATCTTACTGCGAGTCGACCAGATATAATGTTTGCTACATGTATATGTGCTAGATTTCAGGCTAACCTATTAGCTGTGAAAAGAATTTTCAAGTATCTTAAAGGAACTCCAAATTTAGGATTATGGTATCCCAAGGAGTCCTCCTTTGATCTTGTGGGATACTCAGATGATGACTATGCAGGATGCAAAATAGACAGAAAAAGCACAAGTGGAACCTGCCAGATGCTTGGCAACAGACTTGTTTCTTGGTTTAGTAAAAAGCAGAACTCAGTATCGACATCTACTGCAGAAGCTGAATATATAGCCGCAGACAGTTGCTGTGCATAAATTCTATGGATGAAGACCCAACTTGCAGACTATGGGTTTGAGTTAAATTCTATTCCTATATACTGTGATAATACTAGTGCAATTGCTATAACACATAATCCTGTTATGCACTCAAGAACTAAGCACATAGATATAAGATATCATTTCATCAGGGATCATGTACAAAATGGAAATATATCACTTCACTACATCCCAACTGAAGATCAACTAGCAGATGTCTTTACAAAGCCTTTAGATGAATCAAGATTTAATAAACTAATAAGTGAGTTAGGAATGCTAAATCTAGACCCTTAATATATATATCATGTTTTTTTTATATACTAACTCTGCAGAAATAAAAGTGAGCGGGGAAAATTATAAAAGTCAAAATCGTGAAATACACTAAACGATCATCAGGCAAGAGATCGTAGAGTTTACTCAACCATTGTCAGGCCAAGATCGTAGAGTAAACTTCAAATCGTAGAGCTCACTTAACGATTGGCAAGCCAATGGTCGCAGAGTTTTCCTTATCGTAAAGCTAACTCAACGAACATCAACAAAAGATTTGAAGTGACGAGGGATCGCAAATCTCTAGGGGCAAAAAGGTCATCAACCAAATGAGATGCTCCTATCAGAATATGACACGCGTCTCAGCAAACTTAGAGGGAAGTTTTAAATACTTTGAAAACTGCACGTCGTTTATTTCTTCAAATCAAAGATCTAACATTTCTATCCATCTCTCTCAATCCAAAACCCTAAGTTTTCAATACTCAGATAAATCGTTCCTACTATTTCAGGAAAAACTACCAAATGGCACCTGCACAAGTCATTTCTGGAAACGAGCTCAACTTCGAAGCTTTCATATCGGCAGATAAGGATTTCAAAAGGATAATCCAGTTGCTCGAAAAGGCGGGTCTACGAGAAGCTCTGGGAACTAATACGAGGATTCTGTCAAAGCTTATCCGAGAATTCTACTTAAATGGATCCTATGCAAATGGAACTCTAACCACCACTGTAAAAGGAGTACAGCTCAACCTCACTGCTGAAGAATTTAATCTTGCCCTAGGATTCAAGCAAGGAGGCCTCACATAACTAACTATGGTGAATACCGAAGAAGGCCTGAGAAGAATGCACCATCAAAAGAATCCTGGGCTGAAAGGTTTAAAGAAGAAAGAATTTCCTCAGAAATATGAGTTCCTGGCAGATGTGGTTGGTAAATGCCTGCTATGCAAAGACTCGGCTCATGACTCAGTCAGTGAGGTGCAGCTGAAATTGATGACAGCTATAGTCAAAAAGACAAATATCAACTATGGCTCTTCACTGATGGAATGGATAGGGAACTGGATCCAAAATACGGAAAAAGCAAAGGGGAAAAGAAAAATGTTCTATGGAAGATTCATCAGCATTCTTCTTAGATCATCTTTGGCGGATCTGATTGAGCCTGACGAAGGAGAAGCCCTAAACACAAACAAAAGAATCACCCAGAGAATCTTCGACAACTGGAGGAGGAATCCAGTTAAAAACAGGAAACTATCCCGGTCAGGGGATAGTGAAGGAACGCAGAGTGGGGCAGGGCCATCTCTATTAAAGGACACTCCTGCAGAAAAGGAATCTCAGGATGTTAGCATTCAGTCTCAGGGTCTCATCAGAAAGAGAAAAGGAAAGAAAGCCCTTGAGATTGAAGAACCTCAGGGCTCATCTAATGAGGCTCCTATTGCTGCTCCTGAAGAGAAGGCTGCATCAGAGGATGAAGATTCTGATCTGCGAAGGGAAACTCGCAGCAAGTATAAAGCTGAAGAGGCAACCCCAAAAGAGCCAAAAAGAAAGAGAAGAAGGCTAGTTAAATTACCTGACAAAGACTCAGTAGCTAAGGGGGAGCTACTTGAAAAAGCTGTCATATCTCCAGTTGAGAAGGAGTCTTCTATGGCAGCTGAGCCTATGGATGCTCGGGCTGAGGGGAAGCCTATGGATGCTCGAGCTGATGAAGAGGATGACATCGAGATAGTGGTCGTTGGAAGAGATGAGCAAAGGCATCTGAACTATAACTGCTTGCTGAAATTTTTGTCACTGATGCCATTCCACCGAGCTCTGGTTCACAATGCATAGGATCAAGTTTTCTGGACGTTCAAAGCTTACCCAAATGTGATGATTATAGCTCAAGGCTATCCTCAGAATCTGTTTTATGCCAGAAGCTTATTTCTTGAAGCCCCTTTTCACATTCTTTAGGGCAAAAGGTACATGTTATTCCTCTAGCCCTTATTCATATTCATTCACCCTCATCTATGTTCAATAAATTTGAGGAGTCCCCAAATACCAACTCTGCTTCAAACTCTACGATAAACACATCCCTGATCGTAGAGTCACCACCCTCTACGACTGATACTCAAGACAACCTATCTAATCAAAACGTAGAGTGCCCTCCAGACTCTCCTGAAATTCTACTTACTCAGCAAACAATCCCTCCGGCTCCATCTTCAAGACTCCTGTTAACTCACGAGGATATTCCATCCACCTCTGGTCACGAATACTTTCATATTCCAAGCTCTACGGCTGACCAGGGACAATCATCTCAACTTCTCCAGGAAATTTTAGACAAGGTATCTCGGCTTCCTACATCTGAGGGCTTAACTGACTTGACAAGCCATATCCATACAGAGATACAAAAAGACCTGGCATCGAAATCCCACAACCTTCAACGTAGAATGGACGATATCATTGATGCTGCCAATGGTCTCTCTACCAGTCTGAATAGACAATTTTCCACAAGATTAAAGCAGCTAACGGCAACAGTCTCTGAAAATCTCCAAGAAAGGGATAAAATTCTTCTGGAAGCCTTGAACTCACATCAGCAGGCCATTGTTATTCTTCAAGAAACCAATGATAAATCTATCACCTTCCTCAGTAATGAAATCATTGCCTTGAAGGTCTCTCTCACAGAACAAAAACATCGGTCGAATGACACTTTGTCATTGGTGGAGCAAAAACAAATCATGGCTAACGAAAGACTCCAAGCCCACCAAGATGATGTAGCTGCCACTAAGACCCAACTTCAAGAAATTATTCAGGGCATTCAGCAGCTTTCAGAACAGGTAGCAACAATTAATGATGCCAACAAGGGGGAGAAGAAACTGAGCACAGCAGAGCAAACAAGAACTAGCTCAGACTACAGCAGAAGAGGAAGAGCACCTCGAGCACCTCAAGGGATGAGGATGGTTCAAACTTCAATATATCCTCCTAGATTCGAAGCAGTACCATCTCGTCCCAGACAGAAGGTGACAGCAAGACCTTCTTCCTCAACTATGAGGCCTTCTGGCTCACAACAGGAGGTGGTGACAGCAAGACCTTCTTCCTCATCAATGAGGCCTTCTAGCTCACAGGAATGGTTTCAAATTAAAGAAGAAGAAGCTGTGTTGAGGGAAGAAGAACTGAGAAAAACTGAAGAAGAAAGAAGAGCATTCTTCAGGCAGAGGGAAAAAGAAGGCAGAAGACCTCCTAGCAGAAGGAGATAATTTTTTTTTTCTTTTTCTGTTGTTTTCTCAATTGTATCATCTGACTAAAACATCAATAAAATTCATATTTTTCTCTAGAAAATACAGTTGTTCACTGTATGATTAGGCATTCAATTACTCTTGCATTTTGCCTATTTTAATATGTTCAAATCACTATCTGTTAATAATATTGTCATCATCAAATTGGGGGAGATTGTTGAATATTTTATGATTAAATTTGATGATTAGAAATAATGTACAAGGGCTGTATTAGATAAGATCAAAACTGTTCGGTTGATCTAGTGTTTATTGTATAAAAGTCTTGTGTGTTGTACTAAGACTTAGTTAGATCAAAACTGTTAGGTTGATCTGTTGGTGCAATAAAAAGTCGTAGAAAGAACTCTACGATTTATGTCAAGGAAACTCTACGATTTGAATTAACTCTACGATCAAGGCAACCAATCGTAGAATGGACTCTACGATTGTGATTCTGAAGACTCTATGATCAAGGCAACCAATCGTAGAATGGACTCTACGATTGTGGTCCAGAAGACTCTACGACCAAACAGACTGTTCTTTACGAGAAGCCTTAAACTGAACTCTACGATGATCAATAAGAGATGATCCTTTACAGATCAATCACGTCAGCAAGGATATTCGTAGAGTTGATCACATAAGGTCGTTGAGCAAAAAGGCAAGAGACATCACGATTATCATATCAGGAGCTATCCTATTCAAGCATTCAATCTTCATCAAAGTAATCAAAAAGGAAGCCTCTGCAAATCGATCAAGTCAGAAAAGTCAGGAGTCTGACCCAAGCGCACTATGGAAAAAGAAAGAAGACTTTCAAGGCAGAAAAGTCAGAGGACTATGTCCTATCAGTCCTATAGTTTGGAAGGACCAAACGACTCTATAAAAGTTGGTGGGAACCTACGACTGACATATCTGTCCCAAAGGATAAAGGAAACAACCTTCCATGGACTAACAGGTCAGATCAAATAAAATCTCATCAGAGCTTTAATGAGCTATATTAATATAATATACAACAGCTCTCCTCTGTGAGGTAACGGAAAGAAATACAAGTTCAAGCAGATGATCCAACGGGAAGAAAATCTGGAGCCCTAACTTCTTAAATAACTAAGATCAGCAAAAGAGAAAAGCAGCACTGCACAAAAAGAAAAACACAAGAAGTGAAAAAGATTGAACTGATAAGAAAGCCTGCATTGCTACTAAGCCCTTCAAACACTCAAGCTAATAAGCAACTTAGTAGCACATCCAAATATACATCAATCCAAAAGAGTTCTTTGTGAACTGGTGTAAGCAAGTCTGTTAGACTTGGAGAGTTCTTTGTGAACTAGTGTAAGCAAGTCTGTTAGACTTGTAAAGTTCTTTGTGAACTAAAATTCTAAGACTGTGGGTCTTGCAGGAATCTTAGTGATTCAAATATTGTAAAAGTATCCTTAGTGGATTTGCTGCTGGAAGAGCAGAACAGTGGAGTAGGAGTATTGTGTGCTCTGAACCACTTAAAACTCAGAGTCTCTCTCATTCTATCTTTCATTTGCTATATCTGCCATATAATTGTTTGTTGAATTATTACTTTAACATTTAAAGAGAAGAATAACTAAATCATATTCCACTGTGTTAAACTTCTGTTTAAGAATTAATTAAGTGAGATCTTTTCAAATAGAAGAAATTTTAAAAAGAATCTATTCAACCCCCCCCCCCCCTTCTAGATTTCTATCGTGTCATTGGGAACTAACATTTTTAATTTTATTCTCTGTCCCCATTTGGCCTTTACTTAGGTCTGTTTTATTCTTTTCCCAATTTCTTGATATTTCATATGGCAACAATAAGAAGAAGACATTTTAGACACCCTAAAAAATACCCAGCAGTCAAGAAAATAGTATAAACCAAAACCTCTAGCGTTAGAATTTCTCATCCAATTTTTATTTATTTTCTCACAGTAAATACTATTAAATAAAACGCTCCTATGCACACCACCTAAGAAAGTTGTTAATACCCTCTTCCTTCCTCCAACTACATTAATACAGAATAATATAGACTTATATTTTACATGTAAACTATAGCTATAGACTCATAGCGACGGTCAAAACTGTCGTTATAGACTTATAGTGATACTTTTCATATGAAAATGTCAAGAGTTACCTAAATCGGTTAAGAGGAAATGACATCATATAAGTTTAGTTAGGTGAAACATAGTCGTTTAACATTATAGTTTGTTATGCCACATGTTTATTGGGTCAATCTGTGTTGTTCAAAGTCAATTAGGTCTCAGTGTTATAAAAGTTGTGTTATTGTAATGAAAATAGGCAATTTTAAAACTCAATGAATTTTTAATTCCTTTTTTCCTTTCTGCAATTTCCTTCTTCTATGCAAGTTTATTAGTTTGTTAGTTGTAGTCATGACAAATTGGTATCAGAGCAACCTTGGACCATCAATAGCGGACACCATTGCTGAACCGAGTTTACAGAAGCATGAAAGGGTCATCAAAACCTTGGAAGGCAGGATGAATCGAATGCAAGAGCTGATGGAAAAAAGTTAAAAACAATCATCGACACAAATTGAAGCCATGAGGCTACAGATTACTTAACTCAGTCAAAAGGTTAAGACCACCAGTAAAGAGATGGCTTAGAAAATTTTAGAAACATTTGAGGGCTCTTGTCGATTGGAGAAGGAAAAGGAGAATTCTACTACAAATGAGGTACCTAAACTTACTTCCACTAACAACTTTTCTTATGCCCAAACCTCTTCAATTATCACCCTCACCACTTGTTTCTCCATCATAGTTACAGTTTGGTACAACCTCCAGTTTTGTTCCTACTAACAGCATGCTTGTGACAACCATTGATCCTATTACTAGGCCAATTATGAACAATCAAAATTTGCATAATACTTGTACTGCCACCTACAAAACAATTCCACCTATATCAACCATCTCAGACCAAATTTATAAATCTATGGCAATGACTGCTCCTGGTTTCAATACTCCTAGAATTTCACCCCAAACTGCCTCTATGGAGGTATGGCCTCCATACTCAGATCAAACAAACCCTTAAAACCATCCTAACCACAATAATCCAACACTCACTCAATTCAGGCCATACCAATTCAAAACCCCAATTATAATAAGATGAATAGCACAGGACCTTTAAATAACTTCCACAACCTTACATAGTCTCCCTCCACAGTACCAGCAATATAAGATTATAATGTGCCTTTCTCCAGCAGTGCTCCTTATTAGTTTATTCAAGGTTATAAAGAATTCTTCAAAATGAATCGTATGACGGAAGTATATATGATTCAATATGTAATCCAAGATTTCAAAAGGAAAGCACTAAAATAGTATTATCAGTACGTTGAAGGAAAGTTTTTAGATACATGGACCCCCGATTGTTGGGAGGACATTGTGGTCGAGCTATACGGAAGGTTTGCAGGTGAGCATTAGATATTTATTGAAAGGACTGAAACAGAAATAGTAAAAATTAGTGAATCCAAGTTTGTGGGAATTGAACCTTCTTAAATGGTAATACCTGAATTAGTCAAAAATATAGAACAACAAATCCTTCGAGAGAAATATGAAGAGGATGAGGAATTCAACTTCTTACAAACAACGGTGGAGTATGTTAATCTTCACTAAATTTTGAGGTGTGGTTTTGATATCTGAAATTATAATATTGTATTCATTTACTAATATTATTAATTATTTAATAATTTTTTATTAATTTTTTAATATTATTAATCATTTAATAATATTTTATACTTTTACTAATATTATTAACCATTTAATAATATTTTATACATTTACTAATATTATTATTTATTTAATAATATTTTAATTATTTAATTCTTATCAAATATTCCACCCTTAGTGGGCCCCTCAATGGTCAACTCCTCCCTCCTTTTTTCAGCCATTTTAGTTTTATTTTTATAGCATAATTATACATATATACATCTATTTATATATACCTCCATATATATATATATATATATATATATATATATATATATATATATATATATATATCCAACAATTTGTTTGGTTGAGTTCAATTTAATTACTTCCATTAGGCTAACGTTAACTAACACATGATACTTGAAATTGAATTAAGCATTGTGTTAGTTTAAATAACATGGACCACTCATTAATTATGTTCATGAATTACTAGGTTAATTTCATTATACCTAGTTTAATATATATATAATCCAATTAGACTTGTCTTATTAAAGTCAAATGGGTTATTAAATTAACTAGTTTAGCTTATTCTCATTAATTGATCTCTTCTTTAATTAATTAATTCATTAATTAATTATCTTATCTTGCCATTCTTTAATAAATGAATAAATACACAATTAAATTAATATATTCATTCATAATAGTCACACCTTTTTAATAGAATTATTATTCTAATAAAATTGTATAGTAGATATCTTATTGGAAAAGGTAATTAGCATATAAATTCGTATTGGCTATAATAACTAATTAGTGTCTTAAGTGGTAAGGTCGTGAGTCCATGCATGAGCCTATTGGACTTAAGAGTCCCATGTGAGCGCACTCGTATAGGGTAAGACTCGATATAAACAATCCATTTACACAACTAAATACGTAGCCCAACATATAATAATCTAAGAATTGCTTAACATAGTGAGAATCGATTAAGCATGTCAACCTAATTGAGTACCTGCAAATTGGGATAGCAAATAAAGGTGTATTTTTAGTTGTGAAAAAAATTCTATCATCTTAATTTGACTTACATGATTGATCAATTATGCATTTTAATATGTAAAACAATTATCACATGCAAAATTTATGTAAATCATTTAGCACACATACATACTAACATGCAAAATATATTCAACATTTATCACATGCATGTGTAAAACATTTAGCACTAAAATCAATAATTTTATTATCATTTGTGTTGGGATTGGCTTATACTTTTGCGGGTTCGACTAAAGGTCACTACGACAGGGTGGTCGGGGGTCTCGCTTACTAGTAAGCGAGCGGTTGCCCAGTTCGCCGGTGAGTTAGTGGGGGTTGCAAAGGGGCAGCATTCCCTAGAAGCCAAGCGCACAGGTGTAATTAGGCTGGGGATTTATTAGTAATCTAGTCTTTGGTTTACTAATGTATTGGTCTTGAGCCCATGTTATAGCATTTAGGGTTTTCTAATTACTATAAAATCAATTGTTTAGTGTGTGAATCATTATAGAGTATGTGATGCAACTAATGAATACGTCAGACAAGCAAGACTAGCCAATTTGGTGAACCTGAGTATATTGCGTGTTCTTACTTTTTTGTTTTTCATCTAATAATCTGTATGATTGTGTTCTATTTCGTTCTTAAATTCTAACAATCTGAAACCAAATATATAAGCCCTAAAGACAAATAAAATCATGATAACTAATTTCTTCTTCTTCTTCTCTCTCTCTCTCTCTCTCTCTCCTACATGCGATGGCAAGAAGCAATATACCCCAAAAGATAAGCTCCTTTATCTTGAATACTTTACAATTAAGTACAATTTCACTGACGGGCTGCACACCACAAATGAAATGAATTTCATTAACAGCTTGGATTGATGAGGAGAATCTTGTCAGTTAGAACGGATTCTAAAGAATTGCTCTCACTCATTTGTGTGTGTGTTTTCTTGTTTTTTGGTGGTTACATCACTTATTTGTACTCTATTCGTGCCGAAATTAGAGACAAATTTATAAAAAATAGAAGTTTCGGGAAAAATTTGGAAAAAAGAGAGAGGAGTATTTACCTTTGTAGAGTAATTTCGACCTTGAACCATAACTTGGTTAGAAAGAGAATTGGAGGTGTTGTGTTTTAATTACAATTAAAAAACGGTATTTAGCAATACATTTGTAGGAAAACAGTTTTAGCAAGTTTATATTTCATGAGCACATTGTACTAAATATTAAAAAAAAAATCAATAGTATACTTTATATAAACAAAGTAAATTTTCGAATTAGACAATTTTTTGTCATGGTGTTGAGTTCCTCAGTTCCTGCAAACCCCCTCATCTTTAAGCGTTATTAATTGTTTACGGTTATTTAAAATTATTTTCTTCCAAATTCGCATATAATATTAGACCTTTTAATAGTAGAGCACAACAATGGAAAAATTAACTATGAGCTTAAGTAGTTGCTTTAATTAAAAAGTTCATAAATTTCAAAAAGCTTTTAGAAATTCATTTGACAGTGAAGCATTGATATAGTAACAAGAAATCAAATCCAACATTATATATTAAAAGTTGTCATTTCTAAAATTTTATATATATATATATATATATATATATATATATATATATATATATATATATATATATATCTTCTGTTTCATAATATATATAAGAGTATTGTGCTGTAAAAAAATACATATTAAAAAGAATTTTTACTCTCACGAATTATAAATATATCACGACACTATATATAAAACACTCACAGGTTTTCATTTTTAAACATATATAGAAAAAAATATTTAAAGATAAATGAGCATCGTTCTTTGCATTTTTTAAAACTACTTCATGTCTGTTTAATAAAGTAGTGCAATAAGATAAAATATTTTTAAATATGTTTCACCGTGCAATTTTAAAAGTTCTTTTGGATAAGAAAAGGATAAAACTATACAAATATGTGAGCTATCAACTTTTAATTCTCTTCTATAATTTAAAGAATTTTGTACATTGCATTCTAGGTAAAAGTACTTCCGCCAAAAGCATTAATTTTCTGCTTATTTAAAAAATATTTTTATCCAAAATTTCTACTCGTTAAAAACACTTTTAAAGGATCACCAAGCAGTAAAATATTTTCATATTTACTTTAAAATTATTTTTACTCCAATGCATGCACTCCTCTGCTTAACGGGCTCTTAGTTAAGAGAGTGATTGGCTAATGATTTTTTTTATTAACAATGAAGGAATGTCTTTCCAAATTTACCTCACATAGGTTAAAAACTCATTTTATTTACTCTTAGATTTTAAAATGATGGGTGTAAAATCAATATAATTGTTCATACACGTAGTTTACTAGATACTAGATCTGCATATGTATTTTGACAGTAAATGATTTCTTTACATGAGGTAAAGCTGGGCGGGCCCATAGCCACGCCATGTCAACGAAGTGTTCAAAACTTTCTTTTGCTCACCAAAGTGTTCACAACTTATCAAAACTATTAATAATTATTTGTACAAATGATAACAGAAATGACTCTTTGAAATATTTCTATTCCACAGGGTGGTACCAATTAAAGCCCTTCATTCCATTTCCCATATAAAGCTCATGCATGTAGCAAATCTAATATATAATCTCTCTCTCTCTCTCTCTCTCTCTCTCTCTCTCTCTCTCACACACACACACACACACACACGCATAGTATGAGTTCTAAGCATTCAACTAAAATGATTTTTAATGTCATGTTCTTGTTAAGCTTGGTTATGGCCAACACTCTCATAACTTTTGGGGAGGCCCGTCAACTTAATGAAAAACCAAAAGTTGGGGAAGAAAATGGAAATACAGCAAAGGTGGAGGAGCATAGTGGAACTAAAGCAAAGGAGAATAAGTTGGGTGATCAAAAGACTCTATTTGGGAATGTTCCACCTTTACCAACTTTACCATTTGTCCCTCCACTTCCAACAATTCCATTTTTACCCCCAGTAGCAGTACTTCCTCAGTTGCCATTTCCAATACCACAGATCCCTGGAATTCCCCCATGTCCACCCACCTTGCTTTTCCTCACCACCTCCTAAAAAATAGAAGAGGCAAATATATTTGAAATTAATTCCTGTTTGTGTTAAATTTCTTTTCTCTTCCTCTTAATTACTCTTCTTTTGCGCGTGGTTAATGTTTTTCAGCTCTATGCCTGTTTTTCTAATTGAGTCTTATTCCATACTTCTGAAGCATGAGCATAATTATAGTATGATCTACCACTCTTACATGAGGGTGGATTCTACACAGCCCCCATCACGTGTGGATCCCACTCTTATGTGAGAGAGTGGAGCATACTGTAGCAATGCTCTAGGAGCATAGCATAATTTTTTTTAATTGGTGTGATTTTTGTGTTTTTTTTCGCTAAATATTTTTGTGTTTGTTGTGATCAATAAAATGAAGTACTGAAGTAAGTTTCTTGTATGTCAATTGGTTTATTCCGTCTATTTTATTTTCTACATTAGTTATTGGTTTTCTGTTGGATTATTTTTCTACGTTGAATATTCATCATATCACTGAAAATAATCTGATTGATGTGATTGTAGAAATAATCTGAAAAATTGTGTGGATTCTTTTAGAAGATAAATAAGTAGAAAAATTAGTTGGATTCACTTATTTGGTCACACTTTTGCCATAATATGCTAAATCATATAATCTAAATTTTATAAATCTGAAAAGGCAACTCCCGGCCACTTGTTTTTTTCCAAATTTTGTTAAAATATGATAATTTAATTCAAATAAATATGTTAAGCACCTGAAGTTTGGTATTTGATCTTTTAAAACATGCCGTAACCATAAGAGAATTCAAATAGACTTATTATAAAGAACTCATTTTTAGCTTGCATTTTTCGGTTTTAAGAAAATTATTACTACACATTTTATAAGAGAACGAGAAGGGTTGGTGTAAAGCGTAGCTGACAACTTGCAACTTTTAAAATTCAATTTTAATATAAATTTATTATAGTTTTTAAAATAACAGATATGATACTTTTTTAGTTATTTTACAATAATATAGAGCTATTTGTATTAGTATTAAACAAATTGTGCACATTAAAATAAAATTTTGTACCTCTATTTTAAAAGGCAAGTGTACCTTTAGTTTAAAAATGAAAATAGTGTTTTACTATTTGTTACGATGATAATTACAGAGGTAGTTGACCTTTTTTCTTTTTCTTTGAAAAATCCATCAAGTTGAGTTGAAAACGACTTAAACAACTTGACAATTTTTCATAATCATAAAAAGAAAATATAATTAATTTCATGAGCCGAAAATTCAAACTTGAATTAATTGAGTTTCTAATAAATAACTATCATTGCATTCTTTCATTAGTTTATTGGGTAGCTTGACTTACAGTTACAAGATTAAATTTCTAAAGAGCTAGAGAAAGTTGATAGAGTAATTAATTAAGAGACACAATATATTTCAAGTAACCTAATTAAACTAATATTGCACCATATATTAATCAGATGATCATCTTTATTAGCTAGGACGCCAGGCTCATAATTTTCATGGCTCTCCTTCAGTAGGTGGTGAGCGTGGCGGGTTCTTCGCCCCTGGTAGAGGTTGATCAGATGGAAGTGAGGGCTTGCTTGGCAGATTAGGGTCATTGGTCGATATTGGTGGAAACTTTGGTGGAACAATTGGCATGGGTTTTTTGGGAAATATTGGAAACTTAGGCTTAAATTTTCCAAATGGTGAAGGAAAAAACCCAGGCTTTAAAACTGTTGGAAATAAAGGCAGCAGCGACTCCGTTGGCATCGATTTGTTTCCAACCAACGGCTTTGGAAAAAAGGGCTGATCATCAAAAATATTTGGCGACGAATCCGATGATAATTGTGCCTTTTTCAGGCCTAAAATCGGACGAGAAGCCGACGAGTTGTCGAAGCTGCAAAGGAGGAAGAGGAGAAGGAGGAAAAAGTGAAGGAAATTGTGTTTAGTAGTAGTAGCCATAGAGATTTATTAATTAGGTTGGAGGGATGGGAATAATGATAAATGGGGGATAGGGTTTTATACGTGAGTTTAGAGGCGTGCATGGAATGCATGCATGGTTGCATGACAAGTCGTGCATTTAACCTAATTAATACGTAGGTACTTGAATTTGGTAGATGTTTAAAAAGGGTGGAAAGTGGATATTGGATAGCATGTATATAGTGCGGTTCATGGGGTTGGATGATGTGTGAGATTTTGGTGAGTTTTGGATATTAATTAAGTTGTAGTGTTGGACCTTGATTAATTATTCTTTATTCTTCATTATATATTCACCTGTCTTAAAATAAAAGACCACTTATATAGATATTAACGGATTGTTTTTAAGAGAGAAGGTCATATATTATTAAAAAAAATATCAGAATTTGTCAATCACTTTAAAATCTTTTCCTCCCTCTATATATATCTTACAATAAGAGTTCAATTTGTCCAAGTTTCTTTATTTTTTGTTTCCAAAGTTAATCTCATTTTTTTTATGATGGTTTAAAATGACTAAATATTCTCAAGTTTATTATTACGAGTTATTGGCTAAACATTCCAAGATTTTAAAAGTAAATATGGAATCGAAAATATATCCTTTAAGCATGTGAACAAGCACTTATTTTTCTTTTTCTTTCTTTTTTTTGAGTATCCCGTTATGTATGATCATACCCGTAAACCGGTCAATAAAATAAAATTTTGATAATAAGTCCTATTAAACCACCTTGGTAATAGGATGTCCAAAAAATTTTTCTTTAAACCAATGATCTAATAATAAGAATAATTGGAACAATATTATCAAATGTATTAATAACAGTATCAATTTAAAACAAATTTTTAACATTTGATCATGTACTGTTTAGAATAAGAATCTCTTCCATTACACTTATCCTTTAATTTCTCTCAATACGTATTTAATAACACAAAAATTACATTTAACGACAAAATAAAATTACATTTAGGTCCTTAAACATAACCTTGTTGTCTGAACATTTCATTTGACCCATGATTGATGCCTTGGTTCCAGCCATCTGTCAAACGTAAGACACTAGATCATGATCACGGGTTTAGATGTTTAGGGTAATCTTATGGTCTTCGAAATGGTTGTCAATGTCCTGATGGTCGGACCCCTTGGTTGGATTATGCTGATGTACCGATGGCCGGACCCTTACATTATTTATCAAGTGACCTTGCAAATCGGATCATTGTCTTCGAGTAGGATTGATCATACACCCCAGCAATGATATCCCATCCCAACAATCTCTATATACCAACTGAAAAATGAGAAATTTTATCGACACCACCTTTGGTTTCATGAAAAAAGATAAATATGTTTCTAAAACATGATAAATGAGTTTCATGATTAGCCTCCCCGACAATTTCACATGGCTACCGTTAACAGAACCATCCATCTCATAAAATTCCGAATCAAGAATTATTATTCTCCATTCACATTGTCTATCTATTAAAATTATTTATATATTATGCTGCTGTTGATTAGGCTATACATAATACATATAGGTGCTTATATGATTGCCACTTTTCTTGTCAAAAAAATTTGTTCAAAAATAACAAAAAATTAAATAACATAAACAATTTTCTTATAATTTATATTATACACTTTCAATATAAACATAATAAATCTAATACGAAGGTCAAATAGTAATTTAAACGTAAAATTTAAGCTTTTTATTTTTTTCCCTATTAAACTCGGTAACAGGACGATAGAAAATTTACAAATATTTTATCCTAATTTAAATTTTTCATTTTTTTCTTTTTCGTCCAAAACTCGTAAAAAGAATGAAGAAGGAGAAAAATATCAGTGCCATATGTTTCTCGGTCAAGTGATGATCCACAAATTTCTCTTTACATTCAATATTTTAATCTTCAAATTTGGGTGGTAAATTTCGGTTCCTAGTTGGTTACAATGAAAACTCAAAAATACCTTTATAGCCAATTCTGAAAGGATGAGGCCTATAAATAAGACAACTAAAAAAACTACCTTCAAAAAAGAATGATGAGACCTCAAAATCTTTGCTATTTACATGTTCTTCGGATCTCCAGTCAGTGTTGTGAGCTCTGCTCTCCATTCAGGGCCTCTAGATTTGCTGCACGATATTCTGTGCATTATTTCCTGTTCTTCAGGACTTGCTTTCTTCAACAATCCTCGCAATACAGTCGTGCATTCCTGTCAAGTGAATTATTACCACGAGGTTTTATTACTGAATCCTGTTCCGGTTCCCGCCTTGTCAATTTGATACCGGATATTGTTGCCTTTGTATCCCCTTTGGAGCTAGATATTTGATCTAAAATTGCCTGAGTTGTTGTAGATATTCTCCTCCTTCATTGAAAGCTTGTTATTCCAATATTCCGCGCAGTGATGGTCTGGATCAAGAGCCTCAATAGCCTGAAACACGCTTGTTAGCATAGGTTTTATGACATTCAAAGAATCAAACATTACAAACTCTTTGTAGGAAAAAATGAATCTAGTTCTGCTTTCAATGCCCAAAAGAATGGAAAACAGACTAAACACAAACCATCAAGAGAATTATGCTAGACTGTGCAATACTCACTCCATTCCAAACTTTCTAAAAGTCAATTAAAGACATTTTCAAATTTAAAATTGACATTATTCATTTAAGTTTTGAAAACAATAAATCTTATAACTAGTAGTACTTTTTAGGTAATTTATCATGTTCATAATTATATTGATATAAACTTAAATGAATTAATGTCAATTTTGAGGTTGAAAATATTTGAAATTGACTTTTAAAAAGTAAATATTGGTCTTATAATTTGGAACTAAGGGAGCATAAAACCAGACACATCTGTGAGTCTTCCCAATCTCCCGCACCGTCTCATCCCGACCCATTATTCTCCTCCTCGAGAGGGAAAGTTAAAATTACTAACATCTCAGAAACTAAGATGCCAAAAAAATTGTTTTGAAATGAGAAATGATTATCAATTTGAGTTGGGCATTGTTTCAGAAACGAGCTATAATGACACTATGGATGAGAATTGTGTCGACTCCCAAAACATCAGTTGATCCTTTAATCCATTTATTGCTAAACATAAGCTTCCTCAGTTGAAGAAGTTCCTAATATATAATATTATGGTCAGAAAATTAGCTTTTCCTAAATTACTATAATACTAGAGAAAGCCAAAACACAATTACTGTAAGACTCAAAAAAGCCATAACACAAGTACTATAACGTTCAGTGAAGACTCAAATAAGCTAAAACACAATTAATTAAGACTTCACTGTGTAAACTCACCACCTTTCCCCGTGACCACACTTTGCCTGAGCATGTTAGAATAAACCCAGAGGAACATTGATATCATCTATATATAGCTTTCATTGCCTACGTTTTTTTCCTAGCATACAAATAGTTGAATGAATTTCATTACCTGAATAATGGGTGGGGATTGAAACCCAAACATTTCAAGCCCATTGATGCCTTGTGCAAAATGCAAAGGGGGAAATGCTTTCCCCAGGCTTTGGAGTCTTGCGACTTCTTGACGGAGTCTATGCATCACCATTTCCCAGCACTTCTGGGCTGACACATCAGTAAAGCTCTCATTCGGAGAATCCTCTAGTGTAGCCTGAGTTAATATCATTGAGTGAGAAAAATGTCAGGACATCACTACACGGGGGAAAAATAAGAATTACAATCTTTGGGTAATTTAAATATTCGCTTTCCACAGAAAATCATAAGATGTGAAATGATAAATGATTTAATCGATGAAATAAAACTTATTAGAACAATGGAAATTCATCTACAGGAAATCATTAAGTGTGGATAGTTCATCGGTATATGCCATATGCATATAAAAATTTTAAAGAGCCAGCCAATTTAATCCTGTACGAGCTGCATGCTCAAAAAAGGGTAAAAAGACCTTCAATTTAGTCCTTGTACATTTTTTATTTCATAATTGTCCTTGTACATTTTTTATTTCATAATTGTCCTTGTACAATTTTCTATGTGACCAATTTAATCCTTAATTGGTGTGAACGAGAGACGCGGACGATTCATGGATCCTTCAATGATCTTGACCATTATGTTGAGGTGGAAAGTTGCTACCTTGGATGTTAAACTTTCACTTGTTTTGTCTTCCTGTTTTGGTGCATAATCTGCTTGTTTTGAACTTGAAATCATCTTATACTTCTCATTATTGGTGCAACAGCACTTGGGTTAATTGCGCAATTGCTTCCATTCCTTTCTTATTTTCTCATATATGCAAGAACTTAATTTCTTCTCAAATATGGATTCATTTTGATTTCTGCAAGTTATTTGAGAACACGAGATCGATCTAAAAGCCCAAATTGAAGGTAAAATTCATTTTTTACTCGGAGATAATAATGTGGGAGAATTGAATTAATTTCGATTTTAGGGGTTTGATTTCCAAGAAATCATGAAGATGGTGTTTTTTTGTTTGTTCCCCAAAAATCGCCCAAATCGATTAAGCTGGGGTTCTGAATTGAATTTTGTCGACGATAGAGAGAGGAAGGGCTAAGAAAAGAATATTAAAATACCAAATTACCCTTTATTTTCCACATAGACCAACTGACAAGGCTCGCGTGTAATTCTTCTTCTTTTTTTATTTCTAAGTCATCAACTCTCACACACATTAAGGACTAAATTGTTCACAAACAAAATTGTACAAGGACAATTATGAAATGAAAAATGTAAAAGGACTAAATTGAAACTAGAGTATGGTAAAGGGACCAAAAAGGTCTTTTTGCCCTAAAAAAAGTGCATCCGTTCATCTTTTGCAGAAACTCAATTTTTATGAAGGCTTCTTTATTCTTCTTCAACAAATTGTAGATTGAAACCATACCTTAAATAAAGGCCCAAGAAGCCCAGCATCCAGAATTTCTGATATATAGCTACTCATTTCAGTTGGATTGAGCACATTAAAGAACTTGACACGGCTTCTAAATCCTGCAAAAGGAAGCTAATATGAAGATCAAATACATGAAGTAAAAGTTAAACTGAACAGCAAAGATTCTGAAAAGCAGGAAGACATCCTCTGGCAGCATACCTTTAGGGAATATCATCTGCTTATTGCACCATAGCGTTCCAAAAACTGCAGACCCAATATTTACAGGATCAACATCAAAGCTAAACTTTTGTAAGGAACAACTTTGGCTAGCCTGAGATACCATCACATCTGAGTTGTCTAGGATTTCAGTTTTCTCCAAGCTGTTTAATGGAAGACCTGAATCTGGTTGTTGAACCAAAAGATCAAACCCAAACAACTTATTACCATCAAAAGTACAACAATCCACAACATCCATTGAACAGGAAAGATGATTTTTGTCCGAGAAAACATGGGAAACAGAGGAACCAGAGTCACTACCAAGTTGCATGATCTCAGTTTCTTTTCGTGAATCTGACCTGTGAATAGCTTCTTGCACAAACATGTTATCACAGGTTTCATCCACATTTACAATGGTATTGTTATCACATCCATCAGATATTTGCTGCAACCCGCTACCACGTTCATCGGACATGTTATCAAGATTCAAATCAATAGAGCATGTATGTCTTAACAAATTATCATCAGCCTTGCCAAGAATTTCTTTTTCGTGCTCATCTGCCATGTTCTGAGATGTACATAGTTTGGTAGTGCCGCGCTGGACTGATTGAACTACTTCTGAATGTAAAGGCAAATAACTGCAAGGCTCATTAGCATATACAGTTTCTTCTGCTTTTTGATAACAAGATGAACCATCCTTTTGTTTGGAACAGCTGATTCCAGAAGTCCCCTCCGGATCCAGTTTAGCAGAAATACTGTCTTTATCGTTTATAGAACCCAATCCTAGATCTTTTGATGCCCATGATTGCACAGCATCCAATTCCCCTTCCAGTGCTTCAGCCAATGTGTTTAATTCACCTATTGTGTAGCGGAGAAGGAGAAATCTGTCATCTTGTTCACAAGCGCAGAGAAGATTTGCATGTTTAAGACACGCAAAACGGTCTGAGGAGCACTTGCAGCAAGCAACAGACATGTGTAAATCATAGAAGCATGAAAAACATTCTCTCTCTTTTGTCAAACTGAAGTCCCTTTCCATTTTTTGAGGCTCTAAATGGGTTGGAAGTTGCTCAATTCTTTTCTTTTCTATTTCAACCCTTGTCTGTAAGTAAATGAAAATTCCTTAGCAAGAAACCAGATGAAAAGAAAAGGAAAAAGAAAAAGAAACTAGATGAGTGAAGAAGAAAATTTCTATGATAAAGCATAAAAGTAGGCATACAAACACTAACGAATGAATGCACATGTATTTAAACCTGTTTATATATTAAAAAAAATTCTATTTGCATTTTCATACATATGCATGCAAGTTAAAATACATTTATAATTATGAACGCACACGGGAATATCTATATATATATATAGTGTTTAGATCAATCACCTTAACTGCCTTGGTAAGTATTCCGTCCTTCCCGCACACACTTTTCCAACTCATATTTTTTGGATTCTCAATGTTCAGAACAGATAGCTCCCAAAGCGCTCGAATGGCTTCCCTTGCTGATTCTAATAGCAATTTGTCGTGAGACAGTGATGTCTTGCGGTGTTGCTCACTGTAGAGCTCCACTGCACTTTGCCCATGCTCTAGCCAATCTACTGGGGCAACATTGACAGCCTCTGCACAATTGAAGCCACAATTGAATCCTGCATGGTATGCCCTTGGGAAGGTAAGAACGAACTCTCCAGAATGCTGAACTACTCGATGCACTGGCACACCCTCAGACTTTAGAACTGAAGGAGACAGCTGAGTAACCTATCACAAGACGGAGATTATAATCGTATACAACTATGAATATCTACTACATTAAATCATAACAAGATGTTTGGTGTTGCCCATTTTAAAGCTATATATCACACTTTCGTTAGTGAGAAAATTATTTTCCCACTACAATATATAGAACCACCCAATCACACCTACTGCTACCCATAAGTCCTCAAACAATATTTCTTGGAAGCAAATACCCATAAGAAATATAGGACAGTTGAAATTCTATAGCTTGGTGATATTGTACCATTATTGTGATCTAGTCCAAGTGACTTTGACCACGGTGAGTTTTGTTCCTAAGAGATAAGTGCATAACAATGAGAAAGGAGTCTATAACATGGTTGAAGTAGAAGTCACTCCCCTAAGTATTAATTTGTCATGTACAAAAGATATACTTGGATATTAAAACCTGTGTTTCACATTCCTAAATAAATCAATACAAACTTGGGTGTCACAACTCATTCAGTGTAATCTGATTATAGAGATTTAATAGATCATAAGCACAATTAAGTGTGAGATATAAAAGTGACTGGCCCTAATATAATCATCGTACTAGAAATAAAAACTCACCAATTCATGAAGTAAACCCGGTTGTTCCTCAAATAAATCTGGAAGATGCTTTCTCATTGCAGCCTCTAAAGCAGAAGCATGGGTTCCAGGTACGCCATACCATATTTTTGGATCTCCCCAATGTAGATAGTTTAGTGAGTAAAGGTGGTGGTCCTCTACATGCTTTTCCAAAGAGAAAAGGAAGAGAGAGAGAGAGAGAGAGAGAGAGAGAACCACGCGTCAGAGTCAGACATAAACTCCAATAGACAACTGATTATCTGCCTTTACAACACAAACACACACTATACAATTCCATATAATTAGATGGTGCAGCCACGATGAGCCTGAGTAGAATTTGTTAGCACATGCATTATATGGTCCCTTTACTTGATTTGATGATGATTATGTTTAATATATATTTGTAAAAAAGAAATTGTAAAGTCCTTATGAAAGATTTTATGTAAAAAGACTTAGTTAGGGATCAAATTTGTTAAGTTGATCCAAATCGTAGAGTATATGAATAAAATCCTTGTAATAGCTTAGTTGTCCAAGTCTAGAAAGGTTCTTCGTAGAGCAAAAGATAAAGTCACTCTAAGATCAAGTTATTCCACAATCACTAAGTGAACGACAGTTCGTAAAACCAGAATTGCAGAGCCACTGCATTTGTATAGTAAAAATAGTAGAGTCGGAAGTACTCTATTATCTGATTATCAACGATTTCGCTGAGCAGAAGCCAAAATCGTAGAGCACAGCATTCTGACAAGTCAGTGACAGGTTATGACAAAGATCATAAATAAACCTCAAATATACACTCCTTAAGATTGATTTTTGCGTGTGTTTTCGATAAGGACAAGACAAAGAAAACTCTATCTAATAGTTATATTTGCAAGAACAAAGGACGTGTATTTGTTACTGCACTAAGTACAATATTGAAGAAAGCAACCTGAGGTGGTCCAAGCAGACAACAATTTGAAGTCAAAGATTTGAATTTTGACAAGTGTGCCAAACAAGAAGAAGCAACAGTAACAATCCAACAGGCAAATCCTAAGAAAACACTATAAAATGATTGTTACATCAAATGCTGAAAACAACGATCAATCAAGAAACAAAGTGCTAAAAATTTAAGTCTTCAAAGCTCAACTCTACGATTTCTGAAAAACATAAAGTGCTGCTAAGTCAATTGAAGAAGCACTTAACGCAACTTAGCAGCACCTCAAATAACATTTCTTTCTTAGAGATTGTATAGATCTTAGTGATCTATTAAAACTAAGTCTAAGTGACTTGTTTGATTCTTTGTGAATCACCTTGTTGTTCTATTTCTAAGTGAACCTTGGTTTGTGTAACCATCACATCCTTAGTGGATCATCTCTACTCGCGGAATAAAAGAAAGGACAAGGAGACTCTTGTGCTCTAAACCTCTTAAAAATATCTATATTCTTTACTTTCTGCATATTACTTTTCAGTCACTCTATGTTTTCATTAGTGACTTATTTTTGCACATTCACTAAATTTAGAACCGTGATTTTACTCTTGAATTTCAAAGCATTCCATATCCATGTTACTGTGGTAAGTTAAAAAACCAGTAAAACAGAAAAAGTGATGACTATTTCACCGAATTTGGTGGGATCTAATACCTATCTTCCTATTGATTATATACATGAAATTACTTGTATTACAGCTAAGCATTGGATTTATTTACTCATGTTCTTGAAGAATATGTTTCCTTTCATTTTTTTAATTCCATCTAATATATTTATTACTTAAATTTAACTTCTAGATATCAATTTGTTGGTATCCAGAGTCAGTTTTTTTAGTTTATTTTTTAAAAAATGACAAAAATGGTTAAGAGTTCATAAGATTTACCCAGCAAAATGATGAGAAACACATTCCAACATAAAGCCATGGCACTAGAACTCCGGAGATATCACATCCTTCGAAACAAAGTACAGAACCTGGAAGACGTGGGAAGTTATTCAAATTCCAGCCTGAAGACACGTATTGATCTGATTCATATTCAGATAGCAATAGAGACACCTTGGGGAACCCACTCCCAAATACTCCGGTTTCCAAATCAGCTCCATAGTATACCTAAAATATCAAAGATGAACATCATTTATAAGACATGTAAGGGTAGACAAAATACAGGTAAGGAACAGTAATAATCAATTACTCATACCTCAACTTCATCTGTTGGTTGCTCAATGATTCGCCAGTATTCGCCTTCTATATCTTCAATGGAGGGTCCCCGTTTCTGCTTTTTCCCAGTCGCACTCTCATTAATAATTCCTTCCTCCACATCCTTCATCCCAAAATAACACTCTTTGAAGTTATAGGAAAATTTCTGAAAGTCCTCAAATGTATAATCAGATCCAGTCTGGAAACCAAATTTCTCCTCCGCGTCAGAAGAAATATTTAGTTTTGAAGCTTCAGAACCAGGACGTTTCCTTTTGTAGCCCATCTTTGATTGTCTCCTTCGTTTATGTTTCCGGCCTCTTTTTTTCCTCATGGGCTCCCTATTTTGAAGCAGGTCAACTTGTTGAATTCGCGTCGAGAATTTAGCATTTTCCCATATACTCTTGTCTTTAAGAGGGCAGGGTGGGTTCCAGGAAGGAGGAGGTATTATTCTACATATACCATATGCTTCGGCAATTGGGCGTATCCTTGCTATGTAACCAAGGGTATCTTGAAATTCCTAATAAATAAACAGTTGGGCTACAATGGTCATCTAATTGATATTACATTAAACTTTTTAAACCATCAAATGAAATATTAATTTCGTTTCTAAATCGAAAATAAACAAAAAGATTAAAATACCTCATTAGAAGGGTAAAATACAGGAGCTTCATCAATAATCGGCCTGCATGCCTCAGCAGGATTCCATCTAGCTAATATCTATTACAACAAAAGGAAACAACCTCAGTGTTAAAAATTATTATTGCATATTCTTTGAACAATTAAGGATAAGAAATTCGTATAAACATAAGTTCCTCATCACGTGAAGCATTCACTATCCCAACATACAACCATTTAAATAAGAGAAAATTTGAAAGGTGGATATATGTTATTCTACAAATAAATTTACAAATACCCCTGATTTGTACCTTTTGTCTTCTAGGACTACCTGAGCACTCATTGCTGTTATCATTATTTGGGGCATGACTAGAAGATTGATCCTGCAAATTAAGTGAATAGTATTTCAAATTCTTTGCTTTTACTTATGGATTTTCCAAGTGTGTAACTTAGTAACACACACTTACGCAGGTAAACCATTAAATGCAAGTGAAAAGCACAAAGTAAAACTTCACAAGAGCTTCAAATTTCAAGTACTGAATTGAAATTTTCACACATCTTAATTATACAAAAATCAATTTAATAAAAACTTATTGATTCACACATAAAAGTTGTTGCTTTAAAATACTGACAAACATAATTAGTGAAAGGACCTCTTAATTCATATTGGTCCACCAAGTATTTGATTTCTGGGCCCAACCATGATAACAATGATCACACGCAAAAATTCAGACTTCCTAAGGCTCTAGCTTATATATTTAAATATAAATTAATTTTTACATTTTATAACTACACTAGAAATTATAACAAATGATAATATAATACACGGCTTTCCTTAATTCTCTAGGGCATACACTTCAGATCATAAGATGTTAGTCATAGTAGATAATTGGAGGATACGAGAAATCAACAATCAATTCGAAGGACATATCAATTGAATATTAACGAAGTGGTTAAGGCATGTAAGATATCCTTGCAAAAAGCATAAAAACATTTTACGAGTCATTTTTAAAGAAGACGGAAGGTAAAACATGTAACACTATTCAAGTTAAGAATGAGAACCATTAAACACTTTGTAAAATGTAAAGCAGGTTAGAAGTAGAAAAATAATCCACAAGAGAAAATAGGGCATATAATGCGAAGTAAATTAAATTTGACAAGAATGAAGAGAAAGAGATTAAGAGTAACCAGTAAAAAGAAAAAAGAAAAAAAAAAAAGAAGGGTAACAATATCAAAAACATAAACCTTCATGTTCTTTTCACAATCAGCTTCTGCTTTGGAGCTTACGCCAGATTGCAGAGAACTTTTACGTCTATTCCTGAGTAATGGTCTAATTTTTACTTCTTCGGAATTGTCAACTGCAGTATCCATCTCCATAAGTTTCTGATCGGTGGTTGTATCCATGACAAAACTGCCTGGAAGGCTGAAATTAAAAAGAATGTATTAGATCTCTGTCCTTGCTACAAAGCATATCAAAGAGAAAAATTCACAAGTTGAGAATACAAGATCCGATTAAGTGAAACAGTTTCTTATACAATCTATGACATTTAAATTCCAACTGCAACACACCAATAGACAGGAGAAACAAAATTTTACAAACAAAGAAATACAATTAAAAGATACTAATGTTGAAACTCAGAGGACTATTCTTAAGGATTATAGAAGAGGAAAGTAACAGCAAACAGAGAGGACAGATGTCATATTGAATAGTTGACACTACCTCTATCCCAAGTTAAGAAAGTATTCGTTTAAAAGATAACACAAGAGATAAGATGCAGATATAAGACACGTGATGCAGTGAATTAACAACAATCTTATCAAAGATTATGAGAGAACCTTTTGGTTGGTAGAAACTACTGGTCATTATAAAGGTTTCCACATCATTTAACACTTAAGAAACTGACTTATAGAAGGCATGAACTTATTTCGTGACTGATATTCAGAGAAGAGTAAAACGCCCCGGTTCATTAAGGGAGAAAAAAAATTAAAGTTAATTTAAAATGTTTCTAATAAGATAATATATATAAATTAAAGCTGAAATTAGAGATACCCGCAAAAGGCATACCAAATCTGGAATTATCTCTATAATCAATGCTACCTCAGATTATTGTTATTTTGAGATTTGCAGGTTTCTTATGGTTTCTTGCAATGTTCTAAAAGGCGCTAGGCGGGAGGCCGGGGGGCTCAGGCAGGATTTTTTATTTTAAGTCAATTTTAATATTTTATTTTACATTTATCCAAACAAAACAATAATATAAAACAAAACAATCTATAATAAAGACATATGCTTAAAGCTCAAACACATATCCATATTGTCAATGTCAAAGTTCAAACACAAACATACAATTATTTAAAGTTCAAACATAAACAAATAATCAAAAATACAAACTAATAGTCCCCATCTCCATATCCCTCTATATCTCTAATTTTTCTTCTCCATATCCCTCCAAGATAATGTCCCCATCGGACTCACACTCACACTCAAACGTCGTTTTGTAGCTTAGTTATTAAAAAATAAAAATAAAGAATTACAACCTTAATTTTTCCGCCTAGGCCCCGGTTAGTCCTCACCTTGCCCCCGCCTAATTTTCTAGAGAGATTTTTTGGCCGCCTTGGGCCTAGGCGAGGCGCCCGAGAGGGGCCTGACGCCTAGGCGGCAACTTAGGCTACTTTTTAGAACACTGGTTTCTTGTATAATGCTAGGGGTCTCAAATGTGTCTCAAATGATGTAGTGTTGAATAAGACAAATGGTACTTTATAATATAGTAAATCACAAGAGATGTATTCAACAAATATAATGATACCACGTCATTTGAGACACTATTTGATACAAAAAATTTGAAACCAGTATCATTATCCCTTGAGTATAAATCAAGGTAATTGACTTAGGTTCCATGTGCCAAGATTTAAATTGGGAAATAAAAGGTGCTATTGGCCACATTGCACCATATAGGACTCACTAGATAGAATTAACTCAAAACAACAAAATCTCCTTATATGCTATGGATGGTCATCTTAGAAGCTCAAAAATACTCTTTTGCCTTCCATTAGCCAGAGTTGTAGTTATTATTTGGACATTCTAAGACCTGTTTAGCCATCTAGCTTGCTTTAGATACTGCAAATAAGGGGCATTAGTAATGTTGTCGAAAAAGCACTCTTTATATGGCTAAGGCATGGGGAACAACAATAGCATGGCATGTGATAACCATTTAAAAAACATTAGTTCATCAATACTTCCAGCTATTTTTCATATGTTTTCCTTATTAAAAATCTGAAACCATCCAAGTGATACAACTAAATCAACAAGAGTTGTTAAGGTCCTTAAGGACACAAAGGAGAAGAAACAGCTAGCTAAATGTAAGATGACAACACAGCTCCAGCAAATAGGGACAGTTATATTTCATTATCTAACAGTTTTCATAAAGCAAATGGTGCTCAAAGATCAATAGCATTTCCTTAAGTAGCAATGGTTATTCATTCAGAGACACAATTATCCGAAGAAACGTGATATCTATGTTAAAAAGGTCCCGTTCCTAGAACAATAACTTGGACATTAAAATAAAATCAGAGAGAAACAGATTCAGATCTGAAGCTACATTCTAAGGCAGGCAATCTTCAAACTATTCCGTTAAGTAACCACTTTTACATTCTATAATCTCAACCCATTAAATTGGGAAAATTGAACACTAATGAGGAATATTTTCGCCCCAACAATGCGCCATTCATGGAGCACATTACAAATTTGGGTAACATAAGAGAACAAATGTGTAATGATTCACAGGCAAAAAAATTATAGGAAGTTTCCATAAACATGTAAGGATTCATACACACAAATTAGTGGAACAGAAACAATAATAGAAATCTAACCTCTTTAATGATGAAATTCTGTTGCCAAGAAGAACTACTTTATTGATAGAACAGATTGTTAAACCTAATCTGAAAAAAATAAAACCCTTTACTGACCCACCCAATTCCAAGGGCAGACCCAAATTAACCAAAGATTCAAACTTTATGATCAATTCTTTCCACAAAACAAAAGGAAGAAAATAAACAAAACAAAACAAAAGAGAACTGGTATATTCAACCTAAATTGCTCCAACAAGAATCTTAAACTCCCATGTAAACAGTTTCAACTTTTTTCCATTTTAATGAAAGGAGAAAAACAAAAATGAACCCCTAGAATATAAAATATAATTTCATGGATTTAACATTATATGATGAAAAAAAAACAAATATCATATAATTTCATGGATTTAACATTATATGATGAAAAAGTAAGAGAATTACCTCAAGAGAAGCTAAAAATTCCAGGTTGAAGTGAGGGTTTATTTTCTTTGAAATTAAATAATGGTTAAGAAACTAAGGATTATTATTATAAAAATAAGAATAATAAAACAATGACAAGATGGGGATAAGGACTAGGAAGTTGGATCTTGAGAGAGAAAATAGGGGAAGAGTTCAGAGAGAGAAAAATAAAGAGATTTTAGAGAGCGAAAGAAAGATTTGAGTGAGAGAGAGAGAGAGAGAGAGAGAGAGAAGAGGAAGGAGGTAGAGAAAGAGAGTGGCTAGCCGCGTCTGCACACAGTTTATACGAAAGTACATGGTAACTGATATTGTTGAAATCAACCAACTAACCGCATACTATAAACTTGGGGTGGTCCTTTTTTTTTTATTTTATTTTACAATTACTACAAGTATACTTTTATTCTAAATATATATTGCGGTTGTACTTTTTCAAAACGATTGCCATCTCATTTTCTACGTTTTATACGTTTCAAAGACTATTTTATTTCATAATAAAAAATTAATAATTTTTTAATATTGAATTATTAGTCCCATAAAATTATTTAATAGTTTAAAATAAGAAAAATTATTAATTTCAAATTTTTCATGGAATTATATAATCTCACATAAATAACCTTATGAATGATAAAAAAAAAATAGTCCATAAGACTATTTAAATTAATATTAATCTCCCATCATGAAATAAAATAATTTGAAGTAATATTAAATTAATATAACTAGTCCAATCTCAAGTATATTTTTTACAAACAAACGTAACCTAAGAATAATATTTTTGTATGTTTTTTGGTTGCTAGATTTGTTGTAGATTTTATTGGGAAATGGCCGATAAAGTTCGAATTTGTAATAATTAATTTAGAAAGGGATTGAATAGATTAATTTATTTTTTAATATTTTTTTGTCTCTTTTAAAATTTTAAATATAATTCTTTGGGTTATATTTGTTTGCAAAAAATATATTTGGGATTGGATTATTTAAATTAATTTAACACTACTTCAGATTATTTTATCCATGATTGAGATTAATAGTCGTTTAAATAGTCCTATGGACTATTTTTTTTTAGCATTTCTAAGACTATTTATGAGGAATTATATAATCTCATGATGAATTTGAGATTAATAGTCCTTCCTATTTTATGCTATTAAATAATTTTATGGGACTAATTGTCTAACATTAAAAAGACTAATAATCCTTTATCAATAGATTAAATAGTCCGAAATATATTTCACTTTTCACTCTCAAAGAGGAGATTATATATGAACATTTTATAAATGAAGTGTCCATATATTTCACTTATCACTATCAAAGAGTAGATTATATATGACCCATCTATTTTCGCACAAAGGAACAATTTTTTTCATATAAGAATTATAAGGATAAACTAGTTATCTACTCTTGAGATAGAAAATTATCTTGTATCACTTTTCTTGAAATGACTATAATTCACAACATATCAAGTTGACATAGCCCGCTCTTGCAGTACTTATGGGTACGTTAGCATAGCTTGAAAGTTAATTACTTGTTTTTCACTTTCAATAAAAAGATTATGTATAAAATTTTAATTAATATATATATAAGCTTTAAATTCAATTCAAGTTTATATGTATATTCAATATAATGATCAACTTGAATTAACACGATAATATAAGAATGCAAGTGAAAGTTATTTGTGCTTATAGTGTTTAATATAAATGAATATAAATATAATAATAATAATAATAAGACAAATTAAAAAATGATAAGTTAGCACAAAAATATAATCAAGTGTGTGCTACTTAGTGTAAATGAGCGATAAATATATATATATATATATATATATATATATATATATATATATATCAAATGAAGGAATAGGAATGCTATTTATAGGCAAATCATTTTAGAATGGATGGTTTTTTGGATTACTTTGAATGGAATTTGATCAAATGACACTCATTCATCCTAGTAAAATGATTTGGCATTTTGTCTCGTAAACTTATTATCCACATGGCTGGTTATAGAGGAAGGAAAAAGTGGAGTTTTGTTTTTTTGTCCTTTCTTTATTTTTATTTTACTTGTCAACTGGCAAGCATAAAGTCAACTTAAGAATTGTTTGGCAATTTAGCACACATGGTCGGGTAATGAGAGAAAAGAAGGGATGAACTTTTACTCAAAACTTATTTTTGTCTAAATATTAAATTTTAGTTCCTTTTGTACTTTTGATAAGCTAATTGCCCTTTTAAATCTTGATATATGAAATAAACTTTATTAACCAATATCATTAAATTGTTATGGTCCATAAATGAAGTTTACCAAGTTTAAAAAAACTTTGAAAATAAACTAATAAAAATATATTATAAGAAGGTATATATTTTTTTTGAGGGAAATAAGGAAGTATAAAAATATTTAATAGAAAAATAGTAATAATAATAGTATAATATCTAAATGCAAATGCAGTGTAAAATTATATTTACAGAATTCTATCCTAAATTTTCTAAAACATTTTTAATATTCTTTTTGTTAACATCGAAACTCTTAATTAAATTAGTTCCTTCAGGGGTGAAATAGAAAAGCCACCTCGAATTTATATCCCTACACCATTTTTTTATTGGGAAATATTAATTATCAGGTTTAAATCATTCAAAATCTAGATCGAATAAAAATAAATGAAAAGTATTTTTAACATTTGTTATTTGTAATGTCATCAGATTTATTTCACTGATATGTGGAATGGTTTTAGTCAAAATAAATATATAAAGCATTACATTTTTTTCCATTGAAAACAATCAAGCCATTACTATTTATGGTATGTCTTTCATTTTAAACTTAGAAAATAGCAATCTTGTTTTACAAAATGATCTTAGTATAATTAATGGACAAAGATTATCCGATTGCCAATTAGTTCATATAACTCATTTATATTGATATAGAGGTCGATGGTTCGATTCTTATTAACAGCAAGTATTAAAAATTTCTAATCGATCTATCCCTATTAATTTTAATAATTTCAACCATTACTCATATTTACTTTTCAAATTTATTTTTTTTAGTAATTTACACTTGAAATATATATAAACTTTTTTATACCAAATATTTATTTATTTATTACTAATTTAAGTGCTTTTTATTTATTTAATGCAAACTATTTTTTAAAAACTGATTATAATTAAAAGTACTAATAAAAAATAGTAATCACATTTTTCACTACAAAAAAAGGGGTCGTTGTCGACGGACAGATCCGTCGCCAATGACCTTAATGCCGTCAGCAATGACGTTATTAGTGACGGAATTATCTGTCAGCAATGTCGTCGCCCCATAGGTTGTCACCCCATTCTCCCGTTGATTGTCGTCGGTAATGACTCAATAGTGATGGACACATTGCGACGGACAGTCCATCGCCAATGATAGCATTTACAACAGAATAGTCCATTGCTGATGACTTATTATCGACGGTTAATGCCGTCGCCAATGACTTTTTTAAAAAAAATAAATTAAAGTTGCAAAATTCCCTATTTTTTTTTACATATACATAATTGTACCACAGTTTGTCACCCTATTTTTCTGTCAACTGCCGTCGACAATGACTCAACAACGACAGACACATTGGCGACGGACAGTCCTTCGCCAATGATAGTATTAGCAACGGACTTTGCTACGAACTGTCCGTCTGCAATGACTAATATAATAATAAAAATAAACAGTATTTAGAGACGAGCTGTCCGTCGCCAATGACTTTTATTTTTTAAATTGAGTTAGGTATTTGTAGCGGAATAGTCCATCACTGATGACTCATTACCGATGATTAATGCCGTCGTCAATGACTTTTTAATTATTTTTTTTTAGTTTTGAAAGTGAACACTAATGTCCTTGACCATCAAAATACTGTTATATATAAGGAAAGTCATAGAGAATATTTATGTTGCCTAATCAAATTTTTACAAAAAAGAAGAAAAATAATTTATCTCGTGTACGCCATATCTTTTTACAAGTATACACATTAAAAAAGTTATCTATATATTTAAGAAATTGATATTTTCACATCCTAATTTGATATTTTCATAAATGAATCTCATTTGATCTTGTGAAAATATCAAATTAGCTTCCACAAGTTAATTTGATATTTTTACAAGTGGCTCTCATTTAATCTTGTGAAAATATCAAATTAACTTGTGAAAATATCAATTCCGTATATTTATACTTATCATGATATTGTGTCTAGTTACTAGCAACAAAAAAAAAAGTTATTATTTCATAATATCATAGGGTCTGCTATTTACTTGCTCTTTTTTTTATTTATGAAAATTGGTATTTTTGCAACAACAAAAATAATTATTATTTTTACAAAATCTCTCGTACAAATATGGGACTCACTAATATATGGAGAGGCTTGCGATGGCATCTCTCATGCATTGATATTTACTTACTCCTTTATTTATAATTAGACTGATAACTCGTGCAAGGCACATGTTAATATTAATAATACAATCTAAAATTATAAATAGATTGATAACTCGTACAAGACATAGTTTAGTATTGATAATACAATCTAAAATTATGATGTATATCATTTGGAATTATAATTTAAGTATAAATATTATAGTATGGATGGTATTAAAGAATTGTATGTATATCAAAATCATTATATATGTTTTTTAGTACATGCTTGTAAACTTTTGAAATAATACAACAAACATACGAAAAGTTTGATATAATTATGAACATGACATACATTGTATCGGTAAAAATAATGAACTTGGGAGTAACTCGATTGGAATTAACTCGTTAACTACTTAAAATAACTCATTTAATTTAGATAAGATCTCTATTTGTCCTGTTATATATAGTAATATATTTTTTATTGTCCATTTTTTGTTGCTAACATAGTTACTCAAACTTTTTTTTTTTTTGTTCATTTTAGCCCCCGCAAGAAAGTGTCTGAGGCCCGCATCTAAGCCTGCAGAGCTCATGTTCTATCATTCATCAAATTCTGCTACATTTGTAGTACAATAAGCTATGCTTGACAATTCGTGCAATTCCAAGTCTTGGAATTGAAATTGAGTGTCAAATTTAACTAATTTTCAATTCTATAGAATTATAAATGTACTTTCAATTCTAATTCTGAAGCTTGGTATTGAGTTTCCAGAGATGCTTTTGAGTTTTGACATTCCTTATTGAAATTGAAACTTGGACTATATATTAGTAATATGCAATATATGTAAGCACATATATAATATGATGATCCATATACATCAAGGAAGTGTATTATAGTTAACAGATTTTCGAATTTGAAGCTTGAAGATGGAAATAATGGTGATAATGATCAAGAGAAAAAGGCCAATGAAAGAGGCGAGCATTGCGCCGGATCCATGGTCGCAAAAGGTGTCGAATTTGTCACAAATTTTGTTCCACCTTGCATGTGAGTTACCTTTCCTGCCTAGCTCACCCATGAAAGCTGCTGCAGTTGCTCCACCGGATACTAGAGCCACCATAATCTACTCCGACCAAAAAATATTTTTCAGAAGAAATTAAACTTGCGACAATATATATATTTATTGAGGGCATCTCTTCTCGATTTTAAGTTGGATGCTTCAACATGATATTGGAGTTAAGATCTTTATTATCCTCTTAATATTTTGTTCACTAAAATAAATATTTAAAAAAGTCTCATCTTTTAGTACCGACTGATTTTAAGTTGAATGTTTCAACAATATATTTAACTTTTCAATATCTTTAAAACGTCTTACAAAATAAAATAGAGTCGATTTTTGTGAAATTCAAAAAAAAATATTAGGTAAATCTCATCGATCGTATTGTCTTTAAGCAAGCTGTGATCTGGATCTTGTATTATGTCAAAGGGTGGTGGCAGCTCAACAATTTCTAACCATGGATTGTTGAGCTCACGTTTCTCCAATGTTAAAATACTACTCGTATGACTTTTTTTGAAAAAAATTGAGTTTAAAACAACTATAGTATTATACCCTCGGTTTAGGTGGCAGCTGGGGCCTGAGAGTATTTGAATTTGATACTTACAATGTCTAAAATTGGAACAATTGCAAAACGGAGTCCCTTGAAGTCATACTTGTGTCCAAGAAATTCCACAGCTAACATCAACAAGTTATGGAAACTGACAATGCTATTAGCTATCACGAAATACCTGCAAGTATCAACAATTCAAATTTCCAGTTAAGTAGAAGTAGGCATGTCCATGCAGACTTGGGGCTAATAGCCATGGATGATTCGATTAACAATTAACTTCCTCTATTCTAAAATTATGAATAAATTCTTTTAATCCGTTTTAAAATTAAAGAAACCTTCGTTTAAAACCTATAAAGTGACATTACATTGCTAATTTGACATTATTACTTTCTCCTACATTTCATTGTCTATCCTTAACTATTATTTCTGTTCTTAAAGAGTCATTTTTTTATTGATGATAATATATAATGACATCTTTTCTCAAGTATAACCACCATTAATTACTAAACCGCACACATTATATTATATACAAAGATAAACGTGAAAGAATAATATTACTCTTAAAATTTGCTAATGAGATTTTTTTGGGGGACAGAGAGTGTGATATTAAGGGTCCATTTAAAAATATAATTAAAGTATAAATGAATATTTAATTTTGGAATAGGGGGATCGGATCGGAGTAATTAATTTACTAGGAAGAAAGAAAACATACACAAATACCGGGGTGTGTTGGAACTTAGCAGTGAGGGTGGCTTTAATAGGGGTGCTTCCAATAGTGGCAACCACAAAAGTGTTGGTCTCTTTGTTAAGTGCCATAACAATTGTTGCCGCTGCTGTGGCTACAAATGCAAGAATCCTCAATAATGGAACCACAAATCCCTTTGCCTTTCTCACCACTCCAACTTCTTTTTTCTCTCCATTTTCTACAGCCATAATGTGTGTTTTTGTGCGTGTAAGAGAAATAAGAATGGATGAATATATGGTGTTATTTTGTAGGGATCATTCCTACATATATACATACATGCATATATATATATATATATATATATGTATGTATGTATGTATATATATATATATATATATATATAAATGTGTGTGTGTGTGTGTGTGTGTGCGTGTGTATATGAACATTTTGTTAAGTCAAGTAAGAAAAGTGTATGTGTTGTGAGTTTATGGGTGTGATTTCTTTGGGTAGTCTAACCAAACAACCACTTAATTTACCATGTCCTTGTATAATTAATTTGGTGTTGGTTGCTGAGAAAAAGTGAGGTCTCAGCTAATGAAATAAGGTGAGAGACGGATAGACTGGTGGAATTGGGTAGACAAATCTTCAATAAGTAAATTATTATTATTATTATTATACAAATGGCTCCACCAACAATAAATAAAAATAAAAATGATCAACAATATATAACTCAGATTTACTTTCTTTAATATTTACGTTGTTATATAATTAATTTACAGTACTGGGTAAGTAAACAATAATTGACAAAATGAAAGTAAAATTGAATTTTTTTTCATGTTGTTGACCACATAACTCACAAACAAATAGGACCTTTTTAGTCGGTGGAGGTGCCGATATCTTTTTTGGCTATTCATTCAAGCATAGCTTACTGTGAATTTGTCCAATATAATTTAGCAAAAAAAAGAATTTATCCAATATTCGATACGTGCACTCTATGACGTCTAAATTCTATAATCATTGAAAAACAAAAACTGTGAAAGTATGAGATTGGCTGGAAATTAATGAGAATGGGAATTTTAAATTTCACTAGTCCAAATTTAAATATACATTTATTTTTGTTAGTATGTCCCAAGATTAGACACACACACACATATATATATATAGGGACCGGTCCCTAGTCAAAGAAAGATGTGAGTCATTTTTATTTAACTCAATCTTATCCGTATGTTGTAATATCTAATAACACACATATATATAGGGATTGATCCATAGTTGAATGGGGATGGGAGTTATTTTTATCCAACTCAATTTTATCCGTCCGTTACAATATCCAATGACTTAGAAAGGAGTATACCATAAAACAATTTGTAACATATCCGCACAATTATTTTGCGGTATATTACCCACAAAAAAAAATATCCTTCTTATGTCTCGCAAATTGCGTGTTTGGTCTTTTGACAATTCTGGAGCTTTTGCAGTTAAGGTTGTAAAATGAACCAAACGATTCAAACTCTATTCATACTCACTTTATTAAAAATTTAACTCGAACTCGACCCAAAATATAAACGATTCAAATATGAAAAAATTTTAAAATTTAATAAATTACTCAAATCTCTTTAAATTCTAATTTTTTATTAATACTCGGATCATATTCACTAAAAAAATTCAAACTGCTCAGACTTAATTCGAGATCTTACTCAACTCGATAACTAAACGAATCTCAATCAAATCTTATTTCTTACTCAATAAATTTTATAAATAAAATTTGAACAACTTAATATTCTACTCGATTTGTTTACACCCTTATTTGCAGTCACCTGAAAAGTGGGGTAATTTTATTTTTTTTCTTTCTGTGAATTCTTTCTCACTAATAGCATAATTCAAAATAAAATTTTCATAATTAATTTCATCAAATTAAATCCATGTACAAATTTCAATAAATAATTTCAAAATAAAAATAAACTAATATCAAAACCATAATTCAAAAATATCAAAGTTTTCACAATTAATTTCTACATACAAAAAATGAAACTAAGTTCAAAAAAGAACAAAATAACATTAATGCAGTTTCTGCAGCAGATTTTGTTGCTTTTTTTTTTTGTAAAGCTTTATATTTTGGGATCTCCAAAAATATACATATGAAGGCATAAAAGTACATCACCAAAACTATAGTAAAATATTTATTAAGAAAAAAAAAGGTGTACATTAATCACATATTCTGAGCATATTATTCAATAGTGTAATCACACAATTGACTCATCACCCTCCTAACCACTACTCCTGAAAACTTGCATCTTCAATTTAATAAATCAATGAAACATTATCATATCCTGTTATGCACAAAACATTTCCAAATCCATTTTTCCAACTGAGCAAGCACATATAGATTTAAACTTGAATGCCTTAAGGCTTGGATCAGTATCGCTATGTTGTGACGCCAACAACAACATTGCTCACCTATAAGATTTATATCCATCAGTCTAATTGGCCTTCCGTGGATAATAACTGAAAAGGAGTAAATCAGAAAAACGAGGTGACGGTAACAAAAAGCTTACCAGTTTGCCACTTTCATCGACAGACATGGGATTCTGAACGACAACTGTTTGACTCTGAGAACGTGGTGGTTCCTGCAGCAGATAAGACATTCAGAAGATTAGTCGTACATCAAACATGCAGAACAGCAGCGTATAAACGCAACACAAATTAGAGCGCACTGTTGAAGTAGGGGATGTTGTTGCAGATGTAGCTATCCCACCAGGAAAAGGGAAACTTGCATTACCCATCTGCATGTAAAGCATATGCTAAATGAAGTAACATACGAAATTCTAGAAATGGCATCACTTCCTGGATCCAATAGCAATATGACAAGTCTAAAATTATTTATTCATTCATTCATTAAATAAAGCTCTCTCATGGATTAGAAGATTCCATTAAATACGAATAGAGTTTCAATTGAAAGAAAATCATACAACTTTAGGAATTATAACTCATAAAATCCTTTTAAACTTGCAATTACCTCTCATTAATCTTTTTCCAAGTGAACAAGCAATCGTGAATTGTCGAAACATGTAATTTGATATAAATAATAGTGAATTAGCAACCAATGTTAGGAAATTTATCTCCAATAATTAAAATTTATTGATAAATCAAAGGATGGAGGTTAGAGCCCTTCTAGTTGTATAATAGGACCATAGCCTAATAATGTACAACTCAGTGCAACAAACATCTGTGTCTGTATTGCAACTTTGCAAGTATAGGCAAGCACTTGTTAAGGAACAGAAGCAAACCCAGAACTGTATAAGCACCAATATAATTGGGCATCAATAAATCTTAAATTTTGCAATCCAAGTATTTGGACCAAAACTTACTAATCAAAAAAGTACTAAAAAAAAAAGTGATCTGCAGTTTGATAAGAAGAATCAACATCACAACATACAGCATCTAATGGAGATGTATCTCAAACATATATATCACTAAAGGAAACCAAATGCATCCTTCAAATCATTAAACCGTCCAAGGCTTTCCCATACAAAAGCACAAAAGGAAAAAAAAATAACAACTAGAGAATCCAAATCAAACTTAAAGGCAGACTCCTAAATAACTCAAAAGCAACAAGTAGAAAATTCATATATCAAATTATGGATCTAAAACAATTTAGAGAGGGAGAAAGAGAGAGAACTCACATTAACATTGGTTACGTAGTGACAAACGGCACATTTGACTGATGGAGCTCCATATGGATACACAAGTGTTGTACGGCAATTGCCACAGTTAATGTGAGCAACATTTGATGCTATTCATCAACAAAGAGGAAGCACAAATTCAAAGAGAAGCAGTTAGTCAGTGAGCTGAAGATAGAAATATAAAGGGGGGAAATGCGCACAAGAGGCAACTTGTATAAACCATCATGCAACATAGGAAAAAGGAAAATACTTAAATAGTGATACAAGAAAACAGACGGTCCCTTTAATAAACACACAACAATTTTCCAGTAACACCCCCACCCCCCAAAAAAGAACAAAAATTATAGTAAAAAGGAGGAAAGAGAGTTTTTTTTTTTTGAGTTATTTTTTTGTGTGAGATGACATCATTACTACACTTCCTAAAATGCCAATTACAAGAGTAAACAATTAAATCTGCTGCGGACCAAACATGATGTTCTAGCCATGACTCAAATCATCAAATTCCAAGAATATTATCTTTGCACATTAAAGAAGCCACTCCTCACCTAGCACAAAGTTCACTGTGTGACAGCACGAGCATCTCACACTCGTAGCTCCGCGACTATACATCAGCAATGTACGGCAACCTCCACATATTAGTTGGGACATTTCCATTCCTGCAGATTTTGCAATGACATGGGTGATACAGCAGCAAAACTGAAAACTGAATACTTTTAGGTAAAATGCATCATATTGATGAATGCTCAGTAGCAGACATAGCCTGAAAATGATGTGAACTCAAATTCATAATTAGCCTCCATGACAACCTGATGAAGCAGTACCCTAGGTAGGGTTGTCAAGGAACTAATTCGTGAAGATCTAGACAGATCCGAGTTTGACCAATCATCAACTTGAAGATTCAAGATCAGAGTTGAATTCAATTGAGCTTAAGCAATCAAAACTGAATACAGATTCAATTATGAAATATAGTATAAGATATATAACTCAGAAAATAAAATTCATAATCAGATCCAAATCTTAATCAGATTAATCAAACCAAACTCTATCTCACCCAGTTATAAATTACCTACAATTCAAATTTGAATCCCAGATCTTAACAGGCACTAAAAATGGAATCCTCAAGGATCACATTTGAATATGTAATCGAATAATATTCGACTCAATGACAGTCCTAACTCCTATTCTCTGGGATTGCTCTTCTTGCATTTGGAACATAATATTTATCAAGTAGACAAAATAATACAAGTCAATCATGTTTACTACAGGCATTTTACAAAACTAATCAAAGAATTCTTTAACATGTGTTCCCAGCTTAAAAAACAAAATTTCCTTCTTCATAACATCTATACAGGATGGACTATATATATGTGTGTGTGTGTGTGGGCAATGCTTCATATCAAGTACTTGTTATGGAACAAAATAGGACAAATAGCATTCTATACCATCCGCCATAGGAACCAACGATTGAGATTAAAAAATTGAAACCCGTCGCCCGCTACTAATAATACCAAATGATTAAAGCATTCGCTACTAATAGTAGCGAATGATATTAGTTACATCCACTCCTATTAGTAGCGGATGGTTTACGTCCGTTACTATTAGGATACTAAATAAATTTAATTCTCTCATCCGCTACTATTAGTAGCAGATGATATTTTTGTAACTTTAATTTGGGCCGTTGTTTGATATATTGGACGCTAATGATGGTGTTAGCTCTATCTTGCTCCATAGCAAGATCATTCCCATATATATATATATATATATATATATATATATATATATATATATATATATATCATTAACCACAAGTAGAAGCTTTCATATTTGCAATTATATTAAAAAAAACGTGATAGACAATACCTGGAGGTGGAACTAAAGTAACTACATTGCACAATGCACAGCAAACGTTTGCAGCTCCTCTTGGATAAAGAAGAATAGTCCTACACCCATTGCACACTAGTTGGCTCTGCATAGCTGTAAAGACAAAATAATCCACATGTTAAGGATAAATACTAGGAAGTGGGAACACTTTTTTACGCCAATGAACTGCCGTATCCCCGCATTGGATACACCGATTCTCTTTGGGATTCTCCCTTACTTGATAACTTATGTGTTTTGAATTATCTCTAATTAATTTGTTATTCTTATGACTTCAAACATTAAGATTATATTCCTTTTTGGATTTTTTTTTTTGTTTTTTTCTTGTAGTAACTATTTTGTTGAATGTTTTATCATACATATATAACTACATATAAATATCTAAACACTTAATAATAAAATATATGTCGAATCCCCCACATCCGAATCCCCATAGTTTAGGATTTGGTGAATCGTCATATCCCCGTACAACGCATGCATATCCCTACACCTGTATCCGTGCTTCTTAGGATAAAAATTAGACAAAAGATTATTAGGTTACAAGTGAAATGCATTTATCGATTTCAAAGGAGAGGAAAAATAAATTGGAAAAATTATAATTAAGCACCTCAGCTATAAAAAAAAAGTTAAAAATATAAAAACAACTCACTTTAAAATTCTAAATCATGGGCATCTGATGAACAAACTTAGGGAACTTGAGTTCCAATAAACATGCTAACAGGTGAAAGTAATGGAATCACGATATATATAGTACTGCATGTACTTCGATAATCTCAACCAAAGAAGTTCAAATAACAAATTGACAGGCCCATATAAAGACAAAATGAATAAAAGAAGTAGTAGAAATTATAGCAAACGTGTCCTTTACTTGAACACACAAATCCATTATCCATGTAACTTAATTTCTTTTTTATTTGTGGCCATGCCAATCCACAACTTCTGTTTGACTCTAATTTCCTATTCCATTATAGCAGTAGATCAAGAAAGAATACATATCACCCCCATCAAATACATGCAAACTGCACCAGTGGACTTTTCATGGGAAGCAATCCCCACCCAATAGCCAATCCCAACCCACCAAGGGTACAAAACAAATAAAATACCAAACTCAAAAACCATTGAACAAATTCCCTTCGAACATGAAGACACTAAGGCTTTACATATTTTTTGAGAAACTGACTAAGAATTCTCGCCACTCAATGAACCAAGCTAGCCCTACGTATTACGAAAGTAAGTACTTAAGAGTCTGTGGAGATCATGAATCATTGCTCTAATTCCCTATATGTGCATATGTGTGCGCGCATATATATATATATATGGAGCCAATCCGCAGCACATAGTGATTATAAGATCTTATCTGGTCACCAGATCTTACACCGTTCATTTTAAGATATGGCGACCGCAATTTAGAAACATAACTCTTCTATCAGCTCGTTGTACCACAACACAGTGTTGCAGTAGGAAACTCATCTCCCGCAACACTGTGTTGTTATAGAAGAGTTGTGTTTTGAAATTGTAGCTACTAAATCTTAGAATGAACGGTGTAATATATGGTGGTCATAAAAATTACTATAGCTACAGTTTGTTATGGATCAGGTGATACAAACTTTAGCCCCTTTGAACCACTTTGAAAAGTTAGCTATCCAAGAGGAGAAACTAGGGTCCATATGTCCCACACTAAGTTACATTTGTACCCAGCTATGGCAGCTCCACCCTAGTGACATTGACTCGACACCCTTTGCACCTATCAGTATTTTAATTCGGTTTCTAGGTAGCCCTTTCCACAGGTTTCCCTTTTCACAAGTTGCCCGTACGTGCCCCAACCCACAATCATGGGCTCTCAATGAAAGCACCAATGATACAAACCTTTAACCCCTTTAATCCACCTTAAAAAACTAGTTATCCAAGGAGAGGGGCTAAGATCTATATCAACCCACATCAAGTAACATTTGTAACCGATGTGAATATTCCTTACAGTTTAGTATGGAGTCCGTGTCATCAAGTTCTTATATATATATATATATAATCTGCCATTCTAGTGATATTTTTGTTTCTCAAATGTTCTCTTTCTTTCTATAATAATAGGGATCCTTTTTGCTTTTTTTCCTTTTTAATTACACTGATAGAGAATAGTAAAATATGTAGCTATGAAGATTAACTACTTATATATAGTCATATCCATGCCTTATAAACAGCAAAAATGATAGAGTGGTAAACATAGATATATTTGCTAGCACACTTCATTCACAATAGAAGTACTTGTTCACAAAGTCCCTACACAAGTGTAGTCAAGCCAGCTCAAGTAGATGCAAAGGCAGGCATTTTGCAACGTAACTTGGAGTCTTGGAATTCACACGAGTTTAAAATTTCCGCAAATAAAAATCCTTAACGGGCACTTGTCCCTCTACAGATGTGTAGAGGAATTTAATAAAAGAAAAAAAAATCAAAAGCTTTTGTAGTTAATCTAATTCTTTTCAAGATTCAATAAACAAGATAAACGTGTTTGAAAAAATTTCATTGCACAACACCCTATCCAATTGTTTCGTGTACTGAGATTAGTAGATCCTTCACAGCTTTTGTAGTTAATCCAAGTCTTTTCAAGATTCAATAAACAAAATAAACATGTTTGAAAAAATTTCATTGCACAACACCCTATCCAATGGTTTCGTGTACTGAGATTAGTAGATCCCACCTCCATCAGTATTTGGACTATTAGAATTATGAAATCATAAATAAGATAACAATTAGTAAATGCTTCCAGAAAACATTATATCAGACAATAACAGTAATCCCAACAACAAACAAATTGTCCAGATCAAAAAATTCAATCTCATCCAACACAAAATCATCAACAAAAAGAAAAATTAACAACAACAAAAATCTTAAACAGCTTTACCTATAATTACAACGATGCAACACCCAAACAAATCTACAACAGAAAAATAAAAAAATTCAATTGAAAAATTGAATAAAGATAAATAATTACCCATGAGAAAGCCTTGAATAAAACTGTGCGGTAGAAAGAAAATCTAAGACCTTCCGAGATTAGATTGGAATTTTATTAGGGAAAAAGAGAAAATCTCAGACCTTTCAAGATTGGAATTTGATTAGGGGAAACGGGAAAGGGAAAATAAAAGGGGATTGGATTGGAAAATGGATTATGTTCTTCTCGTTAAAATTTGGGGAGTCTTTTCCTTTCTCTTAATTTATGTAATTTTGGGAAAGGGAAATCTAGAATTTTTCAACGAAGAAGAACATAATCCGAAACTTCCTATCGACAATTCCAATCTGATTTCCTCTGGTCAATTCCTTTTTCACTCGACTAAGGTGGTTCGGGTTTTCCCTAGGTGGAGCCGGGCTAGAAAGATACGTGTTACCTTCTTTTTAGGCTATTTTTTAATTTGGAATTAAAAAAATTATATTTCTTCGATACAACAAAAATATAGTTTCCCATGTCAATGTTTTTTGTTCCCTGAGAAGAATTTATTGTCAAGTGATAATAATATCACATGACACAATATTACAAAGTTTGAAGGTGAGATTTTTTTTTTTTGTGAAAATAAGAAGGAAAAAAAAAATTAAATAACAACTTCACAAAAATAATACAAATTAAGGAGTGAGTTTTGTATTTTAATTATGTTTTGATACATACTATAAAGACTTAAGGTTAGTATAAAATTTAAGAATATTAACATCATAAAATTTGGATAGGCTTGTAGTGGTTCAAGATGACCTAGCTATACTTTCCAAACAATATATTTAAACCTTGGTTTGGACAAATTGACCCAGATTATTACTATAAATATTGTTAGTACTTGTATTTATGTGCCTTCTTTTTTTGATTTGATTATAATAATGTTATTAATGCATATTTGTAAAACAAATGGAGTTTGTAAAGTCCTTATGAAAGTTACTATGTAAAAGGACTTAGTTAGAAATCAAATTTGTTAGGTTAATTTAAATCGTAAAATATAGATAAATAATCATTATAATAGCTGAAAATGTCCAAGCCAGTCTAACATTCCGTTGAGCAGAAGTCAAAGACACTCTAAGATTACAAAGTAAACAAATGTAAAGAAAAATGTCAGATCGTAGTGCCACTGTAAATAGAAAGGTATATATCATTGAGTAGAGTTACTCAACAATCAGATGATCAATTTTACGATTTAAGGACAGTTCAATCAAAAATCGTAGAGTGTAGAATATTGACATGTTAGCGACAGGTCTACCATAAACCTTAACATACACTCTTTAAGGTTGATCTTTAAGTATGTTAGGGATAAGGATAAGAGACAACACAGCTTTATCTAGCAACTATATGTGCAATGACAAATACACGCGTCTACTACTGCACCAAACATAATACATTTGAAATCGACAAAAAGTGGTCCAGCAAACAACTATTCAAAGTCAAAGGAATAACATTTTGACAAGTATCCCAGATAAATTGGAACAATGGTAATAATACAACGGGCAAATTTCAATGAGAGTTTATAAAAGGATTACTACTACAACACTGAAAACAATGATTAATCAAGAATCAAGCGCTAAAAGTTCAAGTGTTCAAAAAACTCCACTCTATGATTAAAAAAAAATTAATATGTTGCTAAGTCATTTGAAGAAAACTTTAAAACTACTTAGCAATAACACAACCAACAATCATTTCCTTGTGTTTACAAATCTTAGTGATCTTTTGTATAGCCAAGTCTTAATGACTGGCTAATTCTTAATGAATCATTTGTTGTATTGGTTATAAGTGAACATTGGTTATTTGTAACCCTCATCTTTAGTGAATCACACCTACTCGCAGAGTAAAAGAGATAACCAAGAGACTTTTGTACTCCGAACTTCTTAAAAATTCATTGTTATTGACTGTCTTTACATCACTGTTTATATTATTTAGTTACTCTACGATTTTATAATGTGACTAGTTTATTAAATTTACACTAAATTTAGAACCTGATATTTTTATTTAATCATTAAAGGGGGTTTTCAAAACATATTTTCGTAGTGTAATTTAAGTTAAATCAACCTGTTTAATTACTTGGTAACTTAAATCTTTAAAAAAAATTCAAAGGATCTATTCAACCCCCCTTCTAGATTTCTTTAGTGCATTTGGGAATAACAAGTAGTATCAGAGTTGTGTTCTCATTTAAACTAGTTTTACAGCTTGAGTAGATTCATAACACTTAACTAAATCAGTTCTAAGTTTGGTGGTAGAAACAAGTCACTATTATGTAATAAAGATAAATTTATTAATTAAAAAAATTGTATACAACTATATATGGATACTATAAATTATGAGCTATATAATGATGTGCTCAATGGTCCTTATGTTCCAACAAAGCTTGCTCCAACTCCAGAATATCTAAATAAGGTTGTTGTTAAACAAAGAATGGAGCGGACAGACAGTGAGAATAGGCTGACAGCATTGGATAAAAGAGCTAAGAACATCATGTTCATGACTTTTGAGGATGAACTTTTCGAGAATGTTGTCAATCTCATACTTATGCATGAAGGAACTGAGTAAGTGAGAAAGAATAAACAGTCACTTCTCATTCAACAATATAAAATATTTTCTCATAATCCTAGAGAAGACATTGCTACTATATATCACAATCCTAGAGAAGACATTATTGCTATATATGAGATATTCAACATCCTACTCAACTCGCTAAGAGTATTTAGGAAGGTTTACCCCAACAAATATGTCAACTTCAAGTTTATAAGAGCTCTACCCAGTAAGTAAGATGCAAAGACTACTGTCATTAAAGAGCTCAAGAATTTGCATGAGATGACATTATAGAAGTTCTATGGTAACTTCCTAATATATGAGCTAAATGTTAGTTCACGTGGACACAATAGAGATCTAGAAGGGGGGGGGGTTGAATAGATCATTTAAAAAAAAAATTTACTTTTGTAACGAAAGCATATTAGTTATAAAGTGATAGAATTAATTCAAGCACAACGGATTTTACTTTTAATAAACCCCTTAAAGAAATATGAGCCATTTCAATTTAGTGTGTTAATCTAGTATGGGTGAAAGCAGATATTGTGCAGAATATAAAAGACATAAAGTAAATGACACAAGAGATTTATAGTGGTTCGGAGACTGAATAACTCCTACTCCACTCTTCTACTTGACAGTAGGAAATCCATTAAGATTTAGTCCTCTGGACTAGGAGACTCTTGCCCTCATCAAAGCTAGCAGCTTTGGTTCCTTTAGTCACATTAAGACTAGGACACTCTTGCCCTCATCAAAGCTAGCAGCTTTGGACTGTAGACTAAGTCCAGCAGACTTAGAATCTCTTGTACCCTTCGGTACTCAACAAGTCCAGCAGACTTGATTTCTTTTTAGCCACTCGGGCAAGGATCCTTTGACCATCTTTTCTGTGTTGGATGCTTGTTGGGTTGTGCTGCTAAGATAAACTTTGATCTTCTTTATCTTCTGGTACTTAGCAGCTGCTTGTGATCCATCATTGAATGCTGCTAATGTTTGTCGTTGATATTCTCCTTCTTTCTTATATTCAGCAACTACTCAAGATCACCAAATGTGCTGCTAGGCTTTTGCACTTCAGCTCCTTTGATACTTGACAACTTCTCAAGATGAACTCCTGAGATGACTGTGATGCTTCTTCTTTTTGGTACTCAGTTGTTCCTTCTTATCATAGACAGTTTATTGCTTCTCGAGATGGGCTTCTGAGATGACTGTGATGCTCCTTCCTTTTGGTACTCAATTGCTGCCATGTATGTATCAAGTTGGCATTTAAGCTTCTATCTTCCATGTGCCTAGCAGCTCCGAACACTTCTCTTGTAATAGAGTTATATCTCTATGTCTCTCTCAATTCAGTGTTAGTGTTCTGATGGATCGTAGAGTCCTTCAGCATATTCATTCTGTTTCACTCTACGATTGGTTGTTGTCTTCTATCATCTCTCTTGTATATTTTCTAACTTCAACAACTTCTTTATTTGTTCGTCCTGTAAGCCTTTATATCTCTGAGCATATATTACCGTTGAATGAAATCTTGTTTGTTTCATTTGGCTTTGTGCAGATCCTTAATATCTTCAATGTTGACTTTCTTGCTGCTTGTGTCAGTGCTTTTTCCTTTTCTGACATGTTCTGATATATTAACCTGTAGCTCAGCTTCCTCTGAATTTAGTCGTTGCTCTCTCAGAGTTGTTCATCAAAGATTATTATATTCTTTGCTAGTTAGTCTTCTGATTCATCAATAAATGTTTTCCTTGACTTTAAGAATCAGCTGCTCTGCAGGCTCTGACTTGTTGACTTGTCTTCTTTATCACTGTAGAGATGTCAGTCTCGTGTTCTTCCCAGTCTTTGAAGTGAACAGGTCTTTTAGAGAATATGATCGTTGGGACATAGTCTTCTGATTTCTTGAGCCTGATACAAGATACTAAAAATCTTTGTTCTGACACTCAGTACGCATTAGTCAGTATACTGATAATACTGACTTTTTCAACAGCAGATGCCTTAGAAGTGTTGATGTGGGTGTTTCTGAAGTAATAAACAACCCATATAGAGACTACTGACTTAAGTGCTTAGATGTCTTCAATCGGTGCTGGCACTTAAGTACTCAACGATTAATCCGGTTGAAACTACTTACTTCTGATCGTTGAGTCATCTGTAGATCTTGCTATGTAGCTCTACGATCTTTGTCTGACTTTACTACTTCTACGATCTGAACCGAGTCTTGCTGTCCTGACGATATGCTACTCATGCTTCGTGATCTTCATTTTGCTTTATGTATATAGAGCATTAGTAGGATCTGGTTTAAACTCTGTCAGGTGCTTTCATATCGTAGAGGACTGCTCTACGTACTTTAGTTTTGCTCGAACTGCTTGGTTCATAAGTCATAGAGGACTGTTCTACGAACTTCAGGTGCATTCCCTGTTGTAAGATCAAAGGATGTTTATGACATGTGGCGTTAGAATATCTTCATCTTGATTCAACGATTGTGTGAACGTTGAACTTCTGAGCTTGCTTTTTCACTCTACGACTCAGCTTTGCTACTTTACAATCTTTACTTATGGTTTAAGTCATAGTGCCATCGTAGAGTTATGATTTGAACTGTTCTACGATCTCAGTTAAGTCTTGATGCTAGATGTACGAGATCTTCGTTCAGTTTGATTGTTAGCTCAAGGACAGCCTTCTGAATAATCCTTACGAGGATTGCTGTCAAGACTCTGAATACTTGTGTAGAGATTGCTCTTTGATACTGCTTGGTTCGTAGACAAGATTTTGAGAATCGTAGAGTGACTGTTTATATGAACTCTACGATCCCGAGAGTTAGCTCTACGATGCTGAGATAACTCTACGATCTGCCGAGAAGACTCTTTAATTTCCTGAGCCTTGTTCTGCGTTAATATGGCAGACTCTACGATCTTCCTGGAAGACTCTACGATTTTCCTTTGAGTGATTTCATAAGACTTCTATCTGAATGACTCTTCACTTCTCAATCAGTCTTTGCTGATGGAGTTGGTGCTTGGATCTTCTGTTTGCTTGCCTGTCATTCAGGGTCTTCATACTGATGATCTTTAAGCAAATACTCTATGATTCTGCTTTGTAAACGTGAGTGTATGACTGGCTATGCTGATGACTTGCAGACCCTACGATCGAGTGTAGTCAACGATTCTTGCTTTAACTCTCTTGCCAGATTGCTGTTCTTTTTGATCGATTAGGCCTATCTATTACATTTTAAGATCAGCCTAACAAGTTTGATCTTTCTATCTATAGTCCTTGTACATAGTGATCTTTTGAAGGACTGTTCAATGCTATTAACTCATATGAGATCAACTTAACAGATTTGACCTTGTCAATCTAAGTCCTTAGAACATAATGTCTATTAACTATTAAGGACTTTACATCTTTCATCAATGCAGACATATTTGCATATTAATTCATTTATCTTTTAAAACACAACATCAAATCTTATAATTGAGAAATATCATTCACATTCATATTCCAAACAATCTCCCCCTATTTGATGATGACAAAACAACAATACTAGATGCTTATGCAATTGATGAATGATTCTTACTATACAGTGAGCTACTGTATTACTAGAGCAGAAAATATGAATGTCATTGATTGAATACTTAAATACAGATTACACAACATCTAAAACACTGGATCCAGATCATACTATTTCAGTTTGAGATGTACCTTCCTTTGTATTTGTATGTCTTCTGAATGATCTACATTGTTGCTGCTCCCCCTCAGCTGATGACTTCATGTCTCCCCCTCAGCTGATGACTTCATGTCTTCGTCTGGCTCCCCCTCAGTTCTTGCCTTCAAGGCTTCCTTTGCCTGTTTTCTTTTCTGCTTCTTCTTGCTCTTCTCCTTTAGCTTCATTCGTTTCATCCTGATCCTCTTTCTCTTTTTCTCCCCCTTTTTGTCATCAATAGTCTGAGAGAGCTGCTGGAAATTTACCATGAGCTGCTCGACCAGGTAGGATGTGTTTCCAATTTCAATCTTTAGATCCTGCTGAGTGAGCTCAATGGTCTGAGACAGAGATTGATTTAAATTCTCTATCTTTTCCGAAAGAGATGCAATAGATTCTTCATTGTTCTTCAGAAGTTTTAGAATTTCTTTCTGCTGATTTTCTGATGACTTCTGATTTATCTGATCTTGTTGAAGAAGCTTGAAAGATATGTTTGAAAAAGATGCTTGCACTTCTTTGTAGAATTCTTCTGCTCCAGATATAGCCTCTGCTGTGGTAGAATTCTTGAAGATGTTCTCAAGAGCGGTGATTGTATCAAAGAAATCATTGTTTGATGATGAAGGAATATTAGAGGGTGATTTGCTGGGAATATTTGGCTGAGACTGGTTTGTTGCAGTCGTAGAGTCAGGATGCTTTACGGCCCTTGACTCTACGAGTCTATTTTTCTTCTAACTTTCACCTTGATTGATCAACAGTGAATAAGGAATGAATATACTTTCTGCATGACGGTAAGTTTTGAAGTGTTGGACATTTTTGATCAGCAGAGTTGGAAATGATTGAACTCTTGGGAAGTTCTGAGAAACCAACTTTAGATTAGGAAAGTAAGTATAACACCAACTGATGAAGCTCGTATCTCTGAAACAGATAGCTTTTAACCAGGGCATCCAAGGGTAGAACCTTCTTAACTCCTGACCCTTATGATCATATAAAACTGTGGTTCGATCGAGCTCGATGTCTTCAAACTTGCTCAGTAAATCTTCCATGGTTATTGAAGCTACTCTGATTTGACCATTGCCGTGATCAATCCATTTGTTTGTCAACATGGCTCCTGGCTTTTCAACTGCTTCCAATATAATCCTTCTTCGAATACTTGATGGTGAGGCTGCTGGAACATGATGATTAAGACTTTCAGAGCTCGAGTCTTCTTGATCTTTATCTCCGAATGTTGTTTCCTTTCCTTTCCCTTTGTCAGAGTCTTTAGCTTTAGAAATTGATTCCTTTGAAGCTTTGACAGGTTCAGCAGTTGTTTCTTCTAACTATTCTTTATTTCTCAATGTTCCACTAACATCGTCTTTTCTTACTTCATCAACTGTTTCTGCAGTAAACATTTCTTTACTTCCAGATTTTGACTCACTTGGAGTCACATTTTCTTCAACAGGTACCTCCTTGCTTTCATCACTGAGATTAATGAAGTTAGGTGAACCATCTCCTGCCTTTTTATTCCCCAGAGATTTCATCATTTGTTGAAGACGAGCACTTTGTCTTTTTGCAGGCTTGATCTTTTCAGTTTTCAACTTCTTGAGGGATGATTTTGGTGAGATGAATCCAAATGATAGAGACTCATCAGATGAATCATCTTTACTTGTACATGCTTTCCTTTTTCCTTTGCTTTCCTTCGAATCTTTCTTGGTGATGCTAGTCATCCTTAACCTCTTATTTTTCATGGGATTCTTCTTCCAGTTGTCAAATAGTTTAGGAGACATAACTTTGTGGACATTCAAAGCCTCTGTAATGTTCTAGAATTTCCACATCTTTATTAATTAAATTATTAATTTAATTTCCAACGAGTTATTTTTACGAGATTATTTAAATCTTTTTATGTGATTAATTAATTATGTGATTAAATAATTATGTAATTAATTACTAAAATTAATTAAAGGGGGTCACTAATATGTTATTAAATTAGTGAACAAACCCTAAAGTTTTAATATCAAATTAATTGATAAGTTTCCTATTAATTAAATATTCAATTAAATTGAATATAATGAGTGAATTAAATATAATAAATTAATTAATATGATTATTAATTAATGTAAATAATGTGAAATGTTAATAATAATATTTATTAGTCCATTTAGTAATTTAATACTAATGGGTTAGAAGATTTAATTATTTATTCAATCTAATTATTTATTTAATCATGGATTGAATAATTAATGTATAAATTATTAAATTAGCCCAACATGGGTCAATTAGTAGCCCAAGTGGGGAATAATAAAATTTGACAATTTAGTAGCCCAAACAATTTAATAGAAGTCCAATTGGTATTTTAAATTAAAGCCCAATGATAGGCCCACTTGGAAAATACTTAAATTAACTAATAATTATTAAAGAAAATGGAAAGTGACAATCAAATTGGGACAAAGGAAGAAGTTCAGCCGAGAGCATGCTAGAAGGAGGAGAGAGAGTGTAATGTTATTATTATTATTATTATTATTATTATTATTATTATTTGATTTTTCATTTAATTAATAAAAAGGTTGCTTGTTTTCTTTTTGTAGTACATGCACCATGCTTCTTTTCACCTAATGTGGTTAACTTGTGTAAGTATCCAATAGGTGCATGATGGGCTAAAATTATTAGATATATTATGTATCTATCAAAATTGCAAGTATACTTACAAATTAGGAGCATTGTGTTAGTCATTCTTCTTCTTCCATTTTTCAAGCTAGAGAGCATTTGAGAGTGTAGAAAAATTATAGTTGAGAGCAAAAATACCAAGAGAAGGAGTTCTTGGTTCATGCCTTCAAACCTCATCACCTACTTTGGAAGAAAAAGAAAGATAGCCATTAAATCAAGGTAATGGTTATTTTAAATAAAGTTTTGTTTTTAAATTAAATAAATCACCATGTTAGTATAAACATGTTAATATAGTTATTAATGTGTAGAGGTAATATTTATGCCATGCTTGAGTTTAATATGTTTGGTTTGTATTTTGGTATATTTTATATGCTAAAATATGTATTTAGTAGTGTGTAAACAAGTTTTGAAATATATTACCAAAAATATTTTTGTAAAACTTAGGTTTGATGTTCTAATATTATAGAACATTAAATCATGAGAAAAACAAAGTTTGAATCACTTAAAATGGAGTTATACACAAAAAGATATGATTTATGGTAGTTTATGTGATGTAAAATTTTTTATAAAAAAATATTGATATTAAATCATGAAAAATTAATTTTTCATGTTATAAATTAATATAAGATGATTGGTAATTTTTTGGATTTTTATTGAAGATTTAAAGCTTACTTGATGGTATATTTTTTATTTAAAATGGGTAGCCGGAACACTGTTCACGTTCTGTTGGAAGAAAAAAATTTAAGGGTTTCCGCGCAATGCGCGCGTGTCACTGTTCACCGAGGAAGCGGAGCCAAACGACGTCGTTTGGCGTCCGTGGAATTTTACTCTGCGCGTTATGCGCGGAGGCCATTTCCGGCCTTTCAAAAACGACGCCGTTTTGGTCCTGCATCGGCATAACGCGCGCAATGCGCGAGCAACTGTTTTTCGGCGAAATTACCATTTTGCCCTCGGTTCAGTTTTCGAATTATTTACGAAATTGCCATCGGTCCGGTTTTTCAACTTAATTACGAAAATGCCATTCGGGTAAATTTTAATTAATTTAAATATTTGAAAATTAATTTAAAATTATAACAAAAATAATAATAATACAAAAATAATATTGGGGAGGATATTTTTCATTAAGTTTAATATTTAAATATTAATCTAGTTAGCTAAACCATGGTTAAGTTAAATAAATTTATTATTTATTTATTATTTTAAATGTTAATAATAAATAAAGATGATAAATTAGCAATTATTATTTAATGCCTATTAAATAATATTTAAAGAGAGATAAAATTTATAAATTAATTATTTATTATTTAAATATTATTAAATAATAAATAAGGATAATTAAGTAATTAATTATTATTTAATTAACATTAAATAACGATTAATGGAAATTAAGTTATTAGAGTAATAATTTATTATTTAATTAAAATAATAAATAAGAATGATTTGATTATTATTTAACCTTAAATAATAATTAAAATTAATTAATTAATTAATTAATTATTATTTAATTGACATTGAATAATAATTAAAGAGGATTAAGATTAATAAACTATTATTTAATTTCCTTAAATAATATGTAAGGTTAATTACTTAGTTATTTATTGGTTGATTAACATTAAATTAAAGAAGGTTAAAACTAAGTTAACAATTATTTATTATTTAATTATAATTAAATAATAGGTAAGTACAATTAGTTATTATTTATTTTAAATAATAACTAGAGTTAATTAATTAATTTCTATTTAATCAATATTAAATAGTAATTAAAAAGAGATTGAGTTAATAAAATAAATTGAATTGAATTAAACAATTATAATAAGTTGTTTAAGGGTTTAATAAGTGTCCAACACTTAAGAAAAATATTTTCTAACTTATTAAATTATTAACCTAAAATGATTAAGTGTCTATAAGGTTAATAATATTGTTTTGACTAATGTAAATTATGTGTTAGTACTTATGTGTGGTAAATAAGTTCGTTATTAAGCGTATAGTTATGCAAATACGCCGTACTAATTATTAGACCAACTTTATTAATGTTAGGTCTTTCAAAGCAAGTTAGTTAAAGCTAGACAATTATTGTAGCTGAGCAAACAGGCAAGTTCTCTAACCCTACTCAATTATTATCGTTGAACAAGTTTCCATACTTGTATTTATTGTTAAAGCTTGCAGTGGTTTAATTATTTAAAATTATTCCACATCTATATTGTTTATACAATCGCACTTAGTGCATTTGAAGCTTATTAGTTCTTGATTCATGAACTGTATTAAAAATGTCTTAAGCTAATAATTCAGCTAGACATTACGTTTCTAAATTCAATAACTTGAATACTTTTAAAAGCTTATCCAAACCATTGTTGGGTGCGGATTTCTTATATTAAGTCTGAGAATTGAACAACCCTAAATTAGGGGATTTTGTGTCGGGAAACCGACTTTGGGCGCCAGTGACTAAATGTAATGCATATACAGCGGGTTGAATAGGCTGATCCCCTTGAAAACCAAACAACTCAAAGGGTCAGAGGAAACTCTATTATACCCTAGTTAGTTCAGGGTCCTTAGTGACCACTCAGCATTTTAAGATTCAAATATTCTGTTTATTAAAATTTGAATCCTGTTTCATTCACAATTGTTATATCTATTGTTGAATCATTGTTGATATTTCCCATTCATTCATGATATATTAAATCTATATGATTGTTCTAAACTTGCTGAGCAAACTAGTTGCTCATTCTTGCTATATCATGAACCATTTTTCAGATAATCCTGATTGCTCATAGAAGGATAAAGGAAAAGGAAAAGCCAGAGCTTAAGTTAGCTTATGCATGCTAATTAGATCTTTAATTATGTATTTACGGTTGTTAAACCTTTTGTAATTCCTTGTGATAGGAACTGTTATTATGTTAAGGTTGATAGACCCTGGTATTGTAACCTTTTGAAGGGAACCAATATGTATTATTCCGCGATATTTAAATGCAATGTATGTATTTAATTGTTAGTAATGTGTTAAATAGTGAGAACCAAACTCGAGGTTATGGAACTCGGATTTGGGGTCGTCACAGGTTGGTATCAGAGCTGTAGGTTAGAAACGTTAGGATTTGCGAAACCTAAGTTATAACCTTAGTATTAAACTCATATCGAGTGCGTTAGGGGATGAATCGAGGAGATTCATCATGTTGTGTATTTTTGGAGATGGATTGAGAAAATCCATCGAGCCGAGATGTACATGATAAAATATCATTTCATTTCATCAATGAATATATTTTATTGCTGTACTAACGTGTGTTATTGTTTTATGATATAGGATGGCAGAGATCGGACAGTCGAGTCGCACTGCTGAGGAGGACTATATTGATATCCATATGGATACTGCACAGCCGCTGGTGGCTGCACCCGTAGAGGAGCCAGAGTCAGATCCTGAGGAGGGGGATCATGTGGAGCCCGTCTGGGGCGGAGTCATGAGGCCTTACAGTGAGGATGAGGCAGAGTCAGAGGAGTCTGAGGAGGATGAGTCAGCTGATGGCATGGGCACCACTGCCGCTGACATCATAGAAGGACTGACCACTAGGAACGAGGAGCTGGAGGCAAGGGTCCAGCATCTAGAGGAGCAGAATCTGACCCACCAGCACATGGAGGATCAGTATAGGGATGCGGCTTATCAGTTCTCTGGCGAGAACACAGAGCTGAAGGAGAGGATTGTAGGACTGGAGGATCAGGTACAGGAGTACGAGGATTCAGTGGAGCACTTTGCGGTGCTAACTCATCAGCTGGTAGAGCAGGATGTAGAGCTGCAGGCTAAATTAGCAGTGGCTGAGACTAGGTTGGCAGAGGCTGAGCTGAAGGTTCAGCAGGTTCAGGCAGAGAAGGCCGCCATCCGTGCACACTGGCAGGAGGCGATAGAGGACCGTATTGAGATGGAGACACAGCGGGATGCCGCTCATGGTCAGATGATGGAGCTAGAGGAGGAGGTCCGCGAGAAGCGGGTGAGGACGGATAGACTTAGTTATGTCTACCGATCTTCATATGGTAGGCTTCAGAGTAGGGTGCACTACTACCCAGCTGAGGAGGGCCAGTCTATGCACACCATCAGCAGGAGCGTGGTGATGGCCATCGGGGATGAGGAGTATGACGACGCGATCCGTAGGGGGATACGCAGTCAGTAGTAGTAGTAGTTGTTTTCTAATTTCGTATGTAAATAGATGCAGTAGAACCCAACTTTTGTTTTATTAAAGGGTTAATATGTCACTAAATCCCAACTCTAGGAAGTTGTAGGATATGTCAGATTCCATCTTTTGTAGCTTATCAGGGATAGAAGCATTTATAGCAGTATGTTGTCGATGTAAAGTGCTATGCACTACTGTTTTAGCATATGAGTATAAATGCAGTTGAATTTATGTTTATATGCGTGTTGAAATAATTACTTGTATTTTAGCTAGACATTTCCTAAGATACAAAATAATGAAATGAAAAAGATGTAAACAGTATAATAATGTAAATTTTTGTTTATAACAGAAAATGCCGCCACGTAGACAACCACCAAGGAACCAGGGGGTAGAAGAGTCAGTTAACAACGACGCGGGGGGACACAACGTAGACCCTATGCAAAACTTTGTCGACATGCTAGCTGAGGCAATGCAAAACCGCCACCCTGTAGTAGCAAATCCGCCACCACCACCAAATCAGTTGGCAAATTTTAAAGATTTTAAAGTGGTGGGACCGCCAGAGTTTAGGGGAACGTCGGACCCGATAGAGGCCCAATCATGGATAAAGGAAATAGAGAAAGCGTTCGTTATCGCGAGGGTAGCTGAGGAGCAAAAGACAATCTTTGCTACCTATATGATGAAGGGAGAGACCAATTTCTGGTGGGAAGCCAATCAAAATAGGGCTGGCGAGGGGGTGGTATCATGGACAAGATTTAAGGAAATATTCGATGAGAATTATTTCCCGAAGAGTATGAAAAGTAGGATGGAAGTGAAATTTCTAGAACTGAAGCAGGAAAACATGTCGGTACCTGAGTACGCGGCAAGATTTAATGAGCTGGCCAGGTTCGCTCCACATCAAGTGGATACGGAGGAACGTAAGGCCAGAAGATTCGAAAATGGATTGAGACCTTGGATATTCAACAAGGTAGCGGTACTGCAGATTGACTCATTCGCAACTTTGTTGGAGAAGTCAATCATTGCTGAAGGAGGAAGCGACGCATTAACCAAGTACAACCAGGAGAGAAACAAAAAGAAAAATGAAGGGGGAAGCAAGAACAGTAACAGTGGGGGGAATAATAACAACAATAACAACAACAAGCGCAAATGGGACAACAACAGCAACGACAAGAGCTCGGGGAAGGAAGTGTTCAGAAAAAGCCAGCATGCAATATATGTGTAAAGAACCACTTCGGGGAGTGCAGGAAAGGGAAGAATACGTGCTATAATTGTGAGCAGGTGGGACATATTTCTCCAAATTGTCCCCTTCCAAAGAAAGTGAGATGCTTTTCTTGCGGAGCATCTGACCACCTGATAAAAGATTGCCATAAGAAAAAGAATGACGGGGGTAGCGGCTACAAGGGCAATAACAGCAAATTGGCTATCGGGGGACCGATACCACAGAACAAGCCGACAGCCCGAACATTCAATATGACGGTGCAAGATGCCGTGGGGTCAAAAGACGTGGTGTCAGGTATTATTCCGATCAATAATATAAATGCATATGTATTGTTTGATTCGGGTGCTACCTGTTCATTTGTGTCTGATGATTTCGCTAGACGATTAGAGTTGCCTAGGGACAAACTAGAAAACTCAATGAACATAGAAGTTGCTAATAAAGAAGTGATTCCGGTAGAGTACATACATAGAAATTGTTGTGCTGAAATCAGAGGTCAGAAATTAAATGTGAATCTAATTCCAATACGTCTGGGGGAATTTGATGTAATACTTGGGATGGATTGGTTGTTTAACCACGGGGCGATAATTGATTGTCAGAAGAAGTGCATACACCTTAAGACACCAAATAAGTCTAAGGTCGTATTTTATGGCAGCAAATCGTCAAGACAGTCTTCTTGTCTGACGATGATGCAGGCCAAGAAATTATTGAAGAAAGGTTGTGTAGGGTATTTGGCTCATGTGGTTGACACACAAGTGGTGAGTCCCGAGATGGAGCAAATACCAGTAGTTAGGGAGTTCATGGATGTTTTTCGGGATGTACTGCCAGGTTTACCGCCGGACAGGGAGATAGAATTTGTGATTGATTTAGTACCGGGGACAGCACCGATATCGAAAGCACCATATAGGATGGCTCCGGTAGAACTGAAGGAATTGATGGTGCAATTGCAGGAGTTGTTAGATAATAAGTACATTCAGCCAAGTGTTTCTCCATGGGGAGCACCGGTGCTGTTTGTAAAGAAGAAGGATGGATCGATGAGATTGTGTATGGATTATAGAGAGCTGAATAAGGTGACAATTAAGAACAAGTACCCGTTACCACGAATTGACGATCTATTCGATCAATTGAAAGGGGCGAAGTACTTTTCAAAGATTGACTTAAGGACTGGTTATCATCAGTTGAAAGTCAGGAAGGAGGATATACCCAAGACGGCATTCAGAACTCGATATGGGCATTATGAGTTTCTGGTGATGTCGTTTGGACTAACGAATGCGCCAGCCGCATTTATGGACATGATGAACAGAATATTCAAGCAATACTTGGATAAATTTGTAGTCGTGTTCATTGACGATATTTTGGTGTATTCCAAAACGGAGGAAGAGCATGCTGAACACCTAAGATTGGTGTTGGAGATTTTACGGAAGGAGCGGTTGTACGCTAAGTTTTCAAAGTGTGAATTCTGGTTGGAAAGAGTTCAATTTTTAGGTCATGTTATTGACAAGGAGGGAGTTTTGGTTGATCCGGCGAAGGTTGAATCGGTAATGAATTGGGAACAACCAAGGACGCCGACAGAAGTAAGAAGTTTCTTAGGGTTAGCGGGTTACTATCGGAGATTCATTCAAGACTTTTCAAAGATAGCAACACCGTTGACCAACTTAACAAGAAAGACGGTGAAATACGTGTGGACGGAGAAGTGTGAGGAAAGTTTTCAGGAGTTAAAGAAAAGACTTAGTGAAGCACCTGTATTGACCTTACCAGACGATACAGGAGGTTTTACGGTCTACAGTGATGCATCGCACAAGGGGCTTGGCTGTGTGCTTATGCAAAATGGCAAAGTCGTTGCGTATGCGTCCAGACAATTAAAAGATTATGAGAAGGGATATCCTACCCACGACTTGGAATTGGCAGCGGTAGTATTTGCCCTTAAAATTTGGAGGCATTATTTGTATGGAGAGAAATGTGAGATATTCACAGACCATAAGAGTCTAAAGTATATCTTCACACAGAAGGAGTTGAATATGAGGCAACGGAGATGGTTGGAATTGATCAAAGATTATGATTGTGAAATTCTATATCATCCCGGCAAAGCCAACGTAGTAGCGGATGCTCTGAGTAGAAAGAGCAGGGAGAAATTGTTCATATTGACAGATCAAGAACAATTGGTTCAAGAGATGGCTCGAATGGAGTTGGAAGTGAGAAGTCCAAACGAGTCAATAGAAGTCGAGGTGAGCCCAACCTTGTTAGACAGGGTGAAAGAGGCTCAAGACAAAGATGAGGAATGTGACAGAATCCGGAAGAGGATGACCGATGGAGAAGAGGTCAAGTTTAAAATTGATAGCATGGGATTGCTGAGATTTGAAAATCGTGTTTGGGTACCGCTAGTGCCTGAATTACGAGAGGAAATTTTGCAAGAGGCCCACAGTACGAGATACTCGATACATCCGGGGAGTACGAAGATGTATCAAGATCTACGTCAGCATTTTTGGTGGCCAAATTTAAAAAGGGAGGTTGCAGAATGTGTCAGCCGATGCCTAACTTGTCAAAGGGTAAAGGCCGAACATCAGAGACCAAGTGGATTGTTACAGCCGTTAGAAATTCCTGAGTGGAAATGGGAGCATATCACAATGGATTTCGTGGTAGGACTTCCAGCAACACAGAAGGGATGTGACGTAATTTGGGTGATTGTGGATCGGCTAACAAAGTCAGCGCACTTTTTGCCGATCAAGATTAGGTTTAGTTTGGATCAGTTGTCCAAATTGTACATCAAAGAGATAGTTTCAAGACATGGGGTGCCGGTATCGATTGTGTCAGACAGAGATCCGCGCTTCACGTCAAAATTTTGGAGAAGTCTTCAGGAGAGATTGGGGACACAGTTGAGAATGAGTACAGCGTATCATCCGCAGACTGATGGGCAAAGTGAGAGAACAATTCAGACATTGGAAGATATGCTCAGGGCCTGCGTGATGGATTTCAAGGGCAGTTGGGAAATCCATCTACCACTAGTTGAGTTTGCATATAACAACAGTTATCATGCGAGCATAGGTATGCCGCCTTACGAAGCTTTATATGGCAGAAAATGCAGAACACCTCTATGTTGGGATGAGGTAGGAGAACGCCGACTGTTGGGGCCAGAATTGGTTCAACAGACAGTAGAAATTATCAAGGTAATAAGAGCTCGGCTAGTAGCAGCTCAAGACCGTCAAAAGAAATACGCCGATTTACATCGACAGAAACGAGACTTCGAGGTGGGGAGTTTTGTGTTCATTAAGGTATCTCCCTGGAAAGGAAAGATCAGGTTTGGAAAGAAGGAGAAATTGAGTCCAAGGTTCATAGGACCGTTCGAAATATTGAGAAGAGTGGGTGAAGTAGCATACGAGGTAGCTTTACCTCCTGAATTGGAACATATTCACAATGTATTTCACGTGTCGGTATTGCGGCCATACAAACCAGACTACAAGCACGTTATCTCCTATGAGCCAATTCAAGTCGGGAAGGACTTATCATATGAAGAAGTTCCTGTTCAGATACTCGATAGGAAGGAACAGAAACTGAGAAATAAGATAATTCATTCTGTCAAAGTACTTTGGAGGAATCACGCCATTGAAGAATCTACGTGGGAATTAGAGGAGGAAATGAGGACAAATTACCCGTTTTTATTTGAGTAACCTTATTTTACAATTCCGAGGACGGAATTTTTATAAGGAGGGGAGAATGTAATGTCCTAGAATTTCCACATCTTTATTAATTAAATTATTAATTTAATTTCCAACGAGTTATTTTTACGAGATTATTTAAATCTTTTTATGTGATTAATTAATTATGTGATTAAATAATTATGTAATTAATTACTAAAATTAATTAAAGGGGGTCACTAATATGTTATTAAATTAGTGAACAAACCCTAAAGTTTTAATATCAAATTAATTGATAAGTTTCCTATTAATTAAATATTCAATTAAATTGAATATAATGAGTGAATTAAATATAATAAATTAATTAATATGATTATTAATTAATGTAAATAATGTGAAATGTTAATAATAATATTTATTAGTCCATTTAGTAATTTAATACTAATGGGTTAGAAGATTTAATTATTTATTCAATCTAATTATTTATTTAATCATGGATTGAATAATTAATGTATAAATTATTAAATTAGCCCAACATGGGTCAATTAGTAGCCCAAGTGGGGAATAATAAAATTTGACAATTTAGTAGCCCAAACAATTTAATAGAAGTCCAATTGGTATTTTAAATTAAAGCCCAATGATTGGCCCACTTGGAAAATACTTAAATTAACTAATAATTATTAAAGAAAATGGAAAGTGACAATCAAATTGGGACAAAGGAAGAAGTTCAGCCGAGAGCATGCTAGAAGGAGGAGAGAGAGTGTAATGTTATTATTATTATTATTATTATTATTATTATTATTTGATTTTTCATTTAATTAATAAAAAGGTTGCTTGTTTTCTTTTTGTAGTACATGCATCATGCTTCTTTTCACCTAATGTGGTTAACTTGTGTAAGTATCCAATAGGTGCATGATGGGCTAAAATTATTAGATATATTATGTATCTATCAAAATTGCAAGTATACTTACAAATTAGGAGCATTGTGTTAGTCATTCTTCTTCTTCCATTTTTCAAGCTAGAGAGCATTTGAGAGTGTAGAAAAATTATAGTTGAGAGCAAAAATACCAAGAGAAGGAGTTCTTGGTTCATGCCTTCAAACCTCATCACCTACTTTGGAAGAAAAAGAAAGATAGCCATTAAATCAAGGTAATGGTTATTTTAAATAAAGTTTTGTTTTTAAATTAAATAAATCACCATGTTAGTATAAACATGTTAATATAGTTATTAATGTGTAGAGGTAATATTTATGCCATGCTTGAGTTTAATATGTTTGGTTTGTATTTTGGTATATTTTATATGCTAAAATATGTATTTAGTAGTGTGTAAACAAGTTTTGAAATATATTACCAAAAATATTTTTGTAAAACTTAGGTTTGATGTTCTAATATTATAGAACATTAAATCATGAGAAAAACAAAGTTTGAATCACTTAAAATGGAGTTATACACAAAAAGATATGATTTATGGTAGTTTATGTGATGTAAAATTTTTTATAAAAAAATATTGATATTAAATCATGAAAAATTAATTTTTCATGTTATAAATTAATATAAGATGATTGGTAATTTTTTGGATTTTTATTGAAGATTTAAAGCTTACTTGATGGTATATTTTTTATTTAAAATGGGTAGCCGGAACACTGTTCACGTTCTGTTGGAAGAAAAAAATTTAAGGGTTTCCGCGCAATGCGCGCGTGTCACTGTTCACCGAGGAAGCGGAGCCAAACGACGTCGTTTGGCGTCCGTGGAATTTTACTCTGCGCGTTATGCGCGGAGGCCATTTCCGGCCTTTAAAAAACGACGCCGTTTTGGTCCTGCATCGGCATAACGCGCGCAATGCGCGAGCAACTGTTTTTCGGCGAAATTACCATTTTGCCCCTCCGTGTTTTTTTCGGCAGAATTACCATTTTGCCCTCGGTTCAGTTTTCGAATTATTTACGAAATTGCCATCGGTCCGGTTTTTCAACTTAATTACGAAAATGCCATTCGGGTAAATTTTAATTAATTTACATATTTGAAAATTAATTTAAAATTATAACAAAAATAATAATAATACAAAAATAATATTGGGGAGGATATTTTTCATTAAGTTTAATATTTAAATATTAATCTAGTTAGCTAAACCATGGTTAAGTTAAATAAATTTATTATTTATTTATTATTTTAAATGTTAATAATAAATAAAGATGATAAATTAGCAATTATTATTTAATGCCTATTAAATAATATTTAAAGAGAGATAAAATTTATAAATTAATTATTTATTATTTAAATATTATTAAATAATAAATAAGGATAATTAAGTAATTAATTATTATTTAATTAACATTAAATAACGATTAATGAAAATTAAGTTATTAGAGTAATAATTTATTATTTAATTAAAATAATAAATAAGAATGATTTGATTATTATTTAACCTTAAATAATAATTAAAATTAATTAATTAATTAATTATTATTTAATTGACATTGAATAATAATTAAAGAGGATTAAGATTAGTAAACTATTATTTAATTTCCTTAAATAATATGTAAGGTTAATTACTTAGTTATTTATTGGTTAATTAACATTAAATTAAAGAAGGTTAAAACTAAGTTAACAATTATTTATTATTTAATTATAATTAAATAATAGGTAAGTACAATTAGTTATTATTTATTTTAAATAATAACTAGAGTTAATTAATTAATTTCTATTTAATCAATATTAAATAGTAATTAAAAAGAGATTGAGTTAATAAAATAAATTGAATTGAATTAAACAATTATAATAAGTTGTTTAAGGGTTTAATAAGTGTCCAACACTTAAGAAAAATATTTTCTAACTTATTAAATTATTAACCTAAAATGATTAAGTGTCTATAAGGTTAATAATATTGTTTTGACTAATGTAAATTATGTGTTAGTACTTATGTGTGGTAAATAAGTTCGTTATTAAGCGTATAGTTATGCAAATACGCCGTACTAATTATTAGACCAACTTTATTAATGTTAGGTCTTTCAAAGCAAGTTAGTTAAAGCTAGACAATTATTGTAGCTGAGCAAACAGGCAAGTTCTCTAACCCTACTCAATTATTATCGTTGAACAAGTTTCCATACTTGTATTTATTGTTAAAGCTTGAAGTGGTTTAATTATTTAAAATTATTCCACATCTATATTGTTTATACAATCGCACTTAGTGCATTTGAAGCTTATTAGTTCTTGATTCATGAACTGTATTAAAAATGTCTTAAGCTAATAATTCAGCTAGACATTACGTTTCTAAATTCAATAACTTGAATACTTTTAAAAGCTTATCCAAACCATTGTTGGGTGCGGATTTCTTATATTAAGTCTGAGAATTGAACAACCCTAAATTAGGGGATTTTGTGTCGGGAAACCGACTTTGGGCGCCAGTGACTAAATGTAATGCATATACAGCGGGTTGAATAGGCTGATCCCCTTGAAAACCAAACAACTCAAAGGGTCAGAGGAAACTCTATTATACCCTAGTTAGTTCAGGGTCCTTAGTGACCACTCAGCATTTTAAGATTCAAATATTCTGTTTATTAAAATTTGAATCCTGTTTCATTCACAATTGTTATATCTATTGTTGAATCATTGTTGATATTTCCCATTCATTCATGATATATTAAATCTATATGATTGTTCTAAACTTGCTGAGCAAACTAGTTGCTCATTCTTGCTATATCATGAACCATTTTTCAGATAATCCTGATTGCTCAAAGAAGGATAAAGGAAAAGGAAAAGCCAGAGCTTAAGTTAGCTTATGCATGCTAATTAGATCTTTAATTATGTATTTACGGTTGTTAAACCTTTTGTAATTCCTTGTGATAGGAACTGTTATTATGTTAAGGTTGATAGACCCTGGTATTGTAACCTTTTGAAGGGAACCAATATGTATTATTCCGCGATATTTAAATGCAATGTATGTATTTAATTGTTAGTAATGTGTTGAATAGTGAGAACCAAACTCGAGGTTATGGAACTCGGATTTGGGGTCGTCACAGCCTCCCCCTCATCATTCCTAATCTTATCTTGCAGTTTCCACTTCAGTATGGTACTTAAGAATCGTCCATAGAATACTTTTGAGATTGGCTTCCCAAGAGCCTTTATTTTCTCAACCTCCTTGACTAACAAGTCAAATAGTATGGCACCAAAGTTTATGTTCTTCCTCATGACAATAGCAGACATGATTTTTAGTTGAGGATCACTTACAGTGTCATGAGCGGTGTCTTTGCATAAGATACATTTGCCTACTATCTCTGCCAGGAACTCGAACTCTTCTGGAAACTCCTTTTTCTTCATACCCTTTAGTTGAGATTTCTTTACATAACCCATCCTCCTCATTCCTTCAACTGTATCTATGTCTTCAAGTGATGATAGATCTCCAACAGTAATTCCCAGACACTTGTTGATTTCGGTATCATCTATTTTGAGTCTTTCTCCTCTAACTCTTGAAACTAACTCATCATTGTTTACAACTGCGTTCCGATAGAACTCTTTTACCAGAACAGAGTAGACCTTGGTGTTTACCCCCAAACAGTCTGAGAAACCAACTTCCTGCACTATTGTAAGAATATCCTTGAATTTCTTTTCAGAGGACTCAAACTTATCAAAGCCGAGTTGGATGCCAGAAACAACTTGACAGTTTTCCATATCAATGGTTTTGTAAAAAGAGTGTTTGGTTAAATGACGATTTCAGAAAATGACAAGGGTGTGATCGAGATGTATAGATATCAGGGGTCTTTTGTGTTTAGGGTTTGAAGATTTTCTGGGTTTCAACAATGGTTTTGGTACAGGATGAATTTGCACGGTTTTGAGAAATGGATACTGATAACTGATGGGAAAGGACAATCGTCAGTTTGAAAATTTTGGCTTATGTCAGTTCCCTCGTAAGTTTTGTAGAAGACACGTGTAGGATATTCATTTGCAGGACGTGGCCTTCACTTTTGCATTTATTGAACTGATGCATAACTGACTCACTTAAGTTTGGAGAGCGTGAACATTACTTCCCTGTTTGACAGACACCTTGGTCAGTTCGTAGAGTGACTTGCTCTTCACTCTACGATTATCCTTAGAAAAGACTTTTGGTCATCAATGCAGAATGCTTGAGATTTCTTTGCACAGTTTTCTTCTTTTGTACAAACAGCAGGTGGATCATTCCTTGACGAACAACGACTTTGGTTGGAGAAAATTTCTTTTTCCTTTTACACCTGGAGCTCAGAAGGAATACAGGTGATGTAAAACGCTCAGTCTTTTGGCAGAGTTCAGGAAGCTCAGAGAGGGCATGCCTCTTAGTTTGAAACTTAGGACTTGGTTTGTCTCTGAGGCGCTTCATCTGGGAAAAGACTGCTTTGATATGAAAGAGGGAATGTTAATCACTATATGACATGAACTGTGAGCTGGTAAGAGGATGTGAAAGGTTTACTGAAAGGATGATTTATGTGAAGTGTGATTGTAGACACATTATATTCTACGATCTAGTCGTTGATCATAGTGACTCTATGACTTGGAGTAATTATGGCTTAGTACAGTCTATTCTACGATTCTTTGACTGGTGCTGTGATCGTAGAGTTGGTCTGACATTGTTAGCCTTTGCCCTGTGCATTGCTAAGCTTGACAGAATGTTGCTTCTCCATACTTGATACTGCCTCCTTATGATTTGATTCTCCATCAATGGATTTATAAAGAGTTTTCCTCAGATATGGCTTTGCTAAAATCCCTTTTTCTGACACTATGATCGTAAGCTTTGTATTCTCAGCTTTCAGTGATAGTAGAGTTGACTCGCACTTTGATGAGACCCTTGTCCTTGAATTTCTCTTTAATCTAGTTCCTCTTTGAGTGGTCTTTGGATCAGTCAAGACACCTGCAGGTTAAATTTTTTTTTTTTAATTTGGTACCCACACTTATTTGGGTCCTGAGAGGTTAGTAATTTTAAGTATCTAACATTGTCATATTTTGAAATCTCAATGTGCATAGTAGTGAATGAATGATGCCAGTTATTTTATGCTAAATGAGTATGTGTGTGAGAGGTTTAAGATTGATAAATCACTTTTCATGAAGTACTGAATTTTTGAACTTTAGTGGAGTGATGATCAGTTCTATGTGTTGTGCTTCAATGGCTCGTAGAGTTGATCAGTCTCTACGATCCTTCAGAGTGCAACAATAGATATGATCATACTCTACGATTTATCAAGAACTCAGATTAAAACCAAATCGAAAGTAACTCTAAAGAAAGTTAAGGTAGGATAAATACCAATCAAGGCAACCTCTTTGGATTTTGAGAGAAACAGAGTTAATGTAAGGAAGTGAGTATAGCTAAAAATAAATTTTCAAGTTTTCCTCAATTTAAAAGGTTAAATTCAATCTTAACACTCATTTTTCTTTATCTATTGAAAACGCTTTTACATGAGTACAAGTAATATTTAATAAAAGATATGATATGGTTTAACGAGAGTATTTTAGAAGGATAATGAGTATTTTACAAGATTCTGAGAAATGGAAAAAAATAACTTGTCATGCAATACAATAATTGATAACTTCAGTACTTGGAGGAGATAGGATAAAATACCTCACTGTTGTCAATTTCTTGACAACCAGTGGATCTGATTTTGATGAAGCATAGCTGTTATTACAATGATTTGCAGTCCTTCCGGTTTTCATTTGTGACACTATAGATTTCTTCGTATAGCTCAGGTTCTGGTTGTTGAGAAGGGCAATGACACACATAGTTGAGAAGTCCATAGATTTAATCGTTGACGGTTGATGAAGGAGTGAATGTCCTAGTTCATTATTTGTAGAGCTTCTCAATCACTTTTAGATTATAGATTCCTTTTTAAATGGAAAGATTCATAACTCTTGCTGCATCTGTGTTCTTCCTCCATTCCCCTACTGATTTCCCTTAGCTCAATTTGTCTGAAGAAGATAATTCTTTTAAGCACATGGTTAAGCATGGATGGCCTTAGGCAGCTTCTTCATTGGATTCCCTGTACAAACAATTTTCAACTTGTGAGATTAAATTCATTTTGTCTTTTATACCCAATACCGAGATTTAACACTAATTTAAATTTGTGTCATGGATCAACTCAAAGCGTAGGCTTAAACATATTTGTGAGAACCTGCTCTGATACCAATTGTTAGTTCCCGTGGACACAATAGAGATCTAGAAGGGGGGGGGGGTTGAATAGATCATTTAAAAAAAAAATTACTTTTGTAACGAAAGCATATTAGTTATAAAGTGATAGAATCAATTCAAGCACAACGGATTTTACTTTTAATAAACCCCTTAAAGAAATATGAGTCATTTCAATTTAGTGTATTAATCTAGTATGGGTGAAAGCAGATATTGTGCAGAATATAAAAGACATAAAGTAAATGACACAAGAGATTTATAGTGGTTCGGAGACTGAATAACTCCTACTCCACTCTTCTACTTGACAGTAGGAAATCCATTAAGATTTAGTCCTCTGGACTAGGAGACTCTTGCCCTCATCAAAGCTAGCAGCTTTGGTTCCTTTAGTCACATTAAGACTAGGACACTCTTGCCCTCATCAAAGCTAGCAGCTTTGGACTGTAGACTAAGTCCAGCAGACTTAGAATCTCTTGTACCCTTCGGTACTCAACAAGTCCAGCAGACTTGATTTCTTTTGAGTCACTCGGGCAAGGATCCTTTGACCCTCTTTTCTGTGTTGGATGCTTGTTGGGTTGTGCTGCTAAGATAAACTTTGATCTTCTTTATCTTCTGGTACTTAGCAGCTGCTTGTGATCCATCATTGAATGCTGCTGATGTTTGTCGTTGATATTCTCCTTCTTTCTTATATTCAGCAACTACTCAAGATCACCAAATGTGCTGCTAGGCTTTTGCACTTCAGCTCCTTTGATACTTGATAACTTCTCAAGATGAACTCCTGAGATGACTGTGATGCTTCTTCTTTTTGGTACTCAGTTGTTCCTTCTTATCATAGACAGTTTATTGCTTCTCGAGATGGGCTTCTGAGATGACTGTGATGCTCCTTCCTTTTGGTACTCAGTTGCTGCCATGTATGTATCAAGTTGGCATTTAAGCTTCTATCTTCCATGTGCCTAGCAGCTCCGAACACTTCTCTTGTAATAGAGTTATATCTCTATGTCTCTCTCAATTCAGTGTTAGTGTTCTGATGGATCGTAGAGTCCTTCAGCATATTCATTCTGTTTCACTCTACGATTGGTTGTTGTCTTCTATCATCTCTCTTGTATATTTTCTGACTTCAACAACTTCTTTATTTGTTCGTCCTGTAAGCCTTTATATCTCTAAGCATATATTACCGTTGAATGAAATCCTGTTTGTTTCATTTGGCTTTGTGCAGATCCTTAATATCTTCAATGTTGACTTTCTTGCTGCTTGTGTCAGTGCTTTTTCCTTTTCTGACATGTTCTGATATATTAACCTGTAGCTCAACTTCCTCTGAATTTAGCCGTTGCTCTCTCAGAGTTGTTCATCAAAGATTATTATATTCTTTGCTAGTTAGTCTTCTGATTCATCAATAAATGTTTTCCTTGACTTTAAGAATCAGCTGCTCTGCAGGCTCTGACTTGTTGACTTGTCTTCTTTATCACTGTAGAGATGTCAGTCTCGTGTTCTTCCCAGTCTTTGAAGTGAACAGGTCTTTTAGAGAATATGATCGTTGGGACATAGTCTTCTGATTTCTTGAGCCTGATACAAGATACTAAAAATCTTTGTTCTGACACTCAGTACGCATTAGTCAGTATACTGATAATACTGACTTTTTCAACAGCAGATGCCTTAGAAGTGTTGATGTGGGTGTTTCTGAAGTAATCAACAGCCCATATACAGACTACTGACTTAAGTGCTTAGATGTCTTCAATCGGTGCTGGCACTTAAGTACTCAACGATTAATCCGGTTGAAACTACTTACTTCTGATCGTTGAGTCATCTGCAGATCTTGCTATGTAGCTCTACGATCTTTGTCTGACTTTACTACTTCTACGATCTGAACCGAGCCTTGCTGTCCTAACGATATGCTACTCATGCTTCGTGATCTTCATTTTGCTTTATGTATATAGAGCATTAGTAGGATCTGGTTTAAACTCTGTCAGGTGCTTTCATATCGTAGAGGACTGCTCTACGTACTTTAGTTTTGCTCGAACTGCTTGGTTCATAAGTCATAGAGGACTGTTCTACGAACTTCAGGTGCATTCCCTGTTGTAAGATCAAAGGATGTTTATGGCATGTAGCGTTAGAATATCTTCATCTTGATTCAACGATTGTGTGAACGTTGAACTTCTGAGCTTGCTTTTTCACTCTACGACTCAGCTTTGCTACTTTACAATCTTTACTTATGGTTTAAGTCATAGTGCCATCGTAGAGTTATGATTTGAACTGCTCTACGATCTCAGTTAAGTCTTGATGCTAGATGTACGAGATCTTCGTTCAGTTTGATTGTTAGCTCAAGGACAGCCTTCTGAATAATCCTTACGAGGATTGCTGTCAAGACTCTGAATACTTGTGTAGAGATTGCTCTTTGATACTGCTTGGTTCGTAGACAAGATTTTGAGAATCGTAGAGTGACTGTTTATATGAACTCTACGATCCCGAGAGTTAGCTCTACGATGCTGAGATAACTCTACGATCTGCCGAGAAGACTCTTTAATTTCCTGAGCCTTGTTCTGCGTTAATATGGCAGACTCTACGATCTTCCTGGAAGACTCTACGATTTTCCTTTGAGTGATTTCATAAGACTTCTATCTGAATGACTCTTCACTTCTCAATCAGTCTTTGCTGATGGAGTTGGTGCTTGGATCTTCTGTTTGCTTGCCTGTCATTCAGGGTCTTCATACTGATGATCTTTAAGCAAATACTCTATGATTCTGCTTTGTAAACGTGAGTGTATGACTGGCTATGCTGATGACTTGCAGACCCTACGATCGAGTGTAGTCAACGATTCTTGCTTTAACTCTCTTGCCAGATTGCTGTTCTTTTTGATCGATCAGGCCTATCTATTACATTTTAAGATCAGCCTAACAAGTTTGATCTTTCTATCTATAGTCCTTGTACATAGTGATCTTTTGAAGGACTGTTCAATGCTATTAACTCATATGAGATCAACTTAACAGATTTGACCTTGTCAATCTAAGTCCTTAGAACATAATGTCTATTAACTATTAAGGACTTTACATCTTTCATCAATGCAGACATATTTGCATATTAATTCATTTATCTTTTAAAATACAACATCAAATCTTATAATTGAGAAATATCATTCACATGCATATTTCAAACACTAAAGTTAAACCAAAGAGCAAATGCAACAACAGAGACAAGACGAAAAGACAAGGGTGTAACGCTTAAAGTAGTTGAGGTCTCCCCCAAAGCCCCAATGGAGGATGATAGTGAAATGGACGATGATGATGAGGATCTGGCCTTGCAGGTCAGAAGATTGAGAAAGTTTATGAGAAAAGGCAAAAACAGCAACACCAAAAGATTCAACAACAACAAAAGAAACTCTTCCAAAGGCCTGTGGCCCTGTGTTATAACTGTAAGAAGGTAGGTCAATATATTACTAACTGCAATAAACCATTAAGAGAGGAGTTCACGAAAGATAAAATGAAAGAATATGCCAAAAAGATAAAAAGACATACAAGAAGTATAACAAAAAGGACAAGGTCTTGAAGTGACAATGATAATGACTTTGATTCTGAGTCAAGTGAAGATAAAGGATTTCAAATAGTCAATCTCTGCCTTATAGTCATTGAAGCACCTGTTGGCAACACCAATGATCATTAAGAAATTAATATCAGTAAGGTACTTTATTTTAACTCCCTTAATATAGATATATCTAATTTAAGAACTGTTTTATGTGATATTACATCTGAGTTGCATAAATGCATGAAGTGGTTCAAGGTGCTATCTAGGGATCATTCTTTTCTTCAAGACAAGAAAAAAAGAATACAACATAAGTTGAAATCAGCTCAAGAAACTATTTCTTCCCTCTCCAAGCTTGAGATTGAGAATGAGATCCTAAGAAACATCATTGAGCAGTCTACACATAAAGAGTCAATTTTTATCTCTAAGATTGAGGAGCAAAAAAAGATAATTTCTACTTGGAACATGTCTTCTTCTTCCATGGACTCCCTGATCACCAGTTAGAGATCTAATTCCTACATATCAGGTCTAGGATTTGAGAACTTGTCATCAGATAGCAGTGTGGACACAAGCTTAGAGATTAACAACAACACTACTTCTACTTTCCATAAAAGTATTGTATTTGTGAAGTCTACACAAGTGGTTGAGCCTATTATTCAAAGCTCTACGATTTTTGCTGATCAAATTGTGATCACTGAAAGCAATCGATCACACATTGATCTGACATTTAAGAAATTAAAAGGTAAAACTAAGACTACATTCAAGTCTCGAAGGATCATAGAGTCTGTGTATACTCACTCTACGAGCTAACCAGACAAAAATTGTAGAGTTAACTTTAACCTTATAAAATCTTAAAATCTTAGGACAATGTGAAAGCAGAAAGAGTTTGAACCAAGAAGAAATGTAAGATGTTCCTATGTCTCACACGTGTCCTAGAAGAGAAAGAATGCAAGCGCACAAACACAAGCATGCAACATATTATATGTTATAACTGTCATTGCTATGGACATATTAATGATATAGGTGATTTCTATAAATATTTTATTTATGTGATGCCTAAGGTTAGGCAAGTCTAGATTCATAAGAGAACTAACTAAGCAGGACCCAAGCAAACATGGGTACTAAAGTGAAGTTTAATTTTACTTGTAGGTTAAGAGCACCATTACTTCAATATAGTATCTAGACAGTGGCTGCTCAAAGTATATGATTGGAAATAAAGCACTTTTATCAAGCTTCAAGGAGAAAAAAGGACTTGTAGTAATTTTTAGAGATAACAATTCATGAAGAACCAGAGGTTATGATACTATAGGAAATAATGTTGTATCTTTCAGCAAAGTGGCTTATGTAGAAAGTTTAAAGCACAACTTACTAAGCATCAGTCAACTATGTGACAAAGGACACCAAGTTATCTTCCTCAATAATCAATGTCAAGTGAGAGATTTAGAGACAAACTCAGTGAAGCTGACTAGAACCAGTGATGGAAATGTGTATATAGTGAATCTAGCAAAGTTGAGCTCAATTGAAACAGCTTGCTTCTTTGCCAAAATTTCATAAGATGTTAGTTGCTTATGGCATAAAAGGTTACCACATCTCAACTTCAAGAATATGTCTAAGTTGGTCTTTAAGGATCTAGTTTCTGGTTTACCTAAGCTGAGTTTCATTAAAGAAAAGTCTTGCAAAACATGTCAGCTAGGGAAGCAAACCAAGACCTCATTAAAAAACAAGATATTTAATTCCAACACTAAGCCACTGTAACTTCTTTATAAGGACTTATTTGGGCCTATTTTAACTGCCAATTTTGGAAAAAGAAATATTCTTTAGTAATTATGGATGACTACTCAAGATTCACTAGGGTTTCCTTTCTAGCCTCTAAAAATGAAACTAATGATCAACTAATCAAGTTCTTCAAGCTTGCTGAGAATGAGAAATGTGAGAAAATCAAAACTATAAATAGTGATCATGAAAAAGAATTTGAATTTTCTAAGGTTGACAAGTTCTGTGGAGATAATAGTATTCATCATAACTTCTGTATACCAAGAACTGCTTAACAAAAAGTTTTAACTGATAGGAAGAACAGAACACTCATAGAAGTAAGAAGGATACTTCTAGTAGCTGTAAGATTACCAAAATACTTTTGAGCTGAAGTTGTCAATGCTGTCTGCTACACTAAGAATATATCTCTCATTCACTCTACTTATAAGAAGATACCCTACGAACTTTGAAAGGGAATAAAACCTAATATTGGTTACTTTCACATTTTTTATTGTGCTTATTATATCCTCAATAATGGTAAGAATTGTCTAACTAAATTTTTAAGTCAAATGAATGTATATTTCTTAGTTATTTTACTACTAGCAAAGCTTATAGAGTGTTTAATAAAAAATTATTAAATGTTGAACTTTTAATTCATATTACAGTTGATGAAACTGATAATGTTGAGCCAAGTAAGACTATTGTATTTGATGAGTTAGTAAAGCGGGATTAAGAAACGTGGAGTAAGAAGGCCATATGATCAACAACCCATAGATCGTAGAGCCAGTTGAAAATATCGTAGAGCCAGCTATTCCGAAACTAGGAACTCTACAAATTGAAGATCCTTCTGCACTAGAACTTGATGAACCTAACCTTGAAGATCACAGACAAGAAAGTACAAGGACTGATGTTCCAATTAGAAAAAGATGGGCAAATGATCATACACATGATATAATCATTGGTGATCCAAATGCAAGAGTTAGAACAAGATCTACCACGAAAAATGAATGCTTCTACTTGAGTTTCTTATCTTAAATGAAACCAAACCAAATTGATGAAAATCATCAAGATTCAAGCTGGATTGAAGTAATGCAAGAAGAATTGAATTTGTTTAAAAAAAGTAAGGTCTGGAGATTGGTTTATAGACCAAAGGATCATCCAGTGATTGGTACAAAATGGATTTTTAGAAATAAGATGGATGAAAATAGTGTGATCACAAGGAACAAGGCGAGATTGGTTGCTAAGGAATACTCATAAGAAAAAGAAATTGATTATGATGAGACCTTTACACCGGTTGTAAGATTTGATGCTATCAAAATGTTCATTGCTTATGTTACCCACATAAAGTTCAAAGTATTTCTTATAGATGTTAAGTGCATATTTATTAATAGGGAACTTTAAGACGAGGTTTATATAGGGCAACCTCTAAGTTCTATTGATCCTACTCATCCTAATTATGTGTTTAGATTAGATAAAATTTTATATGGATTAAAACAAGCACATAGAGGTACACATTTATGTGAATGACATTGTTTTTTATTCTACTGATAAAAAATTGTATGAATTTTTTTTTAAGCTTATGCAGAGCAAGTTTGAGATGGCCATTATGGTATAGCTGAATTTCTTATTTGAATTACAAATGAAACAAACTGATGAAGGTATGTTTATTAACCAAAGTAAGTAGATTTACTCAAGAAATATGATATGAAATCAACTACCCTCGTGAACTCCAATGGCTACTGCAGCTAAGCACGGATGAATAAGGTAAAAATGTTAATAGCACAATACAAGGATATGATTGGCTTTCTCTTATATCTAATTGCCAATAGACTTGAATCCTAAGGAATCGTATTTGATGTATGTTAAAAGAATTTTTAGATATCTCAATGGTACTCCAAATTTAGGACTGTGGTATTTCAAAGAGTTTCTCTTTGATCTAATTGGATATTTAGATGCTGACTTTGCAATATGCAAGATAACAAGATAAAAAGGAAGAGTACTAATGAAACATGTCAACTACTAGAAAATAGACTTGTCTCATAGTTTAACAAGGAGCAAAACTCAGTTTTAACTTCAACTACAGAAGTTGATTACATTATTGTTAGTAGCTATTGTGCTCAAATTCTATGGATGCAGAACTAGCTAACTAACTATGAGTTTGATTTTAAGTCTATTCCTATATTTTGTGATAACACTAATGCTATAACAATCACTCATAATCTTATTTTGCATTTTAAAGCTGAACACATTGATATAAGGTATCATTTTATTAGAGACCGTGTTCAAAATGGCAATATTAATTTGCATTTCGTCTCAATAGACAATCAATTAGCTGATGTGTTTTCTAAACTATTAGATGAATTCAAATTTAATAAATTAATAAGTGAATTAGGCATGTTAAGCTTAAGTTAAAGATTGACACAAAAGAGATGCCATCTTGAAAGGATTAAAGAAGAAGAAAGACAAGAGAAAGTTAACCATAATTGAAGAACCTGAGTCGATTATACACTTCACTCTCCGATGGTAGAGCAAACAAAAATAGTTGGGACGACTATTGAGCCTAAGCCTAATGATGAGATGGTTAGGAAGGCTGTTGAGCCTAAGTCAACTGATAAAACTAATGTGAATGCCCCTATGCCTGAGCCACATTCATAATAAAAAAGATTACAGAAGATAACATTGAAGAAGTATAGCAAAAAGAAAATAGTGAAAAAGCCCAAAGAAAGAATGGAGCCAACAAGTGAGGGGGTGATCCAATTGCATAGTCTAAAAGCTGATAATCCCCAAAATGTTGAGACCTTAAAAGAATCTTTTGATAATTCACTCAAACTTACGAAGGTGGTGGAAAAATTATGATAGATAACAGGGAGAATATACCTAGAAGTTCACCTTTTCGCTCGCTCATCATCAAACCTACTTCACCAATTGATGTGAATGATAAGATTCAAGGGGAGAAGGAAATCTCAGCCAAGGAGATTCTTAACCCAGAAAACATTAAAGAAATGGTTAAAATCAATGAGAAAGGAATACTTCGAGTTAACTCTCGACTCTGTGTTCCTAACGATCCTGAATTGAAGTATAAAATCATGATGGAGGCACACAACATGATGTTTGCAATCCACCCAGGAGGTACCAAGATGTATTGAGATATTCGACATACATTTTGGTGGAACAATATGAAAAGGGAGATTACAGAGTTTATCTCAAGGTGCCTAACTTGTCAACGTGTCAAGACAGGGCATCAAGTACCTAAAGGTCCATTGCAATCACTTGAGGTTCTTGAATGGAAGTGGGAACACATCAATATGGATTTCGTGACGGGTCTACCAAAAGTTTCTCAAGGCTTAGATGCAATTTGGGTGATCGTAGATAGATGGATCAAATCCGCTCATTTCTTACTTATAAGAAAAAACTTTTCACTTGAACGTCTTGCCAGTATATACATAAATGAGATTGTGAGATTACATGGCATGCCAGTTTCTATAGTTTCTGATCGAGATCCTAGATTCACTTCACGCTTTCGGATCAGTCTACAAAAAGCTATGAGCACTGAGCTACGATTCAGTTCTAAATACCATCCTCAAATGGACGGACAATCGGAAAGGACGATCCAGACCCTCGAAGATCTTTTGAGACTTTGCGTACTAGACTTCAAAGGAAGTTAGGATAAGTACTTGTCATTGGTTGAATTTTTTTACAACAACAGTTACCAAGCAAGTATAGGCATGGCTCCATTCGAGGCTTTATATGGACGGAAGTGTCGCTCTCCAGTATGTTGGAATGAGGTAGGAGAAGCAAAATTGTTAGGACCTGAGTTGGTACGCTTGACAACAGAAAAGATCCAAATGATCCGCCAATGAATACAGACTGCGCAAGAACGAAAAAAGAGTTATGTTGATCTTCATCGGAAAGATGAGAGATTCAATGTCGGAGATCATGTATTCTTACGTGTATCTCAATGAAAATGAGTTACGAGATTCGGAAAGAGAGGAAAGCTCAACCCTTGATTTATTGGCCCATTTGAAATCCTCGATCGAGTAGGAACCGTAGCCTACAGACTAGCTTTACTACCAAGTATGTCTCTCATCCATAACGTTTTTCACATATCTATGTTACGTAAATATGTGAAGGACCCAAACCACGTCATTTAGTTAGAACCGGACGTTATAGTAGAGGATTTAACGCACGAGGATGTACCTGTTAAGATCCTAGATAAGAAGGAGCAGATCCTACGCTCAAAGGTTATACCTCAAGTTAAGGTTTTATGAAGGAACCAAGATATTGAGGAGATATCCTGAGAGCTAGAATATGAGATGAAATCTAAGTATCCTTACCTCTTCGAAATGTCAGGTACGTCAATTTCGAGGACGAAATTTCATAAGGAGGGGAGGTTGTAAGACCCCGAATTTTATGAAATACAAAATTTAACTTTTCTTCATATATATTTTTCCTGAAACAGTAAGTGAATAAATTAATAAAATTAAAAGTTAAGGATGTTATGCTCAAATTTTATTATGTCGGATAATATTCGTTTGGTCGGGGAATATTCAGGTCGTACGACGGCGCCGAAATAACTAATTATTGATGGACCCCACAACGGAATTTTTGTCAGATATAGAAAATGACAAAAGTAACCTTTTTAAAAAAAAATAGTCAACGATGTTATCACTTTTAACTGTTAAAATACCGGTGATAAAATAATAGTAGTCTACGGTAATTTATAGTATTTTACTGTAGCACGCGGTATTCTAAAGTAGCACAAGGTATTGTGCGGCGTTTATATTATTGAACTGATAAATTGGTTATTACACAGTATTTGCATTATTGATTTGATAATTGACACCGTAACTGTTGCACATCATTTCATCTATAATTGTCACTGCATAATATTTTATGTTATCAATTCAATAATTGTTGTTATACGGTATTTTGCATTATTGATTCAATAATTGTCATTACACTGTATTTCCTATCATTAAGTCAATAATTGTTGGTGCACTGTATTTTAAAATTATTGAACCAAATAATTGTCACAGTAGCAAATACACAGTAATTTATATTATTAAATTAATAATAATCTGTAACGTGTTTATTACATTATTGTTGAATTATTATTGTAGCATTATTTTATTTTATATACAAGACCCACAGGAAGAAAAAAAAATTAATTATTATTTTATGTGAATAGTACGTGGACCCATTGTGGGGCCCACATGAAATGTGAGAAATGTGTTTTGTTGGGATGGTTGGTGGAGGTTGCGCAGCAGTCTCTACTGATTTATTTTTTAGTTCACCTATCGCGCATAATAACTTCTTTTCCCCTATAAATAGCTTGCTCAGCTGAATAGAAAAATCACACCTAAAACATAAAAATTTTCTATAAGAATTTTATGAGTTTTCTCTGAGAATAGTAAGGTTATCTTGAGTGTTTGAAAGCCAAAAGAAGTGCAGGAATTTTTCAAGTTGATCAACCTCATTTTTAATCAATATCCAGTCACTTGTTAAGGTAAGGGGTATCATTCTTTTCATCATCATAAATGGTATTATTTTCTTACTTGTAAGGAATATCATTTTCTTTCATACTCTTAAACTTACTACTGTAAGAAATTATCATTATTTGATTCTCGAAAATAATATCGTTTCTTTCTTACTCATAAGATGAGTCATTTATTTCTATGTATTAAATTGTGGGAATAATATTACGGCGCGGATTACCGGCTGTTGGTGAATAACCTTTCGTATTCATTTCTTATTAATCTCTGAGAATAACCTTACTGCTCGGATTACCTCCTGTTTGGTGAATAACTCTTCGTATTCAAATTTTATTAAATTGTGGGAATAACCTTACTGCGCGGATTACCGCCTGTTGGTGAATAACCCTTTGTAAATTTCTTATTTGTCTCTTGTGGAGATAATTTGTCTACACGAATTATCACATGACACTTTTATTCCATATTCGTTTGTAATATCATTTTCTTTCATATTCGTAAGTGATATTATTCTTCTTTATACTCATAAGGGATACCATCTTTTTCATCTTCCATTATTCAAACTTACTATAGTAAGGGATATTATTTCTTTTATACTCTTAACTTACTATGGTAAGTATTAATTGGTAAAATTTTCTGAAATGATTATATGTTCCTTGATAGTTTGTGCTTCATCTAATATCATTTCAACTGAACCTTTCTATTTTTCTAAACATTTCTATTGAACTGTAACTGTTATTCTGAACTGTGGATCTTGAATATCATTTTTGAATTTCACTCCACATCATGTTGACAATTTGGACATTATTTGAATCTGCACAAAGTAAACTTCCGATACACATTGTTTATCCTGTTTCTTCTGTTCATCATTTGTATCACTGTTATTTGTACTAATCATCAAGAATCAAGCTGTTGTGAATATCTGTGGCCGGGGTTACAGATGCGATATAATTGTTGAACAGATGATAGGTTAAAGGCGATATAATAGGTTAAAGGCGATACATCTGTTCAGTGTCTTTTATGACACGTGGTGAAAGTTCTCTTTGGCTCGTAGTGCAAAGATAAACTGTTATTTGGTATGATTATGACCAAAGGCTGAATACTGGTATAATCATGACCGTTGGTGTTATATTGAATATCTTTGGCCCGTAGTGCAAAGATGAACTGTTGTTTGGTATGATTATGACCAAAGGCTGAATACTGGTATAATCATGACCGTTGGTGTTATATTGAATATCTTTGGCCCGTAGTGCAAAGATGAACTGTTGATTTGCATGATTATGACCAGGAACTGTAAATTTGTATTATAATGCTAATGATATTTCAGATGATAAAAGTTGATGATGTTTTTCCTAAAAAGAGAAGCGAGTGGACATTATAGTCTGTATTATTCTTCTAATAGATTGCTCTTTTCGCTGCTATTATTGATCTGAACGTTGTTCAAGAATTTAACTGCAGTTTTTGATATAAACCTTGTAGTCTATTGTATTCTATCAAGACCTCAACTGTTGAAGGCTAACGATAATTTATTCGTCATTATCTTAGTCATAATATTTTTTACTGGGCTATTTGAGCTCACCCTTTTTTTTTGTTCCATTGTTTTCAACAGAAAATGAGAACTTAGCTGAGTCTAGCCGGGGGATGGAGTGAGAGTCCGATAAATAGCTATTGTAGTCTTCACGTGTTGTAAAATAGTGTGACAATAATAGTGAAGACTTAGTTGTGTATTATTATACACTGTATTGTTAAATGTTGTAATAATTTTGTTATAGTCTTTTGACAACTCAAGTTTGGGCTATGTGGGCCCAGATTTGGGGGTGTCACAGATATGAACTCTACCTCAAGAAAATAGATAATCATATTGAAGTAATCAAAGCTCTCCAGACCTCCAACTCGGCATCCATAAAGTTTCTCTTTGATAAAGTGTTTGACATAAGCTCCAACTTCATTAACTTTAAAGACATCATCATGGAAAGTTATTTTTTTTGTAGAACATGGATAAAATTTAAAATTTATAAATATATGGGAAAAGTATAATTGTAATCCCAAAATGACGTATTTTGATTAATAAAATGTTAAAATTATTATTAATAAAATTGATGAACCATAATGATACTTACGGGGATATGCTTTTCAAAATTGTGTCCATTAAATTATACTCCATCTGTTTCATATTATTTGATCATTATTGATTTTTTAAAGTCAATTTAAGATATTTTTAACTTAAAATTGATATAATTTTTTTTTAATTTTAATCAATATAATGATGAATATTATAAAATTATCTAAAAAGTATTATTTATTGTAACATTATTGTTTCATAATTTTAAATTAGTCATCTTAATTTTAAATTTAAAAAATGTCTCAAATCGATATTCAAAAGTCAACAATGATCTAATAATTTAGAACAAAAAGAGTACTTTTCAATACCACCCTAATTGTTTTTGCCCAAATTGCCATAAAACAAGGCATGCAAAACATGCCATATCAGACCAATCTTCATGCCAGGCCCAAAAAGACCCAAAAAGTTTGGTTAACAACTGGCAATGCCATGCCTAAAGAGCTTTAAAAGTGATACTGAACAAGGCTATGGGCTAAGCCAGAGGGCTACGAGTCGAGCTTCGGGCTTAAAAGGTTATTATTATTAAAATTTTAATTTCTTGCCTTTCTATGCTATTAATAAACTTACACTCCTGTCTAACTTCAAAAAATATGAAAAATCGAATATTAATTGAAAGCAAAACAAGAAAACTCAGATAAGGGATTGAGGTATCCTGGATTAAGGAGTACCATACAAGGTCTAAAAGCAAAACATATGCTATGATGTTGTGTTAAAACAAAAGAGATACCAACTCTTATCAAAGGAAAAAATATTGAAAAAGATAGTTGTTAAAAGCATCAATCAAACACAGTAAATAAAACCATAACAAATACCATGTTTCACTTAGATAGAGAACAACAATGTAACAAGCTTTTTAATTTTTACTTTTATCAAGGTAAATCTATGTAACAAGAACTAGACCACGACGGCTCTATATACTTCACGAATTCTTCCTAATCTTTTTTCTGACCCTTTTATTTTGCTTCTTGGTCCCTTCAGTTCCACCATAGTCATCAAATGGAAAAGGACTTCCCCACAAGTCTTCAAATGAAATGAAGAAGCCTAGTAAACAGATACCAAGGAAGCCTTTCTCTTAGAATTTTGTACAAGTTAGCACAACCCTTTCAAAAAGCTAAAAGGTTCTTGCAAATGAAAATTTTAACCCACAGAGATTTCCTCCAAGTAATAAATCAACATTGTTCAAAAAGAGGCAACAGGGAAAATCTGAGTTTTAGCACTAGTTAGACTTCCAACAACAGATCCAATTTGTAAAACTAGATAAAACATTGGGTTGTTATCAAAGTCAAAAAAATACCATTTTTTGTGCTACATGGAGAACTATTTCTTTTAGTCTTGGTTTTGCAACCCATTTTATTCCTTCAAATTGTGGGTATAGACTATAGACTTTGTTAAAGAAAATCTATTTTATTCCCTTTCCACCATATAAGAAAATATGCTTAATTTGCAATAAATTTGAATACCTCAAAACTAGCATCAAGTAAAAAATTTGCATACCATGTATATACTTTTAGTTCTAGATTATCGAGCCTAAAAAACTAGAGGTGATAAAAGTTGATACCAACCTATCATCCCAACCCACTTAACCATGATTTAATGGGCTAAGTTACCTACTTATTCGAGCAGGTCATAATTGGGTTCGGGTTAAATGGATAAAAACTTAACCATGCTATAATTCAGTGTTGTCATGCTTCATTTCCTCTGTGTAAGTTTTGATTGCAGAAATAGCTTTATTACTTATCAAACGTATCAAATAGTTCACTCCCTGGGTAGTAAATCGTTTCAAAAAAATAATAACATATTTTTTTGTTACTGTTAAGAAAATTAAAATTTTAAGATGTGGATTTTAAATGGGTTGACGGGTTCAACCCACATCCATTTAAAATTATTCATGACAAACCCATTTAATATTATCCATTTATTACCCAACACATTAAAATTTATCCATTACGCATTAAATCAACTCATTTACCACTTCTATCAAAAACCAGTTACACTTGAACAAACATAACCATGGTTGAAAACCCAACCTAGATCACTAATTACAAATTAGTTACACCCATAAACACAAAAGAGTGACACTTTATATGAAACCAACAAGTCGATTAGACAACCTAACCAGGTACTCAAAATTACATATATTGCACATTGAAGTAAAAGTATCACCACAAATTTAATAGCACCAAAAGGCTTAAAAAACTTATTGTATTCTAGCTAATGTTTATAACACATAAAAATGTAACAGCAAAATTGCAAACAATACTGAAAATTATGAAATGTTAGGATACTTTATACTTGGATGCCAAGGAAAACAGTCTAAACACACAAAATAAAAGCATAATTTAAAGACTTAGATTACCTTTTCCTTCTGCTGGGTGAGGTCTCCTGTCCGTCGTCTTTCCTAACATGTTTCATTTTCTTGATAGCCAACAAGACTCTCTGTATAACTATAAGCTTTGTACGAAAGTTCCCTAGCTTTGTCAATTCGAATATTCCTAATTCCTTCACTTTCAGGGTCATAGAAGACCAACTTCCCTTCACTGTCCTCAATAACAATATCACCATTTATAAAGCAATGCAAAACCCTCTGCACCTCCAACTAAATTGGTCCGACAGTGTATATCTTACTCCAAGTACCAGATCATCCAAAGTATAGACATCTACCAATTTATTCTGATCAGCATCAGGTGAAAACATCATATCAGCAAGAGAATCTTTCCAATTCATAAGACAAGCACCTATGGTACTATTCAATTCATATTCGGGCAAAAACAAGAACCGAAACACCTCATTTTGCACATCAAATGAAATACAAACCTCACTAACATTACTCTCATCATTTTCGTCCATTGTAAAACCCATCCAATATGGAATCCCCTTCACAGTCACATCACACCACATGTTATGAATGTCATATGATATCAGTGTTATACCTCTTGAATTATTACCCCCAATATCCCTAACCAAATTAGACCAACTTGTGCCTACCATGCCATTACCACGGTGGCGGAGTCACGGTTTAAGGCATTATTTCGACGTAGAGATGGATATTGTGAAAACTTGTCACATTTATCAGTGCAGTACCTCTATGACTTCTAACCGGTAAATAACAAACACATAACTTTTCATTACACAAATAATGTGGACATCATAGCTGTCAATGATTATGCTATTGATGGAATGCGAAGGGAACACCAATGGGTACCTTTTCTTATTCAAGGACACACACATTATTGAGTGAAGCGTCAGGATGAACTGAAGCCAACAGAAGTAGAAGATGTAGCACATGCAATGAGATATGGAGCTCTATATGCTAACTATTGTGCTCCTGAGTCTGTTATGTTATGTTGGATTCTATATGTTGACTATTTGTTTCCCTAGGATAACGACTGAAAAAAAATTCCCCCCAACCGTTACTTAAGATAGCGCTTGTCCGTTACCTAGGATAGCGGCAGGATAGCGGCTGAAAAAAAGGAAACATAGCATGTCACAGATAAATTTGATTACAAATAATGCTCAAAACAACATAATATTTGATAATAAAATGATAAAAATGTTATAATGTCATTACTGAAAATAATGAAAAGACAGAAATGTCAATAATGAATGAGTGTATCCATGTATGCTACAACTTTCTTATTTTCCTTTTAAATTTGAATAAGTATATCCATAGTACGCCAGAACTTTCCCTTTTTTCTTTTAAATTTTATATACAGGATTAACATTGATTTTTTCAAGTCAATTATAGATATTTAAATTCAAAACTGAGATAAAATAATTTACTTTTAAATAATACAATTATAAAAATTATAAATGATCTAAATCGTACTATTAATAATATTATTATTGTTTTCAAAAGTTCAACGCTTCAACTTAATTTTAAATTATAAATAATCTCAAATTAATTTTTAAAAATTAAACCATGATTCGATACTTTGAATCGAAAGAAGTACAAAATTACTACGAAAACATATTTTTACATGGGAAAAGGGAATGTTTAGCTAAACATAGTTAAGTTTGACATTTTTGTCTTTTCATTATTTTTATTAATAATATTATAAATATTATTATTTTATTATTACATATTCCGCCATCTTAAAACTAATTTATAATCGAGTTTAGTAATGACGAATGATATATTCACTTTTCCCGTTTTATATTATCTTTAAATAAATATATATACACACAAATCAAACACAACTCGTTTAAAATCCCGCCGATCATCCCTACAATTTCTGAAAAGATTTGATAATCAGTTGGAATACTATTTTTATATGTAACGTGATTCACCAGCAGAGATTAATGTATACGAGACACGGCAGCAATACATGGACAATGTCAAATATATATATATATATATATATATATATATATATATATATATAATTATTGTGGGGCATAAGAAAGGTACCACATGGTTTTTTCTACACCTTAGCTTAAACGCCAAAGGTCTTTGAAGATAGTGTTTCACGTGGAATATTTGGACTCAAAGTCTCCATAGAAACCAAACCAAAAAAAAATGAACAGAAACAAGAAGAGACTAAAACCTTCAAATCCTTTATACATTACAATCCTTTGTCTCCTCACTTCAATTGGATCATCAGATGTAGAACCAACCGTTGGTTACGGTTACACCATCCGGTCGTTGACCGTCAATCCGGATGGGAAATCGTTGACTTCTGATCTTCAACTAATCAAGAAATCCTCAGTTTTTGGAAATGATATTCAGAATCTCAAGCTTGTGGCCAGGTAATTTTGTTTTGTTGAACTGCTTTGAAGTAGTATGGAATGTTGCTTTTAATTTTAAGCATTAGGAGTAATAATATTGCTAAACTCTAGTTCTAGTTTTAGTTTATTTTCAATTTTAACATTTTTTTTAAATATAATTTATATTATTATAATTTAATTTTAAGAATATGTTTCATTTTAGAAGTTTAAAGAAAAAATTAAAAAAATAAATGAATTAGGTGGAACTTTTAAGTCTCGAGAGAAGAATTAAGGGAAACGTTAGGGAAATTTATCTTAACAACTTGGTTAATTTAGACTTAATCCGATTTATATTTTTTTATTTTTTTAAAATTAAAATTTATACTCGAACGTGTAATCTTGCATAATAAATAAAGAGACATGAAAAGTGAAAACAACTGATTTAGAAACTAGATGGTGTAAAACATAAAACACTTAAAAAAATTGTATGCTTTTGTTGGTAATTTAATAATTTTATTTTGTATAGCTTCGAGACAAAAGATCGCCTGAGAGTCAAAATAACCGACGCCGACCACCAGAGATGGGAAATACCACAAGACCTCCTCCCCCGCCATCCTCTCTCCTCCCACCGTTCTCTCCCGGAATACCCCTCCTCCTCGCCTGAAAACCACTTCTTCTTCTCTGACCCCACATCAGATCTCACCTTCAACCTTCACAACACCACCCCATTTGGCTTCACCGTCACTCGCCGCTCCTCCGGTGACATCCTCTTCAATACCTCGCCGGATCCATCAAATCCCAACAACACTTTCCTATTTTTCAAGGACCAATTTCTCCATATCTCCTCCTCTCTACCCGCCGGCCGTTCCTCCCTCTACGGCCTCGGCGAGCACACAAAGAAATCGTTCAAGCTCGCGCACAATCAGACTCTCACTCTGTGGAATTCTGACATTCCAAGCGCCAGCATTGGTCTCAATCTATATGGGTCCCACCCATTTTACTTGGACGTCAGGTCGCCGGACTCCGGCGGAAGAGTGGCGCCGGGGACCACTCATGGGGTGTTGCTGCTCAACAGTAATGGGATGGATATTGTGTACAGTGGTGATAGGATTACTTATAAGGTGATTGGTGGTGTTCTTGATTTGTATTTCTTCGCCGGCCCGTCGCCGGAGACTGTGATGGATCAATACACGGAGCTAATTGGACGGCCGGCTCCGATGCCCTACTGGTCCTTCGGTAAGTTAGCAAAGTAATTCATACTGCTTCCAAAATGCATGCGTCTTTATTCTTTCATGTTCTGTTTTATTTTTTTGTTTCTCATTATTGTTGTTGATATTCTTGTTCAATTTGTATTAATTGTGAGCATCATATTGTTTTCTTTCTATCCTTACTTAAAGCAATTGATGTTGTCTGCCAGTTTTTTGTTTAATTGTTTACGAATGGTAGTTAGTCCGATGGTTGTGAGGTGGGCTATGGGAGTCACTCAAGTCCCGTTCGGGAGTGACTTTTTTTTTTTTTTTGACTTAAAGTTAAAATTTTAATCGATTTATAAGTTAAAATTTTAGTAGATTTATAAGTAAAAGTGTTTGGCATTATTTTTACTTATAAGTCGGGGATTATAAGTAATAGTTGTGGATGTGTTCGGCTAATAATGACTTATAAGTTAAAATAAAATGTTAAGATTACTAAAATAACCTCAAAGGAAATAACATGTTAAAATAAAAGAGGGCAAAATGGACATTTCAATAGGTTTGACCAAAACTTAAAAAATGACTTATAAGTCAAAAAAAAATAAGTAAGTTTTACTTACTTATTTTTTTTTACTTATAAGTCAATTTATAAGTTAACTTATAAGTTCCAAACGAACACTTTTTTAGCAAAACGAACTAATAAGTTGGGTTGACGAACTTATAAGTTGGCGCCGAATAGGCTCTCACTCACTAGATTAAAGAGGGAGGAGACCTCCAAAGAAACTTGGAGGTCAGGTTCAAACCCCCTAAGGTTCTGCCTTGAGGGGGCTTGGTATGGGAGCGAAAGCTCTGATATATAATTCCTTCAGGGCATGAAGGTTTATTGTATGAGCTACCTGCTCCCGCATGAGAATAGCTACTTCACAATTACGTGAAGGTTATGCTTGCAAGATTCTCCCCTAATAGGGGTCATGTCGAGTTTAACAGTTTGGCAATGTGCTTACCACAATTGTTTTAAGTGCTTAAGGTTTCAATGGGAGAATGAGAGAGATTTAAAAGTTTGGCGTAAGATTATGATCAATGCAGTGGATGGGCAATGCTCTTACTTCAATTGTTAAGTGCTTGAGATCTCAAATGGGAAAATGAGGAGCTGAAGTGGTGAATTTGCAAATTCCAGTGTATATCCCTCTTGGTAAAAATTTGATAATATCGTCCTTAGTTATCATGGTGACCACACTGGGCAGTGAATTGCTTTTTCCCATAATGCTTTTGGTGATGAACCTCCAAGTGATGATTTTTATGTGTTCAATGCAGACAACAGGAACAGTTTCGCCAGTGTCATGCTTGGATTCTTCCTCCCCCCCCCCCCCCCCAAACTTATGTAAAACAGTATTTAAAACATACCGAAAGGAGGACAAGATAGTATTTCCTTTTGGGTTTGTAATCAAAGATTAGAGTTTTAAAGTTTGAGGGCATGTTTAAAAATATGATGTGCAATTTACTGAGCCAAAAATTAAAGAAAGAGAAAAAGAAGAAGAGAAGGAGCAAAACCCTTCCCTAGAGTCTCTCTAAGGCTTTCTAGGAGTTTTAAGTAGCAGAATGTTTAAATCTTTTACTTGAATTAAAGCATCAATATATTGAAAATTAGCCTTGCTCAAATATGTTCTACTTGTCCATACAGGTTGCCTATGTAAAAGTACAGAACCCAAATTTTATAAGATGAAGAACTTGGTAAACTATTAATTCAAAAAACTACCTAAGAGGTACCAAGTGAACTAACATCTAACTATAAATAAACACAAGTAGTGAAATACCTGTAAGGCATGAAATTACCAAACTGGCCTTTATCCTAAACACACAAAATGCCAGTTTCCAGAATCCCCCGCTTGCTTAAATTCATGTTTATTTCAATATTTTTTGGACTTCATCATTTTCCCCTGGTTGGAAAAATTTTAACCTCAACTTTTGACTTGTGAAAGTCTAAGAATATATAGGTATCAAACTAGCAGTCTTTGGATGGTCTAATTTGTCTGAAGATGATTCCATCTCATTTTTGTAATACGAGGGAGCAAAGTAATAAATCACAAATAATTTACATTCTCCATTAGTGTATTCGATACTTCTGGAATCACAAAGCCAAATGTTGGAGCATCTCATTCTCGAGTAAAGAAAACCCTCATCATTTGAACTGTGAATGTACATGGAAGCTGCTTGATATCCTTTAAGTTTGTACTGCAGCAATATTCTTGTATTTCATCTACCTGGCCACTTATTCAGCTGTGATATCTTTTCTAGCTTTTACCTCGGACTTCCCCTAGAAAGAATTGGGATTTGGTAGAATGCTTAACCACAGTAACGGTTTTTCAACTACTAAAGTAGTTTGAGCTTCAGCATATCTCCTCTTGAATCTCCTACTTGTTGCTCCCATGTCGAATAACCTTCAAGATAGGTTATTGGAAAAGATGAATGACTGTTTCAGAAAAAAGCATTGATCCATAACTAATTATATAATAAGTAAAAAAAAATAAAAAGAAGGAAAAAAACTTGTTCAGCATTGCAAATTATCCTCCAAGTCTTTCCCTTGAAGCTCCTGTGAGTGATGACCCTGTAGAGAAGTTTTTGGAAACAAAATACGGTTGTTCTGTCCTAAAGGAATAAGTATACAAATACGTGCCCCTTTTCCAGTAGTTGGACATCTAAGGTAAAGGTATTATGATTCCATTAAAAGGACCAAAACCTGAGGCATAACTCATGTATGAATTGTGGAAAAGCAAAGCAGAGGCGAAATTTCATTAACTTGGAACCTCATGTTATTCTTTATGTAGGACAAGCTGGAAAGAAGGAATAAAATACTTATCCCTGCAGAGAATCAGTAAAGAAACACACACAAATACAAAGCTTTAATATTAAATCAATTTATATTTGATAATCTGAAAAATAATAAGGTATTATAATGTTTAAATAGAAAAATCAATACTTGGGGACTAAGGAAAAATTCTGATTTAAAAAGGAAACAATCTCCTAACTAAAATCTACTACTATAATAAAACTCTCCTAATTAAAATATACTATTATAATTAAATCTTTTAGAATATTCTACTAATTAATTACATTAATAATCTAATATTTATTCCAAAATAACAATACAAAATTAATTATAAATTTCTTGAGTTTCTTCTGTACCACATCAATTCTTCTCCAGATTTTAACCTTTAATCTAATGATCAAAGCACGGGAATTAGTAAACACCGAGTCTTTTCTATTTGCTTTATCCTTGTCTATTTTATTTGTCATTTATTGGCTTCTAGTTTCATATGGTGAGGTGACGACAAGCCCTTTGGCTTATTCAGGGGGGAATCATTGCCTCTGAAATAGGCTTTAAAGTAAACAATTCTAGTTTTTTGTCCAATTGACCACAAATTATAATTTGACACTAGATGAGTCTCTGCTTTTACTTGATGAGTCTGCTTTTAACTGTGTCCGTAAAGTTATATTTCAATTTTTATGCCATTCACTTCATGTATGTGCTTCTGATCCAGTTTGATTTCCTAGCTTAGTGATTGACATGATTTTACGTTGTCTTCTCGTGTAGGATTTCACCAGTGCCGCTATGGTTACAAAGATGTGTATGACCTTGAGGGAGTGGTTGCTGGCTATGCAAAAAGTAGAATCCCTCTTGAAGTTATGTGGACAGACATCGATTACATGGATGCCTATAAAGATTTCACTCTTGACCCTAATAACTTTCCCTTAGACCGAATGAGAAAACTTGTCGAGTCACTGCACCACAATGGTCAGAAATATGTGGTCATCTTGGATCCTGGTATGTTCTATTACACTTGATTAAAAAAAATGTTCTTACTTTGTAGAGCATTCGAGCTGTTGTGTATCATCTCAAGTAATTATTTAACATGCTCAACTTAATTGTTTTGGGTGAGTAAGCGCAAAGTTAAAAAGAATGATGTATCACTTCATTGATGATCATCGTGTCTTTACACAGGGATCAGTGTTAACACGACATACGAAACCTATATACGAGGTATGGAAGCTGACATATTTATAAAACGTGATGGTACTCCTTACCTAGGCAATGTATGGCCTGGATCAGTGTTCTTTCCTGATTTTGTGAATCCACGTGGTGGAATCTTCTGGTCTAATGAAATCAAATTGTTCCGGGATCTTCTCCCTGTTGATGGCCTCTGGATAGACATGAATGAGTTATCCAATTTCATATCATCCCCTCCCACCCCAAATTCTGCTCTCGATAATCCCCCTTACAAGATCAATAACTCTGGAGTTGATCGGCCCATTAACGAGAAAACTGTTCCTGCAACGTCCATGCATTTTGGTAATATGACTGAATATAATTCTCATAACCTTTATGGATTATTGGAATCCAAAGCTACTAATGAAGCTCTAATCAAAGCCACTGGTAAAAGGCCATTTGTACTTAGTAGGTCAACTTTTGTGGGTTCTGGAAAGTACACAGCTCATTGGACTGGAGATAATGCTGCCACATGGGATGATTTGGCATACACAATCCCGAGCATTTTAAATTTTGGCCTGTTTGGAATTCCAATGGTTGGGGCTGATATCTGTGGTTTCTCTAGAAACACAACCGAAGAGCTCTGTCAGCGTTGGATTCAGGTTAAAACTCATCACCCCTAACCGTCATACAGGAAATTATAGTGTCATTTTGTTTGGTAGTGCATCGCCTTTCCATGAAATAACATTGTTCAAGCGTTTTATATAACTTTTCACCATAAACTCTTGAATGCTGTTTATATTTTCTTAACAGTTACTTAATTTTGTAGGTTCCCTTTGCTTTTAATTCCCTCGTCTTTATTGACAGCAACTAAAAACATTTGCAATCACATTATAAACTGAATACAAAATTAATCTACAAAATTTTTTATAGTACAGTTGGGCGCTTTTTATCCATTTGCAAGAGATCATTCAGATAAGGTTAGCTCCCGTCAAGAGCTCTATCTCTGGGAGTCAGTCGCTGCAACAGCCAGGAAGGTGCTTGGACTCCGTATCCGATTGTTACCATACTTCTACACACTCATGTACGAGGCACACTTGAAAGGAATCCCTATTGCACGGCCACTTTTCTTCTCGTTCCCTCGTGACATCACAACTTATGAAATCAACTCCCAGTTTCTAATCGGTAAAGGTGTGATGGTCTCTCCTGTGCTGAATCCCGGAGTTATCTCTGTTAACGCGTATTTCCCAGCAGGAAACTGGTTCGACCTCTTCGACTACTCAAAGTCGGTGAGTGTAGAATCAGGAAAGTACATTACACTAAATGCTCCTCGTGACCATATAAATGTGCATGTTCGAGAAGGAAGTATACTGGCCTTGCAAGGAGAAGCAATGACAACACAAGCAGCCAGAAAGACCCCATTTGAGCTATTGGTGGTTAGCAGGAGGGGCGGAAACAGCTCGGGCGAAGTTTTCTTGGATGACGGAGAAGAAGTGGAAATGGGAGGAATTGGAGTAAAATGGAGCTTTGTAAAATTCTATGCTAAAATAGTGGGGAATCTCGCAACCATCAAATCAGAGGTTTTGAATGGAGAGTTTGCTGTGTCTCAGAAATGGATCATAAATAAGGTGACTATACTGGGGTTGAAGAAAAGTGTTAACAGTTTGAAGGAATACAATTTAATCAGCAATTTTGTGGGAAGAAAGCTGCTTGGAAGCACAAGAATAAGAACAACTTTAGATGGCAATGGATTTGTGATTATGGAAATCTCAGGGCTATCACTACTTATTGGGGAAGAGTTTAAATTGGAGGTAAAACTCTGACAGATAACTCTTTAAATTCTCTATATTTTCACTGGAATGAATGAAAGCTGAACTAAGGAAATTATGATTGTGATCTGATGCCCACCAAATGATGAAGAAATAAATTAAGCTTTACAAGTGCTTTATCATTTTGACTCTATACTTGATAATCAAATCATATGCATGCCAAAAAAGGAAAAGGTGGAGAGCACGTAATTTTCTTACCACATCATGTCTAAAATTAGAAATATATATCGACTTTTTTAGTCGATTTGCGAAATTCCAAATTAGTTTATTTTTATTTTTTATGTTTTAGAAACAACACATGATTAATAATACCTTCTAGGTCAATAATTGAAAATTCTATTGAGAGAATCAATTAAATGTAATTTAATTATTTTTTAAAAGTGTGGATAAATGTGTGCCGTTAATAATGTCAAAACAGTCAACTATATTTTTACACTTGTTTCTGTGATGCTTACCATTTTGACACCATAAATATAAGGGGAGCATTATTTTCACGAGTAATGTTTTGGTAACAAAATATTCCAAATTATATAATCATTGTTGACATTTGAAAATGTGAGACTTATTAAAAATTATGATACAATAAAATTTAGAATGATTAATACTTTTTAAATGGTTTATAATATTTATTATTGTATTAATTAAAATTAAAAAAATACATTTTAAGTTGACGTTAAAAAGTCAATAATAATCGAATAATATAAAACGAAAAGAGTATTAAATAATATAAAATTATGTGTCGATAATAATTAGTTATAACTGTTAGCCCTACCCATGGGGTCGTGTGTATTTGAACGATTCACCCGGAGTATCATTATTAAATAAATAATATCCATGAACTTTGGATGAGAGGTGGTGGTGGTGTTTGGACCATGAGATTCCGTTTTTATAAATGGCAATGAGATTGTGTTTGAGCATAACCCACCGAAATCCGGCTGTTCTTGTATGATATGCAGCAACTAAAAAGATTCTTGGATCTACCATTGCCCAGAGAACGAGACCTTAAAACCCTCGTCTCAATTCAATCATCACCTTTCTGTGAATTTTTGTACACTCGGTGTAAAGTTTGTTTCTCCCTTAGGCGACTAAACTAATCCGTCGTCATCGTCTTCATTCTCGATGTTCCGATCAGCCATCATAACTTTATCTAAATCACAACCGTTGTATCTTTTGATGAATTCAACCTATACGAGGGGGAGAGAATATTATGATTCTACTATCAAATTAATACAAAATGTCCAAACAATGATCCTTTGTAAAAATCAGCACATCATAATAAAACCCTTCTTGGATCAGAACTTGTTAATAACGATTCGCATGAACTAAAAACTCATCAAAGATTTGACATCCTATGCCAAGAGCCATGGGTACTAGCTATATCGAAAAGCATATTTGCAATAAGAATGATTGATGATACAAATACCCTACACGAAAATGATTTTAGCCTCCTGAAGAAAAAAACAAGAACAGAAGGCGAACTTGGAAAATTACCATTATTTTTCTTTCTAAAACAAAATTATCAGTAGGTCCCAGCTACACCACAAAATTACAATCAAGGGAACAAAAAATTGAGGGGTCCAACTCACTACAAATTGTGTCTGGTACAACTGCTACAAGATCCGCGGCCAAGGACGTGATATTATAGTATTTAATTTGATCAAACCGAACACCTGTAACAGTGCAGATTGTAACTGGTAAGAACCTTACAGTCGAACTTCTTGTGCAGTACTAAATCAAAAGCTAATTACACCACATGGTAATCAAAAAAATTTAAGCACGTGTACAAGGAAAAAGGTTAATGCAACAAATATTATATACCGTGACAGCACAAACTTCATCTTTAGAATGTTATTAATCTGGTAGTTAATCCAAGACTAGTGTTTGCTGAACACAAATCGATAAATTTGTTAGAAAACAAGTTAGTATGATGAATAATTTGCCAATAATTTGCAATCTCTCCAAAGCTGCCATAACTTTGATGATGTCATGTTTTCTCAAAGATGTAGCCAAACTTTTATCCATTTCTTCTCAAGTTTTTTCCTAGTCTAATGTCCTTGCATATAAATATAGTTATTTCTCAAAGTTTTAACTGCTTGGTGGCTCTCCTGAATAAGTTATCTGCTGCGAACACTTCAAGCCAGGCCACTACCCAGTCACTAACTAGCCCTTTCGTGATCTTGGTATTAAGTGATGAGGTAAGGATTAAGTTAAAATCAGCAGCAATATATCACAAAACTTTTCTGTACCATAATTCCATTGATTCTTCAATCAGCAAATGAACATTGGAAATAAATAGATCTAAGGACAGGCGAAAAAAATGGAAAGTGCAACTGCACAAAAATAGCTATTTCCGAGGTATTTGACAAATGGAATAAGGATTATGCAACTAACTATTTGTTGTTGAATCATTGCAACTAACAAGCCATTGAAGTATTTCTTTTATAGGCCATCTTTACTAGTGAATGTAGTACACTAGTGAATTATCAATCAAAGAGCTATAACCATAAAGAACAAACAGGAACTCAGCTTGTAATCAGACTGATAACAATAGGAAGAAAGTGTACTATATATGATTAATATGGCAGGCCACATGTACAAATGTAAGATTGACAAATAATGAAGCATCATTCAAAGGCTACCCTGACCAAATATAAACAAAGGGAACACAAAATTAAGTACAGCATGCAGTGCCATACATCAACATAAACTCATTTTTATAGTCACTGTAAATGGTCAGTAGAGAGGCCTTCCTTAAGTATCATTAAAAGGTCTGTAGTAGAGATGAAAGGCGTAGTTGATCAGCCAAATACTGCTATAATCTGTCTTTGTAAAAGCCAGTCCACTCAACTAACATGTTTTGGTGCAGTGCGTCTAGTAAATCAAACCGAGTTTTGGTGCAGTGTGCCTAGTAAGTCAAACTTTTCAATGATCATGGTTTTTGATAGCCACACTAAAAAATTTGGGCATGTTTGTATCGAGTGTTTAATGTCTACGTGTTGGAATGGAAGATGTAAATGATCACGGTTATTGATAGCCAATCTAAGCAATTTGGACATGGTTGAATAGAGTGTTCAATGTTTGAATGGAAAATGTTAAACTATTCAAGATTGTGAAAATTTTCCATTTTATTTCGTTACTGTTATTTTAAAAAGATGATTCTTAATTATTAAAAAAAAGAAGATGATTCTTAATTTTTCATCATTGAAAATATCATTAAGATGAAAACAAACACAGACAGCAGTTTTAACAAACACGCATGACGAGCAAAACAGCTAATATAAACTTGTACCTTGACTAAATTGCATGTTGCCAGCATATGTTCAAGACAGCTTTCCTAAATCCCATAATAGTTCTATGAAAATCTGGTTGGTTAGAAATATAACCAATTTGCTACTGTACATAAACTTTTACTGTCAAGCTGCACCAAATCTTTGTACCAAGAATTCATCAAGCTGCCCCCAATTTGGGGTACCAGAGTTACTTGGATCATCAGATGGCAGTGATCTAATGCATCCAAGAATGTGTTGAATGTCCCAATGCAGCCTGGCACATAGAGCATCCCCACACAGAAGAGGAAAACACAATTAGTCACACCGTGGACAAATATTAACACCTTCAAATAACAAGGTATAATTCTGAAGACATATACCAAGTTATAAGTACCTATTTTTGGCTTGCGGAGTGCTAATCTCTAAGCGTGAATATGCTTCAGAAATTAGCGAGTGGAATATTACGACCACTTGCCTGCAAGTAGAAACACCATAAGTCATTATGTAGAAATATAACTGAAATTTGAAGGTGAGTAATCTATCTACCCCAACAAAGTCTGCAAACCACATATTAACGTCATTGGCAGCGAAGCTAGTCAACTTTAGAGCTTTCTATTCCAAAAAAATAATAAATAAAAATATAAATAAATAAATAAAACTCGCAAATAGATGAGATATTTAAAATTGAAAGGAAAATAGAAGGTAGAATCCTTCGTGAATTTGAACAATTGATATAATACTAAACAGTCAATAATGGAACCTTTGGTATGACTTAAAAAAGATTAAATTTTGCAGTCTACCAGTGCATTTGAGCATAAGAACCTTTTAATGCAACTTTATTTTACTTCACCAAACACAGTTATTTGCCTTTCTTCATTCTTGCATGTTTACCCAGTGAAAAATAATAGTAAGAAGTTAATTGAGATAGGTATTGATAACAGTAATTCTTTACTTTGTGGGTTTTTGCATAATAACTTACACCAGCAGTGAGCCAGTTCCTCATCTCGATTTCTATGACTAGCCTGTTTTTTTCACCAACTACCTGAAGGCAAGCTCCAGCTACGCCCTCACCCCACAATTCCCCAGCAAAAGAATTAATCGGCCAAAAGAAGTTATAAAGTCAATTTGTTATGTTGCGCTATACTTCTATGGTACATGTACTCTTAATGCATCAAGAACCTGTGTCAGACACATGATACGAGGATAAATGAGTCCGAGTGTATGACATGTGTCCAACCCTTCAAATTGGATATGTTGTTAGCGAGCGTATTCAACAACGCAAATTTATTATGAAATTCTACACAACTTTCTCGCACTTCCTTTTGACACAATTTCCTTATAACAAAATAAAATGCCCATTTTGAACATCTCTCTTACGTAAAACACAATTTACCCAACATCATAAATAATATGGAAACATGTAATGTCCCCGTGTCACTAGATTGGGAGTTTAGACGAGTTTGCACGTATTCACCCGAGTTAATGTGACATAGGTTTGCTTCTTTTTCGTATTTACTATTTACCTCAAAGAATTCATGTGTCCTGTTATTTTTTGATCTAAAATTATTATATTACATCATCTTCAATATTTATTTGAATGGCGGTACACTAGATTATTGTGAATTCATGATGACTAGTAACTACAGGCTGAAAAATTAATGAGATCACATACTAAAATACTGATAAACCCAACAAAGGGTTAATCCATTAAAAGAAAACAACAAAGTAGTGCAATATCTTCTGTAAATAAGTGGTGTTCATCTGTAATAACAGTTCCATTGCTAACTGGCTTCTTTAACCATTAGGTGTTCTGCTCTTAGCTTGTGTTTCTTTTAGCTTGTTATAGCCAGATCATTAAGCATGTCTTCTGATATCTATACTATAGTTTCTTTCTGGGGTATGCCCCTCTCCCATTGTTCATGTTTCTTTTTTTAATATATTGCAATAATAATAACATATTTCATTTTGAACCCAGATCTTACAATTATTAAATTTGGCCCCTTAATTTAAAATAATTTTCCTTTTTTTCTTCGTAGGTAATTTTAAAGCACTTTCATTTAGACCTTCATACTACATTAGTGTGCACATCCGCCTCCACTCAGTCCTATGTAGTTCCGCACAAGTATAAAGCAACATTCATGAGCTTCAACTTACATGCTGCACCTGAATCGCAGTTCAAGTAATGTTCTTTACTTGGCGCATAGTTTGAGAAAGAGGACACAGTTTTACACGATACATGTTTTATCTGCTTGATAGTTCAAAACAAATGTTTTTAGCAAATATCCTGAAAAGAGGCCACCATAAGGATCACCAGAAACATTATATCAAAGCTGAAGACACCCATATATTCTATACCTTCACTAATGTCTTTTGATTTCATTAATTAAGTGGACACAAGGATTGTCTTCTCTATTCAGTAATTTCAACTTGTGGCAGTATCCAAAAAATAATTTGTTAAAAAAAATTAATATAAAAAATTGTTTAGAATATCTTCCAATGTATTAGACACATACTGATGTGCATGTTAAGCCTTACCTGAATATTGCTTGAACATCAACCTCGTGCAAAGTCCGAGATAGGACGCGTAGAAGAATGCCAGCTTCCTAAAACCGAACAGAATAATAAGATCCAACCGCCCCATGCAAATTTAAGTACAACAAATGCATGAGGAAGAAATTACCACTAAATTAAGTATTATTCAAGACACAATGCAACACATCCAAAAAGCTAAAACTCAAGGAAGCCTATCTCTCAAGATTACAAAAGACGAAATGATAAACATAAAACAAATTCACGTGGGAAGTCCTCTCTCCATCAACCCCTAACCCCTCATAAGTGAGTAGGCGAAAACTCGAAGAACCTTCCTCTCAAGATTACAAAGATAAACCGAAAACAAATCCACATGTGATGTCCTCACTCTCTATCAACTCTAACCCCTCGCAAGTGAGTAGGAGACTATGAAGGCACTAGAAAATTAAGTCATTTGATACTATAGCACATTAATGAGTGTAAATTTTATTCTTATAGGAATGAAGGTTTGAGTAGTTAGCATATTTTAAGAGACAGCAAGGTCGAAAAACTTTTAGAATAAAACTGTTTTGGTTTGATCCCCAAGATATTCACAATCAGCTTTTAAGTTTTATGAAATACTCAACATATAATAACACCACCACAACATTCTTTTATATTCTTATTTCAGGTGAGCACAACCAATTTTTCAGCTTGTGCATGGCTTCAAGGATTCAGGCTGTCAAGTATTATTCTCCACATGTTATTGTTGCCTTCATCACAAGTTATTAATTGAAATGCTGGCAATAATAGGTTCAAAGATCAAGAACTAATATAGTTGTAAATAGGTCCACATATCAAAATATATACAATGTCATAATTTTAACTCAGTGCTTTCTATCATAAAATATTAAAGGCATGCTTAAATTTATATTTTGGTAGAAAATGAAGATTTTATTTGAATAGAAGTACAAAATGATAAGAGGATGAGAAATATTCCAAAGCATGCTTATATAAGCATGCACAGGTATCTACCTGTCAGCAAAAGCATTTGTCAAAAATCCTCTACACTATACATTGAAAACAAATAGACGTACAGTAAATATAGTAATTACATTGGGAAATTACCTTTGTAACTGACCGAGCAAAAACACTAGGTTGTGAATCAGTATCTTCAGGTCTGTTCCAACTCTCAACAAGGTGTGGCAACCCACGAAGATGAAACAACACCCTTTCTCTCATAATTTGAACAAGCTTTGCATGTATCTCATCTCGATGAACTTTATAATCCTAAAATTAAGAGAACAAACATCTGCGTTAGATAACACGTGCCAAGGGATATCCCGTTAACAATAAAGCTTCAGTCAAACTGAAAGATGTACTCTCTACCCGAAAATTAATACTCCAAACGGGTATCAATAATTTAAAAATGATAAAACCAACCTATGTCTCAGATAAGCTGTAGTATGTTGAATTCACATGATGCAGCAGTAAAACAACAAAAATTCTTATTCAATTTTCCATGCAAAAATTCAGAATACAAAATGGGAAACACAAGAAATGGTATTTATATCACCAATGCAAATATCAAATCAAAAAGACCCTTTGCTTCACCAGAATTCATCCATGAATAATCGACTCTTGGGAAAATTAGAACGCAAAGGGGGAACATCATAAGACCAGTGCCTTCACGCAAGTAAAGGGAAGAATTTTTCATAAATTTATTCTTCTTTCTAAAGAGGTGAAACTGCTTCTTTTTTTTAAAAATACCTGCGCTACGCGATCAATCTCTGACAACAGCAATAGCTTTCGTGTCTCAGGTACTTTTGAGAACAGAACCCTCCTGATTTCTTGGATCCACACAAAAATATGTCAGGGAAGTTTACTAAGGAAATGATGTATTACCCAATGGTTCATAGTGAATGAAAGTTGGCTAATGCACTACACTTTAGATTTCAGGAGACTATATACACACCATTGCTGGTCAATACTTCAATTTAAGGTAAAATAAAAGACCAAAATATAACAATATGGTATAGAAAGACTGAAAGACTGTAACTCGTGCACATATGGCAGATATATTGATATATAGATAGAATTGCCATAAGACACCTTTCTTACAATCAGAAATCAACTGATCTTTCTTATACTATCATGTGTTGAAAGTTAATATAGAAAGAAAGAGGGTAAATCACTGGAATTAACTAACATAGCAAATTTTAGTCACTATAGGGTTGTGCTAAAGTTAGTTAATCACATAGACAATAAGTGTTAGAGTTTATACCCTAGAGACTAATTATTTGATGTAATTGCTTAACATTTTTGATATTATATTTGATTGAATAAATGGATTATTTTATTATGATTTCATTTACTGCGTTATATAAATGTTAACATAATAAAAGCCCTTAGAATAATGATACGAATTATATAGCTTTAAGTATGTGACTTGAACATGAGATTATATAATTATAATTAGTATCATTGCTCTTAAATGTCCCTAGTCGAGTATCATTGTTAATGGGACAACAATGATGCATTGAGACTAGTATGTGGATTGACTGATGGCCAAATCTCATTGGTCATAAATATATGAGATATTTGAGTCAATGCATAGGTACATGTTAGAGAACAATGTACTGGACTGACCCACCATGAGAATTCTACATGGAGCATTATGCAAAGTGTCATAAGAAATTCTTATAGTGACAATGATGTAATGATCCTCCGACCTGAAGTCACTATATTATTACACGAGAATTTATGTACTTTGATATCATCAAATGTCACCTTTAATAGGGTGGACAATAAAGGTGATCATTGGGTACATCATGAATCGTGTGAGGAATATGAGTGATCTAGATGGAATTTAACCCTCCTATATATTAGGGGTGATATCCATAGGCCTCTTGATTGAGTAGGACTATGAAATGCATGGCCATGCTCAAATATTGATTTGTTTCATATAGTCTACTCATTGATCAAGAAAACTCAGATTAAATTATGAAGAGTATGACACATTCCATGCCTCGAGTTTAATCTAGGATATAAGGTTAAAAGGATTAAATTACATAGAAACATTGGTCACGAAAAGGTTGTATCGAATCACCGATCTTATTATTATTTGGGTAGCAGTGATGCATTGCTAGATGCCGCTCACTGTTTATAATTTTATAATATGATTTTAAAATTATTGCCAACATAATAATAACCTATAGGGTCACACACTTAGAACGTAATTAAAAGAAAATTAATTTAAATTGTAAGTATTTTAAATATGTCAATATGATTGATAGTATTTAGAAATTACGAATTTAAATTAATAAGATAATTTGTATATATGTATATTAATTAAGTAAGACTTAATTAAAATATAATATATATAAATTCGGATTTTATTTTTCTATTTATTTTAGGTTTTAGTTAATTCCTATTAACTACTATATATATGATATATCAGTAGTCTAAAAGTCACGTAAGGAAAAACTAAAACCCTAGCCGCTTTCAGAAAGAGGCTAGAGAGAAAAATAGGTTAGAAATCCTGATCTTGGTGGCTAGTACCGCAGATCCCTTTCGCTGCAGATCGTGTGACGGTTCGCGGAGCGTTCGTGTGGATACCGTAGAGACGTAGTCGCTGGATTGCGTTGAAGATTCGAAGCCGTTCCAGAATTCCATCGTCTCCTGTTCATCTCGGATAATCGGTAAAATAATCTAAACCTCTGATTAATCTGTTTTCGCTTGGATCCTGTCTTAGGGTTTCGGAAAAATTTTAAATTCCGCTGCTTTCACTGTGTCGAAACCCTAACAATAAGTTCTATAAGTTTATGTCACAGAGCAGAGAATCTGATGGTGCGGTCAAATTAAAAATTCATTTGACCATGAGAAAGGTGGAAATAAATCCCAATCCATACTTGACATACGACAAGACTAAAGAAGTAGTGTTCTAATAAATATCTATCTTTAGACATCAAGAATATTCCATCTATAGGATAAAATTTGAATTTTAGGAAGGATTCACAAATCCTGAAAAAAAGTGTTCCATACAACTAGAAATAAGTTTTAAAGCAGTTACTAAAGACTTAAATTTATCAAGCATATCACCAGGCTCTCTGACTATACCCACTCTTACTCACATGTTCTAGTAGGAGTAAATTAAAACTGGCAAATGCTTTTCGCTGTTCAGTGCCTGGGAAAAGGTTCTAGTCAATGCTCTGAATCAAAACTCTCTCCTATGTTCTTTATGTTACAATTTTATTTAAGTTCATTTCTGTTAATAATTACTATATCCTCAAATTTTTAGTAGCCCTTTTCCTTATTGATGATTTTCAGGAAACAAAAAAGGGGTGGAGATTAGTCAGGTAAACCATTAGGTAGCCTGTCTTAGTCATGTTCAAGCTTTTGGCCCAGGTTACTGGACTTATACTTTTATTAAAAAACTGTAGTTATATCCACTCACTATTTGACCCCTCTCACTAGTTTTATGGAGTCTTTCAGTTGAGCACTTCTAGGAGATGGTGCTTTAAACCCTTGGTATTAGCACTTGCCTAAAATACCAAAAAACGAAAACCCTCAGCGCTAGCACCAATGGGCCAGTGACTCTTTGGTTTGATGGGGTACAAACTTTCAAGTCTACTGAGTAGTAAGCAATGTAGGAGGAAAAAATATTTGGAGCCATACATGTAAGTTTAGTAAGAGTGAATGTCCTTTACACGTATCCATATGAAAATAAGTTTAGTAAGAGTAAATGTCCTTTACATGTATCCATATGAAAATACACAAAAGTATACCTAAATAAATGTACATGCAAACACCCATCTCCATGCCTAATTAGAATTTTAGAAACAAATTTGCAGATAGCAACATTATTAATTATTATCACATACTACAAATAATGTAGCATAAGATAGTCTGACACACTACAAGAATATCCAGATAAACTATACAGAAATAGCATCAGTCAATTCATCAACACCTACCAGGGATAATGGCATGCATAAAACTGATAACCTGACTCGCCAGAGTCAAGTGTTTGGAATTAATAGATTTCAAGCCAGATACCTGCAGTACAAAGAAGACCCAATTCATTCAAACGAGAAAATTATTTTGACATCCATAATGACGTACAAAACAAGAAATTTGCAAGGTTAAATTGCATTATGACAAGGCGGAAGGTAACAGCTAATAATCAACTAAGTAGTAAAGTTACAAGATTAAAGTTCAAACCTTCTTGACTGACATTGTTCATTATAACAATTAGACTGTTCTTAATAGACAAATCCAATAATTCTAGAATTGTAAGATATTTAATCCAGCAGTTTTTAGGATATTTGATCATTAAAATAATTGTTTGCTCATGCACGCCTCTACTCCTTTACAAATGCTAATTCGTCAACTAGGACTTGATTATTCAAAAGTAACTAAAAATCCTAAAACCGACTGAGTAACACAAATCAGGGAGACTTCATTTGCTAGGGCAAAAGGCAAAATTATCTGACCGATTTATGTCAGCAAAGGGCATTATCCCAAATTTCTACACTGAGTATTCAAAAATCAAAGAAAATCATTTATGATTTAAAAGTAAATTTATTAGGAGTAATTGTAAAACTAAGTTCAACTATATAATAATAATAATAATAATAATAATAGAATATTAAAATATTAATAATTAGTATAGGTTAATTTCTAAGATTCTGCAATTCGTTTTATTCCAGATATCACTGCAAAAACAAAGAATTTGAAGAAAAAATAAAGTACACGTACAGAAATATCATCATATCCATTGGCCGTAGGTTGTAATAGAACTGCTCAGATCAGATGATATAATATGACAATTGGCTAGCATGCATTTTCAGTATTTTTGTAGTTAAGTACAAATGTGAAGTTGAATTACTTTTTACACATATACCTGCATGGCTCCAGCGCCAAGGACGAGCTGGCAAGATCTTGTATTGAAAAATTTCAAGAGTTCAACAACACGATGAACAACCTCAGAAGACAGTGCTGGCAGAGAATCGTTCATATCAATGTACTCGGACAACATCTTCAGCAAGATTAAGCCACTGAATAAAAGAAACAAAAAATAAAATCCAGCTTAGTTTGATTTAGTAGATGATTTTATTAGATGCGGAGTGATGACAACTCGCAATACAAAGAAATTAGACTAGCAATTTAAAATCAGTCCAAAAGTTAAAGATAAATATATCATCAGGATATTAGAACTAGACTGAATAGTGAATACAACTATAAAGAGAAAAATCCAGTCTGAAGGAAAGTCTCACAGATAAGACTATTAATTTGGACTGAAAAAGCAGTTGTGATGAGAAAAGTTTCAGAAGCAAATAGGCAGCGAGAAGCAGGACATATGATAATAGTGATGATGCTGAAATACTTGAGGAAACAAATTATGTGAGGTAAAAAAAAATAATTAAAAAAACTAACCAGTTTGCCATGTGATATGCAACCCCTCTGAAGGAAAGAGTTTGATCCTTTTTATTACCATTGTTACTTGGAGCTGAAGAAGTAAGAACATCAGCTCTGTTATTATCAGCTGGCCCACTCAAGGGTGAAACATTAGCTTGTGTAGTACTATCTGGAGATGCTCCTGTAGAGTTAGTCCGGTCAATAGGCTGCAGAGAACTTGATACTTGGCTGTCTGCCTTTGGTGAACCAGTATTCCTGGAGACAGATTCACTGTTGTCTGTTGCAATACTACTAGAAGCATCATCAAAATCTCCATTAACCACAGGCTCCATAAAACACAGTGAAGTCACGATGGCCTGAAATTCGTCAGGAACATCTACTTCGGACCAAGTTTCTTGGTCAAGTACTGCTTTTATTTTGGCCATCTACAGAAAAGCACAAAAGCAGTTAATCCACTAATAATAAAAGGGAACTTTTGAAAAAGGTAACATCATTAGGAGCAAAAACTAACTCGAGATTCATGCTGGAAATCAACGAAGGCTTTGGCCTGTGACTGAAGAGTTCCACGAATGCTATAACCCAACCTTCCACCAATCTGTTTAAGTTAGCATAATATGGTATCATGACCACCAATATATATACATATATATATATATATATATATATATATAGAGAGAGAGAGAGAGAGAGAGAGATAGAAAAATACTTTATAAGAATAATGAAAAGTCAAAAAATCATTAAAAAAAAAAAGGGCACCTTCTCTGTTGCAGTTATGAATTCCTGAGTTATATTATATATGCTTAGAAACTCCTGCAACCTCAACTTAGGATGAAGAACCGCACGAACTCCAAGGAGCTTAGCCCACCTTCCATGTGCCGCATCACAACCTGTGAAGACAGCTTCCGTGTTTTCTCTTAAAACATCAGCTCTGTTGAGGAACACATTTGTAGAATATTGGATGTAAGAGCATAAATGGAGTCTATACCAGGAAAGTCAAAAACCAAGCTTATTCAGGTTGAATTTTTTGGCTTCTGAAAATATTTTCTATTTCCTAAAGAAAAAAAATTAAGTGACACAAATAATATTGTCGAAGGTTTAATTCAAAGTTATTTTTCTAAAAGCATCCCATTTAATGCAAGCAATGTGCAAAAGCTTTATAACATTTCTATTGCAATTTTCTGTTCCCATAACGAGATAAACAACAATGGATGGATTCAACATAGGTTTTTCAGTTTCAATGCAACATGAAACTTTTTCTATTCAGAGAGAGAGAAGTTCACTTGACATCAGTTCTACAAACCATGGTTGTAATAAAATCAGTTGTAACAAATGACCATAAGGTCAAACAATATTCTTGAAAATTCAAATAGAAAAGTTTAATCAAGCCAGGTTATCTAGGACATTACAACATTTGCATCTGGAAACAGTTTCTTAGATACACCTGCAAGTAATCAATCACGTCAAAACATAAAAATAACCTCCACAGCCAAAAGGCATATGGGAGACATACCTGTTTTTTTCTTCTTATGCTTATTATTATCATTATTTGTGGTGGTGGGAAAAGGTAATGGGGAGATAGATGGGGGATTAGGCCTACGGCAAACAAAATTTCTTTTTTTGGAATTAATTATTTTATATAACTTTTTGTTGGGCAAAAAATTAACGAATATAAATTGTGAAATAAAAGTGTCATGTTGTTTCATCCTCAAATGGTTATATGCGATATCAAAATTTGAGTTTTCCATAAAAGGTGATGTGTAATATTACACAACTAATTAATTAAAACATTGCAGGGAAAATTAAAACTAAATACTGTAAACTTTATTAAAATTCATTAGCATATAAGAACATAAACCAGTTTGATCTGCAAGAATAGACAAAATTTCCTAAATTTGGAAGAAAGTTAACATATCAAATAATCAACCTAAGAACAAAGCATTTAAGATTATATCAACTACAAGGACGAAATTACCGAAAATTTCTTGACATATTGGAGGGACTAGTTGCATCATTTCCCCTCCCCTGCAGCGAAGGAACCTTGGCAGCAGTTTTAAATGGAGAATATGGGAGAAAGGAAGAAACTTGACTGTCAGTCTCTTGAGCTGCTTCTGCAGCTACTGCACCAACAGCAATTGCAGCAACAACAGAGTCAGCAGCATAGTGACCATCGAGATTGCACATAATCCATTCAATGGCTTTTTTAATTTCAGCAGCACGCACTAAATGTGCCTGCATTCACTAAAAGAAAGAAATCATGTTACGGCGAATCAGGATACTGATTCAACACAAGAAACTAAAACTGCAAACGGAATATTTAATCTAGCTAAAAATTTAAAAAAAAAAGATTTTACTAGATGAATAGAGAAGAGATTGCAACGCATATGGAGGACAAGATGTCCTCCCAAAAGAAAACGTGAAGCCCTAGTATCCTCCAAATCCAAACTCCCTGAAAAATGCCAAAAAAGCACATCTCCAAAAAAAAAAATCATCTATCATTGACACTTCCAAAACACATGAATCTGCAAAGGAGATATTCTACCAAAAGAAACAAATCAAACGTTCACCCAACACGCTAAACAAACAACTCCACAAGTTACAGATATTGAACAAACAGAAGACAATGAAACTCATATTCCAGCATACATAACAAACACCTAGAGATAAAGATATGTAAGGCTTACTCTAACGCATGTTGTTACTGTAAGTCAACCAAGGCAAGAACCACCAAAAAGCCTTAATTTTCAAAGGAATTTTTTTTTTTCAAATATAAGAAACTAAAGGAAAATGAAACAGTGGGAGATAACCCCATAAGTGAAAACAGACCAACTAGAGACGATTCCCAATGAATCAAAAGATTAAACACGTCTATCCAATGACAGAGAAATAGAGGCTGAATTACTGTTGAATATAGTCTACTTATGATATTTATCTAGACTCGCGGATTACTAAACTAGGCCATAGTTTACCGAATATAGAGGTCCATGTAGCCAACTCAGTATAATAAATAGTAGGCTCTTCTGAAAGCAATCCCTAATTCAAAATTCACGACATTAAGAATCTCCACATCATTATCTATTTATCAACAAATAAATAAATAAAACATGATTATTTGTACATGTTAAGGAGATATGAAACTGCAAGATCCCATCTGCCAAACACAGCTCACTATCCAGGACCTCCTGTAGTGTTTAAGGCAGTAACAGATACCAAAACCAACTACCCTCATTAGATTACCAGGACATTCCTGTAGTTTTTGAGACATCAACAGAAACCAAAACCAACTACCTGTCACTAAAGTATGAACAACATAAAATGAAACACACATAATATCGACGCATGGAGCAAAAACACAAAAGTGAACATTTTTCACCAAAACCACTCTCACATAGATGAGAGAGATTGAAAAATCAGCACGACAAACATAAAAACTGTAAGGCTATAGCCCCGAAAGGCCAGCAAAGCCTTGCACATGAAAAACAAGATTACAATACTTAGGCCGCTATTCCTTTCTATCTATCTATACAAGGTAGAGCTTTTGACCCTTATTAAATATGTCCCAAAGCTTGGTTACTTTTCTCATAGGGGGGTACTGAGGCCTAACTAGTAAATAAGTGAAAGTTCAGGAGTAGTGGTTAATAAGAGTATTCTAGAAGTTAGTAGTCACATGGTTCGTACTATGTTATAGTCTAATAAAATTTTCTTATATTCTCTCTCTCTCAAATCTATATTCTCTCTCTCACTCATTTAACAACTAGTATTATTTTCTTATCCCCAAGTTAGGTGCACATAAGCATAATATAAGTAAGTGGAGCATGTTAGCTTGAGCCAAATTAAAGTATAAATAGTGAGCATTTAATGTTTGATATTATTATGAACTAAATGAATAAACGGGCGGTATATCCATTCCTTAGCTTTCAAACCTTATTCTTCTCCAAGCCCCATCTATAACCCTAATTCACATTGTAACTTAGGGGGTGTTAGATAAAAACTGAATGAAATAGTTCTGAATGCTTATGTAATCTGAATGAATTAGATTTCTGAATACTGAATGAAAAAAGTTGTTTGATAAGTGACATATCTGAAACATCTAAATAGCATATTTTTACTATTTTACCCAGTTGAAAAAATTCAAAGTTGTTGTAAATTTATTTAATATTACTTAATATAATATTTTATTTTATTTTTTTACTCCATTCAGTCGGGACTTAACTATTCAGCCAAAATAATTAAACTTAGTTATTTAGCCCAAAAATCTGACCCATTCAGCCTTATTCAGCTCTAAACAAACGCACTGAATGGCTGACCGATTCAGCCATTCAACCCCATTCAGATGCTATCAAACAGCCCCTTAGTTGAGCTTAAACCGGGTTTGAGCATTATAGTTGACAGAAACAAGTTCACTTAATTTAGCATTATATATCTAAAACAAAGAAACATGTAAAATTAAATCTGAAAGGAGCAAAAGGAAAAGTAAAGTATACATTACCCATACGATCCTGAATATAGACCGCAAAAGCTGAACAAAGCTTTCAGATGACAGGGTTCTTAGCTTACTTGCAAGCGATGAGCCTCCACCTGAGTAAGCGTGTGATGTCAATACAATAAATTGTCATATCTATCAAGAATGTCAATATAGTAATTCATGTTAAATATTACGTAGTAAATAAAATATCTGTAGCTGCATCATTTATGTTAGTTAACGCACCATCTGCATCTACCATTCTCTCTCCTTGAGTGAAATCTGAGTCTATTGGTCGAGCAGCGAGAACTGGAAGTAGTTCTGCAACTGCCGTCTTAATTACAGATTTCATGTCTACGGTAAGTGTATCTCGGTATATTCTCAAAACAGCCGGGAGTTTTGCCTGTAATAAACCATTATCTATAAAAAATTCAAAACTTAGGCACATAATCCAACTTTAATTCAACAGATTGAAACAGATTCTTTAAACAGATCACTTGAAGAGGAGAAACTAATTTAGCAAATGTCTAATTTAGCAAATGTGATTGGTAGCATAGTTGTCACGACGCCACGGCGAGTCATGGCAGTAGCCGACCGCCAGGACGCCTAGGCGAAATGGCGACCGACATGTCGTCCGTATGGCGACAAGTCGCTTACAGTATGCATTTATATATTATTTATTTACTTCACAAGTAGATTGAGTTATTGACAATAATTTTTTAATACATTATGTTAGTTGTTGCCTTTAACATTTTAATACTAATACATACTATGAATACTTTGATTACTTTCAGGATTTATTCATCAAAAGACAAGTAAATGAAGTTCTGAAACATATATCAAACACTTCCAGTAAAGGGCTAAAAGCAGCAGCTTGCAATGAAGATTGATGAAGACTAGTACTGATAAATCAACAGATTCAACACAAGTCTCTTACATTACTATGCATAGAAATCCCATTTATGTATATCCATGGAAAACAAAGAGATCCTACTAGGCTGCCACAACAATTGAATATCTTTTGATGTATTGTACATTTGTATGCAGCTACTCAGCTAGTAAAACCATATTTTGTAATCTGTTTTGTACATTTGTACAGTTTTGTGTCCATTTCCATAAGTTGTAAAACTATCGTATGATATTGATATATTAATTTTGTCTCACTTGTGTTTCAGTTTGTCTAAGAAGTAATATATTAGACATATCAAGCTAATCATGCCCATGATCATTTTATTATTTTCTTGCATTTGAACTTTGAGTTGTACAAGTCTATGTCACATAACACAATACAAACAAATTTCACAGATTTGTACACTGTTACTAATAAAAACTTGTAAGCGAAACATGGTTATGATAAGTCCTTACTTTACATGGCTATGATAAGTCATTTCTTCAAACTTCATGTGTCTTCACATACACAACATGGAGAACAGTAATTTTGGAAAAATGCATCTAAAAGATAAAGAATCAACGAAATATAGGAAATCAGATATATCCAACATTATCTTCAATGTTTCAATAACTTCATGTACATGTTATGATGACTAGGGAGCTTCAAAAATGAAAAGTTGAACATTAAAGATAACCACTTAGTTGTTTCAGAAATCAATGGTCATTAGCAAAGTCCTAATAGCATTCTCAGATAATAAGCCTCTCAGATTAATGATAATAGCATTCAGGATATCAAAATAACATAATTTGACCAACATACAATAGAATTTTAAGAAAATAGCAGAATATTATTGCTCAATGAGTCAATGACAGAAAAGAATAGAAATATTCAACGAAGTTGTCAAGAATATCGATAAGTTATAGAAGAGAAGTATACCGTGCTACTACTAATCTTCCTAGTTCCTACAGAATTTCAGCAGAGCAGCAGTTACAGTTACAGTAAGACACGAACTTCACAAGAGGTCAGTTACAGCTTACAGTAAGACACGAACTGTCAAGGCGTGCGCCTTGGCAGCTCGGCGTCTCATGGCGTCGCCTAGGCACCGCCATGAGACGCCGAGCTGCCAAGGCGCAGTAACCCAAGTCGCCTAGACGCCATGACTGTTCTTCATCGCCGGGACGACATGTCGTCGCCATGGCGACGCCGTGATAACTATGATTGGTAGTAGTAAGATCACATTTCAAGTAGATCACCAAGTATGGAAACAAGATTTTACAATTTCTTTTCTTTAAACCCAAATTCCATCAGCTGGCCAGTCAAGAGCTCAGTTGCTTGGTCTAAAAACTGAAGAATAATAAATGGGTTCTAGTATAGGATAAGCCATCTCATGCGAAGAAAAGAAGCAGGTTTCTGTGCTCAGCACATCCCTGTAAAAAAATTGAGGTGACAACTTATTAATGACTATTATTCCTTCCAGCAACTATCTCAGATCCTGAAAAGTGGCTCAAACCTAAAATACGCTAAATAATAAACATTTTTAAGGTTTACCACACCAGTGCCTGAGCCCAAAGAATGAAGTTCAGGCACCAGTGCAGAAATTAAGACTTTGACAGCAAGTCATAGTCAACACCACAATTGTATTAATATAATTTGTTTTTCTATTTAAAATAGTGCTGGCACTTAGATCTCATATAGTAGGGCTTTGTCCCCTAAATCTAAGATTTCATTTTAACAAAGCTATTAAAAAAGCTACATAATTAATCAATTCGACTTTATTATATCTTGTTTGAATATAATTTGATAAAAAGTCATTTTCCCATAGTGACCAATATTGAGAGATAAAGAAGAATTTTACAATCAATGAAAATATACTTGCAATATTTTACATAAATATGTATAATGTTATGGCTTCTGTATACATCTCTAAATTGTTGTGACTGCCACCACATCTCGGTGTTGATATGCAAGAACTTAACCTTAACCATGATCACTTGCACATTCTCAAAACTAGAACAAGAATTAGTTAGCCTTTAAGACCAGTTATAACTAATTAAAAGCTCTAAAACTCTCGACTTTTACTTGGGTGCATCAAATTCTTAACAAGGAGACAAAGTCATATGAATCATTATTGAAAAACTTCTCATACTATAATGCACCCAGTAACTAACACTGATTGTACTTCGTGTGTTTAAACTTTAAACTTAAAGTTAATAGAAAAGAAAGGAAAAAATTAGAAAGTTATCATTCTTAGCTTTTATATTTGGGACACTCACTTTATATATCTCTTGGATTCTTAACCCCATAATACATCCCGTTGTGAATATAAATGTACTTCTGGCATTTAATCTTTATGGGAGTTGAAAATTTTCTTATCCTTTAAATTTTGATCCCTGTATAATTGTGTTTTTTTTCGCTTTATCAAACATATTACACATATTGTGCACTCCCAAACCATTACAACTATATGCTCATACATGCAATAAAAGTTCAGTTACGCAGTTCAAATATAGAAGCTGCATACGAGTACTCACAGTTCTAAGCAATCCAACAATAAGAGGGAGTAGCTGATCTCGAAAATTAGAGGTTTCTTCTTCTTCTAATTTAACCTGCAACATTTCAACTCTAGTTATTAGTTGTAGTTGCTTCTGCAAACCTGCTCCCAAATTCAAACTTACTTTAAAAAAATTATAGAGGCAGTTGAGCAAAGTTATCAAAATTAAAATCAGGTTTTTTTCCCATCAAGAACTATTATAGTCAAATTAACTCAGCTATACCCCAATCTCAATGTCAAATAAATTTACTCAGAAACTTGGTAAGCTCATTCAATCCTAACCTCAACCAGAACAGAATGAAAATACTAACAGAAGAAAATTTGTTTCTGCATCTTCTTTTCTCATGAGCCAGCTTTCACCATATTTATGTACTTCTCACACAACGCTATTTAGGACTTCCTTTACAATAAATATCATAATTAATTTTTCTTTTGTCCGGAGATAGATTTCAGTTTTTCAAAAGTAAGTAAATAATAGAGAAGACAATATCTTTCTATGGGACCCAATGTAAGAACAAACACAAGTGTTCATGTTGCATGACTTAAGGGGTCAAAAACTAACAATCTGATTTTCAAAATTTGATTTCCTTAATCTGCAGGAAAGCACCATAAATTACGTTTATTGAATGATCAAGGGCGGATATTTGAAAGCACATACTGTCACAATCATCAATAAACGGGACCAAATAAAATAGATCAAAGTAATACCCCCCCCCCTTCCCTCTCACATTTCTAACCTTCAGAAGATTAAAGCCTTCAAAACATGAGCAACTTAGGTTTGATAGATGACAACAAAGTAAACCAAACAGAAAATTTAACTTCACCATATAAAGGCAAGGATAGAAAATAGATCAATATGATTGTGCTCACATCCTCATCTTTTCCATTCGTTAGTAACGCTGCCCTTGCTTTTGATTTTGATAATATTATGGCATCTGTAGCGCGAGTATCGTGTATAGATGCATGCATAAATTCTGCTGAAAGAATGCTACAAGAATGAATTTGTTAAGTCACAAAATCGATCTACAAAACAGTAATTTTTAACATACATGCATGCTTTCATAGTTTTAAAGGAAAAAGTAAAAATATTAGCACAACATGTGTATATATATATATATAGTTTCACACAAATTGGTAAGACAATTGAGGCAAGATTAACAACAAAATCTGCTTTAGAGACTGCTAAACATCCATTTCTCTACGTAGAGAAATACAATCAAGGTGGACAAGTCCAAATAACCTTTCTTTTTACATAAAAGAAGAAATTTTATTCAGGAAAAGGAAGAAATTACAAAGTTTGTGGAGGACAAGAAATCCTCCCAAAATAAAGTAAAGAAACTCAACTCAACGCCTTTAATCCCAAATTTGTAGGAATAGGTTGAAAATGAATCCAAATAAAATGATCCCAAAAATAATGACACTTTATCCCAAATTAAATCGATACTTATTGATCGACAACTCAAAATTCTAACAGTCTTCTCTATCCAAACTCCCCACAAATGGTGAAACAAGATAATCAAAAATTGAAATAATATAGACAATCGAAAGCGGAACGAATACAGCCTCTTAACAAAGGACAGCGCCCCCACTTCCTATTAAAATTGAAAAAAGCTACACTTGCATGCTTAAATGTATTTTTCAGTAAAATAAATTTTATTATAGTTGTTTAATGGCATGCCCTGAACATATTTGAGTCCCATTTCCATTAAGTATATCGTATCAAATTGTCCATACTTCGTGTCCATGTCCGTATCCAAACATCTTAGTGTGTGTTTTTATTTTTATTTTAGTAAGTTCCAAGCATACTGTATATAATGTTGGCATTTCTTGTAGGAGATTTCTGCCTCTTATGCAAATTTTGTGCCCATACTATTCTCCTCTCTTTAAAGAAAATTCTTATTCTAAAGAATTCGAAGTTATAACAGTAACTGCACCCTGAAACGTTTTAGTACAAATAACCACTCAAGTCCTACTTTTGATGCCAGGGTAAGAGGTGAGCTAATAGCCTCTAAAATCAAGTTCATGGGGACACGAAGTCACAGACCAATGGCATTCAACATGACTTTTTTCAATTGGCAAAAAGCCTTAGAGAAAGGATTTTAACGGATAATTACTAGATTAGAATAGGCGAACTTCCTTGTCAATTCGTCAAGTTTTCCATCAGATGCTATCCTAAACCTAATCATATCGCAAAAGTCGTACTCATTATGAATGAGAAGAACTCATGAACAAGATCGATTTTACGCCTAAGCTAAACAACATTTTTCTCTAAGCCTAAGCAGATACCTGAATATCATAGGTTCCACAAGAGTCGTAAAGTCTTCGGTCCAAATGGAAGTATCGTAATTTAATTTAAATTGTTATCATGAGCTGTACTAAAGAAATTTCTGGCCTACATTGGCTCAGGAGCTGAACTAGATTTATTTTTTAGTTTTGAAAATCCTTGTATCAGTAATAATTGGAGAAGTCTTGTCCTATAGATCAAGCTGGAGTTTCTCAAATGAAATTTCAAGTATTTTGAAGTAATTAGGTTGTCAAACTTGGTGTATCTTTTGTCGTGAACCACCCCTCCTTTCTACTAAGATTTTTTTGCGGCATCATTCTACATTTAACATGTAAAATCGATAGTGGCCTGGTAGCACCATTTTGCAAATTGTAATATGTCAAATAAAAATAGGATGGGAAAGGAGGATGTACAGGGAGACTTTCACCAAGAGTGTTTTTTTTTTCAGTCCAAAAGATTTTATCTGAAAGACCAATCGCTCATTACATCAGATGTAATGCCTTCTCACAATGAGTTCAAGAGAAGCTAGAAAATAAATAACAATGTAGCGAACTCTGAGTTAAGTAACCTGTTTACGGAATCTATTGCACCAGCTACATGATCCCAAAGGTGGCGAAAGCAATGTAGAGCAGTCAGCTCGTCCCCATCCTACCAACAGAGAAGAGAAAAATAATATGAGGGGGGCAAAAGGAGGGGTTGAAACTTGAAATATGGAAAATAGACCTAGAATCTCGTATGCAGTAATATAGAAGAAATGGCGACACAAAATTCAAGGAATAAGGTCACAAATGACAAGTATTGCATATTTAAAATAAAGAAAACCAGCAATGTTGAGCATTCCATGGAACACAAAATGGACGTAAATGTTTCAGATTTATAGTTTATACCTCCACAAACTAGAAGAATACAAACCGATTTAAAAATTACAATCATCTTCTTAAACTTAAATAGGCCGATCTACAAGTTTCTCGAGAGGTAATTATCAAATTATGACATCTTAAGGCTCACTCTTCACATAATATAAGCAAATAGAAAATAAGAGTAAAATCGAGCAAAAACTGGCAGGATAGCTATAGCTCAAGACTAGCTCACATCCTTTTTCTCATTGTCAATATCGCATGGCACAAAGGATTAGGTATTCCTTTTGGTGGTTCTATTTTTTTTTGGGGGGGGTTTGGGGTGGGGTTAGGGGGGGGGGGGGGGGGGGGGGGGGGGTTAGGGGGGGGGAGCACAGCAAGCTCTAAAGTCACTGCCACTATTTCTATCTTCGGAGTGTTTCTGGGCAAAGCAGAATGCCTGACTCATGCCTCCACATGGGTTTTTTTTCCCCTCTTCTCTAATAAATTTTTTTATTTTATCTAGAACTAGAAACATGGATAAAATTGCCACAAGGCAATGCATAAAGAGGTGAGCAAGAGTCTCACTATACAACAAACACATCATACACACATCGGCAGAGTTGTGTTCACCCTTCTAGTGTGAAGTGCCTCCTCCTATGCAGATTTTGGAACTTTGATGGCAACAAGGATGGCATAATTTTGAGAAGATGTGTGTGTTCTGCAATTTTATGGGGTGTTTGGATGAGTGGAGTGCTAGGATCTTCACTGGCCATTATGCTTGTCCACATGCTCTGAGATAAAGTTCCCTTATATGTTTCTTTGTGGGCCTCTACAATACTCCCATTTCATGGGAATTCTTTCTGGTTAACATAGAGATTGGAGGGATGTCCTCCATTGAGGGTTTTCTGGTCTTATTCCACTTTTATTCATTGTTCTTTTCTTTTTTTGGTGAGCTTGTCAACCTCTGCATTGTAGTCATCTTTCTCTCTAACAAAATCTTGTACTTTTACCCTTAAAAAAATAGGTTATAGATGTCTAAATTGCCTTCATAATATAGATGAATGAAACAAAATGCCCATATGAAGACAAACATGGTTATCAGATAGTAACGCAGATTAGAACCATAGAAAATTTTATTAATGAAATATACCAACAACTGCTGCAAATCATCAGTGATGTCTAAAGCTCCAGCACAATCTCCAGATGCAACAAGCTGCAAACAAGTCAGCAAGTGATAGTTATGATTAGTTTATATGGCCAGCATCAACAAGTTACTTATTGCATACATACACGTCAAGATACTACTGTCATCTGTAAAAGGAGTCCTTGGCTTATTTTCTCAATGTCCCCAACTGTCCCAAATGAGAAATTGATAGTAAGACAATACTATACTTCCTACGATACCCCATATTCCAATGCATATTACAAGTTCCTAACTTTTCACTACTGCTCAGAATGTAATGAGTAATATGGATGGATGCATTTATCGAGGCGTTCAATATCCTTGAAATGAAGGAAGTTTTAACAACAAAGTCCTCGTACATAAATCATTTAAGCATTTCTTAGTTAATTTCTCTTTGACAGAAGCAAAAGAATAGCAATTTCACCAAGCTGATATTTCCAAATGTATTTTACGTATGAAAAAAAAAAATAGTTGCATGTGAGCAATTACTGAAATGTAGCACAATGTTTCCACTTAAAGTCAATCTAGAAAAAATAAAACACAATAGAACAAAAGGAAAAGTAATAGAGCATTTAGCAACAAAAAAGAAAAGAAAAAGAAAAGAGAAATTAACTATGTTGCCAAGAAACAAAAGTAGGACATTTTCAAATGGCGCCAACAGGTAAGCAAGTTCACTTCTCCAAAAGAGAAATTAAGACGAAATAGAACAAAAAGCAGTTACATGCATTGATACATTATATGTGCAAAGCTTGAAGAATCGGAGCCAACTCTTGTGCAATCAGAACCTTGAGAAACGATGCCATCTCCCAAATAATCTCTTCATTCCAAAATTATAGATATATTTTTACAAGTAAACATGATAGTTTCACAAGGTGTCAGATGTAGGACAAGGTGGAAAGAAAGAATAAAATACATATCTCCACAGAGAATCAGTAAAAAACACACACACAAGCACAAAACTTTAAACTAAAATCATTTCAATTTCATAATCTGAAAAATAATGAGGTATTACAACACTTAAATAAAAAAATCCAATACTTGGAAACTAAGTAAAAACCCTAATTTAAAAAGGAAACAATCTCCTAATTAAAATTTACTACTATAATAAAACACTCATAATTAAAATAAAACACTTCTAGAATATCTTACAAAATAATTACATTAATCATTTAATATTTATTCCTAAATAAAAATATAAAATTAATAATAAATTTATGTATTTTCTTCTTCCTTTCCGTATCATTCTCCTCGCATTTGAAAAAAAATCGTCCTCGAGTTTTAAAATATTGAAGAATAATAAACCATATTCCAAAAGATACATTCCAACAAAATATGCGCATCCGATGTTTCTTGAGCAAAATTTGTGGGAATAGCATTGACACAAGTACGAAATTAGATGCAACTTTGAACTCGAATATAGAATTTGGCAAAACAAAATCAATGTGTTCTACCTCAATTGTGTATTTCCTTTTGTGTTCAACTTATTGGTCAACATGGTTCATCACTTACACTACACTTCCTTTAATGCATACCACTTTTTGAATCTTCAATTAATACAATATTCTTTACTTCAGCCACTTTAAGATTCTCACGAGTCTCAACATGTCAAAATTTTTGTTCTTGAAAAGTCTCACTGAATCCATATTTCCAATAGTATATCAACTTTTACTTCAAGTGATGTAAAAGATGTCTGAACATATGCAGTAAGCTTTGCGATTGAATCTTCAATTCATTTAAAACGCTTATCTTGTCGTAACATATAAGTGTCAAATTTGGCGTTGACTTTTCCGGCATTAACTATGGCTCCCACAAATAAAAATAAATATTTTTTCTCTTTTTTTTTAACAGGGACTAAACTGAAAACTAATAAAGCTTCAGGGACTAAAATAGAAGGAAATAAAACTACAGGGGTTAAGATGTAAAAAGTTCTAAGCTCAAGGGGTATTTTAAAATTTTAAGAAACTTCAGGGACTAAACTGAAAAACTATGGAAACCTTAAGATACCAAATTGTAATTTACCACAAATATTTATAAACCTCTCTTCTCCAAGATCAATAGACTTCTTCAAACTTTCTTCTTTTTCTTCACAACTTTCTTTTTTCTTTTGTTTTATTCTCGCTTTTTCTCCCTCATCTCTCGGTCCTTTCTTCAAGATCGACAAGCTACTTCCTCCTTTTTTATCTATCCTGTTGGCTAGGGCTGAAAATGCGAGTGGTGTTACAGATTGTTTTTTTTGTTTTTGTTTTTAACGATCGGAGGTTTGCAGAATAATTCTATAGGTGACTCTGTTTCCAATTTGGGAAATGGTGGTGATGGTGTTTTTTTTTATGGATTGCAGGTTGCTTAGGGCGATATTCAGGGCTGTCTGGGATGGTGTCGGAAGGCAGTGAGGTTTTGACTGTGATACCAAAACAATGTAGGACAAGGTGGAAAGAAAGAATAAAATACATATCCCTGCAGAGAATCGGTAAAAAAACACACACAAGCACAAAGCTTTAATCTCAAATCAATTCATATTTCATAATCTCAAAAATAATGAGGTTTTACAACACTTAAATAGAAAACTTAATACTTGAAAACTAAGTAAAAACCCTAATTTAAAGGGGAAACAATCTCCTAATTAAAATCTACTACTATAATAAAAGTCTCCTAATTAAAATAAAACTCTCCTAGAATATCCTACTAAATAATTACATTAATAATCCAATATTTATTCCTAAATAACAATATAAACTTAATAATAAATTTCTGTATTTTCTTCTTCCTTTCCGCATCAGTGCCTCTCACATGAATGGTAAATGGGTCCAACACTCATAACACACATGTGAGAGGGGTCTTGTGGAAACACCAAATTTTACTTGTGGAAATTTCCCTTTACTTTTTGTAGTCAATCTGCGAAATCCTAAATTTAAAATTAATATAAATTCATTTAAGGTTTTAAAGCAGCAAACATAAAAAAAGTATTTTTGGTTGGTTCACAATAGTTATAGTTGTTGCCCTAAAACTAAATAAATTCATACTCATTTTGAATTTTATGATTTTGCAAGTAGAATTCAAAACTTCAAAAATGTATATCTAATTTTGTAATAGAGAGAGGAAGTACTATGGTAGCATTTTAGGTTTTAAGGCTCATGAGGTAGTTGGACTGATAAAGGGAGGGATAGGGAGGTGGGAGAGATAGAAAATGAAACCATCTTGTCCCCCCTTGCTCGACACGTAAGAAGACAACGAGGGAAGCAAAGAAAGAGTCTTTGTCAAGTTTACCAAAACGTCTTTTCACATTAAATTAAGAGAGTCAATTAAAGGGTCAATGGGCACACCCTAAACCTGCATTTTTTCCCCATCTTCTGTAGAAAAAATAAGTTATAAATAATTACATTAATAATCAAACATTTATATCTAAATACCAAATACAAATTAATTACTAATAATTTTTTTGATTTTTCTTTGTTGTTACAATCACCAAGTTAGTTGTTTAAAACAACCAAACCAGGTCTTGTAGTCAATTCAAAAAATAAAATAAAAAATCTTATTCACTAATCTTAGCCTTTTATAGCTAACTAGTTATCCTGCACACACATTACATGTGTGATTTTGAAATAAAAAAATTAAAAATCAAGAGTGAGAGTGAGAGAGAAAATATAAGAATGAGAAACTAAAAACTGTCTTAAAAACTAATCATTGTGAAAACTGTAGCATGTGAGAGAACTAATAGGGATGAAGATTTGAATAAACCCCAATAACACGTAAACATAAGTTTGAAGGATAAAAAGGAAAAGTTTAAAGGCTTCAAAAATGTGTTAACACCAAAATAAGCGTCTATTCTTTCTCCCGCTTTATAATATAGATAGATAGATAGATAGATAGGTATTGTACTAGATTTTTTTTGTTCAATTAAAGAAATTTTTTAAACCTATTATTTTTAACTGCGATGTATCTTTTCTTGAGTGATGTCTTATGTCAATTTCCTATGCTTTTCCTTCTTCAAATCATCTCCTTCTTAACTGAACGATGTCTCTTATCCTAAACTAGTTGCGTAGGTTGAAAAAAAAACTCACAAGTAAAAGGTAAAGGGAAATGAAAAAATTGAAAAACAAATAAATAAATAAAATTAACAAACAGAAATAACTAAAATAAAAACATACACACATAGCAACACACGCACATATAAGCTAAAATAAATACAGAAGGGGGGAAGTGGGAAGGGAAAAGAAAGATGCACAAAACACAGCAAAACAAAAGGGGGAAACCTTACTAAGCTTCCTATATGTGGATTTTTTTTATCATATCCTTGTTTTCTTTAAATCCCTGGTCTTTAGAGATTCAAAAGCCATAAGTCCATAACCACATAAGTCTGTTTTTTAGTACACTCTGAAACCTATTTAGCAAACCTAGTACCTTTAAAATTATATGTATTGATTCAATAAAAGTGGCAAAAAAGGGATGAACTCAAGTACGAGCAATATATAAAAACCTAATCTCTCACCTCCTTCATTAAGTTAACCAACCCTTTATAAACCAAATTACTTGACTTTTTTGTTGCTCACTTTAGTCAAAGTTTTGGGATGAAGGATCCTATGATGTTTTAAGTGTGAAATCTTTTACGTGCTTTGGGGAATTTGGAAGGAATGTAAGGCTTCACTTTTTAGTGAAACAAAGTAGAAAAGCACACAAAGGCTAGGCCAGGCCAATCTTCAGGCTGGTCCTGGATAGGCCTGGTTTGACCTGGTATGTAGCTTGGTCAAAAACCAAGTCAGCCTTCAGGCTTTTTCAAGCCTTTTTTTTTACACTTTCTATTGCTTTTAATAAAATTATAGTCCTATTTAACTTCAAATATATACAAAAGTAACATAAAAGTAAAGTTAAATACGTTAATTATTTTGAAATTTAAAGATATCTATTAGATAGATTGATAGAAATAAAAATAAATATGTAATTCATGAATGTGTATTACAAAAATAATTTAAAGATATATTTTCAGGCCAGGCCTTAGCTCGCTCAGGCTCAAGCCATGCTTAAGGCCGGGCTTTTTCAGTCTTCAAGCAGGTTCAGGCCCTATTTCATGCCAGTCTTTTGGGGGGGAAATAATACGTTTAAGGTCTTCAGGCCATGCGCAAACCAGGCCAGTCTTTTTCAGGCTATCTTCAAGTCGGGCTGATTCAGTCCAACAGGCTTCAGGCCCAATGTGCACTCCTAACTGAAAGCTATTTATCTTTCGCTTTGCTGCAAGAAATGAGCATTTTTAATTGCTTTTTAATGGACCTCTGCCATGGGCGATTTTAGGGGGTTTTCAGTGTCCGAAACTTTTTAGATATTAGGTGGTTGTTATTTTTGGAGTGTTCTCATTTTCATCTACTTGCTAGAGGTTGCCCATCCTCTTCGTGTATTCTTTCTATTCATGTTACAAAATTTCTTTCTGAACAAAAAGAATAAAGAGAGAGAGAAGAAACTGTTTGTCCAGCATTTTGCATTTTCTTTATGAACATTATATTTTTGGAATAACAGACAACATGCCCTATATAACACTAAAAATGGGCACTAAAATATAATAATAATGACAATACTATGACCGGACGTCATGCTTCAAGCCAATAACAAAAGAAAACATCACTAAGTACCATTTCTCTCCATAAATTTACACTCATTTTATTGAATTCATTATTGAGAATTCCAGCTATTATTAAACTAAACAAAATCAAATACAAACAACTAAAGCTAAACAAAAAGTAACTTACCAATTTAAGCGCAGATAGAGCCTGGTTAACATTTAATATAAGCCTCAACTTCTGTTGCAGAACCAACATATTACTCCTCGTCAAATTCAGCTCCTGAATTTGCCGCGCCGAATCCACCAAATCCGAATCCAAGAGCCTAATAGTCTCCTTCAACTCCCTGATCCTACTACACCCCTCCACAATCCTCAAATTCAACTCCTCTAACTGCCCTTGTGCGTCAAAAAACGAATTGGACCGCAATGAAATCTCCTTCACCAAATGCAGTTCCACCACATCTAAATACTGCGACAACTTCTCCTGCAATATCAAATTATCATTCACCGTTGAAAACGGGCAGGAGGCACGAAACGTGGCCCCATCTTCCAATTCAAAGTCCTCTTTAAAATACAATGCGGGCACTTCCCGCAAGCACGCGACCAGAGCTTCACCCTGTCCCCCAATTTGATCAAAGCCAAAACTTTCTTTGGAAGTGTGATCCTGAATATCTTGAAATCGGTTGAATTTATCTGAGATGGAGGACAGGTAGGGCTGGAAATCGGATTTGGAGATTTCAGAGCCAGGTTTGGAGGTGTTAATTGCTGAAAATTCTGGGGTGGCGACGACGGTGGAGGACGACCACCATCCAGACCAGGAGGCGTCGGAGCTTAAATGGGGATTGTTAAGGATGGAAGATAAGCTCTGGGTAGCGGCGTCGGAGGTCGATTTCGTTAAGGACGAATTGGGTCTTGGAATTAGGTTTTTCCTTGGGCTGTCGACTGAAAACCTTCCAAATTGGGAAGGTTGTGAATCCATTTTCAGAATCGATGGAGCATGAATTTCTTCAAGGAAGAACTGATTAATGTGAAGGGTATGATCAGCGAATAGTTTGTGATGGATCGATAGTGTCTGTGATTAGGAGAGAGACAAAAATGCGAGATCGCTGCGTTTTGTTATTCTTTCTCTCTCTAAAAGTAATGTTATTAATTTGGATGATCTGGAATTTCTGGAGAGTGGGAAGAAAGAGAAGACGGGGAGGTGATCAAAATGATCAAGTATTTTGGAAACCGGAATGAACCCGGTCTGAAATGGAACCGGACATCTTGGCGGCTCGATTCCTTTTAATAGTTTTTTTCATATATTTATAAAATAAAAAATAAATGAAAACCTTTGAGGGGATACAAGGCCCTACATGTACATAGTAAAAAAATGAACAAAAAAAAAAGAAAAATAACAAGTTTTTTTCAATTATATTTTTTTTATTTCTAAATTTTTCAATGAACAAAAAGTAAGAAATCCACCGTCTTTAGATACCAATTTTTTTAATCTAAAAATGAACAAATTTAGATTAAAAATTTATCCATATTGTACAACATATAAATATAATCAAATTAATATACAGCTAAAAATTAAAATAACATTTTAACGATAAATTTTAAGTTCGTTCTATTTTCATTTATAAACTCGACATGAAAGAAAATTTACAAAGTTTCTAATTTATTTTTTTTATCCTAATTTAACTCCTCTGTCTACTTCCCTACTTATTACCCTGATTTTCTTTAATTCTTCTCTAGCAGTTTAAGTAATAGTACAAATTTCTTAAAAAATGAAAAATATTTTTATATATTAACAAATTCCAACAAATAGCGAAAAAATTACAATAAATTATAAACAATGAGTCTCACACTGAAAGTTCATTGGATTGAGATTGTGGCTCTCTTCTAATTTGATCATACATATATCTATTTTATTTGATCTGCCCTCATTTAATTTGATCTTAGTCAATAGAAAAGCATCCACACGACTGTTAAGCAACACACAAAGCTATAAAAGTAAATAATGTAGGTGCTGCTAGAATATCTATAGTAAGCCTGAACAGCCATGAATCTGAGACTTTTTACTGCTGTTCCTCCTCGACTGGCTGCAGAAATACTCCGAAACCAAGAACCAAATGTCTGCGAATGCTATCTTGGTGGATGATTCCTAACACCAGCGTTTTAACATCCCACCAAATTCTTCTACGAGGCGCTCAATAGTCCTTCTTGAAGTAACCTTGTTGATCTCAAATGCTCTCATCTCGTCTCGTAGACCTGCATGATCAACATTTGCAATTATTTATCATTTGATTATGCGGTTATCAACATACTGATTATTTCTGTCACATTAGCTTATGCTTTTGTCTATCCAAACAGATTTATCGTTTAAAAAGTCAATATCACTATTTAAGGAAACATTTTGTAGCAAACCAAGAAATGATAAGCCGTTTTGTTTTGGGTATCAAGAAATGATAAGCTAATTGTATACAGAAACCCCACAAACTCAATCCGATATTTTTGATTCACAAAAAATGTCTCATTTGCAAAATTTGTAAATATTAAAGGACATATTTTTTATAGTATAATATAATAATAAAATTATGATTACAAACTTGAAGACATTGTACCATTTTATACTATTATCATTAAAAGTGACCTCTTTTTGTGGATTATTTTTTGACAAATGGAACTCTTTTTGTGGAACAAAGTTGGTAACATTCAAGGTGCTCCAGTGACTAAAAGAACCATCTTATTTAAATAGCCACCATGACTAACAGATGACAATTTGAGCCTTGAGGCAACCCTTACAAAGGATTTCGCCAAGCAAGAGCATACTACCGAAAAGTGAGGGGAGTAGATCAAGCTTCATGGGCTTTACTAACATGACTGACCTGGTTGACGCAAATCTTTAAGTCGCATTTGGGAAGCACTTGAGTTGAAGAAATGAAGCAGTTTTTTCATAACTTCAGTTGATTCAGCAGCAACCAGGATTTCTCTCTATATCACACCAAAAATGAAAGTAGTCAAGAGATGTCAAATCTAATTATTTAATATATATATATATATATATATATATACTACCACCAATTATAGGACACTTAGATACTCAGTCTTAGAATTCCAATGCCTGCCAAAATTTGAGTGCTCATGTAGAGAGTACCCAAAATAAATTTTAAAAAAAATGAAAAAAAATCACCCCATCCCTCTCCCCCAATACATGTATAATCGTGCATAGCTGATTAAACACCACAAATACAGCATGATATGGTGGTCGTTCGCAGTGATGACAGAGTAGGTGAGCCCGTGGGTGACAGGTAGTGGTGATCAGTACATTGCAATGGTGATGTGTGGTCTTAGCAGGGTGTGTGTGTAAAAATAAATTATATATATATATATATATATAGAGAGAGAGAGAGAGAGAGTAAGGTGCTGTTTGTTTGTGTCTTAATGGCTCTTAATGGATAACCTCTTAATCGCTAAGAGGAACAAAGTTGTTTGTTTTTTTTTTTGTTACATCTGAATGCCTCTAAATGGTTGAGATACAAAATCAAATCTAAACCATTAAGAGGAGCATCTTAATGAACTTGGACAAAAATATCCTCTTCAATATTAACAAATTCCTTTCATATCCAACACTCAATATTATTATTATTATTATAATAATAAATATTATTATTATTATTATTATTTTTATAATAATAATAATAATAATTATTATTATCATAATTTTTATTATAATTATAATAATAATAATAATAATTATTATTATTATTATTAGTACTATTTTTAATATAATTATTATTATTTTTATAATAATAATAATAATAATTATTATAATTAATATTATTATTACTATAATTATTATTATTAATTATAATTATTATTAGTATAATTATTATTGTAATAATTATTATTTTTATTATTATTATTATTATTAGTATTATTATTAGCATTATCATTATTATTATTATTATTATTATTATTATTATTATTATTATAATTATGATTATTATTATTATTATTATTATAATTATGATTATTATTATTATTATTATAATTAATAGTATTATTACTATAATTATTATTATTAATTATAATTATTATTAGTATAATTATTATTATAATAATAATTATTTTTATTAATATTAATATTATAATTATTAATAATAATAATAATTATAGTAATAATAATTATTATTAATAATAATTATAATTATTATAATTAATATTATTATTACTATAATTATTATTATTAATTATAATTATTATTAGTATAATTATTATTATTATAATTATTATTATTTTTATTAATATTAATATTATAATAATAATTATTATTATTATAATAATTATAATTATGATTATTATTATTATTATAATTATTATTATCATAATTTTTATTATAATAATTATTATTATTAGCACTATCATTAATATTATAATTATTATTTTTATAATAATAATAATTATTATTATTTTTATAATAATAATTATTATTTTTATAATAATTATTATTATTATAATTAATATTATTATTATTATTATTATTATAATTATTATTAATAATTATAATTATTATTAGTATAATTATTATTATTATTATTATTATTATTATTATTATTATTATAATGTTCAACTGTTCATAGGGTTAAAATGGTAAAATACTGTTATTCAGACATCTGAAAAAATTAATTATCAAACAACATTTTTTCATTCAGATACAATTCTATTCAGATGCTCTATATTATTCAGATGTCTAAATTATTCAGATCTTAATACAGAATTTTATCAAACAGCACCTAAGGGGTGGTGCTAATGCATGGGTAATCATACAGTGGCCAGAGTTTCAGTTAGTCGAATGCCTAAAATATTGTAATAAAATAGTGATATTTAAAGGTCAACTGCTTTCCCGCCGTGATGACTGATGACAAATGAACAGGACAAGGGAGACACCTTTTTTTTTCTTTTTTCTCTTTTACTTTTGAATTCAACCTTTCTAACTATAGGATTATTATCGTTGAAAAGTTTGGGCTTTTAAGGGTTCTTTAGTTATTTATGTTCAATTTTAAACATAATTTTAGTGTACATTATGAACTTTTCAAGTGAGTGGTTGCAACCAAGGTTTATAACTATAGAACTCTTCAATCAAGTCTGTAACAACTAACACTAAATAATTTGATTTGCCACAAATAAAAACTTCAATGAAGTTTATGCTAGTTGAAGTACACCAAATAAATTGATGAATCCAATGGGGCAAAAAAAATATACCAGAAAAAGATAAGAGCTATATCCCACCTTGAAGTTCTTCTGAGAATCGTAATAGCCAGAAACAATCATGTGTAGGCGAAGTTTCTCAAACTCTGCATAACCAAGATGAGCAGTAATGGTCAATCAATCAAATAATGCACAACCAGATCATGACTCGACTCTTTTTGAAAAGATTTACTTCCAAAGGGACGAGAAAGAGAGAGTTTTAGGGATGAGAAAATGGAAGTTGACAATACATAGCAAGTTCAGATGAATTACAATCGGGTTACATTTTTGCCCACTAAACTGAGATCGTTTTTACATTTACATCACTGAACTGGATTTTTAATCAATCAACTTATTGAACTAATAATCACTTACAAAATTTTAAAAAAAAACGTTTACTCTGTTAAAAACTTAACAGAAGATCTACATGGCACCACATGGTCACGCTTACATGAAATATAAGGCCCACCTTAGATAGAAAATAATAATAATAACAACAAAATATTGCATAAATAATAATAACAAAATAACTCTAGGTTAATATTTTCATAAGTATTTTTAAACTCCTTTTCTTCCTTCATCTTCACCATCGCCGCCGCCAACATTACCACCTCCACCATCAACTATCATTTCATCACCCATCATGTTTAAGTTTGTCCAAAATCAATTCTAATTAGAACTAAACATGTAATAATGGTTGTTCTAAAATCTTCAATTTTTTCAAAATTTTAAAATAAGCAATACATCGAAAATAAATTACCACCGCTATATATGATCTGATACGATTGACGTAAAAATTGATCGATTCTAACTTTAAATTATGTGTGTGTATGTATATACCTTTTTGTGTTTGTTCGATTTAGATCCGGTAATGGATTTTGGTGGAAGTAAGGGCAGTGAAAGTGAATCCACAACGGTAGACGTCGTGAAGGTAGTTATGGAGGTGATGGTGACTATGGAAGCAGTTGCTGTGAAGATGGAGGCGGTGCTATTAACGACTATAGTGGTGGCCAAAGGAAAGCGGAGATGGTGGTTATGGTGGAAGCGGTGGTAGATCCACTACCCAAGCCGTGGTAGAAATAAGGGTGGGTGGTATACTATAGATCTTAGTGGTTTAGCTCGACGATGATGATGATTCTAGTTGTTAATCATATTACTTAACTCATGTGAAACTAATATCATTTTGACCACTTGTTTTTAAATGTTATATTACTAATTTTAGTTTTATCTGAAGAGAGGTTAATTAAATCAATGAATTTAATGAGTTATTTAAATAAAAAGAAAATTACATATTTATGTGCAATTTATTTAATTTGTTTAACATTCTACCATGTTGAAAAAAAAGATATTAATATACTAAAATATTTTTTAACATGCTATAATACCAAAGTTTTAACATACCAAATCAATATTAATGATTAAAATAAAATTTTAAATTATTTTTAATATGTTTTAATTTTGAATGGATTATTTTATTTTATTTATCTGATTTTAATTAATTTAGTATTAAATTTATACAAGTTTCCATCTTGACATGCCAGAAAGAAAAATATTTGACATGTAAATTTTCTCTCTCTCTCTAGACAGCTCATGTAATTTTTCGATTAAAAGTCAAACAATTTGGACGGATTTTGTAACGTATTGTAATTACTTTTTAGTTTAGTGAGTGAAATAATAAAAAATCCAGTTTAGTGATGTAAACGCAAACATGACTTCACTTTAGTAGGAAAAAATATATTTAACCCATTACAATCAAAACCATAAGGTTCCGTAGTATAGTCCCGTGTCATTTAAAATTTACTTGAGAATGAGAATCAATGCAAGAGACACAAGCAAAGTGAAAAACACGACTTAGAAAGCCCATGACAGTAACCTTGGCAGATGCAGCCAAAATGCATTAAATAAGAGCATATTTAATGATTGTCGTGTATGATATATATCAGAACACTGGAAACTGAAATGGTATGTGAAAGGCTTCAAGGGAGGATAAGATGATCAAGAAGACTAAACAACCCAACGAGATAAAGAGATGAAGTCAGGTCAAGAAAACCAGGCGAAAGACTCTCAATTGTTAATTGCACAAATTGGATCAGCTCACTAGCTCAGTTTTGAAGCTGGATAAATAAGTCTTGGGAAAGAGAGATGACAATAAAGATTAACAAAATAAAAAGATTATCCATTCAGCTGTGCTTTTAAATATTAAAATTTTATACTGGGCATGGTAGAGTACTCACGCTTAAAATATATGATTTCTTGCATTGAAGTTTCATCATGTGCCAAAAGTTGTTCAATTGATATTCCAACTGAACTCAACCCTACATGTGATACCAGCACTCCTGAAGCAACACTGTCTGATTTGCCTGATTCAAATTTTAATTTCAGTTAATCATGTAAGATTGGAAGCAGCAGCATAAATATATTTGGCAGGAATCACAACTAGGCAATGCATGATACATGCAAATCAAACATCTTCCAGAAACAAATAAGAATTCTATAAACCTTCAGAAATAATTAGCCAATTATAAGCATTAAAAACTCAAAATCAAAATGGGTCGGCAAAGTTTGCACCAGAGTCACCAGATTTTCTGATGTAGTCAACGAGAAGAAAACTGTTTCAACCATGAAGGAGTTCCATGTTGCATTCAGGCAATGAAATTCCATGAAACATTAAGCCCTCGTGTCAATAATATCTTAGAGGGTAGCGTGCCAAATTCTACTAAAATACCAAAATATTTGAAACATAACTATAGAAAATAACCTAAATTGCCTACAGTTTGATGAGAAAAATACTGATCCGAGATTACATGAAGTTACAATTATTTCATACATAATTAAAGAAAACTATAAACTTCTAACAAACTCATCCAATTTCTTGACACTTACTTGCCACATCCTTTTCCGAACATTTAAAAGGAAGACAAAAAAACTCAAGATTTTTAATTACAACGAATGAGAAATTATGAGTCTGTCATCTAAGGAGTATTGGATTTCTGGAGTTGAACCATCATGATGGTAATCTTTGAAAGCAGCAAGGACAGATACAAGAATCCAACTCTTCAACTATACCATGTAAGTTGTGATCCACATCTATTTATTTGATACAAAGGTGACAAGAACACTAAAGTATTATATTAAACATGTTTGGAATACAAAACATGGTCAAATTTAAAAAATGTTGGGGGTTAGACAATTAAAGGACTTGTTATGTTACCCAGCAAATTTTTTGGGGTTTCCTCTTGACTCTGCTCTCTTCAAACTAGAGTTTTCCCTGATACATAGAGTCAGTGCATATGTAGAGGCCCTTGACAAGCAGGCAGGGGGACTGCAAAGGTTTGACCACCAAAGCTTTGAATGGTGAAGGTTTGGAAACAAGCTTACTGGTGGAGACGATGATGATTACTAGAGATTTCAAAAGAGCTTTGATGCAAGGGTATCTCTGTAGTTGTCAATGGGGGATGGTGAGACATCTTCATATTCTTGTCGAGGGTCCTCGGTTAAGGCTTCTGCTACAATTTTAGTATCAAGGATCTATTGTGTACAACAGTGGAGACTAATGAAGACTCAGAGAGTCATAACATACTAATAGGAGAGTACAATAATGATGGTGCAAAGACTAAAGATCGCAGTTGACGCTTTTCTACAAAGATGTAGTAGCAGCTGAGATGAGCTCCAAGGCTTGCTATGCCTTAGACTACTTTGATGACACGTCATTTGTTAAAAATGGATTTAATGGTAGCAGACATAGTTGTTATTAAGGGCCCAATAGGAGGTGTGGGATAACTAGGCAGGGTTTAATTATGATGAGGCCTATGGGGAAGAAACCTGGAAGAAATAATATTAAGGAAGAGCCCAAGAGAAAGGGGCAAAGAAGAGTGTTTCATCCTCACAAGGAATACACAATGCACTTATGAAATTACATACGCTGTAATTGCAAAGCTTTAATCATATAATACTCCACTCCATAAGCCTGAAGCCATTACATTTACGTTGCCAACCAACAACACTAGTGCAACAAACAATACCATATAACCCTAATTACATGACCAGACAAAAATAACCTTGGCAACACTAATACTAAATATATATACTAGTCCTAGATCGCTGACATATCTATCAGGACTATCGATTCAATTAGGGTGCAGCAATCCATTCTTGTTGGAGAAACTCAACCTTGAGTACTTGTTCTTCGTTACCAAAATACTCTTCACATCTTTACACACATGATCTATGTTGCATGAACTTTTCACATTGCCTTGAAGTATTCGTGTCCAACACTTGACGCTTGAAAATCAAATAAATGTATGGGTGCTAGACACTATATTTTAGTTTAAAAAATTGGCAAATTGAGGAGTACCCGTGTCGGACTCTTCAAAGTACCCATATCCGTACATTTCATCTGAGTTCATGTAAGTTGAGAACTTAGGTCACTCATCTATCTTCTGCTCTTATACAATACTCATCTAACCTGAAGCTCATAAAAAATACTTTGCTAGTCATTAAAATAAACTAGGGTGACCCTTCGGCATAGAAGTTATATTGCCAGAGTATTTTGCCAGTCATTATATCTTAAGAGAAAATGAGTCTTCACAAAACCCATAAAAGAAAACTAATCTGACTGAAATACATCCAATCCTATTAGGTAACAAGTGAAGCCTCAACTTATTCCTAAAACCACCATGTCTTCTCAAAATTTTAAATCAAGTAATGTAATGTCTGTAGTCAATGTAATTGTCTCACTTAGTTATATGTATCATATCCTAAATTCAAGTAATACTTGAATTCACTGTGTCCACCTTCAAGCACGGGGTATCATTCATGTCACGTATGCTAAGACAAATATTGAATGCATAAATAGGATGCAATCATCCTTCAACACAGAAATAAAGGTTAGAAGATATCCCTACCGATTCTTGTCCACTTCTTGAAATCTTTGCGCAAGATATCTCCTACTTTGAGGTCTGATACATCATACATTTTGTATCTCACTGAAAAATAGAAATTATAATTTTAGATAAAGTTACTAACTTTCTTAAATTTATTTTGAAAATGAACTGTAAAGTAGGATATTTAAGTTGTAGAGCATACAGATCTGGTAAAAACCAGTGCATCCAAATCGACCAGCCCCATTGATTAGCAATGTGGCCATGTACTTATCTTTGTCTGTGCAGCAAGGGCTGGACAGATTTCCCGTATCCAGGAGGATGCCTGCAAGCTGCAAGCTTAGAAATTAGAAAACAGCCTTTAATTGATAGATACTTAAAACCTCCCAGGAGAAAATTAGTGTAGATTGCGCATACACCATATTTTAATAGTACTGATATGTCATTTGGTCAACCAAAAGCAAGAAAAAGGAAAATAAAGAAACATGAAGTTTGAAATGCCTAGAGGAGAGAATTATAGGCACATGATACGCTTAACTACATGCATATGGTCTTCAAAGCAGGGCGCAGGCTTTATGCAGCTGTCACACTAGGCAAATCTAGTACTCATAGCAAGAGTAGGGCGTAAAGAGCTCCCATACACTGTTGGTCATATAGATAAACCTGAACATGATCTTCACTTAGTAGTACAGAGAAGTAGTGGGTACCAGAAGCCGACTGAATCCTCTGCCAGCCAATATCTCTGGTGAATCCAATGCAAACTTTTCAGCAATCAATGTACAGCATGAGCAGTCCTGCATTTGCAAGTTAGCATGATTATCAGACAAAAATAAATTAATCAAACTTGACAGGTAAAAAGAAATGAAAAAGAAAATGTAAAGGAGAGGAATACTAGATTACAATTTAATACAGTTAATGAGGCAAGCATGAAGTACTGACCAAAAATGGAGGTAAAGGTGAAGTTCCATGCACAAGTCTATGCATGAATGTGTATTCCAAAATATGCATTTTGTCCTAAATATAGGTATAAAATGCTTTTGAACATTCATGTCAATCTCCTTTCCAGTAAAACATTCACATCTGAAAAGAGGCACCGATTGATGTGTCACTTTCTTTTCAGTAAAATGTTTCCTTTGAGAAAAAACTTCTTTGAAGTTTGAGATTGCATGACCTACATACTCTAAACAATCAAAGGAGAGAATTCTATAATTTTAATAGATAGACAATAAATTAATTTACAGCACTCCACAGATGAATTATAATATTTATGTACATTGTGTAATGTAAAGAAGATTTAAGAGAGACAATGTAAAGAATATTTAAGAGAGAGGAGAGAGAGAAGAAATGGCTGATTCTGTAATTAAATAATGAATTCCGAGAACATGAAAAGTCCAAAGTACCCTTCATGGAAAGCCACACACTTATCGTGCCTGCTAGCCAGTGCTGGACCTAGTGTCGTCCAGCAGGCTGTGTAAACCACAAACGTAGAGTGCAGCATCATTGTTTAGTTCATGATTAAAAATTTAAAGGCATTTTACCAAAATACAACACTAATAGTAAGATTGATCAGGAACTGATGTATCATGGAGATAAATATATTATAGGATATCAGTGCATTTATGTGGAGATAGATGAAATTATGGACAGTAGATATCTTCATGTATAAGGATAAAAAATATCTTAATAATCTGGGAAAGTAGACATTTATTTAGTAAGCATGTTAAAAATGTGAGGCATAGAGAAGTGACACATCAATAATTTTGTGATATGACGCATACATCTTACACTGACTTTTATATACACGTGTGCATACAAATAATCACAAGAGAAACCCAGTTTATAGGCCAGCAAGAAGGGATATAGTATAGCATTCCTTTGTAATGATCTACAGTTACTCCTAAGCCACTATGAGCATTCCACAACATCTTTGCCAGTTTGATGAATATTCACAATTTTATGAAACTTCAAGATAGAAAAAAGAAAAAATTAAACTACATTGAATAAAGTTTAAACTAGGACTAAGGTTTAGGCATGTGTCCTGAATTGAAGGTGAACTCTTTATGTACAAAATGTTGAAGATTCATGTGTTTCAGCATTAAGCTGTTAAACAATGCCATTTAACTTTTATTTTTATTTTAAACAATATGCTTTGGCTGCAATTCATTTAACATGTCCTGTATGAACGTCATTTTTAAGTTGCAGAAAGTCTAGATTCACTGTTTAAACCTCAAAAAACATGTGACAGCATAAACAGCCAAGCACCATCATTTAGAATTAACAGTTCTGAGGCGAGTAACTATAAGAAAGTAACTTCTGGACTTTTGCCCTGGTTCCTCCTAAACCACTAGTTTCAACTTTCAATTATACAAGTGAAAATAAATATGAACCCAGTGTTTCGTCAATTAAAATTATTATACCTCTCCCACAGTGACATTATCAACCCAAGGATAGGCAGGATCACCCTGTAAAATAAAGCTGAAAAGTCACGCCATAATCTTCTCCATTATAAGATGCTTGAGCCATAGAATAGATAAATGCATTCAACCGTTACTAAATACACCTTTTTGCTATTGAAGATTTCAACCAAGGCCTCCTTTAATGCCTGTTCAACGAATACACCAGCAAACACTAATCATATCTGAATGTTAAGACTCCCACATAGATTATAATAGAATATTACCTCTTGCTTGTCTGGAAGCTTATCTCCATTTAGCAAAACTAGTTTAAGACTCCCAAATAGATCATAAAATGACAGGTCAATCTGCTCAACATTTCACCAAAACACAATGAATTAAAAGGAAGATGAATATTAGTTTGGCAGGCAGATTTGACAAATTTCAGCAAGGAAATAATTAATTTAGAGCTGTGAAATCTAAATTAGCAAGGAAAAACAAAGATTTAAACTTATCAAATTTGAGGATTTAAAACAGTGAAATTTGAACCACGAAAAGACAATTCAGCGTGGGCAGAAGAAACAATTCCAACTTAAAGAATGTGTTTGGATGGAGGATTTCAACTAGGGATTTAGCATTTTGCTTTGTCAGTGGATTTCAAACTTCAGTTTTAAATACAAGTTTTTCCCAACCATTTCAACATTTTTTATGTACTTTAATTTACTTTGGCATCAGAAGAATATATTTTTACGGTGCGCACCTATAGGCTGGGAAAATCTTTCAACTGCCTTGGCACATAAAACACAAGTACTCTGGTATAGAATCCGTTATATCTAGATTTTCACGAGTCAATGAAACATACCTCGTCAATAAAAATCAAGAACGACTGATCAATATTACATGAATCTAGAAGCCATTTGAGCTCAGCATGAGAGGTCAGGTCTGCCCTCTTTATGTTGATAACAGGAACGGTGCATAACTGGTCGCTCTTAAGTGATTCATTCAGGTAAAAGGAGTACATGATGGTTGACACAACAGATCCAACATCTGCACATAATTATAACACAGTAACATTTAGCAACTAATACTAGGGATTACTTCATGACTCATTTGATATATAAGAAACTCAACTTTACTTTATAAGTAACATTCTTTTGCAATATCTCTTCTCTCGAAAACTACTTGTATATAGCTGGCCTTTCAAATTCTAATATACGTTATCACAGTCTTCAGATTGCCAATGAAATTGTTGACAGAGGAGATCGCCTTCAGTTGCATTTTCCCATTTCTTTTTCCGGAACTGTTCTTGAATCTTGAAACAAATTTACGTTTTTAAGACTCTAAGGCACGTCGTAACAAATTTATAAGTAGAGATAATTCCAAAACCAATCTACTCAGCTTTGGCAGCACATAATGAATAAGTTGAAAAATAAAGTTAAAATATAAAAGGCAGAGGGAAAAATAATCCTTCATGTACTTCAAAGGGTAAGTTAAGTACTTTCTGTAATAAGAGTCAGGACAGACAAAATTTGTGGAAGGAAAACAGATTACTAAAGTAAATCCTCTACTAAAGGGAAAACCAAACAGTTAGCTTTTTACAGCTATGTGAGCGCATCAAGGTTCCTAATAATGTTAAGAAATTGGTAAATTTTAAAAAACTAAAACAGTAAATCCAGATTATACTCTAAATTCAGTTTAAAATAAATAACTACAAGTTAACTTCATCCTGGTATCTAATCTGGTTAATTATGTTACCGTTATGGATTGAATACCAATTAGATCAAAAGAAGTTAATAACATATCATAAGTTCTTCAGTTCAAGATCTTGTATATTCTTTGAAATTCTGTCAGACACTAAAAAACATCCAAACTCTGAAAAAGCTGCCTGTTTCTCCGAAAAAGTGAAATATACAACAAGAGAACAGAAAGAGAGAGATAAAAGTAAGAGATAAATGAGGGAGCTGTAATCAACTAAATAACATAAAAAAAAAAGTTTTTACATAGGTATTACCAGATGTGTCCTGCCCCAGCACAGCATGCAAGAACCTTCCCGGCACACCAGCATTGACATCATCCCTTCTTTCTTTAAGATACATATTTAGCCTGTGAATGCCTTTACAAGATTCCACAACTTCCATGATCGGTGAATAACCGTTATAGAAGGATGCTGCAGATGGAGGTAGTGGGATTTTAGAGAGAGTTGTTCCTTTCTTATTCACATTATATGATCTTTCGATTGCAGATGTTGCCAGGCTAGTTACAGTATAGGAATCTTCATTTGCTTCATAGGCCCTTGGACTAGAATTTCCCGATAACTCATTTTCTTCCTCGACATCAATGTTCAAGTCTGATTGTAAATTGTCCAATGGAGAAGAAGTTGTTTTGGAATTTTTTGACCACCTCCCAGATGAAGACTGTCCAAAAGGTTCTAGAATAATGTCTGAAGGTGAATCTTTGAATGGACTATAAGCAACGCTTTCAGATACATCAGAAAGATTCTTTATGGTACCTCTGTCACCAATATCTGATGCTGACCGTGAAATGTTCTGCTTAGAAGCCTTCCCTAGAAAGTTGAAGATAGTTCCTCTGTTCCTAACAGATGCATTGCCTCTTCTCATCCCGTCAAAAAGTGGGTGATCACGGGCACGTATATATTGTTCCTGAAAACATAAAGAAAGTTGAAGTTGAACGCAAGTATAACAGGTAAGAAGGAATAGAGACATGTGTAAGAGTTAGGACACATTTGTATGCCTTTACTTCCATTCTATTAAACAATTACCCACACGTGCAAACAGATAAAGCAGTAATTGCATATTGAATACAGAAATATACTTAATAATTCTTCTAGCTCTTACAGGTAGTACATATGTAAGTGACACAAGAAGGAGCCAAAACTCAAAATTAGGTATTAATTGGGATGCAATTATGTAACGGATAAGCTTACATGGGTCACTACCTGAAGTTGTCAACCTAGGGATTTAGGAAGGATGGAGCAGCCAGGTACTAATTCTGACTTGGTCAGTAAAGCTTAGTACTACTTAGATTGACAACAAGCTTTTACTGTTGCCCCAAGCATTGTTACAACAAGGAAATCTCAGATATTAAATTTTAAAAGAGTGCTCCCAATTTTTACAGGAAAATGACCAGAAATTTATCAAATACAGAGTCAACAGAAATCCTCTTTCAGAGAAAGGGAAGCTTAAGCAAGATCGCAAGAGAAGGTCAAAGTCCTATATTAATCACAAGCACCAAATACTTGCACCTTGTGGCTCCACATCCTAACGGAATAGAAGACAGCAACATCCTAGCAGGGAAGGAATACTTCGACATAGTCCAAAGTCCAAATATCAAGTCCATGAAGATCAACCAATCCTCTACTCAAAATAAGTCTCAAAATGTATCAATTAAGAATCTACCACGTATGTAATATTGTACGTATTATTGTCTCATTTTCCCTTGTTCTCAAAGGCCTGCATAAGTCATAAATGTTCCCAGGATACACTTTTCTTTTATTTATTTTTTTGACAAGTATGCAGATCCACTATAAGAGGCAAAAGCAGGTGACTGAAGTACACACGCACAGTAAACAAAGTCATAGGGGAAATAAAAGGCGCACACCTCAAGAAAAGTGAAACCACACCCTATACACGAGCCTCTGAGATAACCAACATAAGGCTGCTGAAGCAAACTCGCCCAAAATGTCTACCAAATGAATTATAAAGCCAGAAACAACGCATTAATTCAAATGATGAGATAGGTCTTACAGTGCCTTCCTTCAAAATTCTGGCTGTTCCACTCCTTCTAAAGTCTCCACCAAATTAAATGTGGCACCGAGTCTTGATGCCTTCTCCTTTCCTTAGCAACCCTCACTCCCTTTCAGGCTACCAGAATCTCACTCATTAATCAAAACATCTTTTTAAACTTTCCTCTTTTGTTCATGTTTTCGTTCAATTGAAATATTTCATGTCAATGAATCCCTTGTCCTTGTCAGATAAAATATGTATCTCTCTATTTCCATGTCCAACACTCAGTAACATCAACATTAATATACTACCATTAAGTAATAATCATAACATCAACCCAGTAATCGACTAATAAAAAATTTTCCTTCAGTTGCGCCTTGAAGAGAAAACAACAACTGGAAATAGCCTCTCCACTTTCTCCATTGGACTTAAATTCCATAAGCTACATTTTCTTTTATCTTCCCCTCAGCAAAAATATTTGTTCTTTTCACCCAAAAATAACTTTTGAAATTGCACAAAACTTGGCCACTGATTCCTTTGACCCTTCGGTCAAACTACTTCATCTTACTCTTACTAAATTTGAAAAACCATAATCAGATATGAACTTAACAATCTGTAAAATTCTCAAAAAAATCAGAAACATCACTTTACACCACAAGTTTACAGCTGCTCATTCATACCTAAAAACCAAGTCCATCAGAACAAAGTACTACTATTAATGTGAAGATTACCTTATACTCCATCCGTCCCACAAAAAAAGTCTCATTTAAACTTTTCCCTACTCAATTTGCAAAATCCTAAAAAATTTAAATTTGATATTAATTTATTAGATTTTAATCCATGTAACGGTTAATATTGTAAACTACTTGAAAACAAGTACTACCAACTGAAATTTATGATTTTTCGCATATTAACTAGGATCAAACTAAAAAAAAAAAACCAAAAGTATTGGCCTAGTAACACCAACAAGCTTAAAAAATTCACAAAAAATTTAAACTACATAGTACCTAGATGAGCTCTATTTACACATAAAAGAAAAAATTAGAGAGAAGAACAAAAGTTGGAGTACCTGACGAGATGGAGCCAATGAATTGGAGCGGGATTTCATGTTGGGGAATGAGAAGGAACAGGAAATAGAGAAGACAGCAGGGAGAAAGACAGAGAGAGATTTGGAAGGAAGTAAGAGACGGCATAACGGAGAAAAGACAAACAGACATCAACACCATTTTTGTTTTAGTGTTCCTTGTTCTTGTTGAATCCGCCATTGGCTGCAACTCACTCTGCTCACTTTCTCTCTCTTTCCTTTCTCTGGCGCAATTATTAACGGGCCAGTTCGTAAGGCCTACTCTCCAAATCAATCGATCTTGGGCTATGGAATAAATTATAAACCCCATTCATTTCCTTTTGGATTAAAAAATTACATAATTGGGCCAGTTACATTTTTTAACCACTTCAATGAGTCACAGGCCCATGTTTGTGAGACAAACCTCATGCCTCATGCCATTTAGGGTATGCTTGATTACCTCGCATTTATAGCTTTTGGAACGGTAGCATTTGCAATTTAAGTGTATTTGGCCACCCAAAAAAATTGTGTTATGCATTTAAGCTCCAAACGTGCATTTAAAATAAGCTTTTTATAGATGAAAATATTTTTTAAATGCATTTAGAACTGCGAATGCGCTAAACAGGTATATGAACAAGCACTTAGATACCTGAGTGAGGGAGGTATTTGAGGTCACACCTAGAACTCAGATTAGTTTTAAAATAAAAATGAAAAAGAAATCGCAAAGTGACCGTAAGGCTACCTTTTTAATAGAAAAAAATAACAATAATAGTATGTTTGTAATTTGGGGGAAAAAAAGTGTAAAAGAACAGAAGAAGAACGTAAAAGAAGTAAATACAGATTTTTTCCCTTATATAAAGTAACAAAAATTATTACATAAACTTTAAAGTGAAAGAAAGATTCTTTTTTTCCTTTAATTTCTCTTGTTTTTTTAACCTAAAAAATTGTCTAGATAAAGTTCATATGTTTACCGCAAAGAAATGCATAAATCAAGTTGTAATTGAGTGAAGTTTGTCTACTTTGACACTTTAAAAGCATGAACTAATTTTACCACTTTATATCATATATGAATTTCTTATTACAAAAAAATATAGACAGAGTAATCTTTACTCCTTACTTTATTGTGGCATAATTATCAAAGTAATCATATATACCGTTTGACTCGCATTGATTATGGGTGTAACATTCATAAGCTATTAATACTTGGGACTTATTTTGATTTCCTAGGTTTCTTATGCTCAATGAACATGGTTTTTTTACTTTTACCCACATTAGAATTAACTATAGAGTATGGATAATTAGGAACACTATGCTACGATGGAAGATAGAACAACTACTTGTAAGTTCAGAGGTGCATCTCCCATCAAACCTACCTTATTCTACTTTCTTCCATCCACTCGATATTCATTGGGTCTATTTGTACTTTCTTCTTTTCTTTTAAATAAAAATACTGTATAGGCCAAATTGGAACTAGTTATAGATATTTTTCACAAAAAATAATATACATACATACATACATATATATATATATATATATATATAGAGAGAGAGAGAGAGAACGATCAACCTTTAACGTTGGATGGGAGATTATAACCTTCTAACTCATCTTGGACCGTCTAGATCAACAATAAAAGGTGCGGATAAATGCAATTCGCATAACAGTTATATATGTGAAGCGGATAAACGCAATATGCACAATAGTTATGCGGACGGTGACCCTACCATTCAAATCTAATCTATTCAACCGGCACAACAGTTATGTGAATGTTAAAATCATCCGCACAACTATTGGGCGGACTAGAGTAGTATGTATTTTGACCATCCATATAATTATTATGCGGATTGGAAGCTTGTGGAATCACCGTTCACATAATTGTTTGTGATAGTTTGAATAACAGTTGTGCAGATTGCGTTTATCCTAACCGTTTATTTATGATTTAGACGGTTAAAGATGTGTTAAAATGTTATAGTCTCTCATCCAACTTTGGACTTATATATATATATATATATATGGGGACCGATCCATAGTCACAGTTGTAAGATTAAGATTATACTTACAACAAATCGTAGTTGTCTATAGTCACATCTGATAATACCCCGTCCACACTTTAATATGAGGGAGCATGTACTACTAAAGTGCGGATGTCAAAACAGACCAAAATACCCCTCTCTGTCTGCGCTTTAGTAATGCAAACGCTGATTTTGCTGATTATTATATTTTATTATATAATATTCAAAACGGCGCTATTTCATTATATTTACTCGTCCACATTTTAGTAATGTAGACACTGAATCCTTCTTTTACCAAATCGCGTTTCTTCATTTCTTCCTCATCTGAGATCTAAACTACCATAACAATTTTGAAAAGAAAAAAAAAATGAATGAGGCAAAGGAGATCGGCAATACAACCGTTGTAAGCTTACATCTTTGTTAAATCTAACTCAAGTAAGTCTTATACTCCAACTAGTTGTATACAAAGACTTGTTGGCTACAAACAATTGTTGTATATATCAAAGAAAGAGGAAACTAATATTTTCACATGAAAAGTATCGCTATAGGTCTATAGCGACGGTTTATATGTGAAAATATCAAAAAATCCTATGGAAATATCACTTTCCAAGAAAGATTGTCAGTAATTTTCACTATTGTTGGCTTAAATTTATTATGTTTAAATATATTTAAGATTTTTTATTTTATTATTATTGTATTGTTGTGTTAGATTTAGTATGTTTTAATATATCTAAATACGACACGATGCAAATAGGTAATTACTGTGACACCCCCAAATATGGGCCTACACAACTCAATTTAAGACGCCAAAAGTATACGATAACTATTACAAAACAGTACATAGTACAAAAATACAAAGCTCAATAATACACAACTAAGTCTACACTGTTATTGTCATACTATTTATAACATGTGAAGACTACTACAGCTATCTCTCAGACTTTCACTCCATTCCCTAGCTAGACCCAGTTACTCGCTCATTTCCTGAAGGACAATGAAAAAATTAAAGGGTGAGCTCAAATAGTCCAATAAAGAAATATTATGACTACGATAACAATAAGTAAATTATCATCAGTTTTCAATAGTTAAGTTCTTGATAGAATATAATAAACAACAAGTTTTAAATCAATAATAGCAGCAGAATAAGCAATTCATTAAAAGAATCGTGTAGACTATGATGTCCACTAGCTTCTCTTTTTCATAAAAATATCACCAACTTTTATCATTTGAAACACCACTAATCATGATCATACCAACAACAGTTCTTCTTTGTCCAGGCCAAAGAGAACATTCACCACGTGCTCTAAAAGACACACCAGCATTATATCGTCTTTATCTTATCATTTATATCTCATGTCATAGATATTCATAATAACTTAATTCTTAATGATTAGAATAATAATAGAGATATAAATTATGAATAGAACAACATGATACTTTGTCCTGAGTCAATAGTGTCCAAATTGTCAACATGATATAGACTCAAATTTAATAATGATATTCAAGATCCACAGTTCAAAATAACAGTTAAAGTTCAATAGAAAGGTTCAAGTAAATAAGAATGTTCAAAATAATGGTTTACTACAAAGAAATGCATAAATCAAGTAGTAATTGAGTGAAGTTTGTCTACTTTGGCACTTTAAAAGCATGAACTAATTTTACCACTTTATATCATATATGAATTTCTTGCTACAAAAAAATATAGACGGAGTAATTTGTTATCCTTACTTTATTGTGGCGTAATTATCAAAGTAGTCATATATATAGTGTGACTCTCATCGATTATGAGTGTGACATTCATAAACTATTAATACTTGGGGCTTATTTTGATTTCCTAGGTTTCTTATGCCTAATGAACATGGTTGTTTTACTTTTACCCACATTGGAATTTAACTATAAAGTATGGATAATTAGGAACACTATGCTATGATGGAAGGTAGAACAACCACATGTAAGTTCATAGATGCTTCTCCCATCAAACTTACCTTATTCTACCTTCTTCCATCCACTTAATATTCATTAGGTCTATTTGTACTTTCTTCTTTTCTTTTACATAAAAATAATTTATAGGCCAAAATGCATCTAGTTATAGATATTTTTCACAAAAAATTAATATACATACATACAAATATATATATGAATTATATGTATATACACAGCTGTGTAGTGCACAGTCGGCTATAACGACGATTTTTTTAGGCTACGGCGATGGTTCAACCGTCGCCATAGACCAGAAATAACTATGGCGACAGTTGAACTGTCGCCGTAGCCCAAAAAAATCGTCGTCATAGTCTACTGTGCACTACACAACTGTGTATATATATTTTTCCTTATATATATATATATATAGAGAGAGAGAGATAGAGAGAGAGAGAGAGAGGGAGACAGAAAGAGTGATCCTCCTTTAACGTTGGATGGGAGATTATAACCTTCTAACCCATCTTGGACCGTCTAGATCAACAATAAAATGCGTGGATAAATGCAATTTGCATAACAGTTATATATGTGACGCGGATAAACGCAATCTGCACAATAGTTATTCGGACAGTGACCATACCATTCAAATCTAATCAACACAACAGTTATGTGAATGTTAAAATCATCTGCACAACTATTGGGCGGACGAGAGTAGTATATATTTTGGTCATCCATATAATTATTATGTGGATTGGAAGCTTGTGGAACCACCGTTCACACAATAGTTTGTGATAGTCTGAATAATAGTTGTGCAAATTGCGTTCATCCTAACCATTTATTTATGATTTAGATAGTTAAAAATGTGTTGAAAGGTTATAATCTCTCATCCAATTTTGGACTTGAATATATATATATATAGACTGATCCATAGCCACAGTTGTAAGATTAAGATTTTATTGACAACAGATCGTGGTCGTCTATAGCCACATCTGATAATACCCCGCCCGCACTTTAATATGAGGGAGTCTGAACTACTAAAGTGCAAATGTCAAAACAAACCAAAATACCCCTCTCTGTCTACACTTTAGTAGTGCGAACGTTGATTTTGCTAATTATTATATTTTATTATATAATATTCAAAACGACGCCATTTCATTATATTTACTCGTCCGCACTTTAGTAATGTAGACACTGAATCCTTCTTTTTCTAGATCGCGTTTCTTCATTTCTTCCTCATCTGAGATCTAAACTACCATAGCGATTTTAAGAAAAAAAACAACGAGACAAAGGAGATCGACAATACAACTGTTGCAAGCTTACATCTTTGCTAAATCTAACTCATGTAAGTCTTATACTCCAACTAGTTGTATATAAAGACTTGTAGGCTACAAACATTTGTTGTATATAACAAAGAAAGAGGAAACTGATACGTCCACAAGATTTTTTTGATATTTTCACATGAAAAGTGTTATTAAAAGTTTATAACGACGGTTTTGATTGTCGCTACAAGTCTATAGTTACAGTTTGCATGTGAAAATATCAAAAAATTTTGTGAAAATATCACTTCCCAAGAAAGATTGTAGGTAATTTTCACTATTGTTGACTTAGATTTATTATGTTTGAATATATTTAGGATTTTTTATTTTATTATTACTATATTGTTTTGTTAGATTTAATATGTTTTAATATATCCAAATACTACACGATGCAAATAGTTAATTACTATTACTTCTACATTTTTCAAATACAGAAAACAAATAAATGAGTTATAAATTAATCTAAATACCATTATTGTATGATGGAAAGATTATGATTTGATAATTTTGTTATTTTTGACATGTAATAATAATATTATTAAGGATTTTTGATATATGGTCTTTCTTAGTTATAAATAAATAAAATTCAATCCTGGACAGATCAATGATACATTGTTGTGAGATCAAGCTAATCACATTTCTAGTGTTATAAGGAATGATCCCCATTTTAGGCATTTCTTAAAAGCAGATGAGATTGCACACTCGTTGGAAGTTTGAATTTTAAATAATATCCAAAAATAATTACTAGAGAATTGGGGTTTTGGAGTATTCGCAAACACTAACGTATGTAATTAATTAGATGTGTCATTGATAGAAATATTGGTGGATCACTGTCATAATGGGACAAATACCTTTCACTTCCCCGCGGGAGAAATGATAATTACATCAAAAGATATTTTTTTCATTTTAGGATTATTGGCTCTTGTTATACCTGTTATATATACATCAATAAAAAATCCAAAAGAACTTTTTATACAAAGTGAATTTATAAGAAATATAGTGAAGGGAGACGTGGTTTATCATCGAGGGGGGATTTTATTGTCATAGTTGTCTACTAAATTTTGCAAACTTTCACTGGATACAGACATGGAAATGGTGGTGACCTACACCAAAGCTTATGTATTGTTTGTGATTGTAAATATATTATTTGCCTCATCAAACGATGATGCGGTGCCTGCGAGATATCTTCGATTTGTGGAAGATATTGATAAAGTCTGTCACTATGTATGGGGAGTCGTGGTTTTAGCTTGTTTATATAGGGATTTAAGCAAAATCACCTAAATTGACACAAAGAACATCGTTGATTGTTTGACCATTCTTCAAGTATTTTCTTAATTGTAATTTAATATATTTATATTGATATTAACACTCATAAAATATTTATGATTATTTAACTTGATAATTTATCACACAGGTTTAGGCTTACGAATGAATCTCTATTGGTAGGCCTAATTATGTGCAGGAGCTTGAACATTAGTTACCAGGTGCAAGAGTGCGGATCTACCGAAGAAATAATGACCCGGTGCAACAAATAAGAAGACTATACCCGCATCACAATCAAATTTTTTATAATTATGAATTTAATGGGATGGCGGCTGTAATGATAAGGTAGATGCCATATATGAGGTTTGATAATTTGGTGGAACATGATTATGAAGAATTTTGGTATAGTGAGGCCTCGCGTATTTCCTTAATCTGGTTGGATGTTGTCGAATTTCAAATGCCAAATCGAGTCTTGAGACAAGTTGGGGAATTACAAGATATTCTCGATGTGACGCCCCCAAATCTGAGCCCACACAGCCCAAACTTGAGTCGTCAAAAGACTACAACAAAATTATTACAACAAATCACAACGTACAACAATACAGTGTATAATAATACACAACTAAGTCTTCACTATTATTGCCACACTATTTTACAACACGTGAAGACTACGACAGCTATTCCTCAGACTCTCACTCCATCCCCCGGCTAGACCCTGTTACGTTTTTATCTCCTGTTGAAAAACAATGGAACAAAAGAAAGGGTGAGCTCAAATAGCCCAGTAAGAAATATCATGACTAAGATAATGACGAATAAATTATCATTAGCCTTCAACAGTTGAGTTCTTGATAGAATACAATAGACTACAAGGTTTATATCAAAAACTGTAGTTAAATTTTTAAACAATGTTCAGATCAATAATAGCAGCGGAATGAGCAATCTATTAGAAGAATAATGCAGACTATAATGTCCACTCGCTTCTCTTTTTTGTAAAAATATCATCAACTTTTATCATCTGAAATACCATTAGTCATGATAATAAAAATTCACAGTTCCTGATCATAATCATGCAGATCACAGTTCATATTTGCACTACGGGCCAAAGACATTTAATATAACACCAACGGTCATGATTATACCAGATTCAGCCTTTGGTAATAATCATACCAATCAACAGTTCATCTTTGCACTACGGGCCAAAGATATTCAATAAAGCACCAACGGTCATGATTATACCAGATTCAGCCTTTGGTCATAATCATACCAACCAACAGTTCATCTTTGCACTACGGGCCAAAGAGAACATTCACCACGTGCCATAAAAGACACCGAACAGATGTATCGCCTTTAACCTAGTATATCGCCTTTAACCTATCATCTGTTCAACAATTATATCACATCTGTGCCCCCGACCACAGATATTCACAACAGCTTGATTCTTGATGATTAATACAAATAACAGTGATACAAATGATGAACAGAAGAACAGGATAAACAATAAGTATCAGAAGTTTACTTTGTGCAGATTCAAATAATGTCCAAATTGCCAACATGATGTGGAGTGAAATTTAAAAATGATATTCAAGATCCACAGTTCAGAATAACGGTTACAGTTCAATAGAAAGGTTCACGTAAATAGGAAGGTTCAGTTGAAATAATGAAGTTCAACTATTATGGAACATATAATATTTTCAGGAATTATAGAAGCAATAGTTCCATAATAAGTTTCGATTTAGGAGTATGAAAGAAAATAATATCCCTTACCGTAGCAGGTTTGATTAACAAACGGTGAAGGAAATTAATATCCCTTACCATAGTAAGTTTGAATAATGGAAGATGAAAAAGATGGTATCCCTTATGAGTATAAAGGAAAATGATATCACTTACGAATATGGAATAAAAGTGTCATGTGATAATTCGTGTAGACAAATTATTTCCACACGAGACAAATAAAAAGGGTTATTCACCAACAGGCGATAATCCGCACCGTAAGGTTATTCCCATCAATTTGAATACGAATAGTTATTCACCAAACAGGCGATAATCCGCGCCGTAAGGTTATTCCCATCAATTTGAATACGAAGAGTTATTCACCAAACAGGCGATAATCCGCACCGTAAGGTTATTCTCAAAGATTAATAAGGAATGAATACAAAAGGTTATTCACCAACAGGCGGTAAACCGCGCCGTAAGGTTATTCCCACAATTTAATACATGGAAGTAAATGGCACAAGAAAGAAACGATATTATTTTCAAGAATCAGAGAATGATAATCCCTTCAAGTAAGAAAGGAAATAATATCCATTTATGATGATGAAAAGAGTGATACCCCTTACCGTAGTAAGTTAGAATATGAAAGAAGATGATATTCCTTACCTTAACACGTGACTGGATATTGATTTAAATGAGATTGATCAACCTATATATTTAATATAATTAGTAATTACCACATATAAATTTCAAAGTGTATGATAACTCGTATATTATGAACTATCAAAATTATATATATTTAACATAATTTTTGTAGTATAATATAACAACTTTAAAATAGTTTTTAAAATAATATTCCAAAATAAATCTTCCAAAGAAAGCTTTTAAAAATGAATCTTCTCAAAGAAGAGTCTTCTAAAGGAAGATTTGTGAATACCGTGAAAAATAGGAATTTATGAAATTACTACTCTTTAATAAAACACTTACTTGAAAAATTCCTGCACTCCTTTTGGCTTTCAAACTCTCAAAATAACCTTACTATTCTCAGAGAAAACTCATAAAATTCTTATAGAAAAATTTTATGTTTTAGGTGTGATTTTTCTATTCAGCTGAGCAAGCTATTTATAGGAGAAAATAAGTTACTATGCGTGGTAGGTGAACAGAAAAAAATTCAGCAGAGGCTGCTGCGCAGCCTCCACCAACTCTTCAGCAAATTCTCACATTTCTCACATTTCATGTGGGCCCCACAATGGGTCCCACATGTTTCTTACTATTCACGTACTATTCACGTCACTATTCACGTTACTATTTCAAATAGTAAAATTAATTATTTTATTTTTTATTTATTTATTTATTCTTCCTGTGAGTCCAACATATAAAATAATGTTACCACAATAATGTAAGAAACACGTTACATATTTTTATTAATTTAATAATATAAATTATAGTGTATTTGCTACTGTGACAATTATTAGATTCAATAATTTTAAACTACAGTGCACCAACAATTATTGACTCGATGATATGAAATACAGTGTAATGACAATTATTAAATCAATAATGCAAAATACTGTGTAGCAACAATAATTGAATTGATAATATAAAATATTATGCAGTGACAATTATTGATGAAATGATGCGTAACAGTTACGGTGTCAATTATCAGACCAATAATATGAGACACTGTGCAATACCGTGTGCTACTGTAGAGTACCGTGTGCTACAGAAAATACCATAAATTACCGTATGCTACTATTCTTTTATCACCGGTATTTTAACAGTTAACACCGGTGACTATTTTTATTTAAAAAGGTTACTTCTGTCGTTTTCTATATCCGACAAATATTCCGTTGTGGGGTCCACCAATAATTAGTTATTTCGGCGCCGTCGTACGGCCCGAATATTCCCCGACAAAACGAATATTGTCCGTCAAAATAAAATTTGCATATAACATCCTTAACTTTCAATTTCGTCAATTTAACCACTTACTGTTTCAGGAAAAATATATATATGAAGAAAAATTAAATTTTGTATTTCATAAATTCGGGGTCTTACAACCTCCCCTCCTTATGAAATTTCGTCCCCGAAATTGACGTACCTGGCATTTCGAAGAGGTATGGATACCTAGACTTCATTTCAGATTCTAGCTCCCAGGTCATTTCCTCAATATCTTGGTTCCTCCATAAAACCTTAACTTGAGGTATAACCTTTGAGTGTAAGATCTGCTCCTTCTTATCTAGGATCTTAACAGGTACTTCCTCGTACGTTAAATCCTCTTCTATAACGTTCGGTTCTAACTCAATGACGTGGTTTGGGTCCTTCACATATTTACGTAACATAGATATGTGAAAAACGTTATGGATGCGAGACATACTTGGTGGTAGGGCTAGTCTGTAGGCTACGGTTCCTACTCGATCGAGAATTTCAAATGGGCCAACAAATCGAGGGTTGAGCTTTCCTCTCTTTCCGAATCTCGTAATCCCTTTCCATGGAGAAACACGTAAGAATACATGATCTCCGACGTTGAATCTCTCACCTCTCCGATGAAGATCGGCATAACTCTTTTGTCGTTCTTGTGCGGTCTGTATTCGTTGTCGGATCATTTGGATCTTTTCTGTTGTCAAGCGTACCAACTCGGGTCCCAACAGTTTTGCTTCTCCTACCTCATTCCAACATACTGGTGAGCGACACTTGCGTCCATATAAAGCCTCGAATGGAGCCATACCTATACTTGCTTGGTGACTGTTGTTGTAGGAAAATTCCACCAATGGCACGTACTTATCCCAACTTCCTTTGAAGTCGAGTACGCAAAGTCTCAAAAGATCTTCGAGGGTTTGGATCGTCCTTTCCGATTGTCCGTCCGTTTGAGGATGGTATGCAGAACTAAAACGTAGTTCAGTGCCCATAGCTTTTTGTAGACTGATCCAAAAGCGTGAAGTGAATCTAGGATCTCGATCAGAAACTATGAAAACTGGCATGCCATGCAATCTCACGATCTCATTTATGTACATACCGGCAAGACGTTCAAGTGAAAAGTTTTCTCGTATAGGCAAGAAATGAGCGGATTTGGTCAATCTATCTACGATGACCCAAATTGCATCTAAGCCTTGAGAAACTTTGGGAAGACCCGTCACGAAATCCATATTGATGTGTTCCCACTTCCATTCGGGAACCTCAAGTGGTTGTAATGGACCCTTAGGTACTTGATGCTCTGCCTTGACACGTTGACAAGTTAGGCACCTTGAGATAAACTCTGCAATCTCCCTTTTCATATTGTTCCACCAAAATGTATGTCGAAGATCTCGATACATCTTGGTACCTCCTGGGTGGATTGCAAACAGCGTGTTGTGTGCCTCCATCATGATTTTATGCTTCAATTCAGGATCGTTAGGAACACAGAGTCGAGAGTTGACTCGAAGTATTCCTTTCTCGTCAATTCTTGCTTCGGGAATGACACCTTCTTGTACTTTCTTCATCATGTTCATCAGTTCCGGATCGGTAGCTTGAGCAGCTTTAATTTTATCGATTAAAGCCGGTTCTACTCGCACGTGAGCAATCTTCGAATGGGTCCCTGGTGTCTTTAGCTGTATCTCCATCTTTTGCAAGTCGTACAAAATACGCTTTTGTGTTGTCAGCAGTGCACTTGTACTCGCATAAGATTTTCTGCTCAAAGCGTCAGCTACAACGTTCGCCTTTCCCGGGTGATACTGGATTGTGTGATCATAATCCTTCAATAGCTCAAGCCAACGTCGTTGTCGCATGTTGAGTTCCTTCTGGGTGAAGAAATACTTGAGACTTTTATGATCCGTATAGATATCCACTTTTTCTCCGTACAAGTAGTGTCTCCAGATCTTCAATGCGAAAACGACTGCTGCCAACTCTAGATCATGAGTAGGATAATTTTTCTCATAATCTTTGAGTTGTCGAGAGGCATAAGCTATAACCTTTTCATGTTGCATAAGGACACAACCTAGACCTTTGCCTGAAGCATCGCTATATATGACGAATTCTCCCGATCCTGATGGAATGGTCAAAACAGGAGCTGAAACAAGTTTTCTCTTGAGTTCTTGAAAACTCTTCTCGTATTCCTCGCTCGAATGATACCGATATCTAATAATCAAACTTTCATCTCTTGGCGTTCTATGAGAGCCATTTGGTATTGAGCTTTGGAAAAGGGTTTAGTATCGGGTTCAAGATCGATACAGAATTCAATTTCTCGGTTTGGGGATAAGTCAGGAAGTTCCTCAGGAAAAACGTCAGGAACTCATTAACAATAGGAATATCATTCAAGTTTGACGTGTTTTTGTTCAAATCAATGACATGGGCTAAAAAGGTTTGACATCCGTTTTTCAATAAACGAATGACTTTATGGCTAGAAATAATAGTTATAGATTTCAATGGTTTAGTTGCTTGAATTTGCATGACAGGTTGATTAGGAATATGAAAACTAATAATCTTATGAAAACAATCAATTTTAGCATGATGGGTAGTCAACCAATCAATTCCTAAAATCACATCAAATTCATGCATTTCCAAAGAAATAAGGTCAACAGGTAATGTGAGGTTGTTGATTTGAACTAGGCAAGATTTATAGACAGTAGATGTAATGGTCATTTCTCCTAATGGGGTTTCAACTGATAAGTGAAAGTCCAAATTTTCAGGAGTTAAGTTTAAACGCTGAGCACATGCAAGTGAGATAAAAGAATGGGTAGAGCCAGTATCTAACAAAGCGTAGACTACACGAGAATTTATGAATAGCTTACCGGTTATCACCTCATTCGGTTTCTTGACTGTTATCGTCAAATCGAATCCCGAGCACTTTATTCGGATCTTCACGTATTTCAACCATGGGAATACCACTAAATAATTCTCTAACGAACTGTTTCTCGGATTACTCAACTTCATCAGTGGTAACGTACCAATGATTTCTATAAGAATAGTATTTTCGATAGACTGCAGTTTCCACGATAGTGACTAACTTAACTTGAATTCCTCTAAACTGTAGCGCCCAAAAGTATAGAAACATCATTTTTAAATAATCTTGAAAATCATAGCTCGAACACCATAAATCCCAAAGACTTATATGAAACGTCCATATATTCTGATCCTTTGTTATCGAGCATAACCAGGTGATGATATGTTTCCAATTGTCGAGCAAATTAAAGGCAACAATTTCCGCAAGTTCCGGATATCCTTTAAAGAACGAATTTGGAAGAACGACGGTAGAACTTTCACCTTCTTCTTCTTTAGATCGGATACAAATAATTTTTGCTTTAGGCAAATTATTCAACTCTGAGTTTATAGAAGAATTGTTTGTGGCCTCTACATTCACTTCGGGTACTCCGTGGTTAACCTCCTGATTTCCAGATGCCATACTTAACTGTGGTCACAAAATAGATGTTAGTTCAAATAAACTGACTCATCACTTCATGTCCCTATATTCAAATCAACTCATTAGATAATAAAATCTAATTTAGGTGGGACACACTAGTGACCGATTCTATTCGTCTCTCCCCTCCTAATTCTAACCCCAGATCTCCATTAAAGACCATATCCCTAAGCTCTGATACCAACTGTGACGCCCCCAAATCTGAGCCCACACAGCCCAAACTTGAGTCATCAAAAGACTACAACAAAATTATTACAACAAATCACAACGTACAACAATACAGTGTATAATAATACACAACTAAGTCTTCACTATTATTGTCACACTATTTTACAACACGTGAAGACTACGACAGCTATTCCTCAGACTCTCACTCCATCCCCCGGCTAGACCCTGTTACGTTTTTATCTCCTGTTGAAAAACAATGGAACAAAAGAAAGGGTGAGCTCAAATAGCCCAGTAAGAAATATCATGACTAAGATAATGACGAATAAATTATCATTAGCCTTCAACAGTTGAGTTCTTGATAGAATACAATAGACTACAAGGTTTATATCAAAAACTGTAGTTAAATTTTTAAACAATGTTCAGATCAATAATAGCAGCGGAATGAGCAATCTATTAGAAGAATAATGCAGACTATAATGTCCACTCGCTTCTCTTTTTTGTAAAAATATCATCAACTTTTATCATCTGAAATACCATTAGTCATGATAATAAAAATTCACAGTTCCTGATCATAATCATGCAGATCACAGTTCATATTTGCACTACGGGCCAAAGACATTTAATATAACACCAACGGTCATGATTATACCAGATTCAGCCTTTGGTAATAATCATACCAATCAACAGTTCATCTTTGCACTACGGGCCAAAGATATTCAATAAAGCACCAACGGTCATGATTATACCAGATTCAGCCTTTGGTCATAATCATACCAACCAACAGTTCATCTTTGCACTACGGGCCAAAGAGAACATTCACCACGTGCCATAAAAGACACCGAACAGATGTATCGCCTTTAACCTAGTATATCGCCTTTAACCTATCATCTGTTCAACAATTATATCACATCTGTGCCCCCGGCCACAGATATTCACAACAGCTTGATTCTTGATGATTAATACAAATAACAGTGATACAAATGATGAACAGAAGAACAGGATAAACAATAAGTATCAGAAGTTTACTTTGTGCAGATTCAAATAATGTCCAAATTGCCAACATGATGTGGAGTGAAATTTAAAAATGATATTCAAGATCCACAGTTCAGAATAACGGTTACAGTTCAATAGAAAGGTTCACGTAAATAGGAAGGTTCAGTTGAAATAATGAAGTTCAACTATTATGGAACATATAATATTTTCAGGAATTATAGAAGCAATAGTTCCATAATAAGTTTCGATTTAGGAGTATGAAAGAAAATAATATCCCTTACCGTAGCAGGTTTGATTAACAAACGGTGAAGGAAATTAATATCCCTTACCATAGTAAGTTTGAATAATGGAAGATGAAAAAGATGGTATCCCTTATGAGTATAAAGGAAAATGATATCACTTACGAATATGGAATAAAAGTGTCATGTGATAATTCGTGTAGACAAATTATTTCCACACGAGACAAATAAAAAGGGTTATTCACCAACAGGCGATAATCCGCACCGTAAGGTTATTCCCATCAATTTGAATACGAATAGTTATTCACCAAACAGGCGATAATCCGCGCCGTAAGGTTATTCCCATCAATTTGAATACGAAGAGTTATTCACCAAACAGGCGATAATCCGCACCGTAAGGTTATTCTCAAAGATTAATAAGGAATGAATACAAAAGGTTATTCACCAACAGGCGGTAAACCGCGCCGTAAGGTTATTCCCACAATTTAATACATGGAAGTAAATGGCACAAGAAAGAAACGATATTATTTTCAAGAATCAGAGAATGATAATCCCTTCAAGTAAGAAAGGAAATAATATCCATTTATGATGATGAAAAGAGTGATACCCCTTACCGTAGTAAGTTAGAATATGAAAGAAGATGATATTCCTTACCTTAACACGTGACTGGATATTGATTTAAATGAGATTGATCAACCTATATATTTAATATAATTAGTAATTACCACATATAAATTTCAAAGTGTATGATAACTCGTATATTATGAACTATCAAAATTATATATATTTAACATAATTTTTGTAGTATAATATAACAACTTTAAAATAGTTTTTAAAATAATATTCCAAAATAAATCTTCCAAAGAAAGCTTTTAAAAATGAATCTTCTCAAAGAAGAGTCTTCTAAAGGAAGATTTGTGAATACCGTGAAAAATAGGAATTTATGAAATTACTACTCTTTAATAAAACACTTACTTGAAAAATTCCTGCACTCCTTTTGGCTTTCAAACTCTCAAAATAACCTTACTATTCTCAGAGAAAACTCATAAAATTCTTATAGAAAAATTTTATGTTTTAGGTGTGATTTTTCTATTCAGCTGAGCAAGCTATTTATAGGAGAAAATAAGTTACTATGCGTGGTAGGTGAACAGAAAAAAATTCAGCAGAGGCTGCTGCGCAGCCTCCACCAACTCTTCAGCAAATTCTCACATTTCTCACATTTCATGTGGGCCCCACAATGGGTCCCACATGTTTCTTACTATTCACGTACTATTCACGTCACTATTCACGTTACTATTTCAAATAGTAAAATTAATTATTTTATTTTTTATTTATTTATTTATTCTTCCTGTGAGTCCAACATATAAAATAATGTTACCACAATAATGTAAGAAACACGTTACATATTTTTATTAATTTAATAATATAAATTATAGTGTATTTGCTACTGTGACAATTATTAGATTCAATAATTTTAAACTACAGTGCACCAACAATTATTGACTCGATGATATGAAATACAGTGTAATGACAATTATTAAATCAATAATGCAAAATACTGTGTAGCAACAATAATTGAATTGATAATATAAAATATTATGCAGTGACAATTATTGATGAAATGATGCGTAACAGTTACGGTGTCAATTATCAGACCAATAATATGAGACACTGTGCAATACCGTGTGCTACTGTAGAGTACCGTGTGCTACAGAAAATACCATAAATTACCGTATGCTACTATTCTTTTATCACCGGTATTTTAACAGTTAACACCGTTGACTATTTTTATTTAAAAAGGTTACTTCTGTCGTTTTCTATATCCGACAAATATTCCGTTGTGGGGTCCACCAATAATTAGTTATTTCGGCGCCGTCGTACGGCCCGAATATTTCCCGACAAAACGAATATTGTCCGTCAAAATAAAATTTGCATATAACATCCTTAACTTTCAATTTCGTCAATTTAACCACTTACTGTTTCAGGAAAAATATATATATGAAGAAAAATTAAATTTTGTATTTCATAAATTCGGGGTCTTACACTCGAGGCCCCAATAAATATGTTTAAGCTAAGGCAAGAGCGATAAGGGATTTGTGTAATAAATTATATTGAGGAGCAAAAAGATTCTATTGTCACGTGGTACACAAGACAAGATCTTCTAGTAGACTTTGTGGTGGCTACCATACTATTAATTCCTCTGGCTGATTATCCGAGGTGATATCGATGGATCAGCCATAACAAAATTACTCATCCATAACTTATGCTAGATGAGACATATACTCCACATGGCTTATTTCATTAGTACGATGTTACGAACCTTGTAAGTTTAAGATTGATTATTTTGCTTAAAACATTTACAATAATTTATAATATGTGTTAATTATATGTACATTTACATTCTATATTGAGTCGACTAGAGCATTTGTGAGGAATATTTTACAAGTACCACCTTTGCAGAACCCTCGTCGGTACTTTTTAATGAGGTACACCAAGGCTTTTAGAAAGATCTAAATGACACAATCCCAAACGTGGTACCAAAGCAATTCAGTTAAGAAATTCAGTATCAGAACTTCGATCTATTCAGTTAAGGATTTCCTTATCGGCCCTATCTCCTATTTGTCGGGGAGGAGAATCCTAAGTTACAATTAACACCTCTTCCCCTATATGTACAAGGTAACATATAGTGGTAACTTTGAGAGTATGAAAGAGATTCAGGATACGCACTTGACTCATATCCTTGAAGAAACACCACTTAGTCAATCTAGGCCCGAGCAAGAGTTGGGTGGAGGGGCACTTCAATTTTAACCCATTGTGTTTACAAATCCCCTGAGATTCTAGGTTTAAAAAAGATCCTATTAAGCAAAGAAGGTGGAAAGGTTGGATGTGAATTAGTTTTTGGACAATGTCAACAAATTCCAATTTTCTCATAAAGGCCCTTAGGATGAGTATAGTTTGGTTCACAAAGATGTAATTTGACTTAGGCCTGGAAAACTTATATGGGATCAAACCATAGACGCATATCTAAGCTTGTTCAAGATACGAGAAAAAAGTTTTCGGGATGGTCGTTATGAATGGGATAATTTCTTTTTCATGTTATGATGTTTCTTTCAAATAATGTTAGTATGGCATAATTCATATGTAAAACTCTAGGCGTCTTGAAGTAATCATTTTGATATATCTGAAGTGACCACGTTTTTTGCGAACTAAGGAGAACAACTGCCATTATCGGACTATGACTTTGCATTCCTTCTGATTTATCACAATAAGGATCATTACTTTTTGTTCGTCGTATCGCTTAAGTAATAGAAAATCCTCTTAATAGATTCTATGTACAATAATACAAAAGGCCACAAAATGATTAAATCGATATAGACTAGAGATTGAATATGTGGTACGTTCTCATACCTCACTTCATCCTTGCAAATTCTTTAATTTATGTTCGTGTATGTGTTTTTATGCTCGTGTATTTGTGTTTTTATGTGTGACTTTTTTCATATTTTTCTCCCCGTCTTTGTTAGGTGGAGTAGTTGGGGGAGGAAAGAGAGGCAGAGAAGACGGAGGATAGAAAAAACAGAGAAAGAAAAGAATAAGTTTCAATTTCTTTTCAATAAGAGGAAGGAAAAAGAAAGAGAAAAGAAGGAAAAGGAGAAACCAAAAACCACAGAGAGAGAAAGAAAATAAAAAATCGAGTTTTTTTATTCTAAAAATTATCTTATGTGCCAATCAATTGTTATTTTTTCCTTTTATTTTGTCTTACATGTCTATATTAATTTGTCCAAGTCATTTTTTTATTTTTTATTTTTTTTTAAAATTGCCACTTATGAAATAATTAGTTTTAAAACTGCCATATATTAATTTGTCCAAGTCATTTATTTTAATTTTTTATTTTATTTAAAATTGCCATGTAAGCCATAATTTAGCGTCTATTCAATCAATTAGATAGAATGACCAATCACAAACTTTTAATTACTTCAATAAGATAATTACATAAAATAAAATTTTAGTAAGTTTTTGTACAAAAGTAATCAAATATAGTGGGTTAATTGCTACTTTTTCCTGAAATAAACTAACGTCCGTTTATTTAATTCGATAGAATGACCTAATAATTTTTTTTAATTAGTTTAATACGATAATTGCATAAATTAAAAATTAAATCAGCTATTGTACAAAAGTTATTAAGTACAGTGAGTTAACTGCTACTTTTGCGAATAAATCGTTTATAATATAATTGACAAACCATTTACTAATTCTTTTCTTCTTGTTTTGAAACATCTTATTTGTCATATTCGGTGTATATCAAAATTTGGGTATTTATAATCAGATATTGAGACATTGATTACAGATTTCAATGAATTTGTGTTCGAGTATTTTTAAAAGAAAATATTAAGAAAAATCTTTAAACAATAATCGCTTGAGTGTGTTGTGAATGTAATTTATATATTGTAAATTTAATTATAATTCTTTTTTTTTAATATGACTCTCCATTTTCCTATTCAAATTATAATATTATTAAAAAAGTATAACTTACATCATTATAACTAATGTGTATATTACAATATTATTTATAATAATATATAATTAAATAAAATTGATAATAGTTATTAATTATATTTTAAACTTGTTATATCAGAAACAGATTGGGCTTGAGTTTAAAACCTATTTAATCAATTAATATTTTGGGATACTTTAAAACTATCAAATCATTCAAACTAATCTTAATCAGAAACTATTTTTTTTTTAAAACTGATTATAAGTAAAAATAATAATCAAAATTATTAATCATATTTTTGAAGCAATCTCAAACATATTGTAGAAATTGTAATAATTCTTAATCTCGTTGACTAAGAATGATTGCAAAATATATATATATATATATATATATATATATATATATATAAAATGATAAGTATGACTATAGTTGATTACAATCACTAAAGGGGCTCATGTATGATAAAATATTAACTAGTTATAATTTGACATATTATTTTATACTTAACTTTTGAAATTATATTCTGTTACCATAGCATTACTCTTAAAATTGCACGACCTTCATTCACAAATTAGTCCTTAAATTTTGAGTGTTTAATTTAATAAAGATGGCATGATAATAATATTATGATGATAAATATAAGAATATGTCAAAAAATATCTTTTTTTTTAAAAAAAAAATCAATAAAATAATTTTTTTGCCTAGTCAACATTCACATGAAAAAAAGAGGTGGTTGTGACAGTTTAACAAATAAACCTTTTGTAGATGGACAATTTTACATACATAAATATTAAATATAAATTTTTATATAAATTTTATTTTAATTATTAAAAAATAAAATTTAATATAAATTTTCGTATCAAATCTTATTTTTTAATAATAAAATAAAATTTATATTTAATGTTTTTTTTTAATTATTTGTATAAGTATACTTATTCTTTGTAGATAGAACCGACCAGTGAAAAGGGCTAAGGGTCCTACTTGCGTTCATATCCTTTGTACAAAGATCCAGTGTGCTTAATTAGCTACAAAATCAAGCTAATTATTATCTTTGACCTACAAAACTTTCTTTCCGAAGAAGGCGTGTCTGCCACTTGATACACTCTTCTACTTTGATTGGGATTAACCCCTCTCTCTCTCTCTCTCTCTCTCTCTCACACACACACACACACACAAAATTATTTAACGATCTTGAGTTACCGTCCTATAATGTACACTGTCATTTTAATATATATATATAATAAGCTATTTCACTGTACATATTAAAATGATAACATATAAATAATCTTAAAGTATCGTGTGATCATATTTCAAGACCGTAAAATAATTTTTCCTCACAAAGGGTGTAATGCAAATCTAGCAAAAGGCTCCTCTTATTTTTTTTAATTTTTTTTTTGCTAATTGATGCATGCTATACCATAGGAAAGACGCAAACATTAATAATGAAAATATCAGGGTTTTGAAAAAAAATTGGTTTTACAAATGATTAGAAATCCATTGTCAAAAACAAATGGTTTTACTTTATTGTAAAGAATATATTCATACTACACACTAATAGAAATACAAACTTTGTAAACTACAAACAAAATATGAGTGTTGTTTAGAGAAATAGAATTTGAAATTAGAAGACTTTCGATTACCAACCTTGTTAATAGCATGAAAGAAAATGGAGGGGGTTATAACAATGTCACAAATTTTCTTTAGAGAAGTAAAAGAGTATATATGAGATCGATTAAAAAATGTGGTTAGTGATTTTGAAAACTGTTTTTGCTTATAATTATTTTAAAAAATAATTTGTATTTGATAGAACAAAAACGCTTAAAATTTACTGTTTATCACTTATTGCAATTGCAAATTAATTACTAAAAAGGAAGGTTTTGAGAATTAAAGAGAGATAACGAGTTAAATTATTAAAATAAATAGGGATAAATTAGTAACATATATGGTCAAACATGATTATTATATTTGACAAATTATCAAAAGTTTCAAATTAGCACTTCGGATTATTTTCATAAAAAATTATTATAAACAATTTCAAAAAACTAATTATCTTTTCCAAAAAAAAAAAACTAATTATCAAAAAGTTTATTTCCTAGGAACGCATGTCTGCCACGTGAAACCCTTCTACTTTGATTGGCATCTATCTCTCTCACACAAAGGGCGCTATGAAAATCTAGCAAAAGGCTCCTCTTATGCATGCCATAGGAAAAACCTTGGACAAACATTAATAATAAAAATATTAGGGTTTTGAAAACAATTTTGGTTTTAGAAGTCCATTTGTCAAAAACAAATGGTTGTCCTTTATTGTAAAAAATACATTTGTGGGGCACAATCATACAAACACCAACCTTGTAAACTACATAAAAAAATATGAGTGTTGTTTAGAAAAATAAAAGTAGAAATCAGAAGACTTTCGATTATCTTGTTAATAGCATGAAAGAAAATTGAAGGGGGGGGGGGGGGGGGGGGTGGGGGGGGGGGGGGTTTATACCAATGTCACAAATTATTTCACAGAAGTAAAATTTTAAAAGAATTAGAGTATGTTTGAGATCGCTTAAAAAATATGATTAGCAATTTTGTTTATTATTTATACTTATGATCATTTTTAAAATGCAGTTTGTGTTTAGTAAAAAAAAATATTTCAAATAGTAAAAAGAGTATGGTATAAAAAGTTTGCTTATCACTTATTTCAAATATAAATAAATTGCTAAAAATGAAGGTTTTGAGAAATAAAGAAAGGGCAATGGGTTAAAATGCTAAAATAAATAAGGACAAATTAATAATATACATGATAAAATCTTATTATTAAATTTGATAAATAATCAAAAGTCGCTTCTAATTATTTTCATAGAAAGTGTTTATAAGAAGTTTCAAAACAGCCGATTATCAAACACATTCTACCCTTCTCCACACCCCCCCCCCCCCCCCCCAAAAAAAAATCCCCATCCCCAATTTAATTTGAAATATCATTTCTTGTTTACAAATTATTTGAAATGCTCATATTTTGTCTCTACATTACTACATATGAATGTTGTTACTTTTAATAAGTAAATATTAAGGACCGTTATTTTGCTAGTAAATTAGAAATGTCGTTATACTTTTCATTATACAAGTAACTTAAAATTTTGTTTTTTAATCACCAAATTTAAAATATTGTAATTTTCCCATCAAAATGACTCTGACTACAATCTTAAATACTTATAATTAATTTTTGTATTTAAGACTGAGACTCTATAATTTTTAAGTCTTAGGTTCGATTATTACCTTTATATAAATTATTTTTTCATTTATGTGAAGTGTAATTTTTTTTCTTTTGTGTGAAGTGTGTTTCTTACTTAATGTGAGACTTGATTGGATATTGATATTATAATAGTGTGATTTATATTTGATTATGAGATTATATTGTACTCAAAAATAGATCTTAAAAAAAAACTAAATAACCAATTCTTATTTGTAATTAAGGGACAATTAAAGTAGCTTGATTTACAAGGTCAATCAACCAAATACAATATCAAACTACATTTCGTAAATAATGAGTGTACAACATTTAAACACTATATCTATATTAATTATAAAAGAGTGAAGCATAATATTGAAATTCGTGATATGCCCAATTTTTTAATAATTAAGATAGATATAATGTGAATTCGATTACTATGAAGTAAACTTCATGATAAGTTCATTTCTAGATCAATAAAATACTGACACGTATGCTGAGGAGTGTTCTCTCTTTCTAAGTCTCAACCTCTTATTGATCTAAAGTGAACTTACTATAAAATTTATTTCATAATAACCGGATAGATGTATATAATGTTTAATTTTGTATTTAAATTTTGTGTCCCTAATTTTATCATTTTTGCAAATAGAAGACAAGTTGCAGCATGTCAGCCTCACAGCCACAACCTTGAGGAAAAGTACATGAATTGGTATTCATTCAAAAAACAAACAAAAATTACGAATAAAAAAGTTATAATGTGCGGATATATCCACATAATTTGTATAATAACCAGAAAAACAATTCTTAATATAATTTTATAAACTAATATAATTATATTATTATCCATGGATTAAATAATACATATATGCAGCAATATATTGGTTGATCTTTTGGGGCTTTCGATTAATTAGCACAAAAAGACAAAAGAGGGAATAAACAAGGAAAATATATAAAAATATATGGAGATCGAGTGGGTTCGAAGTAAGACGTTGATTGGATTTGGGAAAAGAATCAAAAAATTCCCCCAAGTCTCCAATCACTGCCGACAAAGCTCTCAACAATGTAAAGCAGTATTCTCTTTTTAGATAGTGAAAGAAAAAGGGAAAAGTTGCAAAGCATTCAAACCTGCAAGCTTGGAAATTACCGTAATATTATATGATAATACATTATATAAGGACATATTACAGTGTACATATTTTAGAAAAAAATTAGAGATTTTAAATTTAATAATAATTAAATAATTTTATTATGATAAATAATAATTACACAATCTGTTATTATAATTCAAATATATTGACTTTCTCTTAAATTTATCTACATGACAACTTGCTATTGGATAGTGTAAAATTAAAATTAGAGTTTTACATATAATTCTTATATAATTTATTATCATATTATATATATATATATATATTTAGAGAAAGAAAGAGAGAGATCTAGAGAGAGGCATGGATTGATTCTTTTAGGGAGGGTGACAATCTTTCGCTATCACGAATCTCACGTAAAAACTATAGTATAATAGGAGAATATATCTCTTTTAACTTTGCAGGGCCGGCCCTACTATATAAAAAAAAAAGCGCGCGCTTTAGGCCCCATTTAAAAAAAGGCCCCAAATTTTTTAAGATCATAAATAATTCATATAAAAAGGTCTTATAAAAATATAAGCCAAATAATTTTTTAGGGCCCATAATTCAATTCAAATATTAAATATGTAAAAAAAAATAACAGTATAAAAAAAAACCTCATTTAAATAAAAATTATTAATACTCCCTCCGTCCCAAAATAAAAGTTCTCCATTGATTTTTATAGTCAAATTGACCATTTTTAAAATTAACAATTAAACATAGATATATTTAGATTTTTAAAAAAGTAAACATTGAGATATGTACTAAATTTTATATAATTTATAATATTTATAGGCTTTTTACATATATATTAAATAATAATAAGATATATTTATTTAAAAAATGATCAATTTGATCATAAAAGTCAATAAAAGATGTATCAAACATAGAAGGCCTCATTAAAAATATCACTTTAGCATTATAAAAAAAAATAAAAAATATCGCTTTAGGCCTCATATTGTCTTGAGCCACCCCTGTAACTTTGGTGCAAATATTAATTATATAATATTAATAATAAATAAATAGCTACAAAAAAGAAAGATTCATGCATGCTTTAGCTACTAAATATTTTTTGGATTTTGGTGGAAATTTGTAGTAGGTTTAAAAAGTATAGTGGTGTAATTATGAGATAAAATATGGCGAAAATCAGAATGAAAAGATTTGATTAAGAGATGAAATACTGTGTTTAATTAGGAAGATTCGTAGTAATATATACGTAAATATATACGTGTGTGTGTGTGTGTATATATATATATATATATATATAATGTAACGGACAATTTCACTTTATGGTAAGACCACACAATTAGTCATAGCCTTAGACCTCTCTATAAATTGCAAGTCTTCATTCTATTCTGTTGCCCATCTCCTCTCTCTCTCATATTTTCTTTCTCTCATTTTCCTCTCATATATATTTTTGAGTGTATATAGTAATTAAAAGCATGGATTAAGAGGAGAAGGGTTTGAGGGTGAAGAGCAAGTTTCTCTCTCTCTCTTTCTGGTCTTTATCTGTTCGGCATTGTTTTAGTGTGGAAAAGAGGCATTGCTATTGTATATATAAGGGAGTTGATGGGATGATTAATTACATGGGAAATTAATTAATGAAAGAAAGAAAAGGAAAGGGGTGGAAATGAAAAGAAAAGGGATGTGCCTGGCTCCCTGTATGCCACCCGTAGAGATCAATCTTGTATATAGATTGCCTTTCGCGGGTGGCGTACCGGGACCCAAGCATGCCTATCCTCTGTCTTATCTCCAGTCTCATCTCGATCTCTTTATACATAGGTGTATGTATCATGTATCTATCATCCATATTCATGTTTGTGCATGCTTGTGTTATTTTCTTCATTTCTTGGTGTGAATCTTTCTTGATTATCTGTATGTATGTATGTATGTATTGTTTTTCTTATATATATATTTCATTTATTTTTATTGATGCATTCGGGTTTTAGTTACTCATCAACTTTTTTGAGGGGTGAGTTTTCATGTTTCTTGGTTATGATTTTAATTTGGGTTTATTTGCCCTGCCTGGCCCCTTCTCGTTTTCTTTTTCTCTCTTTCAATCATCATTCGCGTTTTTCTCTTCAACTTTTTACGGGCTTGGTGATTATGATGCACAGCTGTCTTACCATCCATTTGTATCCGATTACATAATATTTTTTTCGTTTTAAATTATTTGATTATTATTGTTTTTTTTAAAATATTTTTAAATTTAAAATTAAGATTATTTATTAAAAATTATGAAATAATAAACTTTACAACGAGTAATATTGTTTATATAATTTATAATATTTATCATTATATTTATTAAAATTAAAAAAAAAATTATGTTAAATTTGAATTTAAATTTTTTTAAAATTAAATTTAAAAAATTAACAATGATCAAATAATATATAATAAGGGAATATGATTTATATACTCCATATGATTTATTTATTTCAAGACAACAGGTATAATTCATTTTATTAAAGCTAGTGATTTGTTTCAAGAGACCAAATATCATGTTCCAAAATATTTTACGAAGACACGGAATTTTAATTTTTGAAGTATGCATTTTTCTCTCACTCTATTTCCTTTATACAAATATTTAACTATCTATTCATTATATTTCTCTTTGTTCAATTACTTTTAATTAACTATCTACAAACGCATGTTATATATACTCTTGATATAATATAAATGTGATTATATATATATATATATATATATATATATATATATATATATATATATGAGGAATAATCTATAACAAATAGTTATTATGGATGAAAAACTAACATACACCATTTATACTAAGTAGTAGCGAACGTTTAATTTTTTATTATTATTATTAGCAAACGTTCGCTACTAATAGTAGCAGACGTTCTAGTAGTCCGCTATTAATAATAGTGAACAATAAATTTTAAGTATTTAATCTCAATTATTGATCTCTATAATTGATGATATAAATTGTGTTTAACCAATATTACTCTATAATAAATAGATGCTATGAAATTATGAATCAACCACTGTATATATTCCACATAAAACATATACATGGATGTTGGATACATCATTATAGAATCAAATAATATATTTATGTTCTCTTCGCTAGCTTTACCAAAGCGAGTATAAAACGCCACTGACCAAAGTTTACATGTTTATAGAATATATATATATATATATATATATATATATATATATATATATATATATATATATATTTATCACATCTAAAATCATTAGACTAATCTAATGACGACCAAACTTAACTGTCCAAATTAATCCATACCCTTTTTTATCTATAAATCCCTCGCACATATTCAAATAACCTTTGTGGGTTATATAGATATAAATTTTTATTTTTATTAAAATTGTCCTCAAAAGAAAGTACCACTAGTTTTATCTCTTTAGTTTTCATATACTATTAGAGAATAGTAATGCTTCCGACCTTGAAATAAAATTAAAAATAAAATATGTGAATTGTCGTAACTAAACTCGACTATAAATACATTTTTTTATTAATAATAATTTTATCATTTTATTATTTTTATTAATAAGCAAAGTTTACCGCACGTAATACAATCTTTTATTGCACTATTCATGCATTAAAATTATAACTCCCCCTATTTAAGCTTCTATTAAATTAAAAACTTATCACATCTCCTAAAAAAGGAAAAAAAATCATTTTCTCTCTCCTCTCTCTTTAAAATGAAAAGGGTGGAGGGAGGCACAAGTGTCAGGTTAAGCAGCTTTAATATATTCTCTTCACTTCCAAAAAGAAAAGAAAGGAAAGGAACTTTTATTATTTGATGGAACAAATCCCCATCAATACATGTTATGCCTCTGATTCCTTTATCGTGCGTAATAGTTACCCTTTTTTCTGAAACTCTCCCATCACCATATTCTTGTAGCTATTTGCTCACAGCACACTTTTATTCCCCATTCTGCCCCTTACCTTACCAACTAAATTAATTAAGAGATTAATAGGATTGATATTTCCGTAATGTCTTATTAGATAAATAGTAAGTGAAATTCACTTTTATGTGAATAAAATTTTACGAGTATATTAATTTTTTTAATAAAAATATCAATTCTCTTAATTAATTATAAGTCGCAGCTATTATATATTTTTATTGTTTTCTCTTTATTTGTTTTAAACTAGTTAAGATTCTAATACATGATCATAGTCATGCATGACGTTTGGTTCTCTTTCAAGGTGATGTTAAATTGTTCTAGTCACATTTCTAGTAGATATAGAAATATATATAAATAGTTAATTGTCTTTGGAAATGATTGGTGGCCAAATTCTTTTTATATTCATTTCAAAAACACCCACTTAATAATGAGTTCCTTTTGTCTTAAAACCAACTTATTAACACTTAATTTTAAAAAAAAACTTATTAAAGATTAATTCTACAACTAGAACCCATATCAATAACTATATATATATATATATATATATATATATATATATATATATAGTTAATTATTTTCTTATAAAAACTTGCACGTGTCTTGTACAAGTATCGTGCTTATCTATATATCGAAAGAAAAACACAATTAAATAAATTAAATTCTCTGTTCATAGCAATTCTTAGAGGATTCAGGACCGCCTCATAATATCATAAAGATCTTCTTCATCAACAAGTGTTACAACATTTCCATCTTGCTCTTGCCCAACACCATTCACCAAGTGACCAATTTTTATATCTTCGGCGAGACCAATGTAGGTTTTGCAATGCTTGCAATTATAGATGTTCCTTTTGAGACTGATCAAGAAAAGCTGACCCATCTCCAAACAAGTTACAAAATGATCACCCTTTCTTTTTAAATTAGTAACAGAAGTTATAGAGAGAGAATGAAATGGAAAGCAAATAGAACAACAATCATTGTCTTCATTATACGCAGAAATTATTGCATTCTTAGACCATTTATCTTTTCTAGACATTTCACCAAACACACCATAGGCATTGTCCCGAGTTTTTGATAATGTAGCATGAGTGAGAGTATGATTGGGTATAGGGTCACCAATTGAGATAGAATGGTGTTGTTTGGGATTGAATGGAGTTGTCTCTACAACTAATAATTTTTCCTCAAAAAGTTTAACTTTATTCTTTAGCTAGAAGGGCAAGAGCGAATTCTTAATTTGAGATAGTTAGTAATGATTTTATCGTAGTAAGGACGAAAAGAGATTATTTTATTAAAATTTAGAAAAAAATGATAAACTTATTTTTTTCTTGATAGAGGGATCCTATTTTGTTTTTCTTAAACCAAAAAAAAACTTCATATTAATAAGTTCAATTATTTAATTATACTCTTAAAATTTAAATATAAAAAACAATAGCAAAATGTAGTCCATTGGGTTATTAAGATATCTATAATAATGATATTTTTTAGTCTGTTGGGATTGACTCATACTTCTGCGGGTTTGACTAATGGTCACTACGACAGGATGGTCGGGAGTCTCGCTCACCGGTAAGCGAGCTGCTGCCCAGCTCGCCGGTGAGCTGGCGGGGGTTGCAAGGGGACAGCGCCCCCTAGAAGTCAAGCGCAATGGTGTAATTGGGCTTGGGGATTTATTAGTGGTCCAATTTTTGGTTTATTAATGTATTGGACTTGAGCCTATGTTATAGTAGTTAGGGTTTTCTAGTTACTATAAAAACAATTGTTTTGTGTGTGAATCATTGTAGAGCGTATGAGATATCTATTGAATACATCAGACAAACAGGACTAACCAAATTGGTGAACTTGAGTATATCGCGTGTTCTTATTTTTTCGTTCTTCATCTAATATTCTGTGTAATTGTGTTATTATTCCATCTTAAATTCTAACACAATCTCACTTCCTTTTCCGTTCTCTTTTATCAGAAATTCCAAAGGGATTGGGTGGGAAAAGTTAGCTTTTTTCTCACGTTGGTTGCACGACTTCTATGCCCTGAAATGTTAGGCCCGACCCCTGATCGGTCCCTTCAAAGCTCAGCACACAGATTTCCGGACGTAAGAATAAGGAAGCTCTATCTATATTAGCGGAAACTCGGGCTAACTGGCTAAGTGTGTAAATTATACGAAATAAAATAAAAATTTATAAAATAATGATATAATTAAATTTATAAAAATAAAAGAAAAAAAAATTATGACATAATTACATCAAACAGTCCACGGCTACATCATAATATAGATCTGTCATGATCCCCTCATTTGAAAAGTATACACCATCTAATTTAATAATTTATTTTTTCCACCGTATATATCATTTTCCACTTTTTCTCTTTTTTTTTTTTTTTGCTAAACTCATTCTATGATAAATAGATAGATTTTCATAATTAAAATCAACTTTTTTGTTAGAACGAAAACATTAACTTCATATAAATTAGCAATACAAAAAAAAAACAATTTCAAATAATTTTGATAAAAAAACTTAACAGCAGTGACGGAGTCAGAAATTTTAATTGGGACGGAATAAGAATATTATAATAAAAAAAATTAGAATTATTATTCTTGAAAATGAATGATAATTTATTTTTTTTGAACGGGTTACGGTCTACGGAGCCGACCTTTGGCTCCCCTACTTAACAGTTCAAAAAATGCTCCCACTTTGAAGGATATAATTTAGAAGAACAAAATATAGTTACACAACAAAATAAAAACAATTCCCACAACAAGAGTAGGATCACAAGACAAAAAAGGAACTTGAAATTTAGTGGTTTGAAAGACTCGGTATTAGCCATCAAGTTAATTTATATTATAATAATTCATTTTAACTCGCCCGGGGTTAGAGAAAGAAAGGGATGACTTATTGTCTTTATCACTCTTAAGTCACTTTTTGGACTTTTAAATCTGTTTTAATAATAACTTGTTGTCAATAAAATTTAAGCTCTCAACTTTTATATTGATAGAAATAAGTCATATTAATGAATTAAGTGACAATCTCTAACTCCTTGTACATAAAGAGTGCGCCATTATTCAATAAACTAATTTAATGTAAGTTTCAATTTTTAGGCTATTTATTTATTGTATTATTTTTATGCGATGTGTTTGGTTGATTAATTTGTTATTCACCTAATTATTTTAAGATCAATAAGCATTAATTATAACCTAGGCAAGCATATTTCGACACCTTTCAAGTTATAGTATGATGAAATTAACCAACAATTAAAAAAGTGAAGTGCAGGCTCGAGCACTCTAAATGAGTCGGATTCAAGTTAGTCATCACACTAATCGGACTCAACATCGGATTCAAAATATTGGTTAATTTCACGAGTTCGAATTTAGTTAATTAATCGAGCCGACATATGCTTCACTTACTACAACTTTAAGCATTGCGTATAACTTCTTCCTTTTAAGCAGTCTCATTGTAAAGCTTATAATCTTTTAGAATAGATTTTGGGAAGTGATAAATTTACAATAAATTTTGATATTTTCACAATAAAAGTATCGCTATAGATGTATACATCTATAACGACGATTAAACCGTTATTACATGTGGTTTTTATGTGTAAAAATATCAAAATCTGTTGTGAAAATATTAATTTCCTATATTTTTATTTGATAAATATAATTAGTATTTAACTTAGCACTGATGACATGATAACAAAATTATTTTAAGAAATTGATATTTTCACAAGCTAATTTGATATTTTCACAATATCAAATATAACTCACTTGTGAAAATATCAAATTAACTTGTAAAAATATCAATTCTCATATGCAATTAATATTCCATAATCTAATTTGATATTCCGCGATCTAATTTGATATTTTCACAAGATCAAATAGGATCAACTTGTGAAAATTTGAAGTTAACTTGTAAAAATATAAATTCTCTTATTTTATTATGCTTGAAAATTTTATATCATTTTATATTATTATAAAAAACATTTAAAGTTGTTAAATGCTTAACTCCGGTGATAGTATCTATTTTTTTTCTGGGTGTAATTCATCTAGCCTGAGATTTAACAAGCCCAAATCCTCAGTTCTGATTATAATAGCTATTTCTTTGTGGGTATAACATATCTCGACACAGCTTCATATGCTGGTTGGCCCAAATTGCTCTCACAGGAACTAGCTAACGATGTCCCTGGATTGTGGCCAAAATTGTCAATATTTGGGCTATGATAGTCTATGTATATTACTCCGTATAAAACGGCTCTTCTAGGTCGTTAACGTCATTGGTGC